>JAPMIQ010000006.1:1200000-1898090 GCA_035079535.1 Trichoderma endophyticum | reverse complement strand
ATAAAACTAACCTTTAGTAATAGTTAACTTAAGTTATTTATAAATATATAACTAAATATATAAAATTTAACTAGAATATTTATTAAATAATTTAAATAGCTAATTATTAATATAATAATAAAATTAATCTTTACTTTAATCTATTAGCTATATAATAAAATTACTTAAATTATATTCTATTACTTTTATTAATATAAATTATAAATAGTTTATTACCTTAAGAATTTACCCTATATTATTTAATATAAACCAGTTCATTATATAAATCTAAAGCTTACGCTCACTAACAATAACTGCAGTAGTCAATAAAAAAGATATAAAAAAGTAAATAATAAATACATAAGAAATAAAATCATTGCTTCTCTACTGCTAAGAGTATATTCGGTTCTCTTATTTTTAAAGGCCCTCTTAGGTATAAACAATGTCCAATATTAAAAATATCGCAGTTTTCGGTAGCGGAGGTAGCCTAGCGGCTGTTGTCATTCCCATCTTGCACAAGCATTTCAACGTCACCATGATTCGCCGGTGTAGTTCCAATTCAAAGGCCCCCGTAAATAGAATCAAAGTTATCGACGCCGATTTCTCATCAGAAGATGACTTAGCTATTGCTCTCAAAGGCAACGATACGGTCATTTACATAGTAGCTTCTTCTGCTCATAAAATCCAGCCAATCCTCATCAATACTGCCATTGCCGCTGGTGTACGCCGCTTTATCCCTTCTGAATTCGGCGCCAATATCGATAATGCAAAAACGCGGCAATTGCCTATATTTGCAGGAAAAGTTGCCACCCAAGAATATCTCAAGAACAAAGCTAAGACGACGAATCTATTATACACATTTATATATAACGGAGCATTTCTTGACTGGGGCCTAGAGCATGGCGTTCTAATTCACTTGGGGCTGTCTAATAACAGCAAGATCTACAACGGTGGTAATTCCCTTTGGGCCACAACAACTAGGACGACAGTCGCCGAAGCGGTTGTTAGCATGCTAAAGCATCTTGAAGAAACGAAGAATCGGCCGGTCTTCATTTAAGATGCTTACATTACCCAAAATAAACTTCTACGTTTAGCGCAGGAAGTCACTCCTCCAAGATCTTGGGCAACGACTGCTATAGAACTTGATGATATCACTTCGGTTGCCGATAAAAAGGTGACCGAAGGGAAATTTGATGGATCTGTGGCCATGGCATATATCACACGTGCTCTGTTTGATCCAGAGTATGGCTGCAATTTTGCTACATCGGACAATCAACTCCTCGGATTGCAAGGAAAGACTGACGAAGACATAAAGGCAGTGATTCAGACTATAATCAGATGGTGATAGTGTGGATGTATGAAGGCATAAGATGATTGTCGAATTATGAGTTGTCTTCTTAGAAGTATACAGGGGTTTGCGGACTGAGTAGAGTTTTACACAACATACAAACAACTCGCTCCACTCTATCAGTTGGACAATATGAACTCTATCCGAGGGCAAACCATCCAAAGAAATTCCGTAAAATTGCAAGCCTTGTGAGGAGTATTTGTAGCACATCAGATACGCACGAATGTTTTTCCAGTCCATTTTAAGCAGATTACTAGAAGACGCATAACTTTTCTGGTTTGAAGGAGCTTCAGATGCACGTGCAGAATAGGCAATAAATTTGATAAATATCAAGTAGATCTCTTTGCTTAGGTGATAATTGCGTCGCACGGGTTTCGACTCAAAGTATTTGGAGAGGTTAATCGACGGTTAAGAGTATTCATCGAGACAATCTTGTCAAACGCCAAAGCCACTCTATCTCTCTAAATTAGCAAAGGTGACAATTTGAAGAACAAGAGCTTGTACCAAATCAATGGATTCGACAATAGAAAAGGCGGCGGACTTACAACATTAGCTTGACCATATCAACTACACTATATATTGACTTCAATAGCATCGCAACAATATTCAGCCTAGCTATTTTTCTTTGTACCAATCTTCACTAGGATCCCCGTCAAGAAGCAAGCTAAGAAACAAGGAAACTCGGACTGCTTCCTGGAATGCCAGCCAGAGTTAATTCAGGCTTAAAACACCTGAATGTTCCTGATATATTGATTACTTCTTTTTAGGAACTAACTTTTATTTATGTTTGTAAAACAGATAAGGAGCAGGTACTATTGGCCTTTCAATATCCTGCTGAGAACTTCTTAGCGCTAATCGTCGTGCTGCAGAGGCTGCTGGAGAAGCTGTATATAGTGTTCTACAGACTATATTTAGTATTATTATTCAGCAATTCTAAGAATTTCTTACCAGCTAGCTTCCATCGAGCATTGAAACCTTCGAGCATATTAAGGATATATCTATAGGACTGAATATAGCTCAGATCTCTACTTCTCTGCATCCAGTTGGCCAGAACAGTGGCAGATTGATAAAGAGAATAGAGAACAAATGGAGACAGTTCGTCGTTCTTAATCTCGCCAGTCTCCAATAGTGTCTGATAGTTAGATGCAATGTCGATGACTGCAGCCACTGTGGAATCATTGGCATCTGCTTTGGGCGACGAGTTGCAGAGCAGGAGTAATGCACTGGCTCTGATTAGAAAGAGTCTCTCTGGTATTGGACAATTTACCTGTTGCAGATTCCAATGGCCCCACAGTACCGGGCACATCTGTCAATCTCCTCGGGTAGCAGTGACTTGAAAGTCGTCAGGACGGCCTGAAGCATTACCGCCTCATTAAGATTAAAATTGGGGTCTGACGTAGGATCGCAGGTATGGGATAGTACGCGACCAAGCAAGTAGGCAACCTGGGCTTCTCTTGCAAACGGTTCAACCCAAACGGTCGACTCAATCGACAACAAGGCTGGCTTAGAGTTGTCCTATCGTTGTCAGTATCAATAGATATTGACGTAACGGTTACGTACGCTCAGATCCTGCGAAGTTTTCTCTTTAGGTAACCTGTATGTTGAGGAAGGAATGTGGATTGCAAAATTGGCGTTGCGACTTTGAAGATTGGCGTATCTGTAGATGTCAATCTCTGAGCAGACCGTGAGACTGTCTAGACGCACCGATCCATGATAATGATGCCCCACCACACACGCCGTGCTTCTTCGACATCCCAGCCTCTAAATTCGGCTGGGTTGTAATTTTCTTCGCAAAGCTTATCAACCCTCAACATCCGCGCCACAGCAGCGGTATGACTGATTGAAGCGTAGGCAGATTTTTCAAATCCATGACCAAGTTCATAAAGCCCTATAAGCAAGAGGCTTTGTACAGTGCGGATGCTTAATCGCCCGCCGGCTTCAATGTATGAAGCTAGGCACTTGGCATTGACATAGAGAGATGTGCGCATGCTCTCTGAGCCAGCATTCCTCGGTACATCGGTAACCAGCCGCACACACAGGGCAAGAAGAGACATCTCTGCATCGGGTCGCATTGCCAACGCCGACAGCTGTTGTGTGTACCTCTTCCTCGAGATGATAGGCAGCCACGCGTGTATGGTGTCAAAGAAACTGTCATCTTCACTGAAGCTCGAAAACCCACCGACAAGATTCGCAATCGAATTGGTTACGGAAGTATTAACGTATGAATATCGGATTTGAGGATAGCAAAAGACGTCCGTCTCTGCATCGCCCAGGCTGCCGACCAGGACGGATGGCAATACGCTACCCGTCGCGTCAGCGGACTCAGCGAAGAGTTCAGGTTCGGCCTGTTCTTCATGCGTCGCTCCTTCAAGGCTGTGTAGTCTCCGCCGTAGGCGTCGGATTTCAACAACAGTAGGAGTCCTCTTGGCATATCGACATTTCCTTTCAGCTCTACCGGGTGTCAATAACTGTTGTCGTATTGTAATTTGTGTCTCACCTGATGCAGAGCTGGCAGCTAGGGAGCTCTTTGCTGCATTTTCGCTTATTTTCCTTACACGAGACGCAAGCGTGAGAAGCTCGTGACTTTCCACCGGCTTCGCGACCAAGGTTCATCGTGATTTACCCTGCGCCGCTGTGTCTGGGCCGTAAGATGCAGGCTCGGGTCTGATCATGTAAACAAAACGGCAGGAAGGAGTCGTTGATGGCCGGCTGCAGCGAGGGAAATGAGTTGCTATTCGGGAGGTCGTAAAATTGTAAGGAAAAGTCAAATCTAAAAGAAAGTGACACCAGGCCTCATCGCAGCTGCACTATTCCGCCTCGTACTTAGCGTCGATTGCTCTGCCTTAATCAGCAGTTCTGTAGGCATCCAGATGCGACAGATTCGCAATGCATGACGCGGTCGATTCAGGGGCAGTGATGAAAGCAAGACAAGAAAACAAACCACGCCGCGCATGAACAGATTATGGTCCGATTTCGACTGACAATCCTCGACATTGGATGAGACGTACATTTGACCGAGTATCTTATTGAAGGTCTTAAGGCACGTCCGAAGTAGACCCGGTGATTTAAACCAATTAGATAACAGCGGAAAATAAGGTACATTAAATACCTGCTAAATTAAGTGTAAATAGAAGTACTGAGAGCTACCCTATATACATGGTAGTTGTACTTTACAGGCTCATAAATCATTAAAATATATATAAAAATAAAGAATAAAAAAAGATTCCATAATATAATTAATAAATTAATTATAATATTTATTTTTTATTTTTACTTTATTTTTATTTTCTATTATAATACCCTGATATAATATTTATGAATGTACTATTTGGATGTAAGACGAATTGCGGGGTGGATACCTGAGAGGTGCCTTAAGACCTTCAATGAGATAGTATAGCCCAACGGAGTTTTGCGGCCGCGACCCTCCGCAATGTACCAAGCAAAGTGGAAATCAGCTGCTTACCGGGATGGGTGTGCCTCGGACCCAGCCTATTAGTAAACCCTACAAGGTGTGCCACACAGACCGCGAAAGTCCTTACGCGCGATGCCTGCTGTATTGGAAAACTCTCGATTACAATAAGGGAATGCATTCATTATCGAGCCTACGACGCATCAGTGAGGCCCCGTTAGCAAAATCGTTGCGCCGGCGACCTTAGCATGAGGTTCCCAAGAAATGGTTAGCATATTGCCTGGATCTGGGATCAACACATTAAAAACTGCGAGAAGGCCGTGCTCAAAGTGCTCAGCTAATTTACACTGGAACTGGATGTTTCTCTACATGTGTGTATCTTAGAAATGTCTATTTAATGCACCCCACGCCGTCAGCAGTCGGTAACATTCACTACCATGAAAAAAAAAAAACCACTAGTACAACAGATGAACACGAACCAAATACTATGCTCCCTCGCGTATGAGCGCAATTTCTTTCGACACAAATGGTCTTCATCAGCTTTTCAGTGTCTGGGTAAACTAAGCCTTGACTTGCTGTTGCTCTGGCTGGTCAACCCTGGGCTCAGAGTAATCGTCCGGCATGACCGCTGCCCTCTTGCGCAACAATACAACTGTGATGAGTAGTGCAGCCCCCGAGAATCCACATGCACAATAGAAGGCATTCCTATAACCCTTCAAGAGAGCAGCTGGTGTGTTGCCGGTAAGAAATGACCCGGAAATGGAAAAGGCAATCGCGACGGATGCTTGAGAGACGCTTTGAACCACGCCGGCGACAAGTCCTTGATCGGCCTTTGGAGCTCCTGCCACCTGCACGTCGTTAGCATCGAAATGTGTTGGAGAACTTGCACTTACGGCAATGTTAATGTTGTTCACGAAGAAGGCGGCTGTCCCGACCGAAATGAGAATGGTGGCGGGAAATGTAAACCGCCAGTAGATGGTATGGAAGCTATTTCTGGAGAACAATACGTTGCCCACGATGACAATTGCCTCGCCCACAGCGATGACCCATTTAGGATCAACTTTGCTGTGCAGTATCCCGAATATGGGCATAACGATTAGCGGGGCGATGGCGAAAGGAAGATATTCAACAGAAGCGATGAGGGCAGATTTCTAGGCTGGTCAGTCATGAGCGTAAATCGACAGTTATCATAATCTTACGCCTTGGATTTGCACCAAAAATTGTGAGCCGGTGAGGAGCATGAGATATACAGTGCCATAGGAAAACGCTGTGATGGGAAGGATTGCGGCGAAATTTCGAAATGACCACAGTCGTCTAGGGATCAAGGGCTCTTTCTTCGGCGCGATCTTGGGTAGTAAATACTCCTCCCACAGAGCGAAAAAGCCCATCAAAGCAATTCCAGATATTAAGGGGCCTAAGGTCTTACCAGCCGACCAATGCCCGGGCGCTTCTGTAAATCCGAGAACTATGAGAAGCATCGCGGTGGTCACGAAAACCGCACCAGCATAGTCCAGATTCCGAGCAAGAGGAAGGTTGTGCTTTGACGGGGGAATAAGAACAACCGATAATATACTGAAAAGCATGCTGAGGGAGAATGAGATCCAGAACAAAGCACGGTATCCCAATGGAGACTTTGTCACGGCGCCTCCAACTGGTAAAACAGTCAGCAATATAACGGTCTCTTGCCGACGCCATGTCTTACTAATCATTCCCAGAGCGGAGCCAGAGGCAATGCCCATTCCAAGAACGGACAACGCCAGCTCGCGAGCCCGCCCGCTGTACGACACAGACACCAGCGCATAAGCCGTAGGGACTGTCATGGCCGCGGATATACCCTGGAAGGCCCGAAGAACGAACAAGGAAATATCATTGGCGATTCCAGCAATAAGAGCTGAAAAGAGAGCAAAGAAAAGAAGTCCCAATACGAAGATGTTTTTGTGTCCAACGACATCTCCTGCATGCTGTTAGCACACTCAGTGGAAGTAAAGGGGCTGCGCGTACCAAGACGACCAGATATCAATAGGAACGCTCCGAATGTTAAAGCATAAGCCGAGAGGGCCCAGCTGGCTTCAGCTTCCGATATATGGTATTCGCGAGAGATGCTGTCAACGGCAAACGTGACCCCGGTACTGTTGAGTACATCTAAAACTAGAGAGAATGTGTAGACGACGAGGGTAACCGGACGAAGCTTCTCTCGGAGGCGGTCAAGTCGCGTAGTAGATTCCATGATGGGCAACTTCAAAGTCACTTACATAAAGAGCGTGATATAAGAGTGTTTCTGGCATTCAGGACGAGAACATCTTATATACGTTGTGTGTATAGCAGTCATATTCCCCCGAGACGGCATCAGCGGCAGAGTAATATCCGCAGACGGCGGACTTTTATTAGGAGCTTTAATAATAACAAGTATTTGGAGAGTTGAAACTGCTGAGTATCTAATTGAGAAACACCCGGAGGTCTCAGTTACGTGGGCCCTGGAGACAGAATTTCGCTGCGGACCTGTGCGGCCGCAAAGCATCTACGTTTCTCGCTTAGAGAGCTGGATCTCCTAATTAGGCAAATAAAGTCCGTCCCTTCGTTGCTTATTTACTTCAAGAACTCCTAACTTGATCCACCTGAGAGATGAGTTCTTTGGTCAGAGCATGAGCGAGTCATTGAGCCAACGGCGGAATTTGCAGAGGAGGCGCTAGTATTGGGACAGTGGTACAATCGGATCATCACCTATGTAGGCTTGGGATCGGGCTGTCCCATGAAGTCGGCAGAGCAACAAACTGGTTCAATTTCTCAGTGATTAGAAATCATGTCAATACTTGGCATCTTATCGCGAAGTAGCTGGACAAGTGCACTCGCAGCATATAAAGAGTGAGACCACAGCCCCTTTAGAGCAACATGCCATGGATACTCCTTCGACCAAAAAGAGTTTCCTCAAAAAGCTAAGGTCCGCTTTCAGCTCTCATTCTGATCTTGATCTTCAGTCCTTACGCGACGTTATCGGTATGTCTCTCCAAGGAAAGATTGCAATTGTTACGGGTGGCTCCCGTGGCATGGGTGCGGCCATCGCCACGGAATTTGCGAAGCGCGGCGCAGAAGGGGTAAGTCCTCAGATGTTTCAAGGTGTGCGTAAATCTGATGTCGACAGGTTGCCATCACCTATGTCACGAACGGCGCCAAGGCAGAGCAAGTCGTGAAGGAAGTTAAAAGCCTCGGCTCCAGAGCCATTGCTATTAAGGCCGACCTGAGGGATCCTGCCTTTGGAGAATCTGTCCTGAAAGCCGCATTGGAAGGTCTCGGCACTAAATATATCGACATTCTAGGTAATGTGTTTCCGGTGGTCCAACGCTCGTGGCTCTAATGCTTTTCAGTCAATAACGCTGCAATTGCCGAGTATATTCCATTTGACAACATTAACGACGACAACTTCGCCAAGCTTTTTGAGGCAAACGTTCGTGGGCCCATAAAACTCGTCCAGGCCGTCCTTCCAGTCATCCGTAAAGGCGGGCGAATTATCAACGTGACTTCAAGAGGCGCCAGAGTGCCACTTGACGGCATGTTTACCCTTTATGCTTCGACCAAGGGTGCTCTGGACGTCATTACCAAAGGCCTTGCCACGGAGTATGCGGACAACAAGAACATCACGGTCAACAATGTCATGCCTGGTCCCATTGCTACGGGTAAGTACTTCCGAATTGCTGTAAGTGTACATGGCTGACAAAAACAGATGCCTTGGAAGGAGTCCCACAGCCGGTCCTCGATCATCTTGCTAGTCTTGCCATGGCTGAGAAACGGCTTGGGCGCCCTGATGATGTTGCCCAGATCTGTGCATTCTTGGCAGAGGAAGGTAGTCGCTGGGTCAATGGAGACACCATCTCTGCTTCTGGCGGTATGGATATGCTGTAAGAGTTTACATGCTATTAGAGCTGTGAGGGTGTCACGGAACAGTCTTAGTCAGCACCGGGTATATATCAAGTTTGTAGCATTCAAAATGATATTGTATGGCAACTTGGTCTGACGCCTTCGAATCTTCTGCTGAAATGAATCTACTGTTTACTCAGAAGAATCCTGGGCGTTTTGAAACTATAGAGCTGAACAAAGCTACCTTGCACATATAAACCTAGTACCTTAACGAACAGATTTAATCAAAGTTTTCTTTAGCTCTGTAAAGCCTAATTCTTTGGTCAGAATGTTATCATCGTTCGTACCACTACATTCAATAAATACCAATGATATGGCCACGTGTCTTTGGAGAGCAATGTGTTAGTTATGCGGCCGTGGTCTGTTGATGAATAAGACTAACAGCTACTCATGGGTACCAAGGGATCGAGCCAACATGTATGCAGGTGCTTTAAACTATATACGGAACGAAACGCACGCCCACTAAGATGTTATTACCACATACAAGTATCACTTATATGACGGCCCAAATCACTGGACGAAGTTCGCAAATATAAGACCGCATTTGGACCATTTGCACAGTCAATATTGGTGACAGGGCAATCCACGGTTTGTTCCACACTAAAACCCGAAAGATCCTGGCAGGGCAGTGCCGTTGAGTAGCTCTTTACTTTCTAATTGAGAGAGCCTAGGCGAAAGAGTACGTGTTGCGATATGATAACACATGGACTGAGAAGATAAAAGTCTCATGACAGGTGTGTACTCCTACAAAGTATCTCCGCCTTTCAGGTGTGGGTTGTTGTTCTCATCAAATACTGTGTCAAGGTGTAAGTCAAGGAGCGCTATAAATAAAAGATTATAATTATCTTTAAAACTAACCCTAGCCGCAGAAATTGCTATGTCAAATATGTATGAAGCACGAAAGACAGAGGATGAAGGTCAGGAAATGTATTAGAGCATGAGGACGTTGCTATGCAGTGGTAATGCTTTTGTCCCTGGGCCTTGGAACACTTTAACACTTTCTTCCACCTCCGTAGAGACTATTGAAGAAACGTTTACAAGACTTATTCGCCGAGAGAATACCGCTTACTAGAGGAGAGTATAGTGACTGATTCGGCAAATAACTTTGACGTTCGCTCTCCCAAAGAATTGTTTTGTCACTGTTTCGTAGAAATTACGATTGTGATGCTTATATTCATCAAGGACTTTCATATTCATAGTTACTGGGAACGTGGACTCAAAAGTTCCAGCAAACAGGACGATCAGAGCGGTAGGCTGCGGCCGCAGAGCCTCGCAAGCGACAGCGACAAGACATTTCAACTGGTTCCAAGCCAGGAAATGGAAAAGATCGAAGGTGCCTAGCGCAGTAAGCCGGATGTATCTGTTGCTTGGAAATCAAAATCACAGCTAGGTGACGACTAAAGCTATACAATCTAGAACATGTACATGCCACAGGCATGGCTGTCTTCTATCAAGAATCGGTCCGTCTGAATAGCGTCTACGTAATTAGGGTTTGCCGGACTTTGGCGCAGAGAGAGCAATTTGGAATCAATGAGACATATTTACAGCTGGCCCATAATGTAATGTCTGGGTTTCGTCGCCTTTGCAGGAAGTATTTCCACTTTGTATATCACGTTCCAATGGTAACCGAGCTGCAAAGCCTAGGCATTTAGTCCAAAGAAGACTAGCATCCAGACCCGCATTTATGCAGATACCATGCGGTGTAACCTTGAACCTGACGAGTGAACGAGACTAGATTTACAATATGTGGAGTTTTGCGGACCATAGCGGCCGCGGAAAGCCGATGGATCTGCGGAGAACAGATTAGCCACGCGGCTGAACGTTAGGCCTCAAAGAGACCTTGACTTGCAACACAGGCTTAATCTTACGCCAGGAACATTTTTGCTTCAGTCCCAATAGCAAATTGATGCGAAGCATGTGACCTTACAATGCTTTATGCCGTGCTTATTGCGAAGAATTCGAGTTCCGAGGTTTGTTTCTCAGAAAATTGAGAAGCCACCCTGACTATTTGATAGATCATTTGATACAGAAGAGGAGAGACCGCAACTAGGAGTATCGTGGCCGGCCGTATGCCTGTATTAACAACTACTGGCGGACGTGAGCTTTTTATTACACATGATCTCTGTTCCGATGAAGTGTAACATAAAGCTTATAGATCTTTGGAGGAAAACAGCAACTTAACGTTCGCATACTGCCCGGTGATGACCTATTTTTTCAATATCCGTCTCCACCACTGGCTCTATTGAGAAGATTCACAAAAGCTCTGAAAACGCCAACCGCAGCTTGTCAAGTCTAGTTTGGACAGCGAGGAATTATGATATGACGTCAGTACGAGATGAGGCTTCGACGTAGCATTTGAATTCACTCAGCGCTACTTGGCCAGTGCAGGTCTGGAAGTACACATGCAATACCGAGCAATCAGCCACTCTCCGTCCACTTTCTTCAAAACAAAGAGCTCTTTGTTTGCCTCTGGCATACCATTACCTCCTACTATCGAGGATCCTGTTGTTTCCGAACGAGCAAATGCCCATTCTTCAGACACAACAACAGTTTCAAGAATCGTAAATGAGAGATCATATTTTAAAACAGAAAACAGAGACCTGTAACCATCTCGGAGCTGTTTAGCCCCGATAGCGGCAGGCATATGCTGTGGCATGACTACTCTTTGGGTAATGTTAACTTTCTCTGTCTGAAAAACCTAGAAGATACCCTTACGCATCGTCAGTAAAGCATGCAATAGTATTATCGAGCTCGCCTGAGTTGAGGCTAACCCCATAGCGATGAATAAGGGCCTCAACTGCAACTTGGACCGATGACTGAGACACTACCAATCTCTATATTAGTAACAATTATTAACTGGTTCGTGAGTGTCTTACTATTGATGTTTTGCGTTTTGTATTTACTATAGCGAATAGAAATTCGCTTAAACTTGAGAAGTCCAAGGAGCCTTTTTATTTTTGAAGGAGAGGAAGAGAATTACACATTTTGATAATGGCTCATAAATCCAACGTAAGCTGACAGAGTTAATTACTCTAGCGAAGATTGCAGATAAGCGATAAACTGACCCTAGGTTGTTGACGCGAAACCTAACCAGAGTAGGTCAGCCCAGGCACTTCCTCCATCGTAACCTGAAATAGCTTTACATTAAATCTTCCAGCAGATCCTCTTTTGGTGTTGGTATCTTCTAGTGATGGTATATGTATGCTGAAAAACTACCTCGTAATGGTTAGTGGTCTCTGTGCGATGAAAAGTCCTTTTGTGGTCTGTTTGCGGGCCTGTTCACGCCGGCTAGGTATTTTATTCTGGTATTGGAACCAATTTGGGAATAAAATGACTCTGCGATTAGCGCTGACGTGCCACGGATCATGGTGATTATCTTTGGCTCCGTGCGAGCTATTCATGTAACATCCATTTTGGTTTCATGCTCACTCGTGGCCGTAGGGTATGTTCATGCCACTAATTCATATGAGGATCTGTCATCCTACTGCTTCTTATACGAACGATTTAAACACATCAAGCAAGCCGAGACCTACTGGCATATTGATTCCGTCGAGGTAATATTCTGCGACAACCGAGGTGCGATTTGATGCACCTGTCTTTGAACCAACACCTTATTCTATTCAAAAACTTGTCATTTCACAGAATGACAGCTCCCTGGATCTATGGCATGGTTGTTACGATCGGCGTGGCTGTATATCGACTTTCTTTGATTGGCCGGCGCCCGCCTGACTATCCTCCGGGTCCCCTAACACTTCTAATTATTGGCAATCTACACCTTATGCTAAGCAAAGGCCTTCACCTACAAATGCAGAAGTGGTCAGGACAATATAGGTAAGACGGCCATTCGCCACACGGCAATGAATCCCGTTTTAACGCTACTGCTTATATGCAGACCGATCTTTTCCTTGATCCTGGGGACCAAAACCATGGTGGTATTATCGTCAAGAGATGCTATCAAGGATCTTCTTGATAAGAGGGGTAGCATCTACTCCTCCCGTCCGGATCTATATCTTGGCAGCGTTGTAAGCGGCGGTCTCCGCATGCTCCTCATGGATCTTGATTTCCAATCATTTGCAGAGATAATCTATAATGTCCGGCTGATTTGTCACCTGCTTTTTTTTTGCTAAGAATTATTTGTAATTTTGAAATTCCGAAGGTAAACGTCTGAGTTATAAAGGATAATTTGCCGCGGTCGCCAGTTCGTTGTTGGTAGCTTATGATTGCTTGAACTTCAGCAGAACCTACATCGAACATATTTTTGCACGTTTTGACACTACCCAAACTCGATAATACCATCCACACGGGTTATTATATAACATAAAGTATGTGGGAGTCTCGCATTTTGTTGGTCTGTCTTGCGGCATTGTCGCTCGCCTCTCCCACAATACCACGCATATCGACATGCGGTATTAATCGTGAGTCATGTCTGAGTTTGAAAATTCCCAATATAAATGTTAAAAAAGATCTTAGTTGCCGAAGTCCGAGTGAAAAATGTGATGGCCGACGGTGTCAAGGTCTTTTATCGCGAGGCCGGAGATCCCCGGAAGCCAGCTGTTCTGTTGCTGCATGGGTTTCCAGCTTCGTCTCACCAGTACCGGAATTTGATTCCAATACTTGCACAGACTCATTACGTATTAGCTCCAGACTTTCCTGGTTATGGCTTTACCCAAGTACCCGATGATCGCTCCTATAACTATACCTATGAGAACCTCGCAACTACGACGCTGAGCTGGCTTGAAGTTTTGGAAATAAAGTCGTTTGTAATGTATATCATGGACATCGGTGCACCCGTTGGACTGCGAATAGCTCTTCGCCGTCCAAACTCAGTTTCAGGTATTATCACCCAGAATGGAAATGCCTATACGGATGGCTTTGGCGATGGATTTATGCCGGTTCTCGACTTCAGCCGAAATCCCAACCCAAACCGGACCCAGGCTGCCGAGGAATTCTTAACATTTTCTGCCATAAAAAGTCAATACACTACTGGAGTTAAGGATCCATCAGTTATTCAGCCAGAGGCATATTACCTTGACTTTGCTCTGCTCTCTCGGCCCGGAAATGACCATAATCAACTTGATCTCTTGCATACCTATCAGTCGAATGTTGATCTCTATCCGGCTTTTCATAAGTATTTTAGGGACTCGCAACCACCACTGCTGGCAATTTGGGGTAAAAATGACGTAGCTTTCGTTCCGACCGGAGCCGAAGCATTCAAAAAAGATCTTCCTAACGCTCAAATACACTTCGTGGATAGTGGTCATTTTGCACTGGAGTCGGAACTGGAGAAAATCGCGGAGAGAATCACGCTGTTCCTAGCAGAGAACAACTTATGAAATATCAAGGACGCTTGGTCATAAATGAAGATTCTCAATTTTGAGATTATACCCCAGGGGCCCGACTCGTTAAGCAAGGGTTAGGTTATATTATTTCAACGAATACTATTAACAACTACAAACTTCATCACTTACTTCCTATACTACTAAGATACAACCAAACTCAACTAAGAACTCTTTTCTTAACTATTACAGGCATACCGCCTTTGGGGTGCGCAGTTAGCTCACCAGAGACATGAGCTTGGTACATTAGTGCCCCGAAAAACCTTTCCCCCGTAGGAGCATACATAGGGACAATGTCCAGCTCCCGCAGCGTCAACGCTAGGATTAGCTTAAGCTCCGTCATCGCCAACTCCTGCCCAATGCATGACCTTGGTCCCAGCTCAAAGGGGCGCCATGTGTTCTTCCTCAGCTGCGCCGGCTCGCCGTCCTTGGTGAGCCACCGCTCTGGGTTGAATGTGTCTGGGTCAGCCCAGTAGGTCGCGTCGCGCTGCATGGCATAGCTGCAGCTGAACATCATCAAGTTGTCCGTTGGGTACTGGCGGCCGGTTTCTGGGTTCGTCAGGAAGTAGTCTGGTGACCCGGCGCGAACGGAGCCGACGGGAGGATACATGCGGAGCGTCTCTCTAACGACTGCCAGTGTGAGCGGTAGCTGGTTCAGCAAGGCCGGCGTCTTGGAGATCATATCGGCAGCTTGGGATGGGTCGGCTCCAAAGACGGCATCATGTTCCGCGCGGACCTTGGCTATAATCTCAGGGTTCTCGTGTAGGCTGTAGTAGGCGAAGGAAAGAGTCGAGGCAGTCGTGTCGTGCCCGGCAAAGAGGAACATCTTGATGTGCTCAATCGTTGCATCGACGAACTCGGGATCAATGACGTCGCCCATCGAGGTCTGCCCGTTTTCTTTGACATAAGTGCGAATGGCGAGGTTGACGATAGTCTTTGGGCCCTCGATGTGCCCCGAATTCTTGTACTGCTCTTCAATAAGCGATCGTAGCTCTCGTCGCATGATGGCATTGTTACGCCAAGTGCTTAGCTGGCGTAGTGGGTGTATCATCTTTCCCCACTGCCTCGGGGCCCATTCGGGAATCAACCAAGCGATGTTCTCCTTGAGGGCTTTGAAAAGAGGGCTATCCGGTGTGGTTTGGATTCCGAGACTTTTTCCGCTGCGATCCGGTCAGCAGGCTGGGTCGGGGAATCGTGATCTTCATGACCATTCCAAGCCAGCGGCCCAACTTACAGAACGGCACGGCCGATGATGTCGCATGTAGCTTTCATGCCCTGCGTCTCTAAGGCGACCACCTCCCCCGTCGTTGCAATACCTTCCAGGTAACGCTTGAACACAAGGACTTCCTCAACGAAACCCGGCACGAGAGACATGATGTTCTGTGTAGAAAACCCTGGGTTGAAGACGGAGCGCCACCGCTTCCATTGTGCACCGTCGGTCGTAACAAGGTCTTTGTTCTTAGTCAACGGATAGAATTCCCATCTAACCTGCTCGTGCTTCAGTTGTGAGTTTTCCTGGCAGAACTGGGCCATCATATCTGGGTGAAAGACGGCAAGCATTTGATACGAGATGGGCCAAAGGTCTATGTAAAGCACCCCATCCTTTGCCAGCTCAGGGTAATCCCTGGCCAATACTAGGGGCGATACTTGGCCGTTCAGGTCCGCGGGGTGCTTGGCCATGGCCATGCCAACAGATATAAGATGACCGAAAATAAATGAATGAGGGAGTACATCCTTTCGAGATTGTCAGCATGACTTTGGTATAAGATATAGTGCCAATACCTACCAATCCATGCTTGGCAACAAGTCTCCTAAATTGTATTCTCTTTTGATAAAGAATAAAGAAGCCGCGAGCAAATATAGCAAGGGCAATCACGCCAACAGCTCGTAGAACGCGCAAAGCGGCTCCGGCGGAGAGCTCAAACAGCGCCATTATGATAGTGAAGTAAGACACAATCAGTAGCAGCGTAACACACTAACGGAGTGGTACACACTAACGGAGTGGTACAACCTGACTCTTATAGTTGTTTCGAAGGATCACAAGGAGAAAAAGGCTCGGATTAATAAAACTCCGACAAAATAATCAAATGGTATCTTGAATAGAATTTCGTATACATGGCCTGTAGCTTAGTTTGACATTCAGGTCACTAAGGTCCAAAAACCTTTCCAAGGTGCAATGATCTGCGCCTGAGCTATATTAGTAGCAGACGGTTCTGCATTTATGATATCTATGTGACTGTTAGTAGTCTCGGGACAAAGAGAAGATTGATAAAGCCAAAGAGGTTTTTGAACAGCTTACTGGCTACTGCCTTACAGTTTGGTGTACAATAAAGACTGTATTTATCAGCGAACTTCTTCAATAAAGAAAAAGCTCTTCATTATATAGTTTCGTTCAATCCACAAAGCTTAGCTCGACCTAAAGAGCTTCTTTCCAGCTATCCAGCATCTGTCTTTAATAAAAAAAAAACCCCCAATTTAGACGACAAAGGCTTGATTTGGAGAGTCTATGCATATCTTTTATGAAAGCCACACTGCCACAGTGCAAACTCACACTACATGGATTTTGCCATGCCTAAAATCGTCGCAGTGTGATCTTAAAGATAGTCAAATGGTGAGACAGGTTTGTAGCCCGAAAGATCTTCAACGGTAGAAGAAACAATTATATGATAGCCTTGAGCCGCATCTTTGTCGAAATGGTTGCTGGTCTGTGCTACAGAGGGAGGAATCCCAGAGTCTAGCCAGTCTCGCTCAAGTTCTTCTAGAGTCACCAGATTACGCGAGAGGTCCAATCCGGTAATGTCACTGATAGATTGCGCCAGCGTGTTGTGGGAGATGACGGCTGGGCCAGTCACATCAAAAATATGTTTGCCTGTGCATTGACCAATGCTCCAGCGCAGTTCTGGCGCAATTATCTCGGCACACATAGGAGCGGCCGACTGTCCCAGCTGTAGCGATAGATCGGCCACTTTGTATAGCACTATCGATAAAAAGCAGCAGGACTTCGGAGTAGAGATTATTTCGGAGTATGGTCTAATTGAGAGAACTTTCGAAAAGTGCCACCTCGGTCCAAAAATGTTCATTTGGGATCGAAGGCTCGGATGTGGGATGAGGATTTGGAATCGGGGTGTAAATAATACGACCAACTCCACGATCTATCGCGGCTTTAATGATAGCGCGACGTTGTCGAAGTCTCTGTCTAGGATCATTAAGAGCATCAGTGCTCATTAACAACAGTCGATTGACACCCTTGAAAACTGGACCCAGGGTCTCGAACTTGTCAAAATCGGCTTCACAAACTTCGACACCACGAGTTACCAAGTCAGTAAGCTTGGAAGGATTCCGGGTAGTGGCGATGATGTTAGTTGCACCTTAATTGAGCAATTCTTCAACGACCTTCATTCATTCCGAGCTTGCCTCCCCCTCCAGTGACAAGCAATTTTCCAGAAAGAAATGGCTTTACAGTCTTTGATTGGACGGCATCATAGGTGGTGGGATTGGTATGTGAAGCCGTTACTCTATAGGTGCTGAGTCTTCAGTTTACGAATTCCGTGGAAACTGGATCATATATATTAACTCATTACACTTCTTAGATATCGCATTTTAGAAGCAGGTCAAGAAGAGATGAGTCTATAGATTGCAGTCAACATATCATAATGAGTAATGTATTTCCAGGGCTTATTGCCGAGCAAGGTAAGATCGGTAATGGTCTCTGAATGTCTCCTCCAACGACCGGTACACAACTTGCAACTCTTCTTTACTCCTCTTATTGTCCAAATCAAAGTCAATCCCCAGGTTTCCATCCGCCCACCGCTTGGACACATTTAGGAACGGTGCTGCCAAATAGACCAGCAACTTGGGCATCGCTCTCGTCGGTAATACCCTCGCCTGCTTATGGAATGGGCGCACTAGCTCAGCCATAGCAAGCATACTTGTCGACTTTGCGTGAGACACAATATACCTCCCATTTGCCTCGGCCTTCTCGCCCGCCGCAACGTGTGCGACTGCCAAGTCGCGTACATCGACAATCGCATATGAGTAGTTTGGGATGCCGTATCGATCGGATCCTTCATACATATGCTCGAGCATTCGCAAAGATCCAGAGTCCGATGCGTTAGATAGCGGAGGGCCGAGCACGAGACCTGGGCAGATGGCAACGAGATCCCAGCGTGGTTGGGACTGGGCGTCGGCGACACGCCAGGCCAGCCGCTCTGATTCGGCTTTGGAGTAGGCATAAGGATTGTATGTTGGTGAGGCCGTAATGTTCCAAACGGATTCAGTCAGTGTGTGCTTAGGAAGGGCATAAACTTCGGAACTGTCGCAATACATCGACACGACTGCGGTGTGTAATTAATATTGATGTCAGAAGAGCTCAAGGAATATGCCAGGATATTTGCGACTGAGGAACGTACGGGAAGATGTGAGAACGACGCGCCGAACAGACTGTGTCTCATTTACTTCGTCAAGGACATTCTGAGTTCCCTTCAGGGCTGGCTCAACAATTTCCTTCATTCCATCTTTGGTCTGTTGCGGCAAAATGAACGGCGACGCAATATGGTAGACAGTATCGCAATTATGCATTGCTTCTTTGAAGGAGCCTTGGACAAGCAGGTCTGCTTCGAATAGGCGCAGTTTGCTTGGATGAGCAACCTGTAGGTCAAGCAAAGGCTTACACTTACGCTTGTTCTTTAGACTACGTACTGTTGTGTGCACTGTATGGCCATGCTCGAGAAGCTCCTTCACAACATAGAGACCAATGTAGCCTGTGCCGCCAGTGACAAGGGAGATGGACATAGTTGGCATGATAAATCGGCCGATTTCGGGCTCTGTGGTTAGTGATATCGCGTTGCAAGTGCCACAAGATTGATGAAGAGCAAAGAATTGCAAGACTTCAAGCGGTTTGTAGAAAAGGTCGGATTGTATGCTATTGGGTCAATATATGAGAATATTGTGTTTTGTTCTTTCTTTCATTAAGACTTGTCAGATTATACGAATCACCGACTGCCGCCAATCATACTTATACGAGTTATTCAACTGATTACCACATCCTGGTTATATTCCCATATGAGTGTCATCCGTAGGACTTTACGCTATATGAGTTGCTACACCTCAGAGAAGTCGAAGAGCCGAGCAAAGTGGAGCTGACGTGATATTCGAGCCCGCACTTCTGGGGATTTGTCCAAGAAGGGAAGAAACGGGCGACGGGTGCAGCCCCCGCTCCGCCTCTAAACTCTATTCGTCACGGTAAAAATGATTTTGGGATCTAGCAGATACGTCCAGATTAGAAGAGACTTTTCAAACTGGATAGCGTCGGGGTATTCTTGTGATCGTGATTGTGCATTGGCATTGGACACTTCCAAGCTTGAGCGGACGCTTGAGAATCTTGCTTCGCTTTCATCTATTTGTTCAGTCCATTTACACCTGCCAGCAGACGAGGAGATTGAGAACTTCTGCGACAGATTTGGGCACAATGGCATGCAAAGTCGGGCGCCAATAAGATATATATCTATCTCGAGAAGACGTGTTTAAGAGTGCCTAGCCTCAAGAGTTGAACTATTCCATCTCTCGATAGTTCAACGTATCCCAGAGAGATAAACAGTCTCGTTCCTTTTTGTTCAAGAGCTTAAGACTTGTGTATACAAGTAAGCCTTCTCCAAGAGGTACCAGGAGAACTCAAATAACATTTAGAATCGCAAACTAGCGCCTAAAAACTATGTTAATAACAGTGTATGCTAATGGCGTTTTATCCTTACACACTAAAATACATTTTATGGGCATAATATTGATGTTCATGCAATTCTTATCCTCCGTAGTGTAGCTCGTATGCCGTCTGACATCAAATTCTCATTCCCTCAGTCTTATCAATGAACTTCTGTGACCAACTCAGCGCCAGCTACAGGGAGATATCGATTGATGACATCGGCGAAGTCTTTTCTCTGGCGGCCTCTAAAAAATCAGTGCTGCTATATGGGAGGTTGAGAGGGCGAGAGTTATTGTGCAGCAGTAGATAAGCGTTAAAAGAGACAAACCGAGTCCATGACCAAACACCATACCCTTGATCTCATCGTCTGGCATTATACTCTGTAGAACAACACCAATCCTACAAACACCAATGGCGGTAACAGGACAAGAAAGACGAGAAGCCCAAGAAAGCATAAACAGATGTATCCGGATTTTGTTATGTTTCATTCTCAATATATAAAATGGCTGTTAAATATTCTTTTCTCCTGTGAGCCTGACCGCCATTTCCGCTATAGTCATGGAAAATCTCGACGTACGTATCTCAACTTATGCATCACCTATTGCTGGGTTGTGCATTACGAGATTGCCGCAGGGGAGCAAAGCTATCAAAGCTATGTAGGACAAAACTGGATCCTGAAAGCTTTCACCAGCACCACCTGATTTCCATAGTCGTGGCAACAACTATTGACACCACATGCTAAGCACTCATTTTATGGACCCTGTTAGCAGAGATTAGCTAGCAGCTGGACATAATTGTTATATATGGTATAATAAAATGCACCGCAAAAGACGGGTGAAAAACAATACACATATACACTCGATCAAGTGAGAGCTTGAGAAACAGCTACCAGCCAAAATTTGGGTCAATGCACATCTGCACGTGGTAGCCACATGGTCACCAGCATTTGTTGTGGTTACTCATTAGAGTCACCATGATGTTACCATTTAGGTTCAGCCTGCAACAGTCGGTGGCGCGGATTGGTACCACAGTGATAATTTAAGGCGCGAGGTTGGGACAGGATGAAGGAGATTCATGGTGGACAGTCTAGCACGGAAGGTGGCTTTCCACCAATCTCTTTCCTGGTTTAGTTGGAAATAGTAGCTGTATTTAAACACCACTTTTTGATAAGAAATGGGCACCGCCTTTACGTCAGCACCACATCTGCCGATAATTCTTATGATCCAACCCTATCGGTCAGTCAATATGACTGAAGAGAATCAAGAGAAAAATAAAAAGAGATCCAACCTCTCAGCGGATTGTTAGAGTTCACAATTCGAAACAACATAGCCGACTCTGCATTATGCCAAGAGGACCGGGGCAGTCTCGGCGTTGCATGGCCTGCCGGCACCTAAAGAAGAAAGTACGTCGTCGTCGAGCATATCCCTATCCCATCATTGCAGCTCGGACACTCTTCCCCAAGTAGGGTATATCCTAAGCTGCATATCAATTGACAAGGAGCATAGTGTGATCTTCAACTTCCAAGGTGCAGCCTATGCCGCCACCGGTGCGTCGAATGCGTCTATGACCAAGGACCGTCCTTTGTGCATAGCCAGGCACCCAAAGGCCGTGGACACAACGCTACGAGGACTGTAGGTTGTAAGTGAATACAATGCCAGAAGATCACGGAAGGCTTGCTTATCTTAATGATTCAAGCGCTCCGCAGACCAGTCACTACAAAATCCAAGCAGCCGCTCGACATCGTGTTATCCGACACACTCACTGAGGCTGCATTCGAAGCTAAGTGCCTCGGTTTATTCTGGGAATCTTTCCTCCCATTCGGCCGCTCCATTCCAGAAACTACTATCTCTTGTGCCTCCAGCGGCTGGACGCTCCTCGCACAGGATTTGTATCTCCACGAGCCCATATTGCGCAATGCTCTCATCGCTTTCGCACTGGCCAACGTTGGAAAGAGAGATGACAAGCAATGGATGCGAGATGCAGGGCTTAGGATTTACGGAAAAGCCTTATGTAGAATGAGAGGGGCGCTACTTAATCCGTTACAGGTCAATTACGATGGAATCTTAGTTGCCACTAAGATAATGAGCCTCTTCGAAGTTGCCCTCCCTCCCCTCTCCCCTCCTCCTTTCGAATTGCGCGTTTGGATCTAACGCAACCAACCAGATGTTCCATGGAGATGATAGGCAAGACGAAGCTGCCCAAGCACGTGCTTGGGTCGACCACGTGAAAGGGGGGGTTGCAATCTTCCTCGGGAGAGGCCCGAAGGGGTGCGCCAGCGGCGTCAGTCATCGCATGTTTTGTGATGGGCGTGCAATTATGGTTAGGGCCCAGAGCTCCATGTTGTGAATCAACTAACGGTTGTTATACTATAAAGGTCCTCCCGAGCATTTATACACGCAAAGAGTCCATCCTAAGCAGCCCAGCCTGGAAGCAAGTACCCTGGAGCCTAGAACCCAAGTCTGCCACGGACAACCTGGTTGACATTTTGGTGGATATTCCCACCTTTTTAGAGAAGTTGGACGACCTACAAGACGAGACTGATATAGAGAAAAAGCGCAAGCTACAAGAAGCGTTGCTTCAAACTTGCTGGAAATACGACAGAGGCCTACTTGCGTGGTTCATATCATTTAGCCCCAACAAGGTGGCGGATAATTTTGAATACGAGCCGGACGCTGAGATATCTATGGAAGACATTGCCAGAACCCACACGTTGAACCTATACTGGACTACCTGTCTTATCCTATACAATGCAATGCACAGGATAGCGGTCTCGCCCACGGAGCTGCCAGCCCGAATTGACCCGTTGATCTGCTGCCGTAACATTGTGCGGTCCTTGCCAATCTTCCTCAAGAAAAATAGCGGCTTGTGGTGTCTTAGTATTGTCCTCTTCCCTGTGGGCATGGCGCTTAGATTCCTCTCGGCGGAGAAAGACAGCGACGAATATTCTCGGATACGATATTTCATTGACCACGAAGTACAGGGCTTCCATCTTGGTCAATTCCTGAATAGCAGCCGGCGCAACGCGTCCGCTCTACTCCTACATAATAGTAAATGATTGCTTTAGATAAACCAAGTAGCTGACTGTGAGAATGGTTGGAGTGGAACAATGGAAGGAGCAATGGCGTATATGTGCGGCAATATCTGGAGACTGGTTATGTATGTTTGTCAGTACCAGAGGCTGACAGACCAGATAACTGATTTGAGTGTTTTTGCAGACAATCTCCTACAGAGTAGTCTGTTCAGACTCTATTTGTTATTTTCCTTTCATACTGGCTTTTCTCGTGCATTCTTACTTATTTTATTCTCCAAGTCAAAAAAAACTCATTGACACGTATTTCTGGCCAAGCTCTCGCCTTGCTCATCATCAGCTGTTATCTCCATGATTTGCTCTGCTATATACCTAGTAGTGGGTATTGACTTTATGCCGGCGCGCCTCACTCGCCTGCCTGGTGATAGGACTCGTCCCTACTCTTACATCGCACCACACTGTCAAAATCTCTCTCTCGATTTCCCCGAGTCACCGCTGTTCAGAAGCTGCGTAGACACGCGTGATGCTCACTAATGCATACTATGGGCAGAGATATATTAAGCCGGAACCGGCTGCATTCGTCGCCCGTTTCTTCCTTTCTTGGATAGATCTCCGCCAAGTGCGTAACTAAAATTTCACTACTATCCTAACACGTGTCTGGTAGCACACTTGTATGCGGGCTTATTGACAATAGTGATCAGGATCCACTCAAGTTAGCATATAACAAACACAACCGGATTCATGGGTTATCGACCCTAATGAAGGAGGGCAAGCATGTTGCAGTGCGTAGAGTCTAGGTCAATCTGTGTAAAGCTCTTTCTAAGCGACATAACATCAATTCAGGGGGTTGGCAGCGGTATTACCTAGAGCAGTCAAGTGGGCGGATACCTTACCCCTTGCTCTGGCCCATTCACACTACGTAACTAGCTACCGCTTACATTGTTGTTCCTCTTGAATCATTCCTTCTGTGATGGTTAGCCCGCTGGTGAAAGGGATACCGCGAAATGGATTTGAATATAAGCACCACAGGCACGACCAGTTGCATATTGATGCTCCGACCTCTTGCCATCCTTACGTTTTGAGCTTCGCTCTTGTTTCTTTTCTGACGTTGCTACTAGATACGGAGTAGATAATGCGTATTTCATCTCAGATTCTCATCTCAATAGTGGCGGGCTTCTCCCTTGCAGTTCCTGCCCCCCCTATCAACATTGAGTCAAATACTGTTGAGGGGAACTCGGTCGACAGCGGCGATATTGCATCGGAGTTCTTGTCCAGCTTGATAACCAATGCTTCACAGGCAAATGTTGATGATTCTAGCAAGGATCGGCGGTCTCAAAGTTCATTGCAAGTGAACCTTAATTACGCCAAGTATAAAGGCTACTATGACTCTGCAAGCGACCTGAATATTTGGAAAGGGTATGAGTACTTTAACTTTAATTGTCTTCCGCCTCATCTCCAAATCCAATGGCTAAAATATAGCAATGCGTCTCTTGCTACAGTATAAGATACGCAGCGGCGCCTATAGGAAATTTCCGCTGGCAACCACCACGCTTTCCAGCCACTCAGCCATCAGCACAACCAATTCCCGCCACTGACTTTGGCCCCATTTGTCCACAGGCATATCTAGCTGTTCCTGGAGTCCCTAGCATTCTTGGTAATGAAGATTGTCTGTTCCTGAACGTCTACGCGCCACCCAATGCCTCTAAGCTACCCGTCTTAGTGTACATCCACGGTGGTGGATACGGCTTCGGTGACGGTACGCTCGATATGAGCAGTATCGTGAACAGTAACGAGAACAATTTCATTGCCGTTACAATACAGTATCGGGTAAAGAAGCATTCACCTTTCACACACCTTTCACTTATTGCCCGCAAACTAATGGAAAAACCCCAGCTAGGCGCATTTGGCTTCCTGTCATCGCAAGAAGTGAAGAGCAAAGGCGTTGTAAATGCCGGCCTTCTCGACCAAGCATTTGCACTTCTGTGGATCAAGCTCTTCATCGGCCAGTTCGGCGGCGATCCTTTGTCTATTACCATCTCGGGCGACTCGGCCGGCGGGAGCTCTGTTTTGTACCACGATATGGCCGCTGGAGGCAGCTTAGGCACCTTGCTTTTCAACCAGGGAATTGCTGCATCTCCATACTTGCCTTTCCAATACACTTACAACGCTGCCTGGCCTACGGCTCGTTACTACGCATTCGCGGCCGCGGCTGGCTGTCCCGGCTCCAGGAATGTCTTTTCCTGCCTCATCGGAAAAGATACAGTCAGCCTACAGAACGCCAACATCCAACTGGCCGCACAGCAGACTTATGGTTTCTGGTCGGTATTTAAGAAATACCATTATGTTTCTTGTCTAGGCTGACCATCGCATTACAGGGCCTTCTACCCTGTTAAAGACAATGTTTATATCACAGGCCTACCCAGCCAGCAACTGAAAGCTAAGAAAGTGAATGGAAAGAAGCTCTTGGTGGGCAATAACGCCAATGAAGGACCACTTTTTGTACCCCCCTCCATCTCAACCATTACCGATATAACCAACTGGCTGCATCAAGAATTCCCCAACCTGTCTGATACCCAAATCAATGCTATCTTGGCAGTGAATCCCAACAACGCAAACACTTCAGCAGGTCCTTTATTTGAGACCAACGGCGTAACAGGTCTGACTGCTGTCAACGTATCTCAGGATGCGAACGGCCAGCAGCAACGAGCTAATAATATCTATGCCGAGGCGACGTTTATTTGCCCGTCTTACTGGATGTCATCGGCCTATACGTCCAATGGCCGGCGGAGCTGGCATTACCAATTCTCGGTACCGTTCGCCTCGCATACCACAGACATGAATGCCTACTTTGGCCCATTGACACCAAATCTGTCTACCGATTTTATCCTGGCATTCAGGCGCATTTGGGGCAATTTTATTACAAAAGGCGATCCATCCATAACGAATGCTATTGCAAACGGAGCCTCGTCGTCAAACCCTAATGCAGCCAATGGCGCTTCTACCTGGCCAGCTTGGACCGAGACCAGCCCCAAGCAGCTCAATCTCAATGAGACAGGTGGCGTGCCCTATTCATTCACTACACAATGGGGCGTGCCTGTCACGCAGTTTCAACAACCTGGCCTACGCAATGCTATCTCTGTCGTCCCAGCCGATACTTGGGAAGGTGGCCGCGGTACGCGGTGCAATTTCTACCAGACGCTTGCAAGCAGCATCCCAGTATAGAAGATCTAGGCAACCTGATCACTTTTTTTTGGTCCCACTCTTATGAGCTTAAGGGCACTGATTCATAGCTTCTATAATTCCGCTTACAGCCACGGAAGCAAGGGGCGACTACTGCTTGGCATAGGTGCTCATGTATAGTAATGTCGTCGAAATAATATTACAGGTACTTACTATAATAAAGGAAAATTGCCTCCGCGATCTGCTTTTGTTATGTACAAAAATTTTGAAAGGCTCTCCCAGTTGCGCAGCATCCCATGAGCTGCAGTTTTACAGTTCAGACCAAAACAAGATATACGCACGCAGTAGATCAAAAACCGCTCGTGCCAATATAAACACATAGGCTTAATTACAACCACCATTCCCCTGAAAAGTTTTAAGAGTTAGATCCAAACGTATATTATTTTGCAGAAAAGGAATAGACACAAGCTAGCAACAGCTGCGGCCTCTGTAATAAGAGAGTTATTGATGACGGCAGTCCTTGTTGACCAGTACTATGGCCAAATCACCGCCTCTAAGAATGCGGCCAGGGCTGAAGCTGGCAATTATGGTCAGTGGGGCTTCGTTTGATCTTGCGTGGAGGCGAGGGTTGCTTCTATCTCGCAATACGGGCTCGTCGAACCTTCGCAGGACCAATTACTACTCCGATCGCCGAGTCTTTCTTGCCGATTACAATGCAGCCTAAATACTGGCGTACTGAGGGGATCCCGGAAGCTAATTCTGAGGCGCATGGCACATGCGAAAACCTATCTGAAAAGGGAAGAAACGGGCGACACGTACAGCTAATTCCAATTGCCACGTTATCTGGCTAATTACCACGCAGCCTACTTACAAATTAGCGTGCTAGTGTAGTTACTGAAGCTATATTCTGAGGTGCATGCCACTTTCAGTAACCCATCTGAAAAGGGAAGAAACAGGCGACACTTATAGCAGCACTTATAGCAGCTAGTTCCAATTGTTATGTTCTCTTGCTAATTGCTACGCAGCCTAGGTATTGGCATACTGATGTGATCTATAGTTATTAATCAGTATCTAAATCAGTCCAAGTGCTTGCCAAAACATCCACGGGAGCTGTTGAAACCGACAAAACTTTCGATTCTAAATAACATGCAACCATGTACACTTGGCCAAACACAATCTGCTGCAAACACTTCAAAGGGAAACGTAAGTATAGTGAGGATGTTGGTGTGTGCGAATTCTGATATTACAATTTTGAATTAGGAGAGACCTATACTACTATACATTACTTCATGAGACGGGCCCCTTGAAACTCTTACAACGCTTTAGTAGTTAAAGATATCCATTCACGCAGCATTTTCCCTTTCCACCCAACTTTATATAACTCTAAGGTGATTCTCATGCATAAACTAATGGTAGTTCATTCGCTTCGCACACGATAACTCTCCACGAGTTGGATACGCTGTGGATGCCAAAGAAAGTAAGACAAACCAATCGGTTCTGCAGAAAAAAAATAGCCCATATCACCTAGTTATTACCAATCCTTAAATACACCCCATGATCTCTCCCACATCTCCAAACCGGACAGGGAGTGTGGGATGTCTGTTTAGTGCCTAAAGGTTGGATTTGAGAAACCAAGGCTTAGGCACAACCGCCAAGAGCAAGAAAGCCTCAACCCGCGTTCTGGGGCGGAGCAATTTAGTCCTTGGGAGACAGTATCATACCGTGAGAATTATCATTGGCTCCCTTGACCCATCTCAGTTAGCAGTCTTACGACAGATATGCAGCGCACAAACTAGCAATACGAGTGCGAGCCATGCAAGTTAACCGCAACGTGTAGTCGAGCCAGCTACAAGAACGGGCTTGCCGACCACCACTTTACCCAGCTGTAGACGAAGTATCTTTCTTATATAAGTATCGCCGCCCCGGACTATTATCTCTCCAAACCAATTCTTATCATCAAGAACATCTCGAAGACAGGTCACCCACATTGTGACCGTCAACACCATCACTCCTTTCCAAAACGTCCGAAGAACTCCTTTCGAACCCCAAGAGTACTACTCAGGGTCTTTTCATAAAACGTCGGCTTCAGCTTCGACCCCATACACTATGAGACCCACAGGTTTTAAAGTCATTGTTGTTGGTGGCGGCCCCGTCGGGCTTGTTGCAGCCCATGCCCTGTCCCGTGCTGGTATCGATTTCGTTGTGCTCGAAAGCCGGCCCAGTATTGTACTCGATGCCGGCTCTAACCTGGTCATAAACCCCATGGGCTTGCGTGTCCTGGGCCAGCTTGGACTTCTCCCTGCCTTCGATGCCGTTAGTTCACCGTTGGCTCAAATTGAACGCCGGGATCACAATGGGAAGGATCTGGGCACCAGCCAGGCCTTCGTACATATCAGCGAAAAGTATGACATTGGTTCTCGTGGTACGTTGTGGTGCATGCGTTAACAAACTCAATAGCCATGGCCGCTCCCTCAGAGCCGTCAGCCGCCACGATCTTACCGCTGTCCTCTACGATTCACTCCCAGATGAGAGCAAGGCCAGAATGTTCGCTAACAAGCGCGTTTCTAATATCTCCATCATAGATGACGGAGTAACTGTCATTTGTCGTGATGGAACTTCATACAACGGATCCATCATTGTCGGAGCAGACGGCGCCCATAGCATTGTACGTGACCAGATGCGTACACTCGCTCTCCAAGCAAGCCAGACTTCAGGCCATGAGGATTCCCAAGTCAATGAAGAACAGCCATTCCTGACCACCTACCGCGCTCTCTGGATACGCTTTCCCACGCAGGGCGACCTACACCCTGGAGACGCCAACGAGACTCATGGGCGCGACGTCGCTGTCCAACTGTTCGCTGGCGAGGACACCACTGTCATTGGCATTTATGAGCGCATGGACAAGCCAACCCGTGAGCGCATCCGCTACAGCACCGCCGACGAAGAGGCGTTGGTCGGCCGCTGGGGTCACCTACCCATCTCACGCGGATTGACGATCCGCGACGCCTACAATGCACGCGTCGGCGATGGCAGGGGCGCTGGGATGATCAACCTCGAGGAGGGTGTTGTCCAACACTGGTCACACGCTGGGCGTATCGTGCTTGCTGGCGATGCGGCGCACAAGTTCACCCCCAGCACTGGTGCTGGATGCAACAATGGCATCGTTGACGTCGTCACGCTCTCCAATGAGTTAGCTAACATGTTCCGATCAATCGGCGGCGTCCACAGTATCCCAACTACGGCGCAGCTCTCAGCTGCCTTCAAGGCCTATCAAGACACCCGCTTTGATGCCGTTATCGCTGGCTGCGTCGGCTCCGGCCAAGTCACCGCAATGGCCACTTGGCAAGGACAGCTTGTCAAGTTTGTAGACCGTTATGTTATATCGAATCGCACCATCGAAAAATGTATATATTCTCGGGCTGCTGCCGGCATTGCAAAGACCCCCGTTTTTGATTACATCAATGGCGAGGAGGAGTTGAATGGAAAAGTCCCCTGGACGCAGCCTATGACGTCGAGCGACTTTGCAGTCATTAACTGATTGGAATTACAAGTCTGAAATGCTACACTAATCAAGGAGCTTAACGTAACATTTTGTAGCGGTAGAAATGCATTATGCTTTAATCTGCCTCCATAGTCAAATCGATATATTATTGCACCTAAGTTATTCTATTCTTTAAATTGAGTCTATGCCAACCGCCTTGCACCAACTTACTTAAACATGTTTAGGCAAATGGAGCGTTAACCAGAGAATACCGCACAGACTTGATCTGGGTGTAGTTCTCAAGGGCATAGGAACCAAGCTCACGGCCAATGCCCGACTCCTTGTATCCACCAAATGGAGTCTGGTAGGACAGCATATTGTATTGGTTGATCCAGACAGTACTGTGATTATCGTTAGCTGGTTGGCTCAATACAACGAAGAAGATTATTAACTATACCCTGCCTGTAGAGCGTTTGAGACGCGGATCGCAGTGTTGACATTGCTAGTATGGATAGCAGCTGCAAGACCTAAGTTTGACGTTAGTGTACAACGCCCCGGCTGATAGCAGTAGACTTTACTTACCATAGTTGCTGTTGTTTCCAATCTTGATAGCCTCATCCTCATCCTTGAACTTCTGGATAGCTGCAACAGGACCGAAAATCTCCTCCTGGGCGATCTTCATATCTGGTGTCACATCGGTAAAGACAGTAGGTTCAATAAAGAAACCTTTGTCACCATATCGTCCACCTCCCAAAGCAAGAGTCGCACCACCCTGCTTACCAGCCTCAATGTATCCCATAATCCGGTCGAATTGTAGCTGTGAGACCTGAGGACCTTGGAAAGTCTGCTCGTCAAAAGGATTACCAAGCTTGTTCTGTAGTGCTCGCTCCTTGAATCGCTTAACAAATTCGTCATAGATGCCTTCCTGCACGAGGATACGAGAGCCTGCACAGCAGATCTGTCCGCTAGTGTAGTAGATACCGAAGTTGGCCCATTTGATAGCATTGTCTAAGTCGGCATCGTTGAAGATAATGTTTGGTGATTTACCGCCGAGTTCCAAAGTCACCTTCTTGAGGTTGCTCTTCGCTGCAGCTTGGAGGATAGTTCGTCCGACGGGGGTAGAGCCGGTGAAGGCGACTTTGTCAATGTCCATGTGACTGGAGATTGCGGATCCGGCAACACGACCGTAGCCGGAAATAGTGTTGATTACACCAGCGGGGAATCCGGCCTCTTTTGCCAATGCGGACGCGTAGAGACCAGAAAGAGGAGTTTGTTCAGCAGTTTTGAGAACGACAGTGTTACCAGCCGCAACCGCGGGGCCGATCTTCCAAGCCCACATAAGAAGAGGGAAGTTCCATGGGATGATCTGACCGCAGACGCCAATAGGCTCATGACGAGTGTAGTTGAGGGAGTTGGCATCCGTCTCGATTGTTTGACCGTGAATCTTGTCTGCCCAGCCACCGTAGTATCGCAGGCAACCAGCAGCGCCGGCAACATCGATCCTCGCCAGGCTCAGTGCCTTGCCGTTGTCAAGAGACTCAATAGCCGCAAGAGTTTCGAAATCGCGTTCGAAAAGATCCGCCAACTTCATGAGCAGATGACCGCGCTCAGATGGGGTGATTTGATGCCATGTGGTTTGGAGGGCCTTGCGTGCTGCAGCAACAGCAATATCAACATCCACCTCGGTGGCTTCATGGACAGAGGTAATGAGTTTTTCATCCGCAGGGTTGTAAGTTTCAATTAATTTGCCTTCAGTTCCCTTCACGAACTCATTGTTGATGAAGCTGGCAGCAAACATTAGAATAAATGATCAAAGTGAGTAGGATCGGAGAACCTTGATACTCACAGTCCAAGAGGCTGCTCATATGTTGCAGTGGGAGTCTTGATAGTCGTGAATAGTGCCATTGTGAGTGATGTTGTAAGTGATAAAGTTGTTATATTGTTGATTGGAGATGCTTGTTGATTGAAGACGCTTTTTGATTGAAGATGATGCTGAAGAAGATGAAGCCAAACAGACTTGACGGTCAAGGCGACCGGTATATATAGCAGATTTTCTCTCTGCAGCCTTCTCTCAAAACTGTTGCTTTGAGTATAGAAGACGCCATGACATGCCGTCATTGTCTTTTGGTTTGTAATATGCCATTACTTACATCTTTTGGACACGGAAGATTCCCCGGATTACAGCGGGAGCAGCGGGAGTGGGGACAAGCGCAGTAGGAGAAGCAGTCGGGGCGAAAGTCCGACCAATGCCGACCGGACTCCGCTACGCACTGCTGGATGAGGATTGCTGCAGGTACACGTACTGTGGCCCCAAACGGTCGCATCTGAATAATACGCCAGATTTTACATTGGATATCATCGGGCACAGATCATTCGTGCTATAGTACACCATATTTTATTCCTTTACATGGTAGCAATAGGAGAGGTGAAATCTGATGCAGTTGCACTCTTTGTCTCACTTTCTCAGTCTAATCTCTACACCTCACTCCTTGAGAAGCTTGAGGTTCTATATGATACCTACCCTAGGGCAGTAAACTCAGTTCATGTAGTCTTGTGCCAACTTCATCATACGCCACAATTACAAGGGAATATGTCGAAATGAGTGAGGCCCATGCACCTGAATAGCTGCAGACAAATCTCAGATAACCACGGTACAGGAGCACGTGGCGATGTCTCCGCTGAATGATCCCATGCCCGATGCTATTTGATGTCATGGGGTAGAGAGAGATGAGATCAACCTAATCTTCATCTTTAATAATCCATCTCTTTCTGCCTTGCCTCCGCTAGCTAACGGGTAGTACCGTACCGTACCAAGCAGTACAGTAATACCAGCCGAACGCGGACTCTTGAGATTGAGAACCTCGGTTAATACAAAACGCAGCAATATGACTCGCCACTGGATGCTCTCGAGAAACAGCCCGCTGCGTCATAGTGATCGGACTTCGCATTGGCGGTCGGTAATTATTTAGCTCGCCCCCGACCATTTGTCCGCCCCGCCTTAAATATCCGATCGACTCAAGCTCTCGACGTGATAGACTTCCTACATGCGGCCTGTCCATCCTTCATCCATACATTTTGAGATTACCTGAGACACCGGGTCTCTCGGACGTCTCAATAATGGCGATAATGGATGACAAACGTACACAGTCTGGCCGACTATCGCGGTACTCCTGCTCCACATGTCGGCACCAGAAAAAGAAATGCGATAGGCGCCAACCCCAGTGTTCACTCTGTCAGCGGTGGGTGGCTCCGTCACGCAGAGTTGCTAACATAGCACACTAATTTCACCGGCCAGATACGACCGTGTCTGCGTGTATAAGAGCACGAGGAACAGCTCGGTTCCGGGAACCTCACCCAAATCTCTGAACGGAGCTCCGTCGATCACCACCGCCAAAGGCCAACCGGACAAAAATGGGTTCCCTGCCGTATATTTCACCGACTCAGCATTGTTCTGGCGGTCTGTAGGTAGTTTACCAGACGCAAATCTACCCATCAGCCCTGACTTAGTGTCTCTCGTCGAGGATGTGGCCACTGTGAGGGAATTCACCGAGGCCTTCTTTCGTTACAATTACCCATGGGCACCGTTTATATGTAGAAGGAATTTCCTGGAAAGGATTTTAAATCCTCTCGGTGAACGGCGCTATGAAAACGTTCTTCTCATAGCTGCTATAAAGCTCATCACAACAGAGCCCGATGCCGATGCGACTTCTGCTACCTACTGTAGCCTCAAGAGAGCTCTTTTGGAGGTAGAGTTAAGTGGTAGCTTGACATTCAGAACGCTACAAGCACTTGTTCTCGTTGCGATATATGAACTCGGGCAAGCTATCTATCCCTCAGCCTATTTAACAGTCGGTTACTGCGCCAGATATGGCATTGCACTCGGCATCGATCGAACAATTGATTCCTTCTGCTCATCTAAACCGGATGGTTCGGAGGAGGAGAGAAGGACATGGTGGACTATTATTCTTCTAGATCGGTATTCAAGACGTGGGAAATTTGCAAGGAGATGCCTGCTGACGGTGACATAGATACTTGAACGTCGGTTGCCCGGAACGAGCTCTATTGATCAAAGAGCCGAGTAACACGAGCGTGCTACCAATGGATGACAAGCTCTGGGAAATGGGGGTATGCGCTCTTGAAGACTAATCTCATGCCATCAATTTCTCGCGTCTCGCAGGTTTACTAACATCGACGTAGTATCCACCTCCCAACCCTCCACTTGTCATTTCTTCTCCTCCCACAGAGGCTATGGGTCGATTCTGCCTGACAGTTCAAGCAGCGTATTTGCTGGGAAAGGTGCTCAGATATACTGGTCCTCAAGCAAGTGATCATCGTATCCTTGAGCATGAAGTACAAATACTCGATAGCACAATTGCCGCCTTGACAAAGGTTACGCTACAGGAGGGTGCAAAACGAGGTATAGAAGTCTGCTGTCCTACAACGATATGCCATAGGTATTGCATCAGAGAGATCCTATTCTATTGATCAAGCATTAATGTTTATAGCGCACGACTCATTCTTAACCAAGAAATAGCTTGGATTAATCGGCACAAGTCCCCGGTGGAAACGAATGCCGTAATGGAAGTTCAAGTAACTACGGCGGCAGATATGCTGATCCTCTCACATCACATTCTTCGAACAGGGCTGAGTGGAAATGATGACATATCCCCATTTTGCCACGACGCGTTCTATCGCTCTGCCATCGTTTATTCCCAAATTTTACAAAAGTCAGACTCGGAGGACGCTAAAAACGCAATTCATGACATTAAGCAGAGTCTAAGAGTGAATAGTCATCGTTGGAAGGCTGCAGGTAAATAAACGTCTTTACTTCCTGTTTAACATTTCACTAACGCCACTCAACCCAGCGACATACCTCCAACTCCTTGATGCCAGGGATGTCACTGGCATATTTTGACAAAAGAAAAGCAATCAGACTATCGAACAGTTGAAGCTAGTTGGTCTGTTCTAAGCTATAGGACTTTGTAAGCCCTTTATTGGCATAGCTACCTACTATAGCTATTGTAACACCAAGCTAAGCAAAGGTATCAAGAAACCATAAAAACAGCTAATGAAGTAGCTGCTTAAAGGTTACTATCAAAGAGAAATAGGTATCTTAACATAAGTTGTCTTTGAGTAGTTCAAAAAAGAAAAATTGAGTTGAGACAAATATATATATATATATATATATATATAGTAGCTATCACACAGGCTAATAAAATAAAGCAGTCTGTAGGCTACTTAAGTAGGTATGTAAATAAATGGTGTTACTTAATTACAACCCTCGAGAATCCAAGAACCCTAGCATAACCTCATAGCCGGCGGAAGCATTTGTCGACAACATTGAGGCATGACCTGTATTTGGCTGCAAGTAATATGTAAGGTCGTCTACACCCACGCCTGGATAAATCTGGCGAGCAAAGGCTTCGCTGTAGATACCGCTGCAATTGCCATTACAGATGAAATTATCAAACTCGCCAACAAAAAACTGTAAGAGAAAAAGAGTTAGTCGTCTTGGTATTATCTAAACGTTTTGGAGACAGCCAAAGTACGATTCTGCTCTCTACTTACCATTAACGGGCCTTTGTAATTGGGTGCGGGTGCGAGCGGGTTGTCATCTTCGGATGAGTACTCGCCTATGGCCTCGGGCTGCTTTATGCTGTCGGCATAAGTAAGCAGAGCTGGGTCCAGAGTGGCCTTTTGGAAAAATAGCTTCTGGAGAGTTTCCTCATTATCCAAAACGAAATAACCCGAGCCATATTTGGCAAAACGGACGGGATCGCTCTCTTTAGCGAATGCGTGATTGTAATTCAAGACGTTGAGCGGGTTGGTGGCTTCTATGCTGTTAGGGTAAAGGCCTGTAAAAATAGCGCCATCAATGATATCGGGGTAGTTGATAAGCATGAGCGAGTTAATATATGAGCCGAACGAGTGGCCGATATGGACAACTTTGGTAGGTACGAAGTCGAACTTGGCGCTTGCGTTGCTGATGGCTGACGATGCATTGGAGGAACTCAACAGTTTTCCACCGCGGGCGATTTTAGTCAGGCCTGCCAAGATTTCAATTTCCACTGGAATCTGAACATCATCATAAGCATCTGGCTTCTCAGATGCACCGGTGCCGAGTCGGTCGTAAGAAAGGACGGAGTAACCCTTGGTGATAGCGGCATCAACGTAGGAGTACTGCTGTGGATCAACCTCTACGTCGAAGTATCTAGATCAAGGATTCATCAGCGGGCTTCCATAATTGGTTTTCGTCATAAGATTCGTTGCTAACTCTTTGCCAAACCCAAGCCCAGGGGTTGCGATTTGCAAAATGCCTGCTTTACTGGTCTTCCGGGACGGCACGCACAATTGCGCACCGATATTGAATGTTTTGTTAACATCCACGCGTTCAGTAATACGTTCAGTGAAGTTGGAACTGCTCCACGTAGTAACATTCACAGTCCAGTCCATGGCGTCAATACTGCTATCAACACGGGGTTGGTCATAATGGTAGTTGGTGGCCACCACATGGACTGGAATCTGGAGTTGGACGCATAGCTTGGTGGTTGTGGTCGTAGCGGAGCCGGTAGGGGTACTAGCTGTGGTAGAAGCCAGAACCAGAGCCCCAAATGAAACGAGAGGGAGAATGCCGCCCATTGCGTGCGTTGTTTTGCAGTGAGTTTACAATTGAGATCGTATGAATGTCGAATGATTTCTCTGTGCTAATCAGATATGATCTTTGGTGGCAAGACTCCCTTCTTATACCCGTTCTGATGCCGCAAACCGCTTTTTTTGTTCGTTGGCTTTCATCACCGTATTCAGTGCGTGTTCGGTATATTGCGTTTAGCGTAATCGCCGACAGCGTTCGTTGTGCGTATACGCCTGGCGGCGTCCAGCGTATTCCTACAGTACAGCTCACGTAAGATACGCAAGCCAGTTAATTAAAAAGCAAGACCCTTCTATATCATGCAATTGAGGCTCTTGTAGGTAATTACACATTACTAGGTACTCTCAAACGAAGTGCATGATGCTTTTCCGTATTAATTCTTTTCTAAGTATATATTAAACAGCAGCCTTTCGCTTTTCCGTCATGTACTAGAGACCGATTTCTACATAAATTGATATAGCAGCATGAACACAGAGCTGAATTAGGTGCTCCTATGACAATTTCAGAGTATTTTTAGTTATCAAACATCGAAGCAAGCTTAATTAATGAACTACATGTTATCGATTTAGAAGAGAAAATAGATACAGGCTGCTCTCACTACTCCAGAATTTAAGAGCGGAGTCCTGCTGGGCGCGTGCCACCACCTCTCGATATTACACCACCCTCACCGTCAGAATGGGCGGTATTATCTGCAACTTGCTCTCAACTACAAGTTTGCTTATCTCGGGGGCTGTGGCTGGGTCTATTTCAATACCTTGAGCTGAATAATGGGCTCGAAGACGTTGGTTTGGGCGGTCTCCTGTCCTACTTTCTTTACAGAAATGTGGTCGTCAAGGGGCTCTTGAAGGAGCATAGGCCTCCACCCTACAGTCAAGGATTCATGATAAGATCAAGCAGTCATCAGATAGTAAAAATGCATAGAAGTCGCAAAGGTGGTTCATGATGTGCCATGCTGTGCGTATTCCTGTCTGTGCGGAAGTTCAATCTATTCTAGTTGGACGGAGGAACTTTAGCTGAGAAGAATTTTAGTCCACTGAGAATTATCTGTGCTGGCAAATTAGATACTTGGCGACGAGGCACGTTATGATGAATACCATCTGTTTCCGATAGGATTGCTGCGAGGGTTTCGGACTGCGACTAGCGCTACAGAGAGACAGGGAGTAATTTGGAATAGAAATCGCTAAGACTTTGCCTCGAATCTGGAAGCGAGACCACGATGGCAATCCACTCAATTGTTGTCGTATCACTAAATGCGATCATGGCACGAGATACCCTATATGTATTATGTGGTGGAGGCTAATTCATCCTTGATTACGGACAAAGTAGACCTATTCCGCCAACTCGCCCCATTTCTGAACGGGGCAGCAATGCCCTGGGCTATAACCAAACTCTCGGCCTTACGGCTTGTGTGCCCATCCATGGACGATTTGATGGCAAGTTGTAGTGCCGTGGTAATCACTTCGGGTAGCTTGTTATACCCAGGCAATTGCAGCAAAGCTTTGCCAATAGTAGTAGAATAAGTTCTGCATAGTATTTTGTAAATTCTCTCGCATACATTACCCAACTGAGCGCGGGCTAGTATTGATTTAGTCCTTGTCCTGTTCAGAAGCATCTTCCCCCCACAAAAATACCTCGCCGACTCCAGCAACTGTCATACCCGTATTGACCAAATGTTTCGGCTTCTCAGGATCATAGCCCACCGATTTCATCCACTCTGCAACGGTCCTGATGCGATCCGGCTTGAGTTTGTCGAGGCGCTCATAATCTCTTGTCCACAAACCTGTGTTACCGACACTGTCTATCCAAACCGTGGACCAATGAAGAAACATCTGCTAGGCTGTCCATAGCGTGGGATCATCATAACCCGGCGAATGAGCCGCACCAATTTTTATAGGCGGCGCATCCTGAAGGAATTCTTCTTTAGTTAACGGCACATATCGAGATGGCTTGCCTGTGGTCGCTGTGAGAGCCTCAGCCAGTTCTTCTCCGGAAGTGTGCTTTATCCCCACGCTTAGAAGGTCGCCTCGAAACTCTTGTGGGTGCTCAAGTATATATCGAGCAAACCAAGCAAAGTCTGGCAAATCCACGAGTGGGTAACACCCACCTTCGCCAAGGTAAATTCTCCAAACCCACTCCCCTGTTTTTTCGTCATAAGTAGGAGGTCGGCGGTACAAGTTATCCTCAGCGTATGGACCACTCTCTATTAAGCTCCAGTTCATAGGATTGGTCGGCTGGGACTTGAGATACTCTGTACCAGGGCATACAAGTTAGCCATGAATACATGAGTTTTCTTTATGGAAAACTTACCCGCAAACTTAGCCTTGCCATCAACAAAGGGAACACGAAATTTGGGATTAAACCCGCTTCTCCTGGACACGTATGGAAGTGTGCTATAGACGAAATGTTTCACTCCTGCCCAATATGCAATCTCGTAGATACGAATGCTCCAGTATATTTCGCTCCGTTCGCCGATAGCGAAACCGTTTGTGTTCACATGTACCGACTGGATACCCCTGAGAGCAACTTTCAGGGTTTCCTCATCATATGTGTTACCCTGGACAATTTCGATGCCTGGAAAAGCAGCCAGCTCCCTGGCCCCCCTTTTCTTTGTATCGCGAGTAAGGATGCGTACTTTGTGGCCGGCGACAGCAAGTTCTTTGGCGACATGAGAATTTTGAGCCCCAACACCGCCCAGAATAAGGATATTTAATGGCGCCGTCATTGTCGATGGATTAAACAGAGAAAAAAGGTGATGACAGTAGCAAAATTTTGCATGGGCCACTATACTGCTGGTTGCTCCTTTTATAGACGCTACAACGCATCTCGTACTACCAAATTTTCTACCCGAGTTTATGACCTATGACACTAGTCACATTCAGACCGTATTGTTAATAATCTCATTCATTGTCCCTAAGCATTCGGCTAGGTGCTAGTTAAGAGGTTTCTGACAGTTTCGTTGCTGTCAATGCCTCTATTGATAAGAACATTTGTCAGCCACGGGGTGTCACCCGTCAGAATTTTGCCATTCTGACCCAGAAAGATGGGCTAGTCATAGCAACCACTCGTAGCAAGGCATAGCGTTTGTAGTACTTGCGGCAATGGCGGCCGTTGGGGAACATTTGGCGAATGTCAATAGGAACGTGGATTCTTCTTGCTTGGACGGACGTCTAATGCTCTGGGCCCAACATCAAAAGGTTGGCTCTACACAAGCTACGATATCCGCATGATTTACGGGCTGGGCATACGCATAGATTGCAAAGTGACGGGCGACAAGACAATGAGCATTGAAATCAGACGCCGTGTTTTCTGCGCGCATTCATCTGTGATCAGCTCCAGAGCCTTTATCTTGGACGGCCCTCTGCGATCCAGCTACGTGATTCGCAAATCTCCCGCTAATTCATGGGCATGTATGTGGAGAAGGAAATATCCATGATAAATATTGATCATATCGTGACTTCTATGGCCTAGTTATTCATTCTGAAATCCGCCCTGACGCATTCAACAATTTCCTTTTATAATTCTGCCTCTTGTTGAAGATTTTCACAAGCTTCATATTGTCGGCGCTACCGCAGCTGAAGCAAGGCAGCCACCACTATCGAAGATGCAGTCGACTCGAAGATAACGCGTCTTCTGGAGGCGTTGTGGTATCGGCCTGAATGTGATTCGGTCACCTTAAATCACATAAATATCCACGTCATCTACCATTTTTTTATCATACTTCTCTACTGATTGCTTATTTCTGATGGAAATTTAGGCTACTAGCCCCCCAGCATTTATTGTGGAAAAGATATACTGAAACAGCCAAAGAAATTATCCATCTTGCACTCTGATATCGGTTTGTATACACCCTACGGAGAGCACCAGATCTTCTTGGCTATGCTCTTTATATTCCATGCACAATCCATGTACGTAACGCGCAGCGAGCGAGATATCGTCTCCTGGAGAGCATTCCTCCCTTCCCATGCCGAGCTTGAAATAGTTGGACGGATTAAGTCTACCTAATCCTAGTGTTCTAAAGACCAGGTAAATAATACGAAGAATGAAACAATACTGCCATACCTGTTCCCGGCCGACCGGAACCTGGGCAAGCCTCTTGTACGCATTCAGTTGTTATCCCAGACTCTAAGTGATTGACTCCAGTTTAGCGAGCGAGACCTATAAACTATGATATTACAGTGAATGCCCTTTCCACGTGTCTGACAGTGGCGCATTTCCACGCCGGAAGACATTTCTTTAGGTATACCATATATATTGCCGCTATCGAAGATAAGCAAAGAAGACGTTTCTAGTAAGTAGAGAATAGAAGACTTTTCTTGGGTTCGGTGTAAATAATCTCAATTATGGCATGGATCACATACGGGTAGACTTACCGCGCTCTCTTCCTAATATCCCGTGTTTACTCTTAACATGATGTTTAACATAGTACCTTATTAGGCTAGCTTTCTTTCCAAGTCTTGATTGTAATAACTATAAACTAAGCTATATGCCTTCTGGCAACTCATTCTCCTTTTACCTTTTTCCATATTTCATGAATAGAAACACATGCACTGTCGCTGAGTGGACCCTTCTCAATGCCACTGAGTGTTTCGTCTAGTTGTTCAGGGCTACTAGCACCAATGATAAATGCATCACCGTTGTCTGAGCGTAATGCTGAATGGTACGCCACCCAGCGATACGCCAGCTCAGCTGGGCTCACTCCTTCGATTGCTGCAATAGTGTTCCATTGTGCTAGTATCTCCAAAAAGTTGGCATCGCGCAAATACGGCCGACAGGTTGCTGAGACATAGGAACCATTGTTGGCCAATTCTTTTGCTTGCGCCACACTTTTGCCGAGAAATCCTCCAGCTGAAGTACCGTACGCATAGAAGGAGATGTCCAGTCTGCGCAAGGTCGAAAGTAGGGCAGTTTCTTTATGCCTATTCAACGGATTGTAGCTACCCTGGTAAACGACGGGGAGAGGATAGCTGTGATCGGCGCAGTGATTGTATATAGCCTCAATCTCAGTGGCAGGGAAGCCTGATAGCCCAAAGCGGCGGAAAACGCCACGCTTGTGAATAGTATTTACTGCCGCAAGGGTTTCGGAAATTGGTGTCATTGGGTCTGGCCTATGGAGGTAAAATATGTCAATCTTTTTTGGCAATAATTGGATGAAATCAGCATCAGTAACGGCAGAATATAGGTAAAGTATCGTAATAAAGTCCTTGATATTGTTTGTGCACAAGAAAGGTGACTCTGTATGGAGGGCTGGCAAGGGTTCTACTTACTTGGTCAACTGCTAACTTGTAGATGCTTTCCTCGGCAGAGCGTATAATGCGCTCGCTGGTGGCCCAGGGCGTGCTGGATTCGGTCCATGAAGAAGGGCTCCATTTTGTGTCAATGACAAATCTGTTGCCCGCCTGGATTCTGCCAAGTGTAACTTCAGAATTTCCGTACGCCTGTGCTGTGTCAATTTTGATAACGTGGTGTTGAGCTAGCGTTGTTAAGAATGTCTCGAGCTGGGTATTGGGCATGAATAGCTCTCTGTTGCCTATTCGTGTTCCGCCAAAGACAGCAGCTACTGGCCGAGTAGGAGGAGACATGGCAAATACTGGCTAGAAGATTTAGTCGTGAGTAACCCTTGGTGGGCTGAGACATGTACCGTAATAGTGTAAGTTCCAGGAATGAGGCAGCTGAAGGCAGGGATGAGAAGTGCGGGGTTGCATGAGGCAGAGAGCCTTTGACGTGAATAACCAAGTATTCAGGTGTGTGAATAATTGCCTCAACATCTCAATATTTAATATAGCAAATGATTGATTAAGTGCCTAGTATCCTTTGTAGAACAATTAAATAACTTACATTCCCAGAATAACGAATGTGAGTCTGAAATAAAGTAAGCCTTACCACTGTTATATATTATTGCCACCGCCTTCCTACCCACCACTCTAGCATCACTGTGGTTCATTCCCTTTCTATTCCTACATCAATTGTTCGGTCATGGCGAAGAAATTCTTTATACCTGCTGTGGCACCAGTGCGTGACGCCGTCCAACTTGGTAGCATTGTCCCCAATATTCGTCAGCCGCATCAAGATGCATTCTCCAGCACCAAATTTCCAGTCAAAATAGGAGGGCCAGATATTCTTCTGCAAGAGCAAGACAGCCTTGGCCGACTGTTTCTTACCAGCAACAACTCATCAATCTCAGCCCAACTTACAAACCTCTTTTCAGCTTCATACGAAGGCCAGAATGTCAACATGAACATGCTTTCCAAGTGCATGACCAAACTTTACGAACTCTCACAACCAAAGGCTCTATTCAACCGCATCTGTAGTGGCGATGACGACGCAAAGGAATGGTTTCAAAATGAGATCGAGAACGGCACCAAAGCTCTCTACTTTATCACTGCCTATTACACAGTTGTAGATGCTACAATTGGCAGAGTTAATCAAGAATCCCGAATGGAGAGCTTTGACGCTAAGATCCCCGTAAACGACATTGTGACTGCGACTACAGGCGTCGCAGTCCCTGGCATCGACTTGGACGCCGGAATCAGCGCAAAACATGGTCGCGGTGGTCTAGACACCGAGATTATCAACGCACCAGGAGAACGAATATTTGCATTTTGTTATCGGAAGATCACCTTCAAATTCTTCTTACGCAGGGACATCAAACATGCTAGAATGCAATCGGATAATTGTTGGGTAATGGCTTCAGAAAATAGAGGCGAGGATGATGAAGACGAGGTGGTTGAGGCTAATCTTGATGATGAGGTTGACGAGAACGATGAAGACGAAGAAATTGCGCCCGGTGAAGTTTTTTCTGTGTGAATATGGCTAAATCTTATCTTATCCTCCCATGATCCTCAGTTAACGTGCCCCTATAAAGGTCTTTTATAGAGAACAACTAGCTACATGCCAATATGAATGAATGGTGCCCACGCGATAACATCATCGCTTGGTTTAAATCTTCCTTTAGATTGAGCCCAATAAGCTTTTACAGCCTTGTGCAGAGCGTAAGCAACGGTTCTGTCATCTTGTGGAAACGCTCGCTCCTGGTCGATTAGGAAAGTATAAAAATTCCTTGCGATCTTTTCGGCGACGGTATTATTCGCTTCCCAAGTAGTACCGATAACATGCGGAAAGCCAACTAATTGAAAGCTACTTGCGAGATGGATTGTTTCATCGACAAGTGTTTTATCCGCTGTCTCTGCTGTCGAGCATGCCGAAAGGTATGCGATATGTGCATGCTCCATGGATAAGGCTGCGACATCCCGAACCCTTAAACGTCCATCCTTTCCATCGACATCATCTTGTTTGAAGAGTAGGCAACTGTCAGAAGGATTGCTGATGTCGAGAGCACCATGGCAAATGAAATGTGCTATGCGTGTTGACTTGAGTTCTTCCAAGACTAATTCCTTTGAAGGAGTGTCAACTGCGACAATCCTATCAACTTGAAAAGAGGCAGCACATTGCTTGACTGCTGTGACTTCTCCTGAGACTTTTAAAGGCCTCATTCCTTCTGTCTCGGGCATACTAGCGATCAAAAAGCTCTGACCTCGTTCCGACAGATTCCTGACGTTCTTGTCGCGAGCGTATTGCAAGGCTTTGATTGTGGGTATGTAAGACGAAATAACGTGGCTCGCTGTGTTCTCAAACGAAGACTCTCCTCCCCAGTCCTCGCCTGCTGCATGAAGGGGGAAGACAGACATGATTCCACTCATAACCCACCAAATCCGCGGGAGCTCATCGGTTGCGGACCCTTGCTGCGTATTGATCCCGAGGTCCTCTAGAACCGGGGCGACAGCTTTCCTCCATAAATATTGCAGAAGTTCCCGCATTTTTCCATTCCTGTCTGCTTTTGTGCTGATGGGTCCGGAGACTATTTTCTCCTTCCCTGTGACCCATGGCGTGAATCTCTCTAGGTCATCGTACTTGAGACTTGGCAGAGACACATAGCGGATACCAGTGGCAGGATGTTGAGGGACAATAATAGCATCGCTTCTCCACTTCGCAACGTTGAAAACAACAATATGACCGTGAATAGCCGCATGTTGGAGTTTCTCGACTGTTGGTGGCAGTTGAAATCTTTCGAAACCATCCAGTGTCCGAATCTTCTCCTCAACAAGATGTAAATCATGTTCATCTTGAACTCGTCTAGACAAAGCGTTGGCCGCAGCTTTTTCTGAAGCGGCTCCTCCTGCATTAGTAGCGTTGCTAAACTCATTGATGTTCCTCGACACGGCATCTCGAAGCTCAATGTACCGGTTGAATAGGCTGATATCCTTATTCTGAAGGTCGGAAACATCAGACCGTGAATTGATCATTAAGCTTGCTATGACTCCCCGACCACTCTCCAGTGTGGCCAGGGCTCTAGCAGGTTGTTTTGTCACCTCGAGAAGACATGCAGCTGCATCAGACGCCATAGCCGAGAATTGCCTAATAATGAACTGCTGGTCGTCTCTACTAAGAGAGCGTGGGTTGAGCCGTGGTAAGAAGTCAATCCCCCTGCATAGTAATCCACCAGCCATACTATAATCACCCATCTCGAGATACAGGCTTGCCCCTTTGTATGCCGCCTTTAGTCGATCCAATGGAGGACTATTGGTGCAATCATTCATGGCTTGGCAACATATCTCAGTAGCCCACCAGAGCTGCGTACTTCTACCTCCATCTTGCTCCTTGAGCAAGACTAGGTCGGCCTTATCTAGGAGGAAAGCGCACCGATGAGGGTGATTATCGGGTATGCGATCTAAAGCCTTTCTCAGACTATCTTCAGCTTTCGTATAATGACGTAGATCACTTGTGACCTGGAAGAGACTACTGAACAACTTGGCTCGACATCGTAGCATATCCAGAAAGCGGGGATGACCCAGTAGAGCAAAATTGATGGCATCATCCACGGCTTGGATGCCTTCATGCAAGTCTTTGATGTCCTGGCCCAGGGCGAAACGCTCACGAAGTCTATATGCAAGATTGAGCAAATAGTTCACACGTACCGCATCTTTTGTCGAAGTGGCATCAATTGCGCTTTGTATCAGTGTGACAGCCTCCTTAACATCATGAATGTATTCAGGTCGCCGTCCATACCGCTCTGCGAGTACTTCTGCAAGCCCATTGCAAATTCGTGCTCGTTGTGAATGATCTTCTTGAGTGCTTGTCGCTGCCACTGCTGCCGCTCCTCTCATTAACTGCAGTGCTTGTTCGAGGTCTTCCCATCGCTGATCGTGATGAAAACGAAGCAAGTAATTTTCAGCAAGCTTGGCAAGCAGAATCGGATCGGGGTCAGAGTTTCGACCGCGGCTGATTGACAGCGCTTTTTCTGCATTGTTGATCCCGTCTCTCAGAGCATCCATTTGACCTGTATAGTCAAATTTGGCCATATGCATGTCAGAAACATCGCTCAGCAGTCGATCATATCCCTTGTAAATGTCTGGGTCGGGGACCTCGTGTATCGCTTGATCCGCATACTTGATAGCGTATTCTAGATCTGATAACTCCCCAACTCGATTATGGCGTAAGTTGTACATCTGACTCAATTGGCCCAGGTACTTGACTCGGTCCAGTACATTGTCCTTGGCTGTAGTAGAAATAGCTTCCTCCATGAGACTGATTGCTTCGCGAAACATGCTTGGCACGAGAGTCATATCAACCATTTTATTTACAAATCCCGGGACTTGTTGAGAGTGTACGGGCACTTTGAATAATTCAGCGTACTTCTGTGCCATTAGCTGTGCGAGCGCTGCTTTGTATTCGGGCAAACTAGGGTCTTCTCGAGAGGTTGCCATCATTTTGTCTTCCGTTTCGGTGATTGCTTTATCTAGTTCTTTATTCGAATACATATAAGTTGAAAAGAAGCCATCCTTTCTTTTGGTGGTTTTAATTGTTGTTGTCGTCCTCGCTGCTGTTGTCGCTGTATGGTCTTCCCCGTCATCTTCACGAGAGACGAGTTTTCGAAAAAGCTTCTTCATGTTTGTGATTATCATCTACCTGTTTCGATTTCGATCTAGCATAGACAATAGGCATTCCTAGAGCTCAGCATTCCTTGCCATTCACTATTTATACTGCACGGCTTTAGATACTCGCTTACAACTTTCATATTATGAGTTTACAAGTTGGGGATGTTATTTTCTGGCAGTTTGTTTCCCCTCCCTTGCACTCATGTTTTCTTATCATTCAGCCAGCCACAACGCAACAATTTCATCTAAGCTTGCAGGGTATGATACCAACAATGGTTAAAGCAGATGCAACCAGGCGCAGTGTACAAACCACCTTACTGTCCTCCCGGGCGCAACAGCGGGGTAAAGCAGATCGTGGCAAGCTGTGGAGCGATGTTGACAATCGATCCCCATATATATGGAGAAATGAAGTCCCTTGCGGGGGGATAGACTAATTCGTATCGATCGTCGCTATTAGGCTATTAGACAGCCAATTGTTTAAACATATGGTAGCACACAAGTAGTGCAATGCGTAAAGGCAAGCTGAAATGAGCATGGATCGTCACTGCTCTCCACAACGAGTTGTTCTACTCTATGAGAGGGCGACGTGCTTATTGCCACCCACACCATGAATACGCTATGGCACAACCGGGATACTTTGAATAGCGCTGAAAGCTGATATGTATACGCAAAATATCATTACCCCGTATAGAGTACACACCGTCTAATATCGTAATCTGTTTTCCTCGCTCTGCTTTGATGGATGATAGCCGTATCAGACTGACCCCTACTTGTTATGGAAATTCGGCAATGAGACGTTTTGATCATGAGTACGCAAGTGCAGAGTAGTAGTTCCTATGCTATGCTTCTTTATCCCATCCATGGATGCTATACGAGATGGAAAAGCAGCTATTATTTAATGCAACCAAGTGGTCTGGACTCTGTAAAGATGGAGTCGAGAAATGACCATCCAGAAACAGACAATCCGCACATACCCACTACACTAAGCCCATCTAGAATGGCAAGCGTATTCTCCTTATTATTTCTGCGCGTGCTCATTTTGCGATTTCCGGTTTTTTGCAACCGCTTGGCTACATTGGCATTGGCTATGTGCCCAGCTGAATGACCAAGTGGCTGGCCAACTTAGGCCCCTGCCCTTTTGCTAGATTTTGTAACGGTATACTTGCAAAGCTACCTGGCTCCGTTCCCACTACTTTTGATACCACAAGCTCCAGCAGAAAACCCTTGTAGTCTGCCGTGTGATATCGCAGAGAAAGCATCGTATAACATGACCAAGGAGCATGTACGATCTCAAATTAGAAGTAAAACATATTATGAATCCATTTAACGATATATCCAAGTATATATTACAGCCATAGCCCCCTTAATACATCGGCTGTATGCTTCCATTCGCTGTTGTTGTAATGTTTACGTTGTAACCTATAATCTGGCCTTTGATACTCCAACTATACCTGTTTTGTTCTTCCAGTCGGTCTACTTTAGACTCAACATTGCCATTGCACACTAGTGGTAGTCTCTCACTTAGGTTTCATTGCCATTCAAAGCCAAACATCATTATACATCTTCGAGATTATGAACAAATATTAATAGTATATTTAAGGTAATTTAGAAGGATATCATTGCTGATTTTGTTTTGATTAGGTCCCCCTCGAGGCGCCTATCGCCATATTGCCTTGTCGTTGAGCTTACTGAAATCACGCAGTGTGCTCGTCAGTCTCAGAACCCTCAGCCTCGCTGGTCTTTGTTGTTGAGAGGACGAATTCTTCCTTGTCAATATGGCGGAAGATGAACCACTAAAATAAAGTCAGTACCAGTCTAATTTAACACGAGAAGGTTTCAAAACATACAAAGCCGACTGTAACGACTCCGCCCAAGATAGCGGGACCACCGAAATCCCAGACAAGGTAAGGGTCCACAATCGCAGCTGTAGTAGCAAGGTTGATGATGTATGCAAAGCCAGTGTTGAAGAGGTTGATGGCTGACACCAGGCCTCTCATGTTGGCCGGAGCACGGGAATAGGCGATACCGTAGGCTATGTGTATATAAGATGCATTAGTACTTATACCGATATGAGATGATAGTTTTTGAACGTACCCGGAACGTTAATGAACAGCTCAGAAAATCCACCGAGTGCGTATGGGATGGCCTCCCACCACAGAGAGATTGGCGAGACCAATCCATTATCCACACATCTCGGGTCGGACGAGCCATAGTAACCGCAGGGAGAGGTCTGGTAGGCTTTGTAACACAGCACAGCATAGCCAACGCCAGCAAGTGTACTGAGGAAGAAGCCAGTCGTGATACGAGCAACTGGGCCGTAATGAATCTTGCCCTTGCGCAGAAGAGGGTACAATCCGTACTGTAATGATCTGGTTAGCATATTCCTCATTTACAAGTGAAAACGGCCAAACAAAACCGCAGCCTTGACACGGAACGACTGACATTGAGGACCGGGCCTAGTACGATGATACTAAGGGAGTTGAAGTTGCCAATAACATCGTTAGGGACACCGTTGCCTGTGAGCATAGTGCCCAAAAAGTTGGCGGAACTTCCAATACTAGACACGCAAGGTTAGCACAATAGGACGGTAAGTAGAAGCTAAGCAACCGTACCCGTTGTCATTCCAGAATTGAACAGGGAAAAAGCAAAACATTCCGGTTGCCTGCATAGTTCGCTGCACGTCCACGACGAACTGATCGCTGTAGTGGGTTTCGGGCGACAATCCCTTTTCAGCTCTAACAGATGGCCTGGCGTTGTCCCACCATCCCTTACGACCAATTCTGAAGACGCCGCCATTTGCCAGACCGTGCTTGATGACACGGAATACATTTGGTAGATCAGAGCCGCCAGGCTTGTGCAAGACGAGACGGGGCTTGAGCCAGATAAGCAGAAGGGGCAGGGGAAGATAGAGGATGAGAGGGAGCAAGAAAGCCAACCACCAGCCGACGTATCTTGCCGAGTAGGATGTCGCTGTGGACATGAAACCGCCAATGTTGATGAGGAGATAGAACCACAACATGACTCTCTCAGCGCTATGCTCAGGGTCTTCGATGACTCGTTCACCAGACTTAAGAGTCTTCACCTTTGGTACATGTGATTTCATCTGATCCAGTAGGAGCGGTGTGACATTGGGTTTGAACATGGCTGTGAGAAAAAGAGTTAGCCAGGTGCCTTGATTAGGACGGATTCAAGTATTCGGGGCGCAGCGTACCAGCTCCAATAGCGAGAATGTACACGCCGATAAAGAAGGGGATCTTGGCAGTTCCATTGTCGATGAGTGTCTTGGCACCACCGGCAACGATGAGGACGTGTCCGACACCACAGATGATGACACCCCAGAAAATCATTGGGAAGCGACCAAATCTTGTGTCGGCAAGATATCCGACAATAAGAGGAAGGCAGTAAGCCAACAAGCTGAAAGATTGTGAAGTAGCATTCTGCATTTGAAACAAATTAGTATGCGAGACAGACAACAAACGGTTAGCAGTTGATGAGAGAGAGGCGAAGTCTTACGGCAATCTGCTCGCCCAAACCTAGGGCACCCTGAGTAGCCTGACTTCCAGGTGCAGGGGAACCATAACCGTTACCGCCCTTGGGCAAAGGTCGGTTGATGTAGTTTGTCCAAATCTGGGCACATCCTAGGGAAAGCATATACATGTCAGTGTTCCGTTCACAGGTACTGAAAGCCACCGCTGAACACGACTAGCCGGGTACGCGTACCATAGTAAGAAGCTCTCTCACAGAACTCAACAGCACAGAGGAGGTAAGCGACTGTTGGAATCTTGCCAGGGACACGACGCAGAGTAGCGAATTCCTCTTCAGTTGGCTTTCCCTCATAATCCTGGTTGAGGATGGCGACGCTCTGCCCGTGGTTGAAATCGTTAGAGTCTTCGAGACCTTCCTTCTCGCTGGGTACGATGACAGCGGTCTCGTGCTTCGAAACGTCCGCTAGATAGATCTCGTGTTAGTCATCACGAAGTTGATATTAGCATCTCACATAGCACATACCCATGGCTGCTTTTGTTTCTTTCCTCCCAAAAAAAGAAAAGAAAAGAGCGATCACAGTCAATTCGATTTACCCTCGCCATTCTGGCGGGCGATTCTATTCTTTTGTATACCTTCATGCAAATACATGGGTTAATTGTTATCTGCAGTTAATCAGCACGTCTCCAGGTTCTGGTCTGGGACCTCGTGATTCTAGACCCCTGTTCTGAAAAAAGTTCCAATGCTAGCGACAATTGAGGTGAGCTATTTTCTTATCGCCCGCAGAACTTTGGAATGTTCCGCACATACATGTTGCCTAAATCAGCGCTCCCGTGCCGCTTCTCCCGAGATGCTGTTTGTTTTCGAGTCAAGCAACATTAAAGTGTTGGCCCTAGCAAGAGCTCCAGCCTAATCAAGGCGGAGGAAATCCACAAAGGGTTTGGGGCCATCGGCTGCTTTGTACTAAAATGTTAAGGTATCGGAGAACCCCATGCAAAACTGCGCTAGTGAGAACTTATGATTCAAGTGTAATTGTATGATTCTGGGAAAACTAGAAGGAGTGTGCGTCTTTGGGTGATTCCTCATGGCAGACTTGACCAAACATGGCATAGTTGGCCCGCACTATGCAAAGATAACTCGCAAGCTTATATAAAAGTCCGACAGGGGTCCAGCCCGCTCTTTTACTATCAACAGCCCAATTCGCCACTATATTCTTACTCGTACGAAACGATAGCAGCGCAATAGGCTACTCGGACTAGAGATAACTGATAATATGAATGTGTACTGGCTGCAAGCGCATGATTAGAACGCATTCTAAGGGCCCTTTCTAATGGGTCCTGTAATCAATACTAGGTACGGAGTTTTTAGGATTAGCTGGGGCTAGCCCAAAAGAGGAACATTTCCTCGGACTAGGTGGAAAACAAGGGCTGTCACGCAATAAGCTAACCCCCTGGTCGAGACGGTGGCCACGTTCCTGTAGGATTGCGACCACGGTAAGCTGGATTAAATAGTTCCGTAGCATCTTCTCGAGCCGGGATCTTGAAAGCAGTCACATCAGCTGGATTTCTTACGCTTCGCTATACGCCTCGATAGGCATTTGCTGAGTAGATTTGATGGTGTGTTCCCTACGGAGTAGCTCCTAAAAAATTGTGTACCCATGTCTACCTTTTTTTAAGGTAAATGGCGTGCTCGATATTGCAACGTTATAATAAGAGTTTTTCTCAAGTTTGCTTGTGACTGGTGGTCCTGATTTTGTTCTGCTCGGAGAAAGGGTCAAGCTTATTTATGTTCCGAGTATGTCTTACTAAGAATCCAAAGTTTTATTCCATTGTGTGTTAGGTGGACATGCAGGATTGGTTACCTCTCGATGCCGGTGTTTCAGTATCGTTGTGCGGAGTAAAAGTGTGTCTCACTCGATGACTGCGAGCTGTATTTTATTCTGACCTAATATGTCTCTACCAAAAACAACGCGCGGGGTTACGAAGAGTAGGAGTAGCCTTCACGCCTTATTATGAACAAGATCAGCCGATGTTGTGACGTGGCGACGATTGAGATAGATACTGGTTGCTGCACTGCGGACATTTGCTCGGAAATTTTAATGGGGCTCTCGCGACAGTGTGACACTTGGAAGCTCAGAAATTATTCACCCAGATCGCGTTGGATCCTGAGACCATGACAGCCTGAAGAACAGTGATTCTTTGTCTGAGCAACATAATCACTTTTTGTGATTGTTATGCTCTCATAACCGCCATCACAGCAGCCAACGCCCGTATCAAAATTGCCGGTTCCATTAAAAGAGGCATCAGCGGATTCGTCTTGGGAAGCCGAACCAACCGACTCATCTCCCATTTGTGTTCTTGTACGTTGTGGCACAGTCGAACCGTACGTGGCGAAAGCAGGGCGAGATATCACGTCGTTGTCGCCACCGGGGAGTGGCGTGTATCTTTGTTTTATGATCAACGTCCACTCCGTAAGCTAGTTGATACATGATCCATATCTGGGCAATAGGACGATAAGTAGGCAAGTAGGGTTCCAGGACTAGCATTCGCTACATGTGATCTGCACAAATGAAAGGCGGTTTTCCTACGATCTCGGGTGCCAAGTTGCCAAGTCGCCAAGTTGCCAAGTTGCCGATTTGCCAAGTTGCCAAGGTGTCAATCTGGGGGTGGGGTAAAAAGGAAGCCAACTTCTGCTGTAGGCATATCACCGGCTCATTCACAGGCAAATTGGTGCTATGATCAGAATTTAATAATATCACGCCCATAAGAACTGCAGTTTCGCATCGGCACTCTATTTGCAGCGGTTTAATGGGCGGCATACACTCCTCGGCCGGGAGACTACGCGATATAAAGGTGAAGCGATTGTTTGAGGAGAAAAGGAGTAACGATGACGGATATTCGTCTAGTCACACAAGGTCGGAGAATGAGACATTCATTAAACAGACTCGTCATACGACCCCCGTAGAGATATATCACTTAAGAGTTTCTCATCCCGTGCATGTTATTTTCAGTCTTTCTCCCCCAAGGCTCAAGCAATTGGCGTTCTGTGGGACAAAAAAGTATCGATACCAGTCAAAACGATGAAGATGTTTGCCTCTCGCACATTCGGACTGATTATTTCTGTCTATTTAGCAGCCGTCATATCCAGCTACAGTTATTATGCGTGGAGCACATCATGGTCGCGCGTCAAAGCCCACCATCAGCAGAGCTCGCCTTATCCTGTTTGCAAATCAAGGCAACCATCAGTTTCTGCGCCGCATCAGAATATCTGGGGTGGACTTGCGGACAAAGAAGCTGCTGGTATCATTGACCTCTTGCACCAGCGTTCAACCGGTCTTAACCTTACTACAGAAGATAGGGCTGGAAGGTGAGAAGCCCACATAATGTAGAGAGCAGAGTATTTACATGTTGAACAGTTGGGATAATAGAATGTACGCAATTTCTTCAACAAATTCAACTCTTTGTTAATTTCTTACATATGCAGCATTCACCTGGAGCTTCTAGCTCCAAACAAGAGCGACGTGCTTCTGTTTATAAACAAGAATACGACAAAGCCCCCTCCACGATATGCCCGGGCAACTCTGATGTTTGGGGCAACGCCGAATCCCTTCCTCCAAGACTATGTAATTGGCTCGCTCCCCATTACTAACAACACTCAGGTACAGCCTCTTCAATTTCTCTACAATAATGCCGGCAAAGGGAAGGTGGCTGTTGATTTTGCTGATCGTAGCGAGGTGCTCCAACTCGCCAAGGACGTGGGGCTTTCTGTGGCCGATATCACAAAGCTTCTATGGGATGGGGTGAGTGGCCACGGCGTAGGAGAGATATGGAAAGTCGTCTGACAATAGCAGACTCTCAACGATACGCTTAGCCTTTTGCCACAATATCCACCTTCAAAGGAAAATGGCAGGTTAATTGTATGGTCCAGTTTCATAAGCAACCCTACCTCGTTATTCAACTCAGAGACAATTCTTCCGCTCGGTCTATATTTTGGGCTCGATATAACGGGGCGTGATCCATCGAAGTGGTCTTTAATTGGATGGTATTACAATGGCATATACTATCCAACCACGAATGCATTCCGGATCGCCGCAATGTCTAGTAATTTCACTGTACTTGGAGCCAACTTTGACGGCCCATGGGCAAGATTGGATAAGCAAGGTACCGCCATGACATATGACCATTACCCTCCGCCCACGGCCGTTATGCCTGGATCAAACCGCTTCTCTATAGACACAAAGGAAAATTATGTCGAGTGAAGTAAGTGCCAAGAAACTGCGATTTCCCTTTGATACAAGTCCACATCAGAGCTTAACAGATATAGTGGAGTTCTCGTTCTTCTTATCGTACAACAGAGATAACGGATTGCGCCTCTTCAATGTCCAATATAAAGGCAGACGAATTCTTTACGAAGTATGTTCGCAGTTACAATCGGAAATCGCAATTATAAGGGACGTTTCTAACCATCCATGGTCAGCTGGGCCTGCAGGAAGCGCTGGCTCACTACGCGTAAGTTTGGCTAGGACAGTGCGAAATGACGCCTGGATTCACTCTAACAGCCAACAGGGGAAATGACCCGGTACAGTCTGGTACAACGTAAGGCGATACTGGCGGTCGTAAATCTCTTCAGCGCTTACAGAACATACCATCGCAGTTACTTTGACAGCAAACCGGGCGTTGGACCTAGTGTTGTAACTCTCATTGATGGTGGGTTTGAGCGACAGACAATGGGTCAAATGGCAATCAAGTTGATCGGCGCATTAGGATACGATTGTCCGACGTATTCAACCTATCTGAATGTTATTTACAACCAAGGAGAAATCTTCCACAGTCGACCTAATGCCATTTGTGAGTTTGGCCATTTCTGCATCTCCGAGCACGCTGACAAGTCTAGGCTTGTTCGAATTTGACCAGGGATACCCTATACAGCGCCACTCTGCTGCTAATTACACCAGTATTACCAAGAACATCGCTTTTATAGTAAGGTCTTTTCCACCATTGCAAACTATGACTACATGTTCTCGTATACTTTCTTTCTAGATGGGAGCATAGAAGTCTCCGTAAGGGCTTCTGGATATATACTAGGCGGCTTTTCAGCTAACAACGAAGAATATGGCTGGACCATTCATGACAATCTCTCCGGCTCCATACACGACCATGTTCTCACTTACAAGGCTGATATTGACATATTCGGCGAGAAGAATAGCCTGCAAAAGGTGGAATTTGTGCCCGTTACCACTGAGTAAGTAAGAATGTCCATGGACTTCGGGGGCGCAGGCGCTGAAACGAATCATAAGATATCCGTGGTCGAATGGTGCCAAAAGGAACACAATGAAGATACAAAAATCGTTTATCCAGAACGAGAACGAAGCTAAGATCAACTGGGCTCCTAATGGTGCGGCGACGTATGCTATCGTCAACAAGGAAGCCAGAAATACTTTGGGGGAATATCCTGGATATAAATTCTCCCCTGGTAGGCGGGCCTAATTTACGATGTGTGCAGCGTCTGAGTGGAGCTAATTGCGTAGCAGCTTCGAACGCTGTCTTCCTCACAGTTTTAAACTCGTCCAACGCCATGAACGCCGTGAATTTCGCAGACCATCACTTCTATGTTACAAAGCAGAAAGATACAGAAGCCCAAGCTACGCATCCATATAACATTCTTGATCCTATAGAGCCAATAATTGACTTTGCCAAGTTCTTTGATGGGGAATCTCTGGATCAGGAGGATCTGTAGGCGCCGCACCACTGATTCGGGCCTTGAAGCGCAAAATGACTAACATGATTAGCGTCCTTTGGTTCAATCTCGGAATGCACGATGCTCCCCACACTGGCGATCTTCCTAATACTGTTTTCACGACGGCACACTCCGCTCTCATAATAGAGCCACTTAACTATCTCGATCTTGATGCCTCCCGCGCTACTTCGCAACAAGTCCGATTGAACTATAAAGATGGGAAAGTGCAATCTGTCAAGACATTTGATTCCCAAAACGTGACCTGCCACGTTGACGCGGTAGGTTGTGTCCATCCGCATTTCTGATCCATCGCTAATGAAATGGTAAAATTTCACAGAGCCAGCTGATACCAAATTTTTGGAGAGATACGGGTACTACGTCAGTTCTCAGATATCTTTTTGGCGCCAGCCAAGAAGACGGAATAGCGAATGCCACGTAATTACAATTTCTTTCTGTCGCCTTGGTACTATTACTATTTGTACGCTATTCCGTAGGTTTAGATAGATCCCGCCGCTGATGCTTGTGCAAGATGCCCATTAGGGCTTTTCTATCCTTTCTTGCTCTAGTTGCGCCAACAAGCAAAGAGAATTCTTGCTCCTTTCTACTCCTTGACTTTAATGCACCTGAAGCAGTTTTATTAGAAGGGCACTTTAATGAGGCTGTGCAGCCATTATAATTGCGTATCACGTCTTTTTGGAAGCTGGCGGCAGGGTGACCTACAGCGTATCTAATCCTATGAAATATTTATGAGTCTTCCTATTTTCACCGTAGAATATTTCTAGTCGCCCCATTACATATTCCATTCAATAACACTAGATCGTATTTCGACACTCTTGTGCCAACTCTAAACGGGAAGCGGTGGCTCGGTAACCTTATTCACCGAGTTCCCACCCTAGACTCATATCCACCAAATTTAACTCAGATACCAGCGATAGTTTCCTAATAATACTTGGTCTGAGCATTATATGAACAAAAAAGCCACCTTTGGCGAAAAAGCGCGACGAGACGAGGAATAAGTCTAACCACGAAGGGCCTTAGATATAGCTTTCAAACCTGTATCCAATTCCTGCCATGTCGGCCATCCATAACCTAAGCGAAAAAAATTATCGTCTTGCTCAAACCAAGTTCCACGTCCAACATATACTCCATGATCCTCGAGCAATCTCTGATAGAATGCCGCAAGCCCTCCCGCGGGCTCCTTTTTGACTTTGATGAAACACATAATTCCCGCTTCTGGCTCTACCCAGTCTACAAATTCAGATTCTTGATCCACCCAGCTTGCGACGTGCTCTCTTCGGCGGGTCATGTCGGCAATTGTCTTGGATAAAAGCTCAGTGCGTCGTAATAAAATTTGTTCCGCAATGAATTCATCCACGACACTACCGCTAATACTAATAAGTTCTTTTGCTGCAAGAAAAGTTTCCTGTAGAGCTTTGTTAGTTGTGACAAGCCAGCCAATCCGGATGCCGGGAACACCATAGGCCTTTGACATGGAGGAAACGCTGATAACATGATCGCCGAGCTTTGCAGCCGAACCAATGACGAGTTCGCTATCTGTAGAGGTGAATGCGTAGTTGAGATCCGCATAGGTTTCGTCGACGAGAAGATAGCACTCGTTCACCCGCGCCAACGATGCGAGCGACTGAATTTCTGAACTTGATAAAACTGTGCCAGTAGGATTATTCGGAGAGCAGACGCTAATCAACTTGGTAGCGCCAGGACGAATCGCAGCTGCGACACGGTTGATGTCCAGCTGATACCGAGACTCGAAATCGAGGTCTATAAAGGTTATCTCGCATCCAATTGATCGCGGGATTTCCAGGTTCGTTGCGTAGTTCGGCCGAGCGACAATGATGTGATCTTTGGGTTTAAGCATGGCGGAATGAATAATAAAGAGCGACGTCGAGGCCCCTGCGGTAACCAGTATGTCGTCGTCAGTGAGGCCACCCTTGGCGGCATTAGCAATAAGCGAACGAATCTTGTGGCTTCCTTTGTGTTCCGTGTAAGTAAAAATTGTCGAAGAAGGAATATTAATGCCCAAGGAGTCTAATGTCTGATCTGATATGGCACTTTCCGAGAGATTGTACCGAATCACCGAGCCAACCTCTTCCGGCGCCTCCTTCTCAATTGCCATGCGTTGATAGTTCATTTTCTTTAGTTCAATAGTTGACTAGAGCTGTAACGACTAATATTACAGCAGAAAAGGATTTAGACGTCACAAGCGGCTAATAAACTGGCTATAGCAAGGTAAAGTCTGGAGGTCGGGTTTTATGGTCGTTTGGCGTGTTATGATATGCAATCATGGTGTACTTTCCACCTGGGTGGTCATGAGACAGTCATTATATCAACAGATAATGATCCTAGCGCACTACTGGTTGAGGTTGTTTCTAAGGCTTACTTGCTCTAGTAATACTCTTAAATAATGAAACATGTTGCGTAATATGTTCTGCTCCGGCTTCAACTCATATCAGGTTACCTCGTCGGGATTTCGTGGATCTTTCGACTTGATTGCACGATGACGAACCGACTGAGACCTGCTGGGCTTGGCATATGCCAATCCTTTCGAAACGAGTCACAGGGGCTCGAGTTAGGTGACGTCTTCAAGGACGTTCGATGAAAGTGGCTGCAGTCATTTCCGGTTTCTCTAAAGAGCTGTTGCCGACGAAGGAACACTGAACGAGAAATTCGGCACGTGTCTGACAACAACTAGGAGATGATGAGCCTCGAGATCAAAATCCAACTTTGTTGCCCAACTCTCCTTCTATTTTATATAGCACCTTCGGGTACTTTTATTGTCGTCTCATTGAACGAGGACTCAAAATTGCGTGATAGTAAGTGTGGACGCAGTGTGGTAGGTGACCTGTCGGACCCTTGTTCACTAGGCGAATGACAACTTGACACCCGTCTCATACGTACACATCAAAATGGGAGTTGCCTGGTGAACTTTCACAACTACTGGGATACAATTACTGACGTGATAGGTACCATTGATGATGGCATGGCCCAAAATGAAGCTATTGGATATTTCTACCAGCCCACTCAGTCTCGCAAAGTTGACTTGATGGACTGGGGATTGTTACGCAGCTATGCTGTCATATTGATTCGAATGTAGTCAGAAAGGTGAATGAACATTGAGTACCACGCCCGTTATGGAATAGTTTGCGCGAGTCCTTAGAGTCAAAAGTTTGGTGCAAAAAACATCCCGTGTGTCCTGAGACATTTGGGAAGATCATGGCTAATGATTGTACACAGCTGAGTGTATGTACAACGAATGAGACAAGGATCAAATTGAACCTTACGTTATTTCCAAGTATCCACCCTGTACAAACGTTTGGATGAGTCAAACTACACTGACGCCGTGATCAGCTTTGAAACTGAGAAAGGGTGTGTATTGCGCAATTGGCATAAACAGGACATTTGTTCACGCCTAGGACGATACCAATATTTCCTGTACCATACTTTATCTAGTATTTAAGGCACGCCTTAGTGATAAGTGATTGATGCAACCGGCGAATTCTCAAAGAGAAGCGGAAATATAACTGTCCAGAGCTCGTCACTATTCGTTATAATACGCACATAGCGTCGTCTAAATACGCCTGCTGACGCAGTGTTCACCAAGTGCTAAGACTCAATGTGGTACTTCTATAATTACTCTTCTCAGATTGCCATTCTCGCGATGGGCATGGTAATCAGTTGTATTCTAGTCTTCAGGGGGCTCTATCGCATTCTCCGAGGGCATCTGCGGCATGTCCCCGGCCCTCTGCTGTCAAAAATCACGAACATGCACTTGGCTATGTACGATTTCTCTTACAGCCGGAACGACCAAATTCTGGAATGGCATCACCAATACGGGCCTATAATCTGTATAGCGCCTAATGAAGTTTCGGTAGCGACCTTGGAAGCCACAAAGGAAATATACAATGCCACGCAGCGATGGCCAAAAAGTAATTACTTTGACAACTTCAAAGGGTACAATAGGCGATCTATTTTTGCGACGAAGTCACACGAAGAGCATCGCGCAAAGCGAAAATTAACCTCCAAATTTTACCAGGCTTCAAACATATACACCGTGCCAGCCATTGAGCAGCATATCCAAGAACGTTCCCAGACTGTCCTGAGGCAGATCCGCCCTGGTACGGAAGTAGACATTTATAGTCTCGCCGACTGTTACGCTCTTGATATTATCACATTCTTGGTGTTAGGTCCTCATCATTGCACCCAGTCTGTGGAGAACGTTTGTCTAGAGCGTCAAATACTTATGAATCTAAAACACTTACAATTTGTTGGGCCACTTCGCCTTCGTTGCCCGATTTTTTTTGATTACGCCTCAAAACTACTGGATACGCTGAGCCCAGGGCTGGCATACCTTCGGGCAGAGGATAGACTCGCATCATGGTGTCAACAACGCATTTCCGCAGCAATGAAAGACCCCGATTTTGATAATTCGCGTTCGCTCCTCCAACACATCTTCGCAAACCTCCAAAATGTCAGACCAAAGCTGTCGACTGACCACTTATACGTTGAGGCAGAGATTCTCGACAATATTAATGCTGCCGAGGCTACTGTTGCGGTAACTGCCACGTATCTTGTCTGGAAATTGACTGAGCATCCAGAATGGCAGCAGAAAATACGAAAAGAATTAAATGCATTGGAAGTACAAGAGAATGGCCTTATTTCATTTGACGACGTCAACAGCCAAGTCCCATCTCTGGAAGCATGCTTGAGAGAAGTATATCGCCTCCATCCGGCATCGAGTGGACGTTCTGAGCGCCTTGTTCCAAAAGGCGGGCGTACTTTGTCAAACATTTATCTTCCAGGAGGAACCATAGTCACAAACTCAGTTGCAGCACTTCATCGAGATGAAAATATATTCCCAAATCCAGATCATTTTTTGCCGGAAAGATGGCTCGAAGGAGACGAGGAGATGCTAAACAGGAGATTGAATCAACTTATCCCCTTTGGATACGGCGGAAGAGTCTGTTTAGGAAAGGCACTTGCTACTATGGAGATCAAATTGCTAATTGCAGGGCTCTATCGAAAGTATAAAACAGTCATGACAGAGTCATCCACGCACGCCTCAATGAGGCAATGTAGCACGCATGACGCTGTACCATGGGGATTGCAATGTGTGATTGAATGTCAGTTGGTTGACGACGACCAGCAAGAATGAATCTATGTTACTACTTCTGTCACAGTCTACAGTCGGCTGGTGACTTCGCTCTCGCACAAACGCGGGTGGACTACCTAGATGTAATATAACTATAAGCTCGTGCTACCTCCGTAGTTTTTGCGGTGGTAAGTCAAACTGGGTAGTTGTGTTAGTTGTGTTGTATTAAGACAATAGTCACAGGGGTTTAAAACTATCTTCCCGAGCTATCAATAGAATCAGGTCGTAAAACGCCAACTAATACAGCTTCATCAAGCCTCTTGGCTAAGTAAGAAATATAACCTCTATATATTTGTAAATATCTTCAACACAAGGTGTAACCGGGAGACCTATAAAAAATCTTCTATTCATTATCTAAGGAACCTACAAGCTGGAGACATGGACCTATAGCGTAGCCTTCAGACAGCAACTGTTAGGTTTATTATAGCCAACTGTATACTGACGTGGTATGCCTCGCACCTCGGTATCACTTCTTTCGCGTTCACCATCCTAGGTATGAAGTACTAATATACACTCTCGGTCTATATGACAGAGTTCCCGTGAAGAACAACGGAAATTCGGAAGACAGAAGGGACCGAGACCGAATCATATCGTGGGCTCCGCACCATGATTTCCCAAATGTAACGTCAGAGAGTCCATCATAATGTTAAGGATCTCAGCATAGAAAGGATAGCAACAAGCTGACATGGCTATTGGAATCAGATGCACAGTTCTTGGGCAGAGCAGACAGTACCACTAGTCAGTTAAGTACTGTCGGTTGCATTCCACGACTTGTGTGGAATATCGTCGGCCTCAAACGCACCTCGTATTATCCCTTTACCTCTGACCGAGAGACGCCCGCTACGCCGGCAATTGTATCCGAGCTACTCGAAACAGAGATCAACAACTGCGCCCACTCTCCGACTTCGCGCCGATCTCGGAACATGGCTTTCTATATGATCGCGACGTCCCTCATAGTTGATGCAACGCCCGAAATTCTCTAAAAGCGCATCTGTATTGTCAAGTTCAGCAGTTCTGGATGGCCACAAAAACTTCATTATCATTATTGCAGCGTATTGTGTGACCTTCAACGCTGCCACCATGCTTAGAAAAGCTGAATCCGGCACATGGCTCCCTGCCTATGTCCCAGTATCATCTAATGCGGTGGTAATTCTGCTTATGACTTCTTCAATGGCAATCTCTACTGTGTGTGGCTCAATGGCTCTGCTGTATGATCACTATGGATCTTACTCATGCGAATTAGACTTATGGAATTTACCGATCAATGCTCAATGGGCTTAATATCTTACCCGCATACATTGATTATTTTGATCTTAATGATACGACAAAAGGCTTGCACACCGCCGCAATTTTTATTGGTGGCTGTCTGGCAACGCCCTGCTCTGGCTTGCTGTGCGATCGTTTCGGTCGCCGCCCTGCAATATTCTGGGGCAGTCTAATTGCAATTGCCAGTATGGCAATTCAGACGGCAGCTCAAAATGTTGCTATGTTTATTGTGGCCAGAGTGTTAGTCGGGTTTGGAACTGCGATCGCCAATATTGCAAGCGGAACGTACCTGTCTGAGACGTTTCCAAATACGTGGCGATTATGGGGCGTTAGTATGCTCAACAACTTCTACTAGTAAGTGCACTTCACCAGCTGGGGTTGGATTCTAACTAGACTCTAAGCGTCGGTGCTTTAATCATTGCGGTCATTACTCTCAGCACGAGCTCCTGGGAATCGTCGTGGGCCTGGAGGCTCCCATCCGTGGCCCAAGGCATGTTCTCTGTATTCAGTATTGGATTTCTGCCATTCATGTGTGTCATCTGTATCTCCTCGGGCTAGGGGAGCTCTAGCTAAAATGCGTAGTCCTGAGTCGCCACGTTGGTTGGCTTATCGTGGCCACCACGAAGCAGCGCAGCTTGCGGTTGCTCTTGTTAGCTCTAATGGCAACATTGAAGATCCGGCATCAAATGTTTTATACGAGCAGATTGTCAAGGGCATTGAGTTAGAGCGCTCGCAGAAGCTCAATATGACAATCTGGGGCATTGTCAAAGACCCTGTGGCAAGAAGACGGCTCCTGATTGGCTCATCGACGGGAATATTTGCTTCAACAGCTGGAAACGTTATCGCAACATTCTATCTTGGCGCCGAGCTTAAGACTGCGGGTATCACAAATATCAAATCTCAATTGAAGGCGGTAAATAAAGTCGCCATAGCAGCAAAGTACCCAAGAATGCGCTGACGTATTATCATTCAGAACATTGTCCTAAATGCATGGTGCCTTCCTTGCGCACTTGCAGGGACACAATTCATATCTCGCTGGGGACGAAAGTCGACTGCCATTATTACTGAAGCACTTTTGGTTGCCTGTCTTTTGACCATCGGCCTTCTCACGAAAAAGTACGCCGAAGATCCGGACCACGCCTCAAAAGCTTTGGTCTATGGCAACGTGGCCGTAATGTTCCTCTTCCAAGGCATCTATTCCGTTGCATGGACGCCATTGTTCAGTCTCTATCCACCAGAAATTGCGAATTTCTTGATTCGCGCTCACACCGTAGCCGTTACGCAACTTGGACAAAATCTTTGCGGGTAAGTTTTGATCGTCACAGCTTGCAAGCTTGTGGTATTGGCTTACACCGCTTTCAGCACCATATTGGTGCTAGTTACACCTATCGCACTCCAAAGTATTGGCTGGAAGATGTATATTATCAATGCGTCGTGGGATGTTGCCATGGTGGCGCTGATTGTGAGCTGTGGTCATCCCCGATTGTGCTTATGCACACGACTGACAAAAAGCAGTGGTACTTTTGGGTTGAAATCAAAGGGAAATCTTTGGAAGAGATTGATACGATATTTGATACTGGCAGGAGACAGTCGCGGTCAATTGCTGGTGCAGAAGGGAAAAGAGATATTGTGGCCAACTCTACCGCTGTTGAGATGCCGCCTCTGCTTAGTGGATTGCGACAGGTTTTGCCGACGTGACGGACGCTTCTGAAGGGGAAACCTGCCTAGGCATGAAGAGCAAGATTGCAGACAACAATCAGGTTTTGAGCTATGGCGGAGAGCTGACCACTCTTTGACTGATCTTTCCCAAGGTTGGGCGACTGTCAGTTAGCGGTTATTGGTGGTTAGGCAGAGTATGAAGATGGTCAGATGTTCCTAACAGAGATACCCGTTGCCGATATTTGCCTCTAGTTTCAAGCAGCGTGTCTTCCTACAAATTGAGAATTCACTACTACAATCAATCATATAGGCTTACTGACATTTTATCTCCTGCGCCTTTAGCTTGTGTCAAACAGGGAATTTTGTGAACTTTGTCCATTCAAGTCCAGCTCATCCTGGCTCCCCTCACTCTTCCGCGGACGAACCCCACTTCATATGTTCGTTGCAGTTTCATCGATGGAGACCACCAAATCGCAGCAGGATTCTTATGTAGGAAATACAGGGTGCCTGGGAGAAACTGGAGCAGTTTTCGGGGGGCCGTGCATTTTAAAAGTCAACATGTATGCGTTTTCTTTCCTTAGGATTGAAGGGGATTTGCCGCCTTGAAGAAAAGAAAGAAACTGCTAGTTTTGTGTTTCTTTCTTTCTTATCCAAATTCTATGTACATGAGAGACAAAATTTGTGAACAAGATCTTTATTGTAGAAAAGGATTTCGTAATTTACTTGGCTACTTAATCGCCACTGACTTTCTTAGCTGTGAAAAATGTAACTATACACCTACATGATAGGTATGTAGTGATTACTCTTCTCCATCGTTAAGTATAGCCCGTACGGGCCATACGCCCTCACATCATCATCACTCCACATTCGCTCTAGCATCTCACTCAAACTGAATAAGTGCTTCATGTCAAAGCCCGAATGTAGTAATTCATATTTCAGATGTTTTTGCTGTTCCTCTTTGGTCATGCAGGAGCCGGCTATAATGCATGGCCACAGTAGTATTGTCCTGCTTCTCATATTTTTTACTGAACTGGCTAGAGCCAGGACGATGTCAACCTGAGCTTCAATTCGTAATTGTGAAATTGGGTCTGGCCGACCTGCTCCACAAAAAGAAGTCATAAGATATATATAGAGACCATGTCGGATAACTTCTGCGGCTGTTGTTATATCGCTATTCTCATGTTGATCCAAAGAATCTGCGGATGGCGGCATCGTCCAAGTAATAATGCGCTGTTCAATTGCTTTATAGCATGACTGAAGGTCGGCACCAGGTATCCAGTCATCCCCAAGAATACTCTGTCCTGCGAGATATTCTACGCCTAACTGACTGATGCGGGGAATAAGCTCATATAGTGAGTGACAACCGCCAAACATTGAGCCAAATGTTGAGTAGCTGCTTAGTTCATCCAACGAAGTCAAAAACGTGTCGTATGGCTGAGCAAGTTTTCCAATACTTCGATAAGATGCGAGCGAGTTGACGATGGACAAGTAAGCGTAGAGTTCAAGGCTAAAACCCAGAGACTCTTGGTCAATATTACCTCTTTGAGGTTGAGTGAGAAGTCGCCTGACTATCTCTCGACTAGCACGCAAATGCTGGAGCATCATTCCGCTTTTATTGCCAGATATAGCTTCGTAATGACAAGCAATAATCAGGATTAACAAGAGCCTCGCTTGTTGCCGGTCACTTGCGGAATCGAAGTTGAGCAATTCTCGCCGCAGGCCTGATATTGTGTTTTGATAGTGCAGAGCAGTAGCGCGCTGAATTTCGAGATCAACACTTCCAATGGAGCCAGAATTCCGAACAGATTGTCTGCACTCTAAATGCATGCCGCTTAGAGCTAGGATCGTATGCATAATAAGTTCATCAGTGGAAGCCAGTGGAAGGACGACGGTGATGAATGGGCTTTTGGTTGGAGGAGATGTGCAAAGTAGGCCGGCGGTGTATTCAGAATAGTGCTGTAACAATGTAATGGACACCTGTGTGAGGTTACACGCTGTCCCTGGTATTGGGAGATCATGAGTAGGGGACTGGCGACGCAAGACTGTCGATATTGGAGAAGATGATTGTGTCTCGGCTCGTACAATAGGCAGTTGTTTCACAACTGCTCCTCGACCAGCCGGCTTGCTGCCACTGTTTGGCTGGCTGGTTCCTCCAGAGAGGTCGGGCCATTGACATTCAAGGTGGTTTCGACAACAAGCCCGGCATCTCGGCTTTACTTCGTCACATTTCTTCTTTCGCAGGCGGCAAGATAAGCATCCTGTCTTGAACCGTGGGTAGTTTGGTCGCGGTTTGGAGTAATCATAGGGCCGCCTTCTACACTGCATATTTGGAGAGATTTCAGGTTAGATGTCGAGTTTGGATGTCCGCTACTCCGTATTAGAATCCTCCCCGATTTGTTCATGTCAGGTAAAGGGTTTCTCGGGACCCGCGCACACCCGCGGACTGCGAGCAGAAGTGGCCGAAGTGACGTCGCCTTGGCTGTATGAAGATGTCAACAAATTGCGTTGCTGGGACTTTGTGGCCAAGGGATGGTCAATGTACCTTCAATTGACAGACCTCGGTAGGATGATGGGTCATGTGGACCTGTCAAGATTAGCCGATGCGAATGAGACACCTCAAGCTGAGTGTTAGGCGGGGTGTGCTTGAATCAACAAATCTCTTGGAAGCTTCGGAAAGCGGGGCAGAGTATGGAGAGAGTGTAAAGAGTCGACGAGGCTAGGAACGGTTGCACTGTGCCTCATAGTTTAGTGCAAAGCGAGAGTCTGTGACTGCCGGCTCGTTTACCCTGGACGTAATCGCGGCTAGATAACATTGAACTAAGGAAGTAGTAGTTTAGATTAGATCTTCCTGTGCCCATATTCAAGATCCCGGCAACTATCAAGATCAATTCGTGAACAGTGTGATCAATAACCACGTCTATTGGAGCATCACCAATGTAGATTGTAGAACTCGCTCGAAATGTCTTGTTGAGTGATTCTCGAGTATATATGAAAGGGCTGACATCCGCTACATCAAAGATCAACTAAACACAATTTAAGCATTGCAAGTAAATTGTTCTATATCGCAAAATTTCCTCTGAGCTATTCTTTACCTTCCAATCATCATGGCACCACGAGACACTCGCCCGAGCTCCAATCTCGTCAATCCCACTAGTCTTCCCGATCCGCAATGGTACTCTCATGGTATAAGCATTGAGGGTGCTGGGAGAACCATCCGCACATCTGGACAGGTTGCCCAGCGCGGCGATGGCACCTGGCCGTCATCTGTGGCAGAGCAGATCCAACAAGCTGTAGCTAATTTGGAGGAAGTTCTTAAAGCCGCTGGCGCATTCCCTCGAGACATTGTTCATCTTCGCTTTTACGTCGTTGACTGGGAACTCTCCGCAGCTAATGACCTCATTGCACCAGTCTTGGCTCTCCTCACAGACAAATATGGTTCTGCCAATAAACCGTTGACGACGCTCGTACCTGTTCCCAAACTTGCGTTTTCGGAAGCAAAGTTTGAGATTGAAGCGATCGCTAGCGTTGGCAATGCTTCTCGTCCGTGGCGTGCAGAGAGAGATATGATCCAGAAGCTCTCAAGTGACACAATTTCTACACCGACCATTGAGACCGATGTCGTTGTGGTTGGCGGCGGCTTCTCAGGCGTCATGGCTGCATACGAACTAAACCAAGCTGGATACTCGGTCATTCTTTTGGAAGCCAAACATCGTATTGGAGGTCGCAGTCGAACTCAACGACTTAAAACCAATCCGAATGCAGTTGTTGAGCTTGGTGCAACATGGATCAATAAGAAGACACAACCCACCATATATGCTCTGACGCAGAAGTTTGGACTGGAAACTGAAGCTCAATACACGGAAGGCGATCAGATTTACCAAGGATACGATGGGAGAATCTACAGATGTAACATGGATCAAGCTCATAATGTAAGCATGCGTTGAGCCCCCCAGTTTTTACTGCTTACCGTCTGCTGTCCACCAAGCTAACAAGATTTATGCTGTAGGAGAATACTCAACAGGTGCAAAGGTTTATTCTTCTCATGGCTGAAGCTGCCGAAAAGTGTAATATTCGCCTCTTTGACGAGTTTCCGGAAGAGGAGGATGTTACATTGGCTGAATGGGTAGCCCAAAAAGGCCTCGCGGATAACCCTGCCGTTGAGGCGACTTGTCGTTTATTGTGCTCTGCAGTTGTCGGCCGTGAGCCCGAGGATGTTGGAGCACACTACTTCTTGGACTATCTCAAATCTTGCTATGGGTACATGAGTATCGTAAGCGAAGGCGAGGAAGGAGCCCAGTCCCTCAAAATCAAGACCGGTGAGTTCTCCTGCTTGAGCGGGTTAGTTGGATACTAATAGTCTTTGTGCAGGTACATCATCTATAGTTGATGCTCTGGCAAATACCCTACCTGTTGGCTCTGTCATGCTTCACAGCCCAGTCGACAGCATCTCTCAGTATGCCAAGAATGAGGTTCACGTCACAACCAGCAGTGGCGCAACCTACAAGGCTAAAAGAGTCATCATTGCTATCCCAACAAACACGTATACAAACATTCAATTTACCCCGCCATTGCCGCCTACCAAGAAAGCTCTCGTCACTCGAACAAAGCCAGGTATATATGCAAAGGCTATCTTGACATACTCGTCCCCATGGTGGCGAGAGGCAGGGCTTGTGGGAAAGTTTGAATCAGTCATTGGCCCCATATGTTTCAGCTGGGATATCAGCGATCTTTCTAAGAAACAATACAGCTTGGCAATTTTTGTTGCCGGAAAAGTCGCTAGTGAGTGGCATAAGTTGGATGAATTAGCGCGCGAAGAAGCCATCATTGAGCATCTGGCAACGCTTGTGGGAGAGAACTCTTCGCTTGCAGCAAAAGCCCGCAATATCCTGGAGTTTAACATGGTAGAGTGGACAAAGGAAGAATATATCGGTGGTGCACCGACTAGCGCCTTAGGCCCCGGTATGCTGAAAAAGTTTGGCACAGTTCTCAGGGAGTCCGTGGGAAGCATTCATTTTGGGGGTGGAGAGACGGCATACGAGTGGAAAGGTTACATGGAGGGTGCTATCACGGCTGGACAACGGGTTGCCAAAGAGGTCGCTGATGAACTAGCAGCTCAACCTCAGCTCTAAATATTAGGATGTATGTTCCGTAAGCCTATCACTTAGCAAACAAAGGAAATCGATGCTTTACTGATGCCATTTATGAATACTGAGATGGAGGTCGAGGTTAAAAGGGAACCAGTATCGCCTAAACAAAATTTCAAATTCTCATGTACTAAGCACGATCTATCTGTTGGTCGACATCACTGAGCGTACAATATGGTGTTAGACTTTTCTCATAGGAGTGGATGACAGGTAACATTATGCCCTTTGCTTGTTTAAAGGAATAACTGAATAAATTTAGAAGCGCACGTGGAAAAAATAGTTTTACAAGATATATTGTAGACAGGTCTTATTTGTCATCTTTAGTGGCTGCCTCATTGACCTCAGTTCCCCTTCAGCTATGGAGAATGACCCGTGGACCGCCATAGTGGCATTTTGCGTAGAGATACCAGTTTGCAGCGCTGAGAAGAAAGACGACCAAGATTATAACACAATTATAGTCTATTATATCTTAGCCTTTCTTGTTCTCCATCTTCTTGTTTCTTTCCACTGGAATCATACGCTGGGTTATGGGGAAGACTTACTCATTGTATTAGCCGACACCGGTAGAATTGGTGGCAAAAAGAAGAAGACCATTGCTGCTAAAATTACGACAATTACCCAGATGTTCACGAGCCAGCCAATCCATCCTTGGAGGCGGAAAGTTCGATCCCGAGGTAAAAATTGTTCGGATCTTTGGCGGTAGATGAGAAGCACAGTAGGCATTAAAAAAGACCATTGTTGGAGCACGACACAGGAGCCTAGGATTGCGTTGAAGGCTATCCGCCATGAAGAAATATCAGTGGCTAGTAACGCGTTATGGGTATTATAGGTATCATCTTCATACCAGTAGAGGATGCCAGATATATGCATCCACACAAGGCTAGCGATACTGCATTAACCAGCAGTGATGAAACAGGCACACCAAGACTAGGATGCAGTTTCTGAAGAATGCTGGAAAACATAAGGGCATCATCTTTCGCCAATGCCCATGTTAACCTGGAAGCCGTTTGGAGTACCGCATTGAGAATGAAGAACGTCATTACAATGCTCAATATGAGAATAGCAATTGCTCCGCTATCAGAACGGAGTGCTTGTCGATTGAGTTCGAACGGTAGAAATCTTGTTTCTTGTTAATAAACTGACGTATTGATCATACAAGGAAAAAACAGACCCATCAAAGTTTATAATAGAGTCTAGATCCACGATGCTGTATAACATTGCGATAAGATACGCAAATGCCGTCAAAAAGCCAATGGCGATTGCACCTAAGCAAGCACGCGGGACGGCAATTCGAGGATTCGGTACTTCCTCTGCAAGATGTAAAGAGGCATCAAGACCCGAGTAAATGAAGCATGTCGTAAGCAGACTAGACATGAAGCAAACTCCATCTGGCCAACCAGTCTGGTTGATGAATGTAGTCCACACGAAATTTGAAGGTGCTTTTGGTGAAGATCGGATGAGCATAGCGAAGAATGAGCCAAAGAAGACAGAGATGCAGAGAAAGACTAATTGGAGTTGTTAATAAGATAAAATGAATAGTGTCAAAACATATTGTTGATATGGAGAGAGACTTACATCCAAGGTAATGCGTAACCGGCAATTTTTTCAGAGCCAAAAGATTATACAGCAATATAACCAAGCCAAAACACTGATACAGAAGAAATTGGTGCCATGGGTGTGGGACAAATGTCGGATGGTAAAACATGATCAATGTAATGAGTTGCTCGCTGAAAATCATGTTAATAGCTGCACCAATGGCAATCCAAGAAAAGTTTGTGACCATGCCACAGGTATAAGACAGGCTTCTGTAATACTTGCTCGGGGCAAGGATAGAAACAAAGTGGTACTGCCCTCCTGCAGTAGGATATACACACGCCAGCTCTGCCATAGTTAAAGCTATGCAGCCATACAAGCTAGAACTTATAAGGAACCCATACACTAGAGACACGGGGCCTCCTTGAATGAGAGCGACTCCCATGCTGCCAGCGAGGCCAGCCCAGCTATTACAGACATTGAAAGCAATAGCAATCAAAGTCCAAGTGCTGAGGTTTTTTGTCATTTCAACTGTTTCGCCATTTCGAAGACTGTCGTGGGATTGGGAGAGCCGGATCGACGTATCTGCAGCAATGCCATCGTTCTTTGGCATATCTGAAGCAATTATTAGAGTTAGAGTGCATTGATAGTAGGATTCGGGGAGGACAATACATGGTTTCGATTGTAATGGCATTGCTACGCTTTCGACGTGATTTGCTTCTAGCACGTCTTTTTGCATTGTAATTAGGCTGTTGAGTGAAGAGATAGAGAACAAAGATATGGTTTGGGAGGCCTTGAATCTCGAAATGAAAAGAAATATCTCATGAATCGCAATAGAGAAATCCGGGAAGAAAAAGGTTCAAGGGTTGATCAATTAGCGAGTTAATAATCATTGATACAGCTTCACACTCAGCTCCTCAATTTTTTTTGGCGCCAAAGATAAGGCGCCAAATATGACGATTTAGCCCTATTCCATTTGATATAGATCATTCCTCCGACAATTCCATGTGCAGTATAGATTATGAAAATGCCTATCAGAAACGCCACGTTTCCAAGGAGCGATAATGAAGTGATGGATCATAGCAGATATCCTCCCTCTCCATGTTTGTTCCAGACCTCTCCAGGACAGTTCATGCGCACTGTGCTCCGCTGATATAGAACACTTGAATCGTGAATCTAGCCGACTGGAAAGTGGCTCTTTCTCCAGATTCTCTCCGCATTTCCCCGCGTGACGGCAGTGTCGGGTTTGCGGAATCTAGAGAAGCTAGTGATTGCCGGGCTATTGTGATCGGTGAACTAAACATTGGACAAGTCATGTAGTATTCAGGCGGCTAGATCAACGATGCGAAAACTAGTGAAACTGAAGCGCGGCAAGATAAGATAAGTCAGTCCTTGGAGTCGGCATTCGTATACTATTAACAGCCTTCTCCCTTTCGATACTTACCTATATGAGTTAACGACATTTCGGGTTCCGTGAGTTCCATGTTTCCGCAAGACGACTCCGAAATCTGCCTTGTGGAGATAACTACCACATGCCTCGGTTGCCGCAATAGGCGATGGAAGTCGAGGTCAAAGAGTGAACGATATGTACATGCATCGTCCAGGTTATATAGGGAGCAATCTACACCTTAGACTGATGACCCTTCTTTTGTAAGATTGGGGCTTTACAATTAAACTGCTTTGTTTGGTGAAATATTTTCAGAGTTGACAGAATGCTTGCACCGTCGAAACCTCGGGGATATGAATCCTCAGACAATACCTTCTATCCAATGGTCATATTAGGAGCCGGTATGGGTGGCATTGGAATGGCTTGCCAACTGAAAGATAAGCTTGGTTTCGATCAGTTTCGTCTTTTTGAGCGCCAGTCCGGCATTGGAGGGACTTGGTGGATAAACCGATACCCTGGTGTCGCATGTGACATGTAAGTCCTGTTTTTGATGAAGTTTTTGCCGGCACCCTAGAGGTTAATGTCATCTGGCGGCATAGCCCAGCAATATTTTATTCGTTTTCCTTTCATCAGAATCCCAACTGGTCATCATTCTTTCCTAATGGAGAGGAAATACTGCGGTATCAGCAATCAATCGTCGAAAAATATCAGCTTATCGACAAGATACAGTTGAATTCTGACGTTGTCCACTGTCAGTGGGATGACGTTAAGAATGAATGGGAAATAACTGTTCGCCATCTGGTTCCTGGTATGGGAGACCTCTCTGCGGCAGAACGGCAAAAGCGGGCAAATTTTGATGGCCCCGATTCGGTCTATATCTCATCAGAGGTCGTACGGTGCAAAGTACTTGTGAGTGCGGTTGGGGGCCTGGTGGAACCACGAGGCTGGCCCTCAGATGTTGCAGGCCATGACAAATTTCAGGGTGAAATTTTTCATTCAGCCAGATGGAATGAGAATGTTAACCTCTCTGGGAAGAACGTTCTGGTGGTAGGTACAGGCTGCAGCGCGGCTCAGATTGTTCCCAAACTTCTTGCTGAAAGGGGTGTCAAGAGAGTGACCCAAGTAATGCGAGAGGCGCCTTGGGTTGTTCCAAGATTAACACCACCATTTGGGGACGAAGGCTGGAACAAGCTTGCGCCAAGACTATTCAGCACAATCCCCGGTCTGATGAACTTTATTCGAAAGATTGTCGCCATGCAAATTGATGCTACTTTTGCTTATTTTGGCCCGTCAGAGTCCAGCCAACGGGCACGGGAGAAGCTACGAGATGATTTACTTGCTCATCTTCACAAGACAGCTCCAACAAAAGTAGGTTTCTCTACACAACAAGATGGGCCAACCTGATAGGCGCTAATTCATTGCTTTTTATAGTATCATCAAATTCTCACTCCCAATTACGATGTCGGCTGTAAGCGCCGGATATTCGACACCGACTGGTTCCCGAGTCTATCCGATCCCCGGCTTGAACTCACTACTCTGGGGCTCAAAAGTGTAAACAGCACCGCTGCGATGCTGGCGCCGTCTCGGAAGACACATTCATCGGAAGCTCAGATGGAAGAAAGAGAAATACCATGTGATGTTATTATCCTTGCCAACGGCTTCGAAGTAAGCAGTTGGTTCCACCCACTAATGGTAGTCGGATTAGACGGAAAAAGTTTGAACTCTGTCTTTGATAAGAGAGGAGGTCCTCAGATGTATAAAGGTACTGCGTTAGATGGATTTCCAAACTTTTTTGCCTTGTTTGGCCCAAATTCGTTTAGCGGACATTCCAGCGTCATTTTGGGCCTTGAAAACCAGATCAACCATGCTATTAAGCTCATCCGCCCACTATTACAGAACGATATTTCCAAGATTGATTTAAAAACAGAGGCAGCGTTATCATACAATCAAGAAATACAGGCCGCGTTGAAGAATATGGTTTGGAATAGCGGCGGCTGTTCAAGTTGGTACCTTTCCAACGATGGTCACAACTCAGTCAACTATCCGTGAGTTTACACTTCTATATGATGCCAACTGAATCCTGACATAGATTGCACAGGTATAGCATGTTGTGGCAAAGCTGGACATGTCTCTATCCTACATGGTCTCACTGGAATGTATCATGGACGTTGCAAGGCCGTAGGAAGAGAAATGTCCGAATGCTCCGACGACTTGCCATCTTGATTACAATTACATACTTCTTATTCAATACACGTTGGAATCACCTCCTTTCCTTCTTAAGGAATAGAGAAAGTTGGAAGACTTATTAATTAGAAACCACACAGTATACTAGCGAGTTATCTGCTATATTATTGTTCAAATCTTATCAAAATTCTGGCGTCATTGTTACGAAATAAGTCTCCAGCATACATACTAGCAAATACGAAGACATCTTGTTCCTCAATAAAGTACCGGTATCTTACAAAAAAGCCCGAATAGGAATACTCGTCTGAAGCTTGGTTAACCATATGAAATGAGCCACGAGCATATTAGGCTCCACAAGTAGCAGCAGGCATTCACCAGGATTTCACGATACAACCCTTTGGGGAGAATATGCAACGGCAACGCAACCCGGCACAACTGTTTGAAGGTAATACAGACCAAATGAGGAGTCTAGAGCTTTCACTCGATTATAATAACCCTCCGGTAGAGGCTTAATGGTAGGATTATTCAGTGGCAAAATGTACAATTGGACCAAACAACGATAAAATTTAGAAGTATAGTCTCTCTAATTTTCAAGAACTCTGAAAGACGTCAAAGTATATACTAAGAAAAAAATCAGCATGTTATGATATAGTTTTGCGTCTTGAGAAAGGGCGATAGCCTACTATGAAGTTTTCATTTTCTTGGTCGGTAAGATCCAGAAACGAACTGTCGGCAGTTGCTTGGCTGTTATCCCCGGAGCTGAGAAGCATCCGCCGTACATTATTTCGGTGGTAGAGATAGACTAAAAGAAGTGCGATAGCCACTGCAAAACATAGAACGGCAACAATTGTAATCTTCGCTGCAGTATACGCCGGTGGGTTTGTGAATGTCAGTGGGCCTGTAACGATCAGCTTCTTAATTTTCTCACCAATTACGTACGCCATACCTATGATGTTTCCTAGGCAGAATGCCCTGTGAAATTTTAGTCAAAGTTGTCAAATTCGTGAAAGATTAGTCTTACATCAAAAGCATTGCATTAACGGTGACTTTTTTGGTGTGTCCGGCAATATTTGCGGCAACCCAAGAGTAAATAATTGGTGTAGCTGGTGAATAAGTCAACGTAAAGTCATAGCCCTCAGCAGAACTGAACATACTTGATGGAATAGTATTGGTGAGATATATTCCAATTAGTCTACCAGCCTTCTCCTGGCTAGGCAAAAAAGCCATAAGACCACCGCCGAGAATACCGGCTGCAACTAGTAAGATTATCACCACCGATCTATTGTTAAACTTGAACGATGTATATGACGCCCCCCAAATAGCTATTATCCCGATGACGCCGCTCGGGATGCTGATTAACGCAGCTTGCGTTGCAGTGTACCCAAGGCTTTTCAGTTAGTGAGGAAGCCGAAATAAGCGGGATTTACTTACCCTTGAATGATAGTTGCCTGAAAGGTGCTTACGGCGGCGTTTGGTATGTTAATGGCAGTGGTTAATAGACATATTAACCAAGTATGGGGATCGCGAAGAGCTTCGAAAAATTGTGAAGGTTTGAAGGTCTTATTCTCAATGCCCGTAGTATCGTTTCTCAGTCGGATGACAGCAATTGCCTTTTGTCTATTGCTCAGTCGCGAGGTCATTGGATTGTCTGGCAAAAGCATCAGCAGCAAAATGCCTACTGCGATAGTGACAAGGCCAAAGACGAGGAACATGATCTGCCACAGGCAAAAGGTTAAAAAGTCACTCAACACTCTCAATGAAGAAGCTTACCTGCCAGCTTTTGAAAGCTTTGCCGTGGTAATGCTGGAAGCCATAAGAGCACAATGCTCCAACAATGATGCCAAGTCCGACTGTCCCACAGCAGAAGCCGATTCGGAGTGGTTGCTCTGCGCGTATGTCAGAAAATGGTTAAAAGATTTGAGTGGATGGCGCAAACCTCTTCTCTTGTACCACATGCAGCTGATTATGATCATGCTAGAATAGACAAATATCAGTTTCTTGAGTTCTGGTGGCTGCCTTGGAACTTGTATACCTGGGCGACACGCAAGCTTCGAAAATTCCCAACAGCACCCTCAATGCGACCAGTGAAGCATATGTTTTGCATACACTATTCAAGGCCAAGCACAGCCCCCATAAGATGACTGGAGTACCAAATTAGAAATTTTCTAACGATTGCAGGTGTTATATACCGTTTATGCTTAAGAGCTTTGCCACTGGCAGCCTCTGTAATAGAAAGCTGCTGAATGGCTCACTAACGAGGTAAGCGACATAAAATACTAGCGCAAGGTTGGAGAATTGAGATGGTGTAGAATTCGTATCTTTTCCGAGGCCCATGATGTTCGCAAAATTGACTAAATCGTGGTTAGGATTTCTGATAAAACGAGGGTTTGGAAGATAATCTGGGAGGATCTAAATGTACTGAGATTTTTGTCCAGAAACTGTAAAAAGTATACAGCGGCCAGCAGTGGCAAAATCATCCAATCAACGACTCGAACAAGTTTCTTTTCTTCATCTTCCGTGAATGTTGTCTCTCCCACTTCATGCAGAAAGCTTAGTGCTGCATCTGCAAAGGCCGGCTTTTCTTCTGCAATTTTGGACACTTCCCTGACTATGGGTTTTTCTGTCTCGATATCTTGGGCCATGATAAACAAGAAATTATTCACCAAGTTTATGACAAAGAAGCAGGTATTCGGTTTGAAGTGAATATATTTCAAGAGAAGCAAGACAAGGTCTGGAACGATGAGCATCGGTTTAAAAAGCTTTGGTGCCCCAGATCATTATCCACATTCCCCGTGGGGTAGTGGCTCGTCTGGGTAACTACGACGAAGCATTGTAGGTCCCGACGGAGCGTACGTAAGTTCAAACACTTACTTTTTTAATGATCCACGTTTCTGTGCTTAGCCGCTTGCAGAATTCAATTATCTCTTGTGGTATATCAGGTATGCTTCGGACAGCTGTGGCGAAATTGTTTTAGCGCTTGGTGAATTGATGATGCTAGGATATTTCCCGGCGGAGGCACCTCCGTCGGCCCCAGATTTCTGGAAGCTAACCACGCTGGTCTCCGTGGATATCCGACGGAGATTGTAGAGACCTGCTCTCCTGAACCTTTTGGCTATTTGCCAATGCACCTACCATATAGAGCCAAACTAATCCCTTTCATTTCTCTGAACAAAGTCTAGAATTGCCTATTGCTCTTGGTAAACCTAGAGCAAAAATGCCAGCCTACTCGAGTTTCGCGTATGTTATAGTGCTGATTAAAGCAGCCGTCCTCCACTGTTTGCGGCTCTCCCCAACTGCTACGCTCCTTGACCTAAAGACTGCGGTGTTTCTGGCTCTTGTGCGATCATCGACAAGTAACTTGAAGCCTGGGAGACTCATTGATTGCCAACAAGACTCTTTACGAGATGTGGATGTAAAGGAGCGTATATATCTTGTATCGACGAAGTTAACTCTGGCATTTGAGGCAAATATCATTGCTATTGCATTCAAGGCAATTAGAAATCTCGGCGATGGTCAAGAAAGCATTCCAGACATAAAAATACCTTCGGTGTCTATGGAATGGATATGTCATCGTCCCAGTTCTGACGGAACAGCCTCAGACACAGACACTCCCGAAAGGCTGTATGCGACAATGATGCGTGGGGTCAAAAATAAAACTACGATCCTGTATTTCCACGGCGGGCAGTTCTGGTATCACTTTCACCATTGTCTATTTCTGATCCTGCGCTAATACCTTTCGCAGGAGAATGGGGCGAGAACCAAGACGAATTACTCATGAGCTCTCCCGGGATACTGGCGGGCGATGCCTCGCCGTACGATATCGACTTTCGCCGCAGAATCCTTTCCCAACCGCATTGATTGAGGGTCTGGCAGCATATCTATATCTTCTGTATCCCCCTGCTGGCAGCTTGCACGCTCCAGTTGCAGCCAGTGACATATGCTTCGCCGGTGACAGCGCTGGGGGGAATCTTGCCATTGCCCTGGTTCAACTTATCTTAGAGATCACCAGAGAGGGGTCCAAAAATGCGTCGGGTAGACTGACTTGGGATGGCCAAGAAAGAGACTTGCCAGTTCCTGCTGGGGTTTCCATATTATCCCCATATAATGACCTAACTCGAGCGCTGGATAGCGAGTCTAACTTACAATACGACATTATACCCGCCCGAGGCCCGCCTTTTACGACTTTCGATCCTTGTGAAATTTGGCCTGCTAATCCGCCTCGACATCATGTTTATGCAAATGACAATGCTCTCTTGAATCCTTTGGTGTCCCCTGTCACCGCACATGATTGGAGCGGTGCACCCCCCACATGGATATGCGTGGGAGAAGAATGCCTAGCAGATCAAGGAATGTTTGTGGCGCAACGAATGGCGTCTCAAGGTGTCCCCGTTGTTTTAGAGCAGTACTCTGCCATGCCACACAACTTTTCACTTCTTATTCCAGAAGTGGAAGCTTCGAAGTACTCCAAGAAACGTTGGGCATCTTTTATCTGTTCCACCATTGACAATCCAGAGTCTATTACGACCGAAGCAATGCAATGGAGTGGTAACCCTCTCTTCAAAACTAAATTAAACATTAGCAAGCTGGTTCCCTTGCCGTTGGAGTCTCTAAAAGAGAAAATGGAAACTCAGATAAAGGAATGGGGATCGCCACCAGTATAAGTAATATCGCGCAACACAACATTCATCTCTTTCCTGCCAAGCTTTGGAGCATTGATTCTGGTATCCGATGTTTGAAGAGTTGTTAAATGAGAGTCTTGAAATATATATACGCAGTTGTTTTATAAATTCCTTTGAGTTTCAGAACCTAATCTCTTTTGTAAATGTTGCCGTGGCTGGTTTAGATCTAGCTAGATAAATGGTCGCTCAATTGGACTGACAATGTCGTATATTACTTATATATATTATGTGTGATTACCATCATTGGTGTAAGAAGAAACTAGGGATATATTAGTAGAAAATAGACAATACAATACTGAGCGCCTGATCTATTGTCTACGCGTGGATAAATGCAACTAGCATTCATGTACTTAGTGTGTCGTTCGCAATGAAACGACCTATACTAAACGCGATGTATTCTGTATTCCAGTGCACAAGCGCTGTTTTATGCCTTTTAGTTCATCTTACATTATAGACCACACAGGTTTACCATTTAAAAAACTCCGTTTAGGATTTTCAATTTGTACTAAAATCAGCATAATGCCACACTAAGCCACTCGCTCAGGGGGCATTCCTAGTTAGAGGATGATGCGGCTATATGTCAGCTACCGTAGTAGAGGCGCGATTACTTAAATACTACAGGACACAACCCTCCACATTTTCTGAATTTACCTTTTCCCAATACTTTTATCGACTACTAAGCTATGATGCCTCCATCGGCGCCAAAAACACTCAAACAAAGCCACCCACCCACGCGACTGTATAAGAGGGGTTATAAGGCTTGTGAAGCATGTCGGAAGAGAAAGACACGTTGCGACTTGGGTGGCGGTGATCAATCCCTGTACGCCTTCTCTGGGCCTCCATGTGCGCAATGCCGTCGTGCAAACCGCGAATGCGTCTTCCGTGAAGAGCGCAATACCAGTCTACATCGAGTAAAAGATTCACATCTCACCTCTCCTGCAACATCAGGCACCTACGCAGCGGGCTGCGATTTATCTAGAGAACCAGCAAACCTCCAGCCTGATATACCAATTAGCGATGGCGATGAAAATAGTAGATCCAATTCTGATCTTTACCGCGTAGATGATGCCAATGTCGAGCCAACTCAATCGGGAGAACCAACAGAACAAGGTCATCACACGAACAGTACCCGTTCTCCAGTCTCACAAATGTCACGATATAGCCAACTGATATCACCATCATCCGGTCTCATGCAAGAAGACTCAACTGTCAAAGGCTTGAGATGTTCTCATATCGAGGATGGTCTGGTGCATCCGCCGCTTGATTCGACTAGTCACCAAAGCCAGGCTTTGCCAACCACGGCCGGTTTGCGGCAAGCAGACCATCGCTTGACTAATATCGTCATAAACACTCTCATCTGCAAGGGGAACGATCCCCTGAACTTATTGTTCGAGGCCGCAGAAGGGGCACATATGTCTCTTGAAAGTCCCAGATATCCTTCATCTGTAGGCCTTGGGAGGATCTTCAACGCTAATATAGATTCCTCATCCCCATGGGCCTCGTACAAATTTGTCAGGATGGGCTTGCTCTCTGCAGAACAGGCAGTATATTACGTCGACGCGTAAGTTTTCCTCTCCCAATTCATCATCAATATTCAGATACTGAATTTAGAACAGGTTCTTCGAAAACCTATCTCCAAAATCTCCTATTTTAACAAATTACTTTGCCGATCACGCAAATCACAGTCAACTTGTCTCACAAGAGCCTTTTCTCTGTTTGACAATTTTGATGATCTCATCCAGATATCACACTCTCTCTGGAACGGCTTCCATCTCTAAAGGACACTATATCCATGACAGACTTTGGCATCATACTCAACAACTCTTGCAGCAGATCTCACTGGGACAAGGAAGAGCCTCTAACCGTCGACTCCGATCTCTTGGCACGATCGAAGCATTGCTACTCTTGACAGAATGGTATCCGCAAGCAATGCAGTTTATGGACTCGCATGATGAGTGGGATGGTGAACCCTCAATAACAGAGGATTCACTGGATACAAAATCACCCAATTGGCTTGAAGGCTTTATCGAGCCCTGTAGGCAATTTGATCGCATGTCTTGGATGATCTTGGGTTCGGCTCATATGCTGGCTCACGAATTGGGTGTTTTCAGGAGCCAGCAAGAAGAGAGAGTGGGAGTTGAAACGGATGTAGTGGAAGAAGCGCGGCGCACAAAGGTGTGCGACTTGTTATTCATCTACATAACTCTGCTCGCAGCGAGACTTGGATTCCATTCGTTACTGCCGCTACCATTCAGCCAGTCCATCCTCAGCCGAGCAACGGGACCCTCCACTCAAACGATAGAAGCCTGGATCGACCTACTCAGGATTACCAAAACCGTACATGCTTCAATGATGTCGTCTGCATCAAATATGCGAGAATTGCTGTTGGCGGGAAACCATATCGAGCTGATAGAACACTTCAAACCTATTTTGAGTCAATGGCGACACAAGTACCTTGGCCAAATTCCTGATGAGCCTGGTGCTGAGACAACAGAGAGCTCACCACGGGACTTGCTCTTTGTTGAATACCATTATGTGAGAATGTATACCATTTCACCGGCTATACATGCTGTGGCAATGCAGATCTCGCCCAGGGAGTGCGGCAGCTTATCGGACTCTCCTACAAATACACGAATGCAAACAATGGTCATAGAAGAGCAACTTGAATACCCGTTCATTGAAGATGTTATTCACGACGCATATCAAATCCTTAGACGAGGAATCCAACTAGCGCATAACAACATGTTGAAGTTTCACCCGGCTCGTACATTCCATCGTTTTATCACTGCTTGTGTCTTCTTACTTAAAGCAAGAATATTGGGCCTTCGACAAATTATATCGTGTGAAGAGAACACCTCAATCGACTTATCTCAAATCCTCGAACAGGGCGTCCAAGCGCTCAAGATCTCAGCAGTCGACGATGCTCACTTAGCTGCATATTATGCTGCTATTCTTGAACATCACCTTGCTAATCTCAATCTCGAGATGGAGTTACCTACCGTTAGCTTTGCTGCAGCAAATGCAGCTCACACCAAGACCTATCACCAGAGCCGCACCAACAGTTCAGAAGACTGGCATACAGGATGGATTGACCCTTTTGACCAAACCGATTTATTTACTACTTTTAGTGTTTTTAACCATTAAGTCCGCCTCTGTGGTAGGTGGGGGAAAACTAATAGCCGTCAATATTGGATAGTGTCGACAATGTGCTTAATCTTGAAAGTGCTGGGGTTTGCAATATGTCGAGTTTCAATGCGCGGCCAGAAACGCGGGTAAGGCTTCAAATTGGACTAACAAAGACCTTCCAAATATCCTTGGTGATAACCAGATAAATTAGACTCTAGATGCTCTTTTGTGACAAACTGAGTTCCAGCCATCTGCATTTCCTAAAGCTTCCCTCGTACTTCAAGCTCTTTCATTAACTCTATAAAGTCTTCATCTCCTGATGCAGCTAGCTCTTTGAATAGAGACATGTTCTCTTCTATCCATTTATCTTCCTCTCCAGTCTATCAGAGCAAGTTGTCAGTATTCTTTTCAACATCACTTTAGATCGTATATACCTTTGGTCTTCCAATTCCAGCTTCCAGAGCTTGGGTCAGGGTCCCATTGACCCACACTGTTCGAAGACCCATTTCGCCATCTTTGCCAACGATCTTCTCCCATTCGCCTACAAGGTCTTTGCAGTGCTCTAGGTACTCCTCACTAGAGCGGTTGCTACCAGCTCGGGTGCGGAGAATGAGGCGGTTATACTTTCTGCGGATGCCTCCCCGAAAGACGACTTGGTCACTGACATCCGTATAGCGAACGTTGATGAAATACCGTGGAGTGTTGAACCGCTTCGAATGTACGGTAGTAAAGGCATTGGCGAGGAGCTCCTGCTGTCGAGGAGTTAAAGGGGTAACGTATTCGACGTCGTACAGCGGCATTGTAGCTTCTCTGCTTGCTATTGTGCTGGACGGATGTTTGTAATGTAATTCCTGAAACTGCTTTTCGTGCAATGGACAAATTTAAATCTCCCGGCTTAAAATCGACTACAACGATGCGCTTACATGACTTATATAAACACACCAACATGCCCGGCGAATGGCCCCCACTCTTTTTCTCCGGGTTCTCAACCCGCTTAACACCTCGGATCAGGATCGGAGCAAGAGGAGAAGACCTTGGTGGAGTTCTAGTGCGATTCTTCTAAAATGAGCTAATGGCGGTCGAGTTACCGCACCACCGCGATGTCCGCATTTTCCGCATTTCAACATGCCTTCCGCGTCTTCCGCACTTCGGCACTAAGCTTACCCTAGTATCAGATCACCTCCTCCTGAGTTTAGTACAATAATTGGTTGTGTAATGGTTATTTGCAGTTTACGAAAACATTTTCTAAAATATATACCACGACTTTTAAAAAGGAGGAAATACACAGAGCAGAAACGTATAGTTTAATTGAACTATTGATGTCAGTTTAATTAATCGTTCCTTTACATTCGTGACCGTTTGTTAATACTTGACTTAAACTTCTGGTATGTAGTATGTTATTATGATCATAGGTTTACTTTACAGCATGGCGATAAAAAGATAAATGCACATGTAAAGATTGGTATCAAAGAAATATACTCCGTATTTGAACCTGCATTCATTGCTCATTTATGTTGATCTACTTTGCTATTTGATCTTCAAGCCTAGCCCTATACAGCGCTGATATTGGCACTGGCGGCTTACTATATTTTTGTCATGTTCAGATTCCGGTTCATTCATCTCTACTTTTCAGGGTCTTCTACATTCTCCACGGTTTCCGCCATAGCTCCATTGTTTTTGGTCAGGATCTCCAAGCCGTGGGTAGTGTGCTTCAATTGTCGAGCGAGAGCAACGGTTTGGCGGGGACTATCGGCCTCTTGGAAGATGCGTTCAATATCTTCCAAATTGTGTCCCATTGTTTCTGGAAAGATGAAATATACCGTTGGAGGAATCGTAGCACACACCAGACAAAACATGATGTAGTATTTGTACCCAATGGTTTCAAGGGCCACTGGTGTCACCATTGTAATAACATATGCCCTAATAAGTGTAAGCATGTATGAACGAGAGTTAATAGGAGTTGTCAAAAACACGTACCACATCCAGTGATTAGCCGTCGAGATTGCGACCATAGGGGTGCGAAACCTGATTGGTGATACTTCCGAGCAGTATAAATAATTGACGCCGAGGAAGCCCAACGGGACGAAAAAATTGAACAAGAAGAGAAAGAATACTGAAGCCACCGAAGCGGCGTGATTGCTTTTTGGGTACGATGTGCTAATAGCCAGTGCCATCATACAAAGACCAATGCCAACGCCACTAATCATGAAGAGACGACGACGGCCAAGGCGGTCAACTGTGGCAAACGCGACAAACCCGGACAAAAACTTCCAAGAGACAGCAGCGCCGGAGAGAATCCGTGACAACTGACTGTCAAGTTGGAGATTCTGCTGGAAGATTATTGTGCCGTAGATGGCTACAAGTGCGCTGCCACTCAGTTCTTGCCAGAATTGAATTAGGAGACAGAGCATGAGCCGATATGCAAGCTTGTCTCCACCGCTTCGTAAAAGTTTCCAAGTGATGCTAGCCTGTGCGGTCTCTAGCACCCCTTCGATGAGTCCGATTTCTGCGTTGACTTCGGTAGAATCACCAGAACTGTCTCGTAAAGCAGAAAGAGCTTGGCGGGCTTCCTCGACACGGCCATGCTTCATCAGCCAGCGGGGAGACTCTGGCATGAAGTAAATGGTTGACATAATGGTGATAGACAAAACATTCGGAATTGCAAGAGGCACCCGCCATGCCACAGAGCTATTCTTGATCTGGAAGAACCCTAGGCTCACCCATGATGCCAAAACATAGCCGAAACTAATAAAGAGGCCAACAAGCACAACGTGTCGGCCGCGGCTTCGAGGTAGGGCACATTCTGACTGCCACACTGGTACCGTGGCACTGAGCATACCAGCGCCTAGGCCAAGCAAGAGTCGTCCAACAATAAGTTGTGGTAGCCCAAAAGCTGAAGCCTCGAGGATCTGTCCAATGGTAACCAGGACAGCACCAAGGAAGATGGTACTCCGTCGCCCGAGTTTATCCCCTATATATGAGCAGCTGAGGGCGCCTAGCATGCCGCCTGCTGTGAACAGAGCGACGACGGCTCCCTGGACCGTTGTGTTGTTGGACTTTTGGGCACCTGTCACATGAATTGTGTCGATTCGCGGAAACGTCTCGGTCCAGCTGTCGATCGTGAGGAGATTTCCAACACTATTTTGTCCGAAGCCATAGCATATAAACGCGGGTGCAACAATAAGCAGGATCTGAAGGAAGCGGAGTGCTCGTCCCTTGCATCCTAGAAACGTAGCAATTGTGGCCGTCATTGTAATGGTTTAACAAAACTTGTAATTCGTGATGGATGTATTCGAGGCAACATGATGGAGAAGATGCCGAATCAAGATATAAGAGGTCCGGTCCCCATGTTATGTCAGTCACTGGATCTGATGTTTCCTGGGCTATACGAACTGTCAAAATTCTGGGGAAACTCGGCACTAACTGCAGCCGCTGCTAACTCTGCGCTACTGTTGTAGGCCATAGACTTTCTCAATAGACTGATCGCTAATCATCATGTTCGTCAGTTGGAGTATCACACTATGGCAGATGTAGTTTAGAGAATTGGGAGCCAGTGAACCTAACTGGTATACTCCGCAAACCAGCAATTTTTTGTTACCCCAAATCCCCACACAACTCCACATTTTCTCCATAGCCTTATAAATAACTAGAAACCTGGGGAAATAGGGAAAAAAATCTGCCGCGGGGAAATATATCTACCGCACTCATCCGCAGTCGCCGCACTTTCCGTGTTCAGCCGCTTCTTCCACAACAGTGGCATCTCTTCTCGACGAAGTAGTAACAGATTCCAAATAGCGGTGTATCAGAAGAACATGGAGGTGCAGAGCTTAGTTTCCTATACCGCAAGACGCATTCGACCTGCGATGCACCCGTGCCAACAGTGCAAACGCCTCAAGAGGCGCTGTGACAGAGAGCTACCCGAATGCTCATTGTGCACTAGGTGAGAGAAATACGATTGCTTACGCCATCTTGTCTGAGATTCGTCGGTTACATTTGGATTCAGTTGTAGCTGACAACTTTTCTGACCAGGACTCATCGACCTTGTGAATATCCTCCTGGGTCTATGCCTGCTTCACCCAAAGAGGCTCAGTTGTCACCGGGGATCTTGCTGGACGTTCCCATAAATCGATTTCCTGCGACATACTTTTTTGACCGCCGAGTATTCAACGACTGCCATATGAGCATAGAAAGGGGGCATCTACCTCCGTCGTCTTTTGTACTTAATGTTTTGACCAGCACCGACGAAATTCGACAAATTGCAAATAAGTATTTCGCTTCGGTGCATCTATGGTTTCCTATTATCAACCGAAGCAAATTTTACGGAAGCTTCTTACATGGTTCCGTTGAAGCAGACGTTGAGATCTCTCTCCTTGCCATGTGCATGCAGCTTCTAGGATCTCGATCATCTAATGAGTTACAAGCCTTGGACACAGTATATATCTCGATTAGGCAGGCATTTGTGCAGCTAGAGCAAGCTGGTGTTTTAAATATTACGGTACTACAGGCTCTATTATTAACCGCCCTCTATGAGATCGGCAACGGTATTTACCCTGCTGCATATCTCACGATTGGCAATTGTGCCAGATATGCAGTGGCCCTAGACCTGGATAGAGAGATACTCAACTGGAACCAGGATGCATCCGATTGGGTTGTGATGGAAGAAAAGCATCGAGCTTGGTGGGCTGTGCTCATACTTGACAGGTACAAAGTTTTCCCGATATTATCTGACACGTACGTCGTCGGCTGATAAATGAAATGATCAAGATACATCAACATTGGCTGTCCTAGGAGAGCGTTATGTACCCCAGATCCAATACAGCTCCAATACTTACCTATGGCAGACGATGACTGGAATCAAGGAGTATGTACTAATTCTAGAGCTGTACTTTGCAAATACTTGCAGACAGAGCAATAAATGCTTACTGCTGCAAAATAGACACGGATAACCGGGCCTCCCCATAGGCTCTCGACGCCTGTGGAGGTTAAGATGGGAAAATTCGCAAGACTGGCTCAAGCAACCCATTTGCTCGGTCGCGTTCTTCGGCATATACGCGATCCTACGACAGACGAAGCTTTTTTGTCAGAAGAAAGGGAGGCACTGGATCGCGCCCTTCGCTCACTCTTGTCACTCACTGTGGATGAGGAGATGGCGGACACGGACACAGCATTTTGTTCTCCCATGGCGCTATTGGGGAGGTATGCTATGTTCCCTCTGATGATATGCCTAGCTTAGCTTTCTTCTTCTTTTTCCACGCTTCATCAGGCTTGGTGCTAATCCGGATGTACAGTGCGCTGTTAACCCTACATTCCGAATCTTCAGGGGTATTATCTGACACATTGGCCGAGACCCCTGTGGAGGCTAATAGAAAAAATTACAACATGGCAATTGAGACAAATTCGCAAGTGGTTCTTCCCGTCGCCCATCGAATTCGGGACTGCTGGCCATCTGCCCCACGCTACCCGTCCCCTCTTGTTCTGGACTGGATGTACCGTTGCATAGTTGCTTGCAACGGTTTCCAGAAGGATAATAACTCTTTATTATATGAGGCATGCATAGAAGATGTCAGGGGGGCGATGAAACTATTGAGCCGTCAATGGGCTATTGGAGGTATGGCCTCTTCTTATTGCTCAGTTATAATTTGCTAACTCGAATATTTAGACCTTTATTTTAAGCTTCTCGATGTAGCATAATTGATCAAGCTACCAAGGATCCTTTCAATTATGTATCGCCTACACTAAGCGCTTCATCTCTTAATTACTCTGCTGAGCTATAGCACCTATAGGTATTTTTAATTATGCAGCTGCTCTTCGTGTTGTTTCAGTTTAGCATGACGCAAGTTTCCGCTCCATTGAGGCAAAGGTTCAACACCGTTTTCCAACTCCTTCTAAAACTAACAAATACAAAGTCAGTTAATTGACTGCCTGACTATCACAACATCAGTGCCGCTTCCGTTAACATCCAAGCTGATGGATATGCTTTCACCCGAAGCCCGAATAACATTCTCTCTGTTAAGGTTTCCGTTGATGTAAATTCCATAGTGACCAATCGGGAGCATGTTGAACACTGGATTTATGCGGGCAGGTTCTCCATGCCAAGTTCGGAAAGATGCAAACATTGCACTCTTTCCCTCGTCCCAAACACCGGATAAAGTGTCGACTCCGCTGTCAAGGCTGATACCGTCAATCCATGGCATAGTTCCCACATGCTTCCTGGTCCATGGTTTGTCCCACATGGTCGCCTGTCCACGCTTTACTGTGAGTCTCGCATATGCGATTCCCGCATTGCCAGTAAACGGTTCGACATAGACATGGTTGTCATTCTCATCGTACTGAACATCGTGACGGGGATAATACAGGCCACCATCTAGCCATTTTGGGCCAAGGAATTGATCAGCATGCTTTAACAGACCGTTGAGATCCTCAGGGGGGCCAATTTCAGCAGCCCATTCAATAACCCAGCCGAAAACTGGATGCATAAATGATGGATAAGTATGAGCCTCTTTAGCGGTCAAAGCTCGTGCTTTGGCGTGAATTTCCGCGGCGTCTGTGTTTGGATTCTCAGCTGACAGCTTCCTGATTGCCCGGGCAACTTTGTCCGGGTTGATGTTTACCCGATCCCCAATCTTGGACAAATACCCATGGGCCATTGAGTTGTATAAATCCTCCATTTGCTCGACATTCCAAGCCATATGAGCTGCGGCCCAAGCCGGAAACCCAATGTCTAGAGCATCGACAGGAGAGTCTTGCTTTATTCGGTAAGCATCTCTGAGTAACCCATCTTTCCCCATCATCCCTTTTTTCTGCCATGCGGATTTATATTTTTCCAAGACCTCTTGTGCAACTTGGGTGTTATTGCGGACATCGTTGATTCGCATAGCGGTACTTTGTCAATCAGTTTACAATATTTATTTCTCACACTTTGATATCACTTACAGGGGAAACTGGTTGCAGGCGAGAAACACCATATTTGGCTCGCAGCAGACCCCAATCCATCCGTTTGCTTCCATCTCCTTGATGATTGCTTCCTGAAGAGTTGCACGGTTGTAGCTATAGCGCTCGGGACCGAATCCCCAATACACAGGGTTCCAATTGAAGACGAGACTATCAGGCTGTTCATACTTGTCGTCATCAAACAGCATGGCATATAGTGCCGTCATGAGCAGCAGATGCCCCGAATACTATAACGGTTAGACTTTTTCTAAAGTGTCAAGGAATGCTTCTCACCATGATATTTTCTCTGCATATGGGGTCTGCCCATGGTTTTCGTAGTTCTTTCAGGTCAGGATCTACCAAAGATCCACTGTGGGATGTCAAAAACCAGTACCCCCATACCTCCCTCCTTAGCATTTTATGTATAATTCGGTCCATTAGAGGCTTAAAGACGGAACGAGCAGCCGGCATCCGGTGATATTGGGCCGCCGCAATGGCATATGCCATAGTGGCAAGCTGATATCTGTAACCATCTAACCATTCCTGGCCAGGCTCTTGCGTGCCCATGAATCTCCATTCTCCATCTATTTGGGAAACAACATTGTGTATATGGCGGATATGTCCTGCCTGCTCACGCGTTAACTTTGTTAAGTTGGTATATGCGGGAGGAAGTTGTGGCGGGAAAAGGCCGTTTGTTCTTCCGCTAAGGGTGATTTGAGCGTCGGCTACTGATTTTGTTTGCGTTTGAGACATGATGGTCATTGCCTGGATGGAACTTTGAATGCTGCTTATGAATATGATTGTATTGGGATACTGTTTCTTTTTAATTGCCTGTGATACAACTTTGGGAATTTCTGACCTAGTTATATAACTAGAGGCGAATGAGGTCACAATTGTCTATTATCTTTTGCATCAGTTGCATTACTGCTCTCTACGGAACTGACGGGAGCAATTTAGTAAACAAAACTAAATCTCACGCGATATTACGTTGTGTGCCGCATATGTCATGTACCTGATTTGGAATAAAAGGAACCAAACAAGCAATCGTGGCATGTAAAAAGGCTTCTTACTAACAAGTGTCTTGAGTTACTGATGTGGTTTTTGCAGCACTTAGTACTCCGTATGCTGTGTTAGGTTTCAAGCGGGGTTAAGTAGACTGAGCAGGTATTAGAAGGCGGTTAGTAAACGGAAAGGGCAAGTATATTCCTAATCCAAGCGCCCACTAATAGTCGCTGATTCATTTTGCACTTGATGCACTGCGCCCAGCAATATCACATTGAGTGAATTGTTTGCTTATTATGCTGCCAATTACAATGGGTAAATAACAGGAGCAAAAAAACAAAAGATATACGTAAATACATCTTGAGGACGGAAAATATTCTCCCATGGTTGTCTAAGGTCATTGAGAAGCCACTAGAGACTACTGTGAGGGTTCATTATACGTTTCTATTGTCGCAATCCGGTTCATTATCACACTATTCGCTTACAAGTAGTTAGCTGTGGCATAGATGCTACAGTGGTGCTTATTGGCATTGATTTTTGTTTCGTTGGCTCAACGGTACAACTAAACGTTGCGCGATAGCTTGTTTGCCAGACCAGAGGACCACCAGGTCGGTAAGCGCGCTATCTCATCACGCAACAGGGATGAAGTAGGCCTAGTAGCTAAATCCAATCCTATTACTATGTTATAAATTAACTATATAATGTACGGGAAAGCCAACTGTGCTTATTTCTCTGGGTAAATTATGTTTGCAAACTCTCCATGTTTCAATGATTTAGTTAGTCTGTCGGCCTTTCATTCATCCGCGGCTGCATACACTGTAGGATGGTTATTGCGACTAAGAGGATCTGGTCGTGGTAACTGTACATTTCTCTAAGCTCCGAGTCTGCCGGCCGGCCTTTGCGCCCGTAAGAGTTAGGTCACAACAGATATTATACCAGTGTATACTCAAGCCCTGCATTCCAAACTCGCAAAATATTTCTGGTAGTCGATATATTTTGCAACGGGTTTCCTTGGATCAGAAGTAAATCGGCCCTATACCCTGGCGCAATTATTCCGCGATCATTCAAACCAAATTGGCGGGCAGGAAGAATTGTAGCGCTCCGCAGTACTTCAGCTGGTGTCATACCGGCACTAACCAAATTCTCAAGTTCGTCATGCACAGAGAACCCATATGCAACGTTTATTCCTGCATTCAAGAGGTTTGAATCGGTTCCAACTAGAACAGGTATTCCGGCCTTGTGCAGTATACCGGCGTTGAGGGTTGCATTGTGGAAGCTGCCGTTCCCGGAAGGATTGAACAGCGGGTTTGCGTTCACGACCCTAGCAACAGTAAGGGTCGGTGTAACAGTTTGGTTGTTGGCAATGATCTGCTTCACAAGATCAACCGGCAACAATAGGTCGCTGACTGAATGTTGGATTATATCTGTCTTGGATATGACTGCCTGCTTATAAGATGCAATATCTGCGGCATGCGTCGTGCTCTGCTTCCCGGCCTGATGTGCCTGATAAACAATGGCGTTATGCTCGGCTTGGGTCATGCCATTGGCTTCTGCAATGAGCTTAATAAAGTCTGAGCCATTACCAATCCTTTGATTCACCCATTCCTGCGCTTGATTTGCATTTGAGATGAGATCTGGAGGACCCGTCGGAGGCGTCGCGTGAGTACTGTTTGGCGAAGTAGCGATTTCCCCGGCACTGTAAAAGTCTGTGAGGCCGGTTTGGTTTCGCAAAGTATTACATGCCGGCTCAGGAGAGCATCCCATGCCTATCGCAGTCGTGACACCGTAGCTGCTCATTTGTCCGAGATGCTCTAGTGTGAGAGGGTGGCAGTGACTGTCAATCAGACCTGGAAGCAAAACACCTCCAAGTCCATCAACACAATCCGCACCGCTGGCGTCTGTCCCAATAACATCTCCATCAATAACGATCGTGGTAAGTTCGCTGATTTTGTAGCCATCAAAAATTCTGACATTGTTAATCGCGATTTTGTTTTGGATTGGGCGAGAAACTTGTCGAATTTCTGGCTTTACAAGTGGTGGCGTCCAACCAACCAGATGTTTGGCGGCTTGTCCATTTGGGAAACATGCAGATCCAAAATCTGCTAAGAGTAAAGCACCGGCTAGCAGTGTAAAGTACATTATAAGAGGGCCAATGTAAATAGATAAGACTGGATGTTTCGGATATCATAAGGAGTACAGATAGATCTATATAAAAATGAGAAGAGAAAGGTTGCGTTCCTTATGTATTCAAGACGTACCCTGTAAATACGGAATTGCGAAGTGAGGATTTTAAATCTCCGCACTACCCAACACTATATCCGACTGAAATCTCTTTGTATACGTAACCCTTGGTAGTTTCATAGAAGAAACGATATTCTGTAACGTTATTCAAGATGTCAAACCAAATAGGAAAATAACTCTAATGGATGCACTGTGAATTCACTATTCATAATTTAGCTTCATTAGCTCCGACTGTATCTCCTGTCCGGGCTTATTATGTCCGACCCCTTATGGGCTCTGAGCCTACTCGTTATTTGTATTCAAGGTGAAGTTCACTAATAAACTGGAAGATAATATCCAGCATATTTTCAGTACATCAAATTCTTTAAGACTTATAAATAAGTAAAGAGATAGACGGACTACTCTCTGTTGAGTTGCTTATTCGCGACTTTTGGCATCTGTAAGACTGACCGCGATGGTGTGAGACCCTATATAGGTAGGTATGGATTCGGCCGCTAGTTTGTTAGCTCAGGGGACAATTGTATCCTTGTTGCAATAGTGAGAGGGCAGTAGGATATAGATGAACGATATACACTATGCAAACTCGCAAACCGGCAGTGGCAGTACGGAGTATGCATCTGCAATTACTACTCCATAGCTGCAACGAGTCTTTAGTACCGTGGTGGGGAGGGAGACAAAAATTGTGTGGCTAAGAGAAAGGAATGATTTGTGGCTGTGCAGCAACGGCCGGACTTCGGATTCCGTACAGGTTAATACGCACCCTAAGGAGCGGAAAGGGTTGTCCGAACTTTGATGTGAATTCGTTTTACATGTTAAGTATTCGCAGATCCCTTACATCGCCACAAGCACCTTACAATTCGCTAAGAATGCAACCCGGTCAAACGGAGGAACCCGAGCAAGGTGGAGCTTTTGCTCGGAGAGCTTGTCAGGAATGCAGCAGAAAGAAATCCAAGGTAGAGCTCCATATCCCGAGGATGTTTGAGCAGCTTAATGATAGGCGTTGCGCGTCTCAAGTGTGATAGGCTGCTTCCTCGTTGTTCGTCATGTCAGAAATACCGTAGGGTATGTAACTACGAAAGGCCGGGCAAGACGCCGTTAACGAGAAGGTATGATCGGCTCCATAGATATCTATCGAGGACAGGTGCTTTACTAATTAGTTCGCAGACATCTGACACAAGTCGAGGAAGAACTTTCCAGGGCAAAAGCATTGCTGAGGGAATTGCAGTCGCGACAAATGAGCGAGAACACCAATCGATCTTCAATGTCGCTCCCTGAAGTCAATATACTGGACAAGGAGCCAGCAACATCATCTCCACCTCCCTCTCAATCCACAGAGTATCAGAAACACAATGAGGCAGATGCAGCCATACCTCAGCAGAATCCATCTCTTCAAGAATACTTTGGTTCACCCCGCTCCAGAGATGCACAGCAACCAGAGACGGAGTACTGCACCGTGATTGCTCATACAGCGAGTCCAAATCATCACAACTTACATACACCATGCACTGATAGACTGTCGAGGTCTAATAGAGATATCATGATTTCCCTCGAAACGCCCCCAACATCGGGGAATTTTGAATGGGATGAACGAAGTGGCCAACCGGGCGGACAGAAGTTTGTTGATGGAATGGGAAGTTTGACCAGCGATGTAGATGGTAGTGGTTATCTTGGTATAGCTCTCTCTTCGTAACGTGATTACTCTTTTTAAACGCAGACAAACACTAACTTGTTGAAGGCGTTGCTTCAGGGGCTGCACTCTTGCGCATCACCGTAGGCAACAATAGCCATCGTTCCGGGACAACAAGCCCAAGGCTGTCCACAATACCATTCGCTATCACCTCCCTTTCCGCATTGGACGGTTATATCGACGACTACTTTTCACTCTACCATCGCTCGTATCCCATAGTACATGAGGCAACATTTCGAGCTCAATTCATGGAAATCATACCGCGACCCAGCGGAAATGCTTGGCAGGTTCTGCTGTATGTTGTGGCAGCTCTAGGCGCATGGTCTACTGCTACGCAACGGTCGGATGTTCATACTGGACTGTTTGAGGCAGCAAAGGCGAGGTTTTCGATTGATCTGTTGGAAACTGGCAACCTAGTCTTGGTCCAGGCTTTGACATTAATGTCAAACTATGCACAAATGGGTAACAAACCAAACTCGAGTTACAACTACTACGGGTTGGCACGGCGTATAGCCATGGGAATTGGCCTTCATAAGGAGTTTTCGGCCTGGCAGCTAAACCCCCTTGTTGTAGAAATGAGACGCAGAGTTTGGTGGTGTTTGTATGTGTTTGATGTGGGAAGCATCATCACTTTCTCCAGGCCGTTCGATTTCCCACAAAGTGGAGTCGACGTTGAACTGCCTATAAATGTTCACGACACTGTGAGTATCGCTGTTGTTCTCAGGGAATGCGCGCATCTGACAGAGAATTTAGGATCTTACAATATCAACAACCCAAAGGCCGCCGCCAGCAGATACAACCACGGTATACTCACATTTAAGGGCCCAGTGCTCTTTTCATATGGCTACTTGCAATATCTATGAAAGAATGATATCGAACACTTTTCCAACAGCAAAGGAAATGACTACGCTGGACGATATATCAATATGCCCATGGCTGGCTTCACTGCCCCATTATTTTCAGCCGCACGCTATTCAGCCTCCCAAATATGCCTTCTGCCATGCTACACTTCAATGGCGGTATCGCAACTTGCGTATACTGGCGTACCGTCCATTTCTCGTTAGACGGGCCATGTCAGGCTCAGAGTGGGAACAAGACCAGGACAACTTGGATGACCCAGAAAGCATCGATCTCGCCTTTCAACGTTGTCTGGATGCATCAAGGGAATCGGTCGAACTCATTTCAAGCTTCTGGTTTAATAATTCCCAGACAATGATGTCTTCCTGGTACGGACTATACTTTTTGTTTCAAGCAGTTCTTATTCCCATTGTCTGTCTTCGTAATAATCCGCAGTCCGACATGGCGGGAGCATGGCGTGATCAGATTCGCGAATCCATCAGAGTTTTAGAATCCATGATGCAGCTCAATCCTACAGCAAGTCGGTGTCTTCGCGTCGTAACATCTCTGACCGAATCATATATATCGAATGAAGAAGAAATAAACGAACCAACACAAGAGTCATGGCAGGATCAGTTGACCGGCTTATATCCGATGATGTGGCCGGAGCTTGGGTCGGATTTTGCACAACTTGATCGTATTAACGCATTGTAAGTCACCCCTCGTAGACTTGGAAGCCTTGGTCCATCTCTGACAAAAGTCATATGCTAACTTGTGTGGATGCTAGGCAGGAATCGACCATCACAGATTTTATGAACCGAATGTCTGCATATGACTGATTTCTCAGACCATGTTTTCGCAATGACTGATTTCTCAGACCATGTTTTCGCAATTGGATCTGTTGAAAGCTAGCTGCTCGGTCTGGGGCGCCGTCTTCACCCCTCCGATATTTATATCACAGTTGTACCTGTTCCAACTCCAAGTCAACATTTGTACTGTCTCCAATCCAAGTTCAACATTCCACATCAGCCGATCGGCCTTAGCTAGATGCATTTGTAAAGCATGTATCTAGCAGAATCTGATGTACAGTAAAGACACCTTCGTTTCAATATTCCCTTCTGACTATTTACCGGCAACAATATCCTCCGTCTATCACAATGTCCGCTCCAGTGGTAAAAGTGCTAGCGTTGCTCGCGAGGTACAAAAATATTCCCTTGAGCTCTTTCGCATCACCCTCGCGTCTCATTGGCGTGAGACTCAACCATTCTTCTTTCCATCCTTTGGGAATCCCGGCAGATATCGGAGTCTTGATATAGCCCGGCGAGATTGCATTCACGCGTGCAAAGTCTGCCCACTCCACTGCAAGAGATTTTGCCAGGTGAATTACAGCGGCTTTAGACGCATTATAGCAGGCCTAAAAAAAACTTGTCAGGGCTTCTGAAGCACCGGTTGGTGGAGCAGGTATAAAGCCTAGAACCTACCTGACGCTGTGGGACATTTGCTATGTGGCCAGACATGGATGCTGTAAAGATCAGGCTTCCAGATCCTTGCTTTCGGAAGATTTCGCCCGCCAATTTAGCACAGTAGTAGGCTCCATCTAAATTTACAGCGAGTACCTGCTCCCAGTTTTCAATAGGGTCGTCGATACCACCTGAAGTACTCGTTAAGCAAAGAATAGAAGTGCGTGAGAATTTTGCATACCTGCTGGACGGGAGATGCCTGCATTTGCAATCATGACATCGAGTCGGCCGAAGTCAGCGACTACAGCAGCTGTTTGTTTTTGGACCTCTTCGAAATTCTCAACCGAACACTTGTAAGCCTTTGCTTTTACGCCGAAATCTGCTTCAATTGTAGCCGCGAGTTCGTCGGTATTTGTGGCACGGCTGTACCAAAGAGCAACCTGGAGGCACATTAGATGCATGAGCATACTATGGTAACTTTTAAAGCGCAGTGTAAACTAACATTGGCACCTGCCTCTGCAAGCGCTCGAGCTGCTTCGTATCCGATTCCTCCCGAGCCACCAGTGATGATAGCAACTTTACCAGTCATGTCAAACATTTTCATAACGCTGTTTGACAGCGTTGGAGCTGGGCTCTCTCCATGAAAAGTGGGGTTCGAAGGATTCATTATTGCGAATTGAAGTGCTTCTGCACCACAAAATGTAGATTGTTCAGTTATGCGTCTCCTTTCTATACTTATAAGATTTGCTTTCAGAACAAATGGGGAGGCGGTTTGAAGGAATAACTGATATAGGATAGCGAGATTAATCTACGAATATTTCCGGGATCTGAGAGGGAGCTTCTTGTATGTAAAGTCTCATATGAACACGGCAGATAACCCCCGACTGTCATATCTTGAGGTTGACATCGCGGTGGACACCACCCGAAAAGATAAAAGCGATTACAATCGGACCACTTTCCCCGGAGAGCCGGAGTTCAAGATTTACCTAATATGGAAAACCCGCTAGTCCGCCGGGGTGCAAAAGTCCGTGAGAGGAGCTCCGGCGATGTGTTGCCCGATGGTTATTGACCGCCGTCACCCGCTTCAGTACATTCAATGGAATTAATAAAGAATATTTCAATACCACATACCGTAGCTATCATAAAGACCTCAACTCTAGTCATCCGTTCTAGAATTGAGATTATCACCGACAATTGATACTGCAACGCTTTGTCACCCTTCGATATGGCCACCACCACTGTGAGATCCTGAACAGCTTCACATCTGTCGGTCTTTCACTTGAACTGACAGATCACCACAGGGACAGAATCCGGCTTTTGTACTGAACGCAATTGGGAATGCAGACTTTGAAGAGAGACCAATCCCCAAATTGAGGGATGCTTGGGATGTTCGAGTTCATATTGCCCAGACTGGGATATGCGGGTCGGATTTGCATTACTATGACAACGGCAGAATCGGAGGTGAGTAGCTTATGATTGAGAAATTAGCCATGGAAGTCATTACTAGGGCTAATGTGTAAACTAGATTTTGTCTTGACGACGCCCATAATTTTGGGACACGAAAGCTCGGGAACTGTTGTGGAAGTGGGCTCTGCGGTCAAAAACCTCAAGGTTGGAACCCGCGTCGCCATCGAACCTGGTGTACCGTGTCGACAGTAGGTTTATGTTTTTTTTTTTAAAACACTCAACGCCAGCAATATCTGCTAACTAGCTTATTATGTAGCTGTGATTACTGCCGCTCTGGGTCCTACAACCTGTGCCCCGACACAGTCTTTGCTGCTACCCCACCGTGGGATGGTACTCTCGCTAAATACTACATCGTCGCGGCAGACTATTGCATTCCTCTTCCAGATCATATGGATATGGAGCAAGGAGCTCTGGTCGAACCAGTAGCTTGTGCCGTTCAAATGACAAAAGTAGGCAACGTGCGAGCCAACCAAACTATCGTTGTCTTCGGCTGTGGTCCCATTGGCGTCCTCTGCCAAAAGGTCTCCAAAGTTTACGGTGCCAAAAAGGTGATTGGAGTAGATATCAGCCAGGGAAGACTGGATTTCGCGAAAAGCTATGGCGCTGATGGGGTTTTCTTGCCTCCCCAGAAGCCAGCAACTGTTAAGACCGACAATGAGTGGAACGAACAGTTGGCAAAAATGATCAAGGAGAAGTTCGACCTGGGAGACGGTCCGGATGTCGTGATTGAGGCTACGGGCGCTGCAAGCTGCATTGCAACTGGAGTTCACCTGACAAAGAAAGGGGGCACGTATGTGCAAGCAGGCATGGGCAAAGAGGTAAGGCTTTTATCCCCTACATGATATGTTCCCAAGTCAAAGCGTTTCTAACTCAGTAATAGGTTGTAGAATTTCCAATCACCGTCGCGTGCATTCGTGATCTGACTATCCGTGGCTCGATTCGCTACACGACGGGCTGCTATCCAACTGCCGTTGATCTGGTCGCTAGTGGTAAAATCGACGTGAGGCCACTGGTCACAAACAGATTCAAGTTTGAGGACACAAAGGATGCTTTTCAGTTGGTGCGGGAGAGGCACGAGAACGTCATTAAAGTTCTAATCCAGGGAGTTGTTTAGAGTCTAGGACTTATTAAATAGACGCTCGTTGAAGTTTACTTTTCGTATGCCGGCCTTTCGTGATTTAGGTATTTCATATTCATTGCTTCAGATCAGAAATACAGCCATATAGATTGTCATTACGCATAGAGACATGGCATCAGCAAATAAGAGCTACACTAATTAATTATCGTGCTTCAACTGTTATTAGGTCTCTCTCAGAGTCTGTATTCGAGTCGCAGTCCTTGCTTTAGAGAAAGCAAATCTTGTCCTAGAATAACATTTTGATGTAAGTTATTGTATTATTAACTAGAAATGTATTACGTTGCCTTCTACTGTTGATGTAATGGCCGGTAGGAAAAGCAGTTCGCGGTGTATCAATCACACAGGATTCATCAATACGTGAGGTATGCAAGCCTTACTATGTGGTCACAAATAAACAACGGAAGTTTTATTTCAAGATATAATGACTGCAGGTTTCTCCTTCTAGAATCACTTAGACCAGAGTATATCCCCCATCAACCACAAGGTCGGCACCAGTAACGTATGACGAGGCGTCAGAAGCAAGGAATAAGAAAACTCCCTTAAGTTCATTTGCATGGGCCTCCCGACTGGATTATAACATTAGTATAATTTGAAGCATCATCACTAATTGTCATGTATTACTCACCCCATGGGAATTTTGTTCTTCCAAATTACTCTCATCTCCTGGGGAATGAAGTTGGATATCTCGGTTGCGATGTAGCCGGGCGATACTGAATTGACTCGCGCAAATTTGACCCATTCGACAGCTAGAGATTTGCAAAGCTGAATCACACCAGCTTTAGCTGCGTTATAAGCAGCTTGCAATTGTGGGATGTTGACGATATGGCCACTGATGCTTGCAGTTGCAATGAAAGATCCACAGCTATAGTTTTGACCAAGTGGGTTCCCGTTCACATCTGTGCCCTCGAGACCTTGGCGACGAAAGTGTTTCCCAGCGGCACGTGCACAATAGAAAGTTCCGTCGAGGTCAATATTTACCACGTCATGGTAATGGGAGACATCTCCTTCAAGGGCAGGGCCTTGGGTCCAAGGAATGCCTGAGTTGGCGACGAAGATGTCCAATCGGCCTCCAAATTCTGTTACAATATCGTCCGTTGCCTTCTGAACTTCGTCATATGATGTGGTATTGACTTTGTAAGCTCTGCCTGGGAATGGTGTTAAAAAAACTCGGAGTGTGAGAATCAGGTGTAGTGCTCACATTTGACCCCATAGTCGCATTCCATCTCTGCTGCTCGCTCAACTGCCTTCTTGTTGCCATTGTACCATATTGCAACATTAGCACCTGCTTCCGCAAATGACTGTGCAACAGCAAGACCGATTCCCGCTCCAGCCCCGGTCACAATTGCTGTCCTTCCCTTCAGAGAGAATAAAGGCATTACTCTTTCTGCTCCAGGACCAGGAATGGCATTTCCATGGCTGAAGTTGCCTTCGGCATTAATTCCACCGTCAGACATGTTGAAAATTTCGGGTCCCTGATTGAGAATAAGTCAATAACAACAACAAAATGTCATTTGGTTCCCTTTATGTCAATGCTGTTGGGCTCCACGTTCAGCGGATTTCGACTGCCGAAGACTGTTACATGCCTAAACATGGAATCGGCTGATTAACACCAGCTCAGGCTGAAACAACAATTAGTAATTTGATAGCCGGTTTTTGAATCGACATCGGAGTCTAACGAGCTGCTCAAGAATACCGGAGACGTAACTCAGCGAAACAGAGTATAATTTGTTCGGGGTCCGGGGTCCGGGGTCCGGGGTCCGGACGCAGCAGAATTCTAAAGTCTTGACCTTTCCCTGCAGCCGCACAAGTGGAGTTGCATCATGTAGCCTAGACAATGACCAAAAGGTTTGTGCAAGTCTATTCCCGTACAATTTATTGAATGATTCAAGAAGCTATTGCCTTTTTAAAGTGGTATTAGATCTTGTTCGCTAATGAAACGGCTGTCTTTTGGCGCACATGAGAGTCATACACCAGTCTCTAGTCGGGCATTAGCTATTGTCCCAGCACTCGCACCTAACGCCACATTGTAAAGTCGAGAAACCAGGATTATGACGAACAGGTATTTCGATATCCTTTGCCCCATGCATTTACGGTGGGTTTCGTGTTAACCAGTAATCCACGTGCTGGCTTCCTTTGACCCAGAGGCGGGACTATGATTCCGGCGGCGGGAATTGTGGTCCGGTATGATCCATGTGGTGTGTATAGGTCAGGATGGAGAACGTTCTATCGTATTCATTCATTCATAGTCATAAATAAAGCCCCATGATATCACTATCGTCTAATTTGATGAATAGATACCTCTTTGGAACACAATAACCGGGCTGGAATTATACTCCTCCACAATGGCTTCCCAAAGCATGGAGATTATCATGTTTGATGTACAGCCAAAGGTCATCAAGGAAACCCAATCATTGCTCACCAATAGCGAGTGGGACGATGCTCTTTCTACATTAAAGGAACAAGATGGCGTACGAACAGCTTATTGGGGTCAGACAATCGAGTCCCAAGACAAAGTATATCTGCTAATTGGTAGGCTCCTCCCGCCGCAGTACAACAAAACTAGGCATACTGCTGACGAATGATTGATGCAGACTGGATCTCAGCCCAACAGTGCATCAAGTTTAAACAATCCCAAAGCTTTGAAAGCTTTCTCAAGAACCTCGACCTCATAATCCTAGGCAGTCCTCGGTCTATACATGTACCCATCGCTCCACAGATGTGTTTGCCAATCTTCCGCGACGGACTGACGGAAATTGCAATATTCTCCTCCTACAACTCGAATTTTATCGAGACATTTGACAATTTTTCATCCATCATTAAAAGTTCTCCGGGGTGTACTGGTATTATGAAAGATATTGCGAGAAGCGAAATCTCCGGAGAAATGGGGGAGATTGAAGGAAGTGAGCAGCTGTATGTTGCAATGATTGGGTGGCTAGATCTGGAAGCACATCGTATTGCGATGGAGTCAAAAGGGTTTAAAGACAACGTTCCGTCGGTTGAGGCTTGTGTTCAAGAGATCATTGTGTACCATATTAAGATGATTATGGTTTAGAAGCCTAGGATCGTCTCATTTAGTTTGCCTACCATTACTACAATTTTCAGCCGATATTTTAAAACTGTTCTTCATTGGCACCGTGTTGACAATTTGAACTGAGTCATCAAAGATGATGTATTAACACTAATAAAAGGCCTCGCGGCAATATCTTGATAGGTCAACACAAACGATCAGCGATGACAAATTATACGGGTTATCAAGAATTGTAATAGAAATAACGGAAAGTAGGTCTCTTTGACGTGGATAATGACATAGTATCCCCTTGGATTTTTCCAAAGGCCAGCTAACAAGTCAACTTTGGAATACCCAAAGCTAGCATGATGCAATTGCCTTAAATAGAATATTGAATGTAACCACACACTAGATACACAAGTAATCCATACAAACTGAGGAGAATGATGCTGTATCACGTCAAGAATTCCACGTGTTTGCACCCGTTCAGAGGAGAACCTGGCCGCCATCACAAATAATATCAGTCCCTAAATAATGTGTTAGCAATTATGAAGAAAATCCAAGATGCTCGGCATTACCTGTCATGTAACTGCCTGCGTTGCTTGCGAGGAGGACGACAAGGCCAGTCAGCTCGTTCGGCTCGCCCATTCGGCCCATTGGGTTTCGGTCTGCCCACTAAATTATCGGATAGCAGTGGTCAGTATTCGCAAATTGTGGCGGAATCAAGGATGTGGCGAATAGTCGTTGAAAGCAACATCAAAATATCGCAATCTTCGGGAGAGGAAAATATCTCATGTCATCGTGTATGAAGACTTACAATAGCTCGAGCATCAGCGATACCATCTCCTTCGTTGAGTATGGTGTCCATATAGCCGGGCGAAATGGAGTTCACTCTTATTCCATATCTAGCCCATTCAGCCGCTAAGCTATTCTTCATAGCTAGAACAGCTGCCTTGCTGGTGTTGTAAGCAACTTGTGGTTGCGGGAAGTTGACTCTGTGGCCAGAGATGGAAGCTATAAAAACAATACTTCCTCCGGTGCCTTGCAAAATTATTTGCTTCGCGACGGCCTGAGCACATAAAAATGACCCGGTTGTGTTGATATCGAGCGTCCTGCGCCATTCAGTAGCAGTCATTTCAACTGCGTGGACACAGCCTACTACACCGGCAAAGCATAGAAGGATGTCCACAGATCCCAAAAGCTCTGCGGTGTGAACAACGGCCTCGCTCACAGCGACTTCATCGGTGATATCGACTTGTTTACTCAGAATACTGGCAGATGGATATTCGACTCTCAATCGCTCAATCTCGGTTTCTGCTTGGTCGAGAGTCCGATCAAAAATCATCAAGCCCGCCAGTCCATGCTCTAAAAGGGCCCGCGCTGCGGCTAATCCGAGTGTGCCTGCTCCGCCCGTGACTCTGCCCCAACATCAGTTTCACGCTGACCATAATTTAGGAGTGAATTCAGATACATTGCATTTCCCTCTACTTGAAATCTGGCTTTTGCCATGTCGCCTGATTGAGAATTGGAGATCCTCTGCGTTGGTTTTGGCGTTCCCTTGGGTTTGTTGAAAGCCATTTGCGGTAGAACGCGACTTTTTAGGGCCTCCCTACCTGCTGCGCCAGCCTCTGATTGTGTCATGTTGTTTTAACAATAAAGACAGACGTCGTTTCGTTTTCTGCAGCGAAGCTGTCGGAGGCGAGGTTCTCTTCTCTGAAGTTATTTAAGTATAACTGGCATGTGGTGAAAATGACTTAGTACGGGCAGCATAGATTATGTCTTCTTAATATAACGGCTCAGCAATTCTTCGTTCTAAGCTTAATCGTCAAAATATTTTTTTATTTCACTGGTATTGTCCTTATACAGATGGGCGACTGATGTCCGTAGCCACTTGTCTCATAACTGAGAGAGATGATACAGGGTATCAAAGTCCCAGGGCATTTCAACTCCGATAGGCCCTCTAACCCCATTCTGGGTTAACGCCCGGAAAGTGTCGCCCGGGCTACGGACACTGTTTTCCGAATGCCCAGTGTCAGACAAAAAAAAAAAAAAAAAAAAGTTACTTGTACCATTGGTAAAAAAAGTGGACGGTGGTGAGGAGCGGTAATTGTAAACTCGTTCTGCTAGATAAACATCCTTTAATTTGCTATAGATTCCTAGTTTCCTATGATATAAGTTACACTCTTTTCGTTTTACAGATTCTTGCAGTTCGGCTGTTCTCCTAATTCCCATACCCGTACTCGTTGCAGCATCAGTCGGACCATATTAGTCCGAGGAGGACCACAGCCGATGATTTAAAGAGCAATACAATGCCATAAATGCTAGGCGGCTTCTTATCCATACTTGAAACATGGAGTCAATTTACTCTTTTCTCACCACCCGTGCGCTGTACCTTAGAAAGAGCCATGGTGATCAAAATCGAGTCATCGTGGCTCTAGCTGGCCCTCCCGGGTCTGGAAAATCCACAATCGCAGCTGAAGTTGTTTCGCGTCTCAACACATCGGGCTCACTGCCCATCGCAGCGGTGCTGCCAATGGATGGTTTCCACCTTTCACGCGCTACCCTCGATACAATGCCCAATAGCGCCGAAGCCTACGCTCGCCGAGGTGCCCCGTGGACATTTGACGCAGATGGTGTAGTGCGCCTCGTGGAAGAACTGGCAGAATCAAGATTTGGGGCGCATAAGAAGACTATAATAGCGCCTAGTTTTGACCACGCAATCAAAGATCCTGTTCAAGGGGGCATCACTTTGGGCCAGGAGATTCAGTTTGTACTTCTTGAAGGTAATTATTTGCTGCTGGATGAGGAGCCATGGAATAAAATAAGGGAGCTGGTTGATGAAACATGGTTCGTGGACGTGGACCCAGCCCTGGCGACGGAGAGAATTGCTAAAAGGCATATTCAAAGCGGTATTGAGCTGAGTTGGAACGGGGCATTGAGTAGAGCAAGGGATAACGATTTACTTAATGGCGATCAAATTAGAGACAAGTTATTGACTCCTGATGTAAAGATAGAGAGTATAGATAGTAAAAAATGACAATCTGCGCTTCGGCAACCCTTTCACTTTCAGAAGGGCCCGGTGTGCGAGAGTCTGGTGTCTATATTTGCAGGCGCTTTAGAAACCCCAACCTAAATGCTAACATAAGCTACCATAAACGAGCACTCGCGACAAAACAAACTTTGAAGTTCTAAGCTTCCACTGTGACTAAATAATGGCTATAATAATAAATTAAGTCGTAGGTTTATGATTATTTATGACGAACTGCATTCCCGAAGGCAATGAGATATGTTGCAATCTGGTCATTCTCAACACCTGGTTTGAACTTATCTATTCACTCTGTGATTACATTTGCCATCTGTAACTTATTCACCCTTGCAAAGCGAAGCAGATAGGTTCCTGTACTAATTGCATCCTTTAGGAAGTACGCCAAATACTCACCTATAGACCCAAGTTTGACACAAGATTACAAAGTATATCTAAAGTATGGGCTGCGATCTCCCAGCTCCAATAAATCAACATCACCGTACTTCTCCCTGATATCTTCTTCCGTCATTTGATCGCGCTGTGCATTGATTCTCTTCAACGCATAGCGAAGGATTAAGCATGTGACAAACGCCGCACAGTCGATTCCCAAGATGAAGCCATAGCCTGTCCAATAGTGAGGCGCTTCTTGTGCGAGAAAGATATTAGAGCCTGCAATGCCACCAAGATTTCCCATACAGATGAGATGGGCCATGCCGACAGCTCTTTTGGAGGAAGGTGCGAGATTGTTTGCTGTATGTTAACAAAGAAGGATTAGTATGAGAGCTATAGCCTTTCCCCCTTGCCAACTGCCTGGAGAGTTATCTTACCGACAAAGCATAGAGTAGGGACCAGCGACATATAAATTCCAGATGTCGCGAGGAACAGCATGCCGTATGTCAATCCCGGGAGCTGCGGGTGAGGAATTGCTAATAGAGCCGTGAACCCGGCTATTCCTACCGAAACTCCTAGAAGTATGAATGGAGTTCTCTGCCGGTAGTGATCCGAAACCATGGCGTTGATGACGGTGAATATCATGGCAACGACATAGATTGGAACTGTAAGGAGTTGCTATATCAAGAATCAGTAACCAAATCTACCGATTTACTCACATGCCAGCAACTTACGGCATCTGCAGCGGTGTATCCCAGTTCGAGAATTACTGTAGGGACTGTATAGGTGAAGCCGTAGGAGGAGATACTAGTAGCCCAATACATGAACTTCGAAAAAGTCAATGTGGAGAACATATATATCTAAGCAGATAGAAAAGAACTCACCACAGCTGCCCACACTTTCCAGTCTGTGAGACCAGCAATAACTTGTCGTTTGTTTACTTTATCATTATTTGTGACCCTGCCTCGGCCGGAACCTGTGTCCTGTTCTAGTCTCAAGACGATGAACTCCCGTTCTTCAGTAGTTAGAAAAGGCGCCGTGTTAGGGCTGTCGGGGAGCAGAGACCAGATGAAAAATGAAAGGAAAACGGTAAAAATGCCTTCCAAGATGAAGATCCTATACGCTGACTTTTAGTAATATGTCGCTAAAGAGTTATTATTCATATAGAGCATTGAACTGACCATCTCCAGCCTTGCAATCCTGCGACTCCATCCATCTTTTGAATTCCAAATGCGAGTAGACCTGAAAATGCTCCGGCCAATGATACTGCAGCGTAGAAGAATACCATTCGAGATTGGACTTCGTAACGCGTGTACCAGACAGTCAGGAGATAGGTTGCTACAGAGATTTAGAGACGATATATACCGGATGGCGAAGTCGTCTAACTTACCTGCGGGAAAGAACCCAGCCTATTCAAGAACGCATTAATACATGTTATTGGCAACTGAAGACTATCTTTTAAATAAACTTACCTCTGCAACGCCGAGAAAAATACGAATGGCCAAAAGTCCAGAAAAGTTTTGAACAATTCCGGTCAAAGTACTGTTATGGTTATCTTGCATTAGCTACCGTCAAAGAAGAGTGGATTGAATAAGGCATACATAACTAGTCCCCAAGAAAACATCATCAAAGAGATCCATATGGATGGTCTGGTAAGCTTGAGGATGACATTGCTCGGAACTTCCAGTAATGAATAGGGGATGAAAAATAACGTGACAGCTATATTGTACTGTGTTCCTGAGAGATGGAGATCTTTCCCTAGTCCAGCAACTTTGGCATTGCCCACTTCTTACCGTTAGCAAAGCGACGTAAATGCAGAAGCAGTAATATTGTGGTAGAGTTACAGTTCCCTCGGTCGATAAAGGACACGAGATATAGAAAAGACAAGAGCGGAACGAGGCGCCAGTCCACCTTTCTTAGGATTCGTTTCTGCTCTTCAGGGGTGAACGAAACCTGATAATTTTCCGCTTGTTCAATGGAGGGACGTTCCTTTTCGAACATGTCATTTTTTTCTAGTGCCTCCATGGCTGGCACAGAAGTTCCGGACGGTTCTGTGGCTTTCAAAGTCATAACGCTGCGATTCCAGATGTCTGTTGATTAAGGTGCTGAGAGCACGAGTAGCTAGATATCCAGCATAAGGCTACGAGCTTGGTGGAAAGTCAATTGAAAGAGAGTGCTGACGCACAAGTTTGTTTTATACCCAATTTTGCGTCGTCCGCCTCTCACCTTGTATTCTCGCTGTAGCCGCATGAGGATATGGTCAAGGTAGTCATGTTTCCGATGGATCCGTAAACCCCATGGGGAGTCGTGGTGTTCTCCAGATTTCAAGGGCGTCTATCTTCGTCCGGATTATTGACCGCTATCAATACGTGGGCCCTTAGCTGATCCAATGGTCAGAAGCTAGTGGCCATACAGGTGTAAAGAATACGTAGTAGAACTGAACGTCGATCGGGGCGGCATTGGCTCCGAGCCATTACTGACTGGGCTGGGTAAAAGTGGCGGACACGGTGCCGAGCCATTGTGCTGCGAGCTTCGGGACGGCGTCCGCAACCTGGCGATATTCTAAGTGCTTCAGTGGCAAAGAATACTATGTATGTTCGAAGGAATATCTCGGGGACGATGAACAGTTTTCGAAAGTTGGTTATGCCAAGCTTGTGGCTGGATACTAGATTGGAGATTTGACGCAAATGGACATACCTTGCTTCGCAGCGCGGAGATGTCATAACTGGAGACGATGGGCGTAGTCTAGCGGCGGACGACGATACGACGCTGTATTGGGAGCAGATCAAATAAAGTAGTAATCTTTTTAAAACGAGCATCGTGGTGTTAGATCTCTAAAAACTAAGTTCACATTCCTTTCATATGCGTTTGCTTAACGTCAGCATGTCGACCATTCGCTCCTCGTTCTGGCGCGGTGGCGTATGCAACGCCCTCATTTTCCATAAATCCGATCTTCCCACGGACCGGTCAAAATGGCAGCCTCTGTTTGCAGCAGCCCTGGGCTCTCCCGATCCGTACGGCAGGCAGCTAAATGGCATGGGAGGCGGTGTTTCATCCCTTTCCAAAGTGTGCGTTGTCTCACCGTCTACACGAGATGACGCCGATGTTGATTTTGAATTCGTTCAAGTCGTCATTGATGATGGATCACTGGATTTCGCTAGTAACTGCGGCAATATGACTGCTGCCATTGGACCATTTGCCCTGGACGAGGGACTTGTCGGCTGCTCCAATGTTACGTCGGCTTCTGCGATGAAACACGCAAGCGTACGCATCTACAATATCAATACCAAAAAACACATTGTTGCTTCATTTCCCGTAAATGGAGATGTTCCAAAATTTGTTCCCCATGGAACTTATCGGATGGATGGTGTTCCTGGTACGGCATCAAAAATCTTGCTCTCTTTCCAATCGCCCGGTGGAACACAGACTGGAAAAGTGTTGCCCACCGGTCAGGGCATAACATCCATGAATGTTCAGGACAAGAACGGAAGGAAAATAACTGCTTCTCTGGTAGACGTGGCAAATCCAGGAGTATACGTTGACAGCAGCGATCTTGAAATCAGACCAGATATTACACCTGCTGAGCTAGACCATCAAAAGGATACAATGGCTCTGTTAGAAGCAGTTCGTCGGGAAGCTGCACGATTGATGGGTATGGATCCAAACACTGGGAGTGTGCCCAAAGTTGTGATATTGTTCAAGCCTACGGATGAAGAGGTATCTGTGGGGGTCAATATTAAATCCTTAACCCTATCCATGGGACAAGCTCACAAGGCCATCCCTCTCACTTTAGCTCTAAACCTTGGTGTTGCCTGTCGAATAGAAGGTACGCTAGCCTATGGGCTAGCAAGGAATATGAGTCGAGATGGGAGGGTGACAATACAGCATCCTAGTGGGATGATAGACGTTGGTGTTGATATATCAGGGGAAGATATCTTGAGCACAACTCTGTATAGCACTGCAAGGCTATTGATGAAGGGCGAGGTGAATGTTGAATAGGGGTACGTGGTGTCTGTTGAGTGGCTGTGAGATACAATGGGTTGTAGAATACGTTCAACCAGGCTCCCACAATACCATAGCTCCAGGGGATTCCTGACATCCTTTGAAACATCTTCAAGAGTTCCAGGGTATGAATAGCTTTGTGAAGGACAACCATACCACCTGATATGAAGTTAGTGATGCCTGACAAGTGAATAACACTGCTTTGGCAAGCTGATAAAGGCAGCCATGCCCTGCTTGTCACATCTGTGTCCCAATCGCTCCATGCAACAACAATTCAAACTCTCAAAATGGTTCAAATAATACCAACCCAATTTCATTCTTTGTAAAGAGCTGGTGATTAGCTGGTTCGTACATCACGCCGATCCCTATCATTTCCCTCTGCCAATTCATCTTACTTATAGCGCCCATCAGGGATCAGAGCTACACAAACGAGATGGTTTGTTCGCTCTCGCCACAACCTTTTAATGAAGCGTGACTATTAGACTATCTCATTCCACAATACGGACAGCGAGCGCCGTGAATGCGGCGCTGACATCTTTTCACCTACATCAGTCGCGTTCTCTAAAATTGTGGCTTCGGGCCGCCGTCCGCCACTCTAAAACGAGCTCCTGCTTAATCATCCTTTTCTACGTTCGTAACCACATAGTACCCCTTAGTCCTTTCCACAAGTACACAGTCTTCCTATTGTGCCCGATATTGCGCTTTTCGTGATGGTTAGCACTGGCGAAGAGAGCGACTTTAGGTTCTTAGATGTATCAAGCTCTTAGACCGTGATATGCGTGTAGTGACCAGCAACGGTCAACCAATGTCCATTTGGGATAATGGGGAATCAAGGCTGAGATTCAGCCCGCCATCTCTTCTTCCTTGAATCTCGAGCTGCTATTGAAAAAACTCAGAACAGGCGAGATAAGACCCTGACATGTAAATCCAGTTTAAAAGTGTATGAAGGAAAGTAGAGAACGACAACTGAAAATAGGTCCCTGAAGACTTTTACCGAACCATGAAGCAATTCCATAAACTGAATTATCGTAGAGCTATCTTATTCGTAGGGTCCTCGGCATGTGACATAATGCCAATGCTGTATCCTTTGGTTCAGTAGGAGCCTTGTGAAACACAGCCATCGAATCTTCATTACCCTTATAATCAGTTAAAGCAAGTGACGGAAGTAAATTTATATTAGGGACATAGACATTTGCTACTGCCAACATAGATCGAGCAGTGGAAAATTTTGAGTTCATGTATCTGTAGTGACAGCCATTGCCCAACCATCACCCTTGGAATTTTTAAGAAGTTCCTTGTCATGAAACATTGTACGTTTCGTCGCGCGACCGTCTCAAGATCCAGCAAGATTTTGGCAAATCAATACAATTCAGAACTCGCCCAAATTTCACAATTCCAGACCACGACCCATTAATTCGCAATGCCAAAGTCTAACTATCTAATAGCCGTTGTGTATATATTATTTCTTGGAACGCAAATCAATGGACTACCCATCGTTTTTCCATTAGATCCATCTAAAATGAGAAATAGGCCGAACTAATTTAGAATTACATGCGAGTCGTCCAAACCGAATATTTCTAAAACGTCAACTATTGAGTGGCAATTCAATATCCACAACCCACGGTAATTGATTTGAGCCATTATTGCCAGACACAGCAGCATTGACAAATAAGGTCATTCCGAGCGTGTTATAGTCAGTCCATTCTTGTTCACAGTATCCGCGCTCTTTACAGCCGTTCATCCTATCTTCTCTTGCTTTCATCTCTTCCGCTGATTCGAATTTGGATCCATTTAGGCTGATCATATTCTCGATGACATAGGACTTATCGTTGTCTATATCGGTGAAGTGGGACGGCATGTCGGATATTTGAGGTCTCCAAGCTACCATCTTTGCGCCCCATCCATCATGAGCATGTCCGAAGCAGTGAATTCGTGGTTGAGCTTTTGCGACAGCCGCAAAAAGTTGCGGACATCCAATTCTTTTCCTTTCTGCAGATAAGTCCATGATTCCTTGAGGCGGACCATGGGTAACAACAATGTCGATCCCTTTTTCGATTTCAAAATTGTGGATGCCGCTGTATTGAAAGCCCCAGCCGGAGGATGATGCTGTTGATGGCGTATATGGGCTTGCATAGATACTCAAAAGAGCACCATTTTGAAGGGAAAACCGATGCGAACCTTCGTCAACGAAGATGATACCTTTTTTTCTAGACTCCTGCAGCATCTGTCGGGCTGTGCCGTAGTCGCCATATTCCTTTCTTATGGTCACGTTATCCAGAGGTTCCAGTGAAAGTCTGTTTGCTTCCAAGATCTTTTGTTTTAAAACAGGTATGTCTAGCGAGAAATCGTGATTCCCAGCAATAACAATCTTTAGAGGGGCATTTAATTTCTCAATAAGCTCGATGGCGGATTGAAATTCGTCCAATCTTGAATGTTGCGTCAGATCGCCGCAGTGAATAGCTACGTCGACAGGCGTGTGTATGTCGACTGGCAGCTGCATTCCATGCGTGTCTGAAATGATGAGACACCTTGTCCGGATGCGGCAAGCGGGTATGCGCTCCTTAGTAGCCATGGTTCTGGTTGAGCAGGATATCGAATAAACGGCAATTGAATCAATGACCCTAATTTCCAAGTTTTAGTGTTCTTTCTCCAATGCCGGATGCTAGTGAGAAAAGCTGGGCTGACCAACTTATATACTGCCTCCAGGGAATTGATTCTTGACAACTGGCTTACTTTTCTGGCAAAAAGTCAGTCTCAGCAGCCTCACGTAACCTTTCCACACCGTTGTTACAACAATCGGAATACTGTGTATGAAACTTTATTCACCTGGCGAGCTTTCGCACGTGAAATAGAGATAAGCGAGATTTCAGTACCTCTGTACGAAAGGTAGCAGCCATGTTCAACGTTCCATATGGCTTGGTAGGTACCTACCTAGTACTGACCGAATTTGGTCCTGAGTGCACATTGTACCTAGGTAGATTGTATGTGAACATATCCAAAGTATAAAGCATTGCAATTCGATACGCAATCAAGCGGCGACCAGAAAAACAGCGACCGCAAGATAAATACCTCTATACACACACAAAAATACTCCGTACATTATGGTTAATTAGGCAGCCTCCCTTATCCCGATTCCCCGAACCCCGCTATTGCTCAGCCTCCTTGCTCATTCTTGCTTCCACTCTCCCTCTTTTCTCTGACCATTTTCGTTAACCACCATCGACTTTGGTCCCAAAATCGCCACTGGAACAAATTCTATTAATGCGTATTAAAAGCTGAGAGTCACTTTCAAATATGGCACAACAAGGTGGCACATGGCTTCCCGCAGGTACGACCCGCTTTCGCCCCTCCTGATTATAGGGTTTACTAATAACCTGATAGATATTAAGCAGATCAAACAGCTTAAAAAGAAAGGAAATAATCCTGAATCGCTCGAAGACGAAAAAGTCCTCACGAGTCCCGAAACCTCGAGTAGCCAGGATAACAAGACCGACGGACAGGAGTGGGACATCGTTAAAGACTCTGATGCCGAGCCCGAGACCCAAAGAGGTGGCTTTTCAAGCCAATTTAACTTTGAAGTCGGCTGGGGGAAATGGAAGATGACTCTACTTAGCTGGGACATTAAAGTCCGAAGGAAAGCAGTACAGACTAAGGGAAGAGACCCGTCATCTGCTTCCATAACTAGGGAAAAGAATAGTGATACACAACCGGCTGAACGCGACTAGCTGCGGGAGTCTTGCTATTGCGTATGTAGCTTGCGGCTTCTGATCAGATCTTATTTAATAACATTGCTGGTAGGGTTTAACAGCTTCAAGACATATATTGGCTCTGGATATGCTGCGACTGAATGTGATGTATACAGCTATACCCGACATCGTACATAGCTGTCGTTCCTACTTCTTGATTCATTATGTGGCCAGCCAAGGATTACTCTAGTAATCAGCTGCGTGAATAACCCAGACGGGTGAATTATATTGCTACGCTCAAAGGCTCATGCATAGGGGCCCCTTGGACGGTGGAATACTATAGTGGCTCCTTTGTCTTTCATTATCAACTATGATTAATCGAAATATTGGGTATTGAAGAGGATAACAGACCGCTTGGTTCTTGCTCATTCAATACTGACAGTTTTGTCGTCTGGTGTCCCAGTGCCTAATGGCATTTGATTCGTCCCGTAAATGATTGATGCGTGGGCAGGATTGAGGCGAAAATATGGTTGAAGGTGTGGCGCTAATTTAGCTGCAAAAGTTCGATAGCAAACTGCAATATACTAGGTAGGTAGTGATAAAGAAATGTAGTTATGATTGCCCACGGTATTTTTGCAGTTTGGTGTGCTCTCTTATTGCTAGGCATTCTAATGCTCACTGGCACTGCATTCGGATCACAAATCTCGTATCCTTCGGTGCCCTTGGAACCCTCTTGTCTAGCACCGTTGAATCTTGTATGACTCCTCTAGAGCCAAATAGAACTATACTTAGTCGCAATATCTCTTCCACGATTGTACTTCCTAAGTTAACTGATTCCCAAGTAACGTTTCAACAGGTCCAAGACAATGGGCCACTCGTTGTGGAGTGCCTTAGTGGAAGGCTAGTATTGGGCGATAACTCATCAAAAGAAGCAGCAGAAAGACCGTAGTCCGGTCTATATACGAGTACCGGAGGCGCGTTGAGTTAACCGATGCTAACGAAGCGCACTAAATGAAGCGACACATGAATATTTATAATGATATGTTATTCTGAGCTAGGTGGTCCGGTGCATTATGATGAGCTGATAAAATACCGAAGAATGGCGTCTATCTGTGCATATATATGGCGGGTGTGCCTCATGAGAGCCACCTGCAGCATTTACCCAACTTCAACAAAAAAGTACATTGGCCGACTTAAAGGACAAAAGTTTGTTCACTTCATAAAATGGCAGTCAACTCGATCAAACCTATTCGCGTTTGGTTGACACGTAAGTTGAAGTCTGGCACGGCCTGTTTGGGCTTGTCTTGCTGACAAGAATCGGCAGCTCCTGGACCTAACCCGTGGAAGGTGAGTATATGAAGGAGCTTAATAGCAGCCCCTGATGCTATAATGTCACGCTAAAGGAAGTATAGCCGGTTTTCTTGCTTGAAGAGCTAGGGTTGAAGTCCCATATTCAGTCCTTTTGGTTTGACGATGTTAAAAAAGAGCCTTTTATCAGCATCAATCCAAATGGTCGCGTGCCAGCTATCGAAGACCCAAATACAGGGGTAACGCTGTGGGAGTCGGGTGCCATTTATCAGTACCTGGTCGAACAATACGACATAAGTAACCGCCTATCGTACGATACCCTTTCGGAGAAACATAAATGCAACCAGTGGCTCCATTTTCAGATGAGCGGCCAAGGGCCCTACTATGGACAATGCGGCTGGTTTCAGCACTTACACTCCGAAAAGATCCCCTCGGCTATCGAGCGTTATAAGAGTGAGATTAGGCGAGTGCTGAGCGTCATTGAAGGCGTATTAGCGGAGAAGCCAGCTACTGCTCAGTGGCTAGTCGGTGATAAGATGACATTTGCAGACATGGCTTTTGTTCCATGGAACTGCCGCCTCAGTGAGGTATTGACGCAACCGTGGGATGAAATATGGGATGGTGTACCCCATGTCCGCGCCTGGCATGAGCGGATGATTGTGCTTCCGTCTTGGAAGCGTTCCATGGAAAAACGGCATCAGTTGATGGATGAGCAGGGCTTGCAGTGGAATGGGTTTCCAAAAGGCATTCGATCATTTCAGGAGTATGAGAAAGTCATAGCTCATAATGCCAGACTTGACGACTAGATTCGGTCTGTCTTAGGACTACGTACGTAGGGGTACTTTTTCAACACTATGTGATCAGCCTAAAGAAACATACTCCAGCTCGTTCCTATTAAAAGAATGAGATTATCATGATTGTCAGATGTTTTATGGTTCACGGACTGAAGTCCACTATACGCTATAAACTAGGTAGTGCTAACCCTCGTTGTCAACTGAAAGGCTACCTACCTATCAGCACCACCCTTGCTAACAATTGTAGTATCCCGCATGCCGATAATTACACGTAGCAGAGTACACCTTTATCATTCAGATCCAATAGAGAAGAAAGACTTCACTTAATTAATTGTATTAAATTTAACTTGATGTTTGAATTTCAGCTACTATCCACAGTACTGCTCTGCCTGTTTATGCATTCGTGCTTAGATTCACCTCAACATCCATGCAAGAGTTCAGCTTAACGATGTGCCAAAAGTGTTGCTTGCACGTGTAAGGCGTGTTAGCAGGAATCAGACAACTACGCCCTAGGACCAATATCTCTTCTTCTGCTCTACTCTCTTCTATGGTGCATTGGTCAACGAGACTGTGGAAAAATTGTAATAAACACTCGTAGAGTATCAATTGATTAGATAGCCTTACCATGCTGGAAGTGGACGCAGCCATTCTAGACCAAATACTGCCCTAAAGGATGAATGGAATATGGGGATTTAGCGTGCAAGGTCTTACTCTCGTCCGATGGTCCGGGACACCACGGACCTAATTAATTCGCGCAGAGTAAACACAAACGATAGACTGCTAGACAATCACAGTTATTTTCCGTAGTTATAGCAGTGGAACCCTTACAAATCGGCATATGGGTTCAAAATGTTGGTTGAGTGGTACCCTAGATGGCTATAACTAATCGCCTTATGGGCCACAGGGCCGCCTCACGGCGCTCGACCCAGCACTGGAAGCTACATGTACCGTACTGTAACGAACGGTAACAGTAGTCAAGTTACCAGAACCTGCAATTTTTGGCAATCTGTGGGCTATGGGGCGGGATGCTACGCCAGAGTATTGACATAACGAGGAATGCCATCAATTCCAGCTCAATTGCAGCTATACATTGAGTATGAATAACATCGCGAGTGGATGCCTTGCAATGGTTGGTTGATCAGAGGGCCTGCTAGACAGGCAGACACGTCTCAGAGGCTTAGAGCGAGTGGTTCGTAGCGCTGACAGATGCATGGCTAGTAACGGATTGTTGGCCCGGTCTTATCCCACAACCGTCTCGTTCTTCCAAAAGCGGCTCGCTCTCGATACCGTCCTATTTAGGGCCAGCACGGCGCGAGATGTTTAGAAACAATCCCGAGACGTAATTAGTCTATCTCGAATCAGAACCAACAAAATTTGTGGTAATGAATGTGACAATTACTTATTTTGGTTTTCCGGGCGTGGCGCAGTTACCTATTAGGATCTCTTACCGGCCTAAGGATCGTTGGCGCAGCAGACTTGGGAGTGATGATGGAGTTCTTTAGCCTCGTACGTTCTAGGTACTGCAAAGATATATATATGTATGTGTCCATGCGAAAATGTGAATAATACCCCTTTATCTTTGTCTCATCTAGTTTCGAACATTACTATTTGTAACAACCTCTTATAAAGCTTTACGACGCTCGACAGTACACGGTATCATAAAGTCCAGATTAATTAAATGACCGTCCTCAACTTTGTATGGGTAGTTGGTGCGATGGCATCTCTCGCCACGTCCACAACTCTATGCCAAGACTGTGACTTTGTTCTCTGTCACAAATCGCAAGAGAACGCTGCCAAAAACTACATCGATACCTGGAATGGAGATTTCAGCCTCGAGAATATAACGTTTACACCTAAAGTTAACTTATACCAAGACCGGTTGCCAGGTTCCAACGGCTCCATAGAACTACCAATTGGAACGTCTGGCGAATTCATCAAATTCATGAAAATGGCGCACACCGGCTGGAATCATTATCAATTTGTTGTTCACAATGTTGCTTTTGACAAGTTTAATGTCGTTATTCGATGGGCGTTGAATGCAACCGTGGGGCCACATGACAAGATGATCATTCCAATGTAGGTGCACCCAAGTGGCAGGCCAGAAGGGTCACCCAATTTGAGTAACCTCACAGACCTCGGGCTGATGAAATCTGATATCGTCGAATCTAGCAATAAACCCGAAGGAAGTCATATTACGTACAATGGTACAGATTGGCTGTATCTGGATGACTGCACGGGCAGGATCAAGCGGGTCGACTCGGCGCAAGACTACATAACTGCATTGCACGCACAAGGGCTTACAGAAGTAAAGGTTTAAATCTGCTTCGATCAACAGCTGAGGATTGAATCGTAAATATTATATTCGGCGTATTGTAAGTAGAAGCACTGGACCTTATTCCTGCCAATTTTGGTAGATAGAAACACTGTCCAACAAAGGCAATGTTACAAAAGCTTAATATCTCGCATTACGCGCTACCACCTATCCTCACATCGCGTTAATTGAGACTACTATCTAATGCAATACCTGATTCTAGTAGTAACGGGTGATATTTTGGAAAACTGGACATGGTAAATGAGATAACCGACTGAACTTATGTCTACACTGTATCTTTATAATTTTACCGTACAGTCTCTGTCGTAATGGGCATAATTTTTATTCTGCCTACTCCAACTTTCGATCCCTCCCAAGAAAAACCCCATAGAAAAGAAAGTAAAAGTCAAGGAAGAGGCTTGAGCATAAGCAGCAGTTGGTGTGTTATATGCTTTAATCATATGCGCGCACAGCGATTCTCAAGTCACCAAGCAACGGTTATGGCTACTTTGAACATCTCCTTCTATAAACGACTAAAGAAATAGTCAAGTCAAAGAGTACCCGGATTGATCTCTTATAAGAAACTCCCGAGCGCAAGGTAAGTATTTGATCGATGGCCACTACCAAGTATCTAGTGCTGCGTATCATTTACCTTCTTTTCTTTTCTTTTCTTTTTTTCTTGCGTGTTCCTTACTCTTACAAATTGGTATTTAGAATCACTTCGTTGGTGAGGAGCTTTAGTCCAATCATCCATACAAAAGAACTGCTACGCCTATTGCAGAGAACCCTTATCCACCACAAGGGTGAACGATTTACCGAGCACAATTTGGGGAAAGAGAAAAGTACAAGATGGTTTAACTTAGCGCACGCTATTTCGCAGTCGCTTGACTCACAAACGCTGGTTCAGCTTTCTTGTAGAGAATTTACCGCAGTACCGAGGGGCGATCTCGCGCCAAAGAATATCGCTACTCTTTAGCAGAACTCCACCTGCGAGCATCTCTCATACTACGATTCCCAGTATTCGGCATATCTCAATATGTACGAGCCAGCTCCTCCTCGTCCCAAAAAGACCAACATATATCGCTCTCGCACTGGCTGTAAAGTATGCAGGCAGAGGCGGAAAAAGGTACGCGGAGCAATTGATTGCAATTCTGGGTTTCAGTGACACAGCTGATAGCTCAATAGTGCGATGAGCGGAAACCTTGCGGCCTGTGTATGAAGCTCGGGGTATCTTGTGAGCAGATCCTCCCAACTTTCGAGTTTCGCAGTGTCATAGGCTCGTCAAAGTCCCGCAAGGCTGGGGTGCGACAAGGCACTTTGCGGCGTCAGCCTGATCGACCGTCAGACAAACCTGTTGATACAACATGGACTCCGCCAAAGCATGCGCGATTCTCGTCCCCAAAGATCGGGGGCCCTGACATTTTGTTAAATGAAGACACGACCCCAGAGACAGACTTAAGCCTATTCTATGCCCTAGATGTTCATAATGGAAACCGAGAAACTCTCACTGGCTCTCGCCCTTTGGAGGAATCGTCGCACTTGAGGATCGTCGACGGGATGTCTCTCAGCTTAACCCCATCCTGTCTGCTACAGCAAAGAACAAATGACGTCGTCAGATTCTACATGAATGCTTGGGAGGTGCATTGTGTGCCGGCTCTAAACTTGTCATTCGAATTCATGGCTATCCGTGGCCATTCGTCACTCATCACGGACGCCATGGCTACCCTTGCAGCCAATCGCTTGAGTCGGAAACTGCCGCAGAGGCGATTGTTCAACTCGTCTGATTCACCATGGTTCTCTTTCAGACCAGATTCAGGTCATGAGTGCCTAAGCAGTGAGCTGTATGGCTCTGCACTGCGCAAAATGGTGCGTTGGAGCTCTGAAGAGTTTGACTTGTATCCAATGCTGGCATTTGTCGTATTGGTGCTCTTCTGCTATGTGGAATCCTCAATGGGTAACTTCAAAGAGTTTTACACACATTCCAAAGGTGTAGAAAACCTGTTGAAGAAATCCGCTAATCTTGTCTTTCCTCACGGTGCTGGCTTGCTTGCGGCCTGGGTGGAAGTCAAGATGCAGAATTGGTGGCGCAGGGCATATTTCGGCGTTCCTGAGTTCTTTGAGGCCTACACCGATCCGTTGCTCGATCCAAAACTGCAGCTCATTCTGGACACTGATAGCGGTCGTACGGCTACTATACTTTGGATTCTTTGCGAATCGCATCATCTCAACACTGCCGCTCGCATTGCGTGCTGGGCAAGGGCAAGGCAGCCAGATAACGGTCGGACAACCAGAAAAAGCACAGCCTTTACAGATAATACCGCTTCATCACCAGAGCATACCATGCCCTTCAGTGAGTTTGTGGCCCTGATGGAGATGTACTCCGAAAAGTTAGAGGTGTGGCGCGTATCCTTCCCAGACTGGATCGAAGTCACAGGAAATCCGAATTGTCCGAAATATCTTGACCTACGAAGTCCTGAGAATGAGGCTATATATTTCCCGTCCCATAAGTTAGCCATGAACATGGCTTATTACGTGGCGGCCCGTGTTATGCACTGCTCCGGGCCACTGGAAAGCTTTGCAAGTGCATCAATCCATAATATTGATGACATCTATGAGGAAACAGAAGCTTGGATCTTCATCTTGCTGCGCATCGCTGCTGGGATCAGCTGGGAGGAGTGCATTTCCCTCAATGCTTACACCATTGGGTTCGCTGGACTGTTACTTTCGTGTGCTCTCTGCTCTCGACGTCTTGAAACTGGGCTTTGGATCGAAGAGTGGTTAGAAAATCGTCTAGAGCCGGGCAGGTTTGAAGAGGGAAACTTCCCTGTCTTTCAAATTCTAGATGCGGTACGACTGATCAATCGCGAACGCAGAAATGGCGTCGATGTAGTTTCGCTGTTTCAAACGGTGGATGATGGGGGCGGTAGGGGGAAGTTTGGGTCATATTCGAGCCAGCGAATATGGTCGATGCTGGTTTACGGAAGGTGTAGAAGTACGGGAGAGTTGATCTCATACTATGTCTCGACAAGGGGCTTGGCGGACACTATTGGGGGGATAGAGATGTAGATTCTATGTGGTATCGGTGATGAATAGCACAACCACCAGCCTAGCTTTACCAGTAGATGCTATATGAAGTATTCTTCTCAATTGACGTACACCACAGGCGCTGTTGGTAGCAGAGTTGTTCCCTTCCTTGTTTAGATCATTTGCTACTGCGGCCGTCTTCTCCAGCGCCTGTCTTATACTCCACGCTTCATACCTCGGACATCCCATTACTTCACACATGACAGGATTTACTTTCTTTGTGATGATTGCTTCGAAATAAAGATTTGCCACAGAAGTTGATATTTCTATTACTTCATATCCTGAGACCGCCTCGACATAGACGCCTTCCCCTCGTGTGTGCACAAGCCCACTATTGTGACTCTCACCTGCTATCCAAACACGTCGAACTTCTGACAGAGCTTGGCGTTTGTAGTGCACGGGAACGCAATGTTGGGATAGGTGTTAAACTAGTATCCCCGATTGTTTTTGTAATATCTCAAGCCTTGCCACATCTGGTGCACAGAAGCGCAGCCCATGTGGGCAAGTCGAAAGTGTCAAACAGATATTGGGTCTGAATGTGGAATGGGACGATTTTGACTTTACCCCTTGTGGTGAACGGGAGCGCCAGCATGCATTTATCCATTGCGCTATAAGAGCTAACGTATGTATTCAATTCTTCCCCACTCACGCACAAGTGCTCAGAGATGCACTGTACGAAACTGCGTCAAGGGAGTTAACAAGAGAGCAGGCGGCCTTACATCGCGAATCATTGCGTCGTTCCTAAGTTGCCTTTTATTTAAGAAGCCTTTCCCCAGATTCGTCCTGAACAAAATCAGTGACTTGTTAAAAAAGATCTCTAATTCAATACAATATAGAATAGTCCCAAATGTCTTTCCAAAAAGTTGGAGTATTTACTGACGAGGCGCCCACGCTTCGCCCAGGCGTTTACACTCCAGCCATCGTCGCCAATGGCTTCATATTCACATCAGGTGTATTGGGTGCCGATCCTATTACAAAGAAAATTGTTCAAGGCACGGTTATTGATCGATTTGTATGTCATCTTTCTTGTCCGATTTTTAGCTAAATCTCATTGTGTTTCGTAGCACCAAATCATGAAAAATCTTGAGGCTATTCTTCAGCAGGCTAATTCCGGTCTGGAGGGCGTAGTGGAGGTTACGGTATTTTTGACCAATATCCTCGACGCGGATGAGTTGTCTGCCCCCTACAAAACATACTGGGGAGACCTCAAGCCTGCACGCACGTGAGTTTAGAATGGCCTCTAATGTTACGCATTCTAAAACAATTACTTTTTAAGCTGTGTTGCCGTGAAGGAACTGCCCTATGGCTCGGATATTGAGATCAAGTGCGTTGCAGTAGTTAAGGGTTAGCTGACTGATTCCTGGTTGCGCTGTGGATGTTAGTAGTTCACATTGGTGGGATCCATAAGTAACATTTGTAGCAAAAGGATTGCAGATGGTTTATATAAGAATTATATTTCATTGTTTCCATGCAAATAATATGAATGCTACATGGTAATTGGCATTTTCCACCCGTTTGCCCTTTCCCAAACATCTACAACTCGCTGCCCGTTCTCCGATGAATCGACTACATAATACCAACCATACAAGGCTCCGGCAATACAAGCATGATTTGGATAAATGCGGACAGTCTGGCCTACTTGTAGCGGTATTGGTTGTTGAGAATTTCCATCGTCGTGTCCCTTGCTAAGTCCCCATGACACAATGCAGTGTTCCTGACTCACCCGCTTTACGATCAGTCGGCGATCAAGATTAGGCGTATCAGGAGAATAAGCGTCGCGATCGATAATTCCCCATCCCTCATATGCCGCACAAGGCTCACGTCCCAATCCCAACACCCCAACTGCAAGTAAAGCTTCAGGTTGCTGCCGCTCGCCATCGTTATAAACGCTGCAGACTTCTGCCATGACAGAGATGGCTATCTCATCCTCGTAGTCTCCTAAGTGAGCTCGGGAATTCGTAGACAACTGTTGAACATCGAGCAGAGAGTATACACCAGCGTGAAGTTCAAGTTTGGTGCGAAATCCACAGTGTCTTTCGGTCACGACCTTGTGCAGAGTCTGTCGCAAATTCTCGGCGTCCTCTGATAATACTCCCTCAGCCAAAACCAAGTTCTCTATTGAAGTTACCTGCGGCGAGGCTCCAACACTGATGGTTATTTCTTTGTCACTTGAGAACAGGTGCGCGTTTTTTTCGAGCGCATCAAGACACCCAGTGAGTTCGCCTCCGAGATTTGCCATTGCTTGCTTGGCGGTGGAGTCATTGTAGCTGAGACTACTGTGCGAGTAAAGCCCAATAAAGTTTATTTTGTCTTCATTGTCAAGGTTTATCAGCCTTGAAACCAAATCGTCCTTGTTGAGACCTGAAGGAGGTAGGCCTGCCCGGTGGTAGCCGGTGTCGACCTTCAAGTACACTCCAGCTGGAAAGGAGGCTTGCTCTGCAAAGCGAACCACATGGCTGAGCTGGGATGCGTGATCAATCATGACAGAAATGGTGCCTTGGCCTAGCTGCCGACCGATAGCTGCCAGGCGGTCAACCTGGGAGGGTGGCAAGGGGATACCGTAAAGAACATTGACCTGACGGCCACTTTCCATAAATTCGTGTAACAATGGTTGTAGAAACTCAATTTCAGCAACGGTTGATGCTACAAGTCGAACGTCTTTTTTCCCTTCCCCAGCTTGCAGGCGAACTCCTTCCAGAGTCTATCGTTCCAATGTCAGCTTTAGGAGTTTGGAATATTGGGAAAAGAGCAACTGTATCTACCTTGTGTGTCTTGACATGTGCACGAAAGTCTACACCTAAATACTCTACGGCATCTAGTAGAGATTTGCAGTGCCGATGCATTTTGGCCTTGTCTAGTACCAAAGCCGGCTTCGGCAGTTGCGTGATATGCTTCCCGACATAGTGTTGTCGAAAATCACCAGCTGTTTGTAAAATTTGGCATGTCGTTTCCATCTTGAAGTACGATGAATTGGCTGTTGAACGAATAACTGGCTGCACTTGGAGTTGTTAATAAGAGAGCCTTCGATTTGTCAGTTCACTGCCGTGCACGCACTTTTTATAGCCTGGACTTGCAGTCTCTTCGGCTCTCAGGGCCGTTTACTAGCTGAGTCCGAAATAAAAACGTCAACCAAAAAGGGTGCGCGGGTGCGACATCAGGGACCGGGTATCCAGGATACTGCGGCTATTCCGGATGAGGTGTGCGGCTGCGATTTGGGCACGAATTTAGCATCAGTGGGGTGCGTGCTACCATCTGTCCAAAGAAAAGACGGGACATAAGCCACAGAAGCAACGCCTCGAGCTTAGAAGCCCGTATTCTTCATAAAGAGCACAAGTCGTATATATAGAGTGAGTCTTGCTCATATGAGTCCATAGGGTCGACAGCCTCCCACGTTAACCATTATCTTATCCAGACTATCAAACGTCATAAATTGTCCATCATCATGACGCCTTCATCGCCGAGCTGGAGACCAAAAGTGATTATATTCGACCTCCTTACCGCCCTGCTGGATTCTTGGAGTCTGTGGGATGCATCCACGCCGTCCGCAACCGCAGCAGAGGGACGAGTTTGGCGTGCACGCTATTTGGAACTGACATTCAGCACTGGCGCTTACATCCCGTATGAGCAGCTCGTTCATCAAGCTGCAAAGGACGTTGGCTTGCCTGAATCAGCTCCAAGAACGTTGTTGGAAAACTGGGACAAACTGCAGCCATGGCCCGAAGATGCCCAAGTGTTGGAGCAGTTGAGACTGCGAGGTTATAAGCTCGGCGTAGTTACCAATTGTTCGAAACGTCTGGGAACTATTGCCGCGGATATAGTCGGAAGTTTCGACTCTATTGTCACCGCAGAAGAGAGCGGCTTTTATAAGCCTACAGAACAAGCCTACCAGGCTATCTTGGCGAAGATGGGTGTTCAGTCCCAAGAGGCGTTGTTTGTTGCAGGCAGCGCAGGAGATGTTGAAGGCGCAACAAATGCGGGCATGAAAGTTGTTTGGCATAACAAGGTTGGGCTATCGAGAAAGGGCGAATCGGTTCCGCTCAAGGAGGCTACTCGTCTGGATGATGCTTTGTCCGGCTTTATGTAATGCTAATTGCTCTTTGATACGTAACACATTTTAGGCGAGTTTCCTGGTGTGCAGCTTGTCTTGATTTGCATGCAGATGTGATATAACGTCGCACAAATAGCAATACTACGGGTATTTTCGATGTCCTCTGAGCTATTGAGAGCAGCCCTTGCTAGTTAGGTTTGTGTCTCAGTCCGGCTTTGTATTTCTAAGCGTCTTGATGCCGAAGTGTTGAACTTGTTAAAAAACAATTTAGCGCGTATTAAAAAGGAGTTAGCCTGTTGACAACGAATTCCAATAGGCTGAGACAGCGGTGTAATAAGACGAGAACCAGCATTTGAATGCCAGTAGAGGTTGAAAGTTGCTTGTAATTTGCCCGTCATAGATCCGTGCTCCTGGCAAGGGTTCTCACTAGTTTGTTTAGTTATTATTGTGAGTCATTTATTCTTTACAAGGGTTTCGTAAGCATTTCTTGTTTCGTTGTCAAGCTCGACAAGAGAGATAGTACCAAGAGGGGGGAAGCATGAACTTTAGGAGTTGGAAAGTTATGATATATATTGTCAAGCGCTGATCAGAAAGACATCATCTCCATATAGTATATACATACCTTGAAAAAAGCTGACATGGCAATTGATACTTCCGAGTTATTTCAGATGAATCTATCGAGTGTTTATTAGAAAGATAGACGGTGGAAGAACTATCCACCTACTTTGAGTATTGTTGAGACTGGTGATTTTCAATTCGCGTTTCGGTTTTAAGCACGTAGTCTTAAAGCCTAAGACCATAAGATCCTCAGATTTTTCCCGCCTTTTCGAACCCCATAGCTGAAGGATTAGGATTGTGGTATGCTTGTGTCCAACGCGATGATCCGACGTTCTGAAACGGCCGCGTCAGGCCGGGGTTGCCGAACCAAAGAGTGCTGCCTTGGCCACAAAATTACCGCTGACCAATGGGATACAAAGACCAGAATGGTCCGATGCCAGCGAGATCAACTAGGGTGTTGGTTTCAAAGCCAGTTGTCGCTGCATCTCACCCTTTTCTTCATAGGGCTAATGCCACTAAACTTGCTCAGGTAAGGCTGTTGGTCAATGACACGGGAAGTGGGAAGGGCGTGGACCCAAGAATCCTCTTCGGCGGTGGAAGTGCGCATGAGAGAGTAGCAGACCCCGAATGGCCAATAAATATTTGTCAATACTTGCCATTATATATTTTCATTTTAATTTCCGCATCTCCCACTCGTTGATCCAAGTTCTAACATACCCACCCCTACATGTCCTCAACAACAACTATCGATGTCAGACGCCATGAGCATTACTCCAATAACTGGCTCAGAACCTTCGCATTTCCAGACACACGATTTTAGTTGGCTGGAGGACCAGTACTCAGAATTAGATTTCATTCAGTTCACCGACACAGCTCTTAAATCGACTTCTGCTCAGGGTTGTGGAGGAGAAAGCTGGTTACTGGGCTTGAGTTCTACAAGCTTGAACGTAAGCGGATCAAGTTCAATGTGTCATGGCCTGATACGTTGCATTATATGAGGAACTTCACACTAATATATTCAAACTTAGGATATATCTAAAGTTGCATCGCCAGAAACAAGTCGCTCCCCAGCACCGGAAGAAGTAACAAGAGAATCATCTAATTCGGATGGCGTTGTTGACACCACAAGAGCTCCAAGGAACGCACCACGCAAACGCCCCGGCCGTTACAAAAATGCACCTGCACATGTTTTAAACGTATGTGGCATCTCAATATATATATTTATTTTCTCTTGAACTGAAACTAAATATATGCCACACGTAGCGTCGACGAGAACAGTGTAGAGTGGCCCAGCAGAAACATCGTCAGCGAAAGGACAATCGTATAGCTCAGCTTGAAAAGGAGCTGAAAACTTTGAAAGAGGAACACCAAATCGTGCTAAATGCATATATGCTACTAGATAAAGCATACAAAGCCATCGCAACGGAAGTTTCATTCAAGTTTCCAGAGGGGGCTAGGCATGTGAAAGGGTTCTGCCAGGAGAAAATTTAAGAGATCGAAGAAATGGCGTCAGCCTTAATTCATGAGGAACTGTCCTATACATACAACAGGTTATCAGATCCGCTGATAAGATTATACCCTGGTCTTTAGGTACTGTTGCCTAAACGTCCATCAGATTAATAAAGTAGTTGATTACTGTGTATAAATATATATTCGTCACGATTTGCAGCTGTAGTCACTGCTAACTGACATATTTAAACACTAATCACAGCTTTGAAACCTAAGATGAATCAGATTTTGAAACAGTGCAGTGGTATGCACTTATTTGAAGCTTTTCTTCGTCTCCATTCCGATAGGTGATACCAACGGCTAGAGATAGAGACTCGAACACTCTACACAGATCCTAACGCGTTGTGATGCGGCTGACTATGAACAGATTCCACAGACGTAAATCCTTTTGTTCTATGTGAGTTCTCTTCAGTTGTCGCCCATATGCAGCAACCATCGAGAGTACAAGAGCTTCTGCATAGATTTTAAGTACAAAAATGTATTTATCGTCGAAAATTGGGATAAATAAAACGAACTGAGTCCAACATGGGTACAATACAATTCACCACAATATCTAGAGGTACCAAACATCTTCTTGAAAAGCTTAATGGAACCAGCAGCTTCAGCATGACGTTAAGTAGTTGTGGTGCGATAATTCGAGTTGGCTACATCGGTGCTACCGCCAAGAGGTTCGGCTGGGCGTAATGTAGATTACTGCAATTGGGGTCTGTATCGCTTGGGTTGAGCCGAAAAGGCTTAGGAGAAACGGAAGGATAGCTAGGTGTGACTAGAGTAAGAGATATCTCAGAACATCGTGTGGCGTGGGACTGCCGCTCATATCTTGTTTTCGGTCGAGCTGTAGTGGCAAAGAAAAGGCGCTGGCGGACTTCAAGTTTGTAAGAACGGTAGAATACTAGAAGGAGCGTAAACAGTTGATTCATGTGAGTGTGTGGTGGTCAGAGAATTACGATTTCGTTGAAAAGTGATGACTCGGTCTCCTAAAAATTAGTATAAGATAACCTTCCAAGAAAAAATCCTATTGCTGGGGTTTATATCGACAAGCGATTTAGTTAATTGGATCGGGCAGACATACTACTCAGCTCGTAATAGTAATAACAAGACCACTGCTTAAAAATTGAAGGGTATTGTGAATGCTCTATAAATGGCCGGGTTAAGTAGTCCAACTAAAGGTAATGTAGCTACGGAACACCCCACTGAACTAGCTCGAATGACGCCATGACATCAAAAACACGGCTTGACTAACTTCAATAAAGAACACGCCAAGGAACCATCTGATCTATCTGCTGCGGCTGCGCTTCTTTTTTGATACAGTGGCCATCTCGGCTGCATTGGGTTGTGGTAGCTTGCCACGGTTCTTCTGCCTAGTTCACAGGAGACGTTCGTCTTTTATTAGTAAGCCGTATGAGCCATAAACATAGCTACTCATTGCTAACAAATCTCTTCAGCAAATGTATACCAGACTAAGTCTCCAGAATATTTGAGAAAGCCGTCTCTCTTCACTTTCCGTGTTTGAGGATGGTGATGGGCAATCGGTCTTGAATTTATCCGCGAGGATTCACCCTGGACGCTGTCGGTGCAAATGTCTGGTAAATTAGGTATTTATAAAAGAGATCTGTGAAACACACTTTGCAGCAAAAAGAATACAAGCCATCTTCAACAGATCTTAACGTAACAAACTTAATATTAACTGAATAATAAAAATCAATGGCATGAAAAAAGACATTCATTATAAATGTGTAAACTTTGTAATAACACAAAGAAATTTCTCTTAGACAAAAAATGATCAAAGTTATGCGGACATGCATAAGCACCATGCTAACTATTTCCTTACTTGCTTATTTATTTTCTCTTTTCAAGGTCCCCCACCCATCTTTTCTTTGCATTGCTCTTTCTTACCTTTTTCTCCCACCCCTCTCACATAGCAGCGCAAAATGGCCAAAACACAAATAAACCAATTTTGGATATGGATCCTTTCATCTGCTGCAATCATTGGAGTCCTGCTTATAGCCTTTCCTGCGCTGCATTCTCTCTCAGCAGCTTCTCCTCCAAGCCCATCAAAATCCACAAATAACGACGGAACAAAAGAAGCACCCAATACTATCTACAATCCTGGTGACAGTGTTTTACAAGGGGCCAGATCATCTAACAAAAGGCCAAATTTTCTCTTTGAGTTCCTCGAGCGCCATGATATCGAGTCGCTGGATAGCGCGACTGATGAAGCGTGGGATCAAGCAATGAGCACTCCTCTCGGTGGCTTTCTCTTGGTTAAGCACAATGAGACGTATAACCTGGGATGGGGTGTAAGCATGTTTCACAGTGTCCACTGCTTGAGAATGCTGCGCGCTACGATGCAGAATTACTTTGGCCTTGCTGCAGAAAACACTGGCCATGGGACACATACGCATGGCGGACGCGATGGTGCGACCCTGAAAGTAGATGAGAGAACGCATGTTGAGCATTGCTTGGGCTATATTGGTCGAGTGCGTTACCATTTCCTCCTCTTCTATACGGAATTCAGATTCATATTAATGTCGCTTCTCACCGCATTTAGGCTTTGCTATGCAATGGAGATGACACTCTGGAGCCACCATTTACGAAAAAAGACGCAGATGGTAATATCCTCCTAAGCGCGGTCAATGGACAGGGCCATCAGCATTCTTGCCGTGACTCAACGCTGGCTTGGCAAACTGTGTTTGCATCCGAGGAGGATCCCGTAGAACCTTTCGAATGGTCTGCCGGAGATACAGTTCGTAGTGTATTCGGGAAAAAATAGTCCTTGGAATGTATGAGTAGTCACAGATAGCAAGAAGAAGCACAGAGAGTCACCAGGAAATGCAGTGAATCTGAAGAAGTCATGGTTTTTTACATATTCTTTTTCTTAAAAATAATAATAACTGGGAGATTAATTCTCTGCCCCGCTTAGATGTGTACTGTTCATCTCCTCCATATCGCGCATCCAATTAGTGAAAATGGTCGACTCTGTAGTCGCCTGGTCTGGGAAGCAGTGTGGCGTTGGAGTCTAGAGTGACCATATGCTGCATCATCCAATCGTGCAAGGTCTCAAAATTACGGCATGTGTGCGTCCGACTGAACTCGGGATCTGTCTGACCATCGTCTCCGACCCAGTAGAACGGAACAAGTCCAACATCAGCCGTACACATGATCCGTTGGCGCAAATTGTCTATGCAATGGTCTGAGAATAGCAATAACAAATTAGCAAACAACTCTTGGTCTTGACTCAGAATCAGGTTCTTCGTAGATGGATGGTGCCCACGTACCAACGTGGACGGATAGCGTGCGATCTGGATGCTGAAACTCGTCTGCGCCGAGCTTTCGATAGTAATCATGGTTATACCATGTCGCCTTTCGAAGTAGATTCTACACAGAGAAGAGTTAGATCAAAGTGTTTGGGAGAGAGATAAGCGCGTCATACCAAGCAATGTAGTTGATGAAATACTTCAACATCGGCAGGAATCCCCGTCAGATTGGCTTGATCTGGACCGCCAGTGAGATGAATGTGATCAGATGTTAGATCCGATTCACTGGCTTGATCTTCGGGAATGAGAAGGAATCCAACTGCTCAACTATTAGTCTGATGATGGTATAGCAAATGATTGGCGTAGGGAATTAGGAGATGGTAGAATATGTATCATACAATTGGCGCCTGCGAAGTTCCACGCAGCATCAGTCTCCGGCGAAGGAGGCTTACGATAACGGCTGCCCTGGCTATAGAATGTTGAGTCAAACTTGACATGTATTGTCTCGAGGTTCAGATCTCGAAGCATCGGCGCGAGGCTTGGAGGTTCCGCCACTGACGCTGGAGCATGACATTGTGGTCTTGTGGAAGCGGTGATCCAGAAAGTAAGAAGGTTGGTTGCACATAGCAGAACTGGGAATCCGATGACAACACTGTACCATCTACAATTGGAGCTACGTGATCTCCTGGGTGCTGGTGAGAAGTTTGTGCCTGCGTCTGTGTCTGTGTCTGTGCTGCTTTCTTCTAGAAGACCCTGTCCCTGTTCAACTTCATCAATATCTGAGATGGTCTTGCCATCGATCTCTTGTTTCCTGAATTTATTCATGTTGTTTTTCTTTCTGTCCTTCTTTCTTTCTTTTGCCTCTGCTTTTCCCTAATTCTGCGGTTGTCTTTGGCGGGGTATTGACCAAGAGGGATACGTGGGATGAGAGAGTGGGATGGATGACGGTCAACCTCCGTCGTCCAGAGAAATGCCCGTTCGCATCCGCAAAAGTAGAAGAGGGTCTAACATCGTGTGATATTAGCGGGCTTTGTGTATCCAGGTTGCCAGGTTATAGATACGAAGTAACCGTGGTTTGAGCTGCATTAGTATGCAGTAGCTAGCTTACTCTTAAGTCCAATGCAGTAGTGCGTCTTACTTGAATGCATTGCAATATATCCATGCCTCTTTCCCCCACTTACTCGTACGAACTACTTATTCTAGTGAGTGATAAGCGATCCGTCGCTGCTGTATCAGGGATCATCTGGCGGGTGCGCGGTTATATCCACCTCAACCCGCAGATTACTCGTACAATGAGGACATCTACGGAGTAGGCAATGCAGGACTTTTTGCCTCCGTCCATGGTTCTCCGCGGCCAGCGGCCACCCTTCTGCAAGAGTCGGGCAAAAATTAAGTAATTATCGGAGAGGGGGATTGATAATGCCGGATTTATCTTCTTTAAGGCAATGTCAATCGTTGAGGGAGGCAATTGTTTCTTGGTCCGCACCTTATTATCGCATTAGAGAGCAGAGACGATTGGGATCAGATTTTTTCTTTCTATCTGGCCGTTCCAAATCCTTCTTGTATCGTAGTCTTAAGTTTTTAGCTCGCCCAAATCGTATTTCTGCAACGATAAAAGCCAAGCTCCACCTCATTGATGGCGTCATCTCCTTCTCTCCCCACTGTAAGCTGGTCTGCGCAGTGGCTGGAGTGATGAATACTGATCGTCTTGTTATCGATGTATTGCTCATGGTTGTTAATAGCGAACATGATTTTCCGCCACTGGAATAAGCAGTGTTCCCCGTGATAGATGTGTGTGTAGACCTTGATATTGCTTCCACGCCAAAGTGCCTCCGATTCGACTTCATTCTAAGTAACAAGTCAGAAACCTTTTGTAAGGATTGTTGATGTTGCCGGGCTGAGGGAGGTGGACTATACTATCATATCCTTTTCGAGATACCACTTTCTGTCTTCAAACACCGGATAGCGGTCCGAAAGCTCTTTGTACACGCACTGTTTGGGCATCCAGCCGTAGAATAATGGCTCCATGACACATCCGCGTTGCATGGCCTCTTCACTTGACCGTCCACAATGATTCCACTTCTCGTCCAGCGCATCTCGATGGCCACGAGTAATCCAAAGCCAGGCGCCTATATTCGCAACACCAGCAAGAATAAATAGAACCACCATCAGGATACTGAATTTGCTTGGGCGCTCCACGCACGACGGTCGTTTCGTACGCCGTATATGCGATGGAACTCCAACTTCTTCATACTCGATGTAGTCTCGCACTTGGTCTTTCTGCTCCATCTTCGAGAGAGAGAAATCTTCCTTTTCGTTGATAGAGCTTCGCGTCAGAGTGAAACTGAATGAACTTAGAAACAGAGTGGAAAGGACTGATCTGCCCAGGAAATGAAACGAGTTTGCGTTTGCACGAAGAATCTACGGAGAACAATGTCCGATGCAGAACGCATGTAACCGTCGCCCAGGTAGGGTAGTAGTTCTCCAGTGTGGGGTATAAGATAAAGAAACAAGTTGGGGCAAAAAAAACCAACTTAGATCCAGAGTAGTAGCCGGGGTCGCTAGACAAAATATCCCGGTAACATTGGAAAGAGAGTGCGTGATAGCTCTGCGTTGTCACATAAGCATTCTACACCTTCTGTATCAAGTTAGATGGGGAAAGTGTCTCAGATCTAATATCACACCGTAAAACATACAGAAATGTTACTCAGAAAAATGATTATAATTGTAATAAACCCAGGGCTATGTAAGATTGATAAGGAGTGTTGTACACTGTAGCCGTAACTTTTCGTTAACTCTATATAGCAATTGGCTAGCATATTTACGATTCAATGGTAAATCTCTGAATATACCAAAGCTCCCTGTGATTTCTTGTTCAGTAAGTTTACAGCTGCAAGTCGAGCAACAGAGAAGCCTCCACCCTTACCGTGCTTTTGCTCGTATATGCCCCTCTATTAAATAAACCGGTGGCACTTTAGGTCTAACCTCCATATGCATTATACTGGAAAATTCAGTATTGATATGTAAGAGTATGACGGCATGCTTTCGACTAATACAGTCGTCCGATTGCACCAGCTTATACACCTGCCGCATTTGGAGAAATGGGCTCTTCTTTGCGTTTGGAGATTCTCCAATAATTAGAATCCTTCGCCAAGATCGGTCAAGGCACGACCTTTTGAACAACCCAGTCTGTGGATACCGAATCTTTGCTTGCTTTGAATCACAATGATGATTGAGGGGGTTCAGTGACTGCATCCAGCAAACGTTTTTCTCACTGGTAGATTTTGAGAGGGGCTCTGAGGGGTAGGGAACAATTTGGCAAGCCTTTAAAGCTGCCTACACCAAGTATTTTGGTATCAAGCTTTCTTCCTTCTGCTCTTCTTTTGTACCCAACCAATCTTTTCTTTTACCTAGCTTTACGCTGCTGTACAAACTTTCCACTAGCTTTTGACACAATGAAGGCTACTCTTCTCACATTTACTCTTTGCACGGTGGCTCTTGCCGCACCGGTTGCACAAGAGGGTATGAAACGCCTCACATCTTCATCTATAAGTTGAAACGTACAAACATTCATTGACTAACACCTGCACCTTACTATAGCCAAGCGTGACAAGCTTCAGAACCTGTTTTACGTTCCTGCCGGCGCTGAGGGCGAGTCGCCAGAAAAGCGTGACAAGCTCCAGAATCTCTTCTACGTCCCAGCTGGTGCTGAAGGCGAGACACCAGAAAAGCGTGACAAGCTTCAGAACTTGTTTTACGTTCCTGCCGGCGCCGAGGGAGAGTCGCCAGAAAAGCGTGACAAGCTCCAGAATCTCTTCTACGTTCCAGCTGGTGCTGAAGGCGAGACACCCGAGAAGCGTGATAAGCTCCAAAACTTGTTCTACGTTCCCGCCGGCGCTGAGGGAGAATCACCTGAGAAGCGTGACAAGCTCCAGAACTTATTCTACGTTCCCGCCGGCGCTGAGGGAGAATCACCTGAGAAGCGTGACAAGCTCCAGAACTTGTTTTATGTTCCTGCTGGTGCTGAGGGAGAATCACCTGAGAAGCGTGATAAGCTTCAGAATTTGTTTTATGTTCCCGCCGGCGCTGAAGGCGAGACTCCAAAGCAAAAGTAAAATAATCTCGTTGGTGAAAAACAATGATATGTCGAGCAGTGTGCTGTCATAGCTAGTTATATAATTGTAACTCTTGCTCCAACTACCTAGATGTACTGTGCCGTTGGCTTAAAATTAACGAGTGATGGTAGCCAAAGATAGTCAATACTGCTCTGGCCTAGCGGGTATTGAACAGCTCCTCTAGAAATCCAGCATGTCCATGCTTTGTAGCAGTAATGGCACAGCGAATCAAAGCCGGAGACGCTATCCAAAGAGGTCTTCTCTCAAGAGCAAAAAGCGTCTGTGTAGCCCCAATTACAATGTTTTCGGAGTATGATGGTTCTGTGTAAGTATTAAAGAAGATGCAGGGGCCTATTACCTCACTTCTCCAGTTAGCAACTATTAGAAACTTTTATTTCTAGTGATTCACCGGTCCGTGTATAATGATAAAATGCATGCGGTATGAATATTCTTTTCTCCTGTAGTAACCATTGTATTATCACCGGTCGGCACTGTATCAGTTATAATTACATTCGTCGTGGTGGAAATACACACAGGTATTTTTGTCTAGGGTAACACTCATTTTTGGTATTGTATAATGGCCAAGAAATGATCTGATGAAGTAAACACGTCCCTATCGTGGGCTAGTGCCAGATATATCACGTTAGGTTTCCTCGATTTGAATCCGGCAGTCATTTATGTGTCACATAAGGTAAGGACAGATAGATGCATCGTCAAGAAATGCTCTATTAAACCGTAATGTTTAATGACGATCTCGGTATATGCTGTTGTATTTGCAGCGATAGAGAGGGTTACCGTACAAATCTTTTTCTAGGGATTTGCTACATATTCGCCTTCTTTCCAAAATAAATGGTGTCCTTAATGTCAACACTTCGAACATAACGATGAGATTTTAGATGATTAGCACATTGTTTGTTTCCTGAATCATTAATACAGGATGCGCCTCTAGGAGCCATTAAGAATCGTGACCAAACTAATTGGGTCTTGTTGTTTCGAAGGATCGATGCTTAGAAATCAAAACAGGACGGCATGCGAAGTATATGTATTTTATTCTAGTTGGTTGGGCCGCGTCGTGCTAAGCAGGACATAGTCCGCCACGAGTCACGATATTTCTCCGCAACTCCGCTGTGTTGGTTGTCGGTTGACTGACTGGCTGCTTTGGATCATATAACATACCAGTATACCCACGCCTTCTTGTTGAATTCATCTTCGACGTACTTTAAACGTGACGAGATTTATTGAAGTCCTCAATGTCCTCGCTATAATGTCGACGTTTGTCAGAAATGACCAACTGTTTCAGCAGAATAATGAGCAGTTTGACTTTAATATAAAGTTTGAACAAGTATTTCTTTCTATTTTGCCATCTGCTCTGTTTATAATAGCCGCATCATGGAGGACAATCTCCCAGGCTAGGAAGCCTGTGTTGGTAAATGCACCTCTTTTCCAGATCATCAAAATGGTATGTTCACCCGTTCCGTGATGAAATGTACAATCCCAAGTCACTGATTGTGTTGCCCTAGGCGGCTATGACATCTTATACCTTGCTTCAACTCGCACTTCTTATTCTTGCAGCAGCATTCGGCTTATTCCATATATCAAGCATCTTCATCGCTGCGTCAGTTCTCAAGCTGCTGTCAAGTATTTCGATGATCCCTCTTACGGCTGTAGAACACAATAGATCACCCCGACCATCAGTGTTGTTAACAAGTTACTTGCTTTTGTCTCTGCTCTTCGATGTCACGCAAGTAAGAACACTCTATCTATCATCAGCTACCTCTGCGGAGCTCTCCTATAGCAATCTCTTCACTGCCGCCGTTGCTCTGAAGACAGCAATACTGGTCTTAGAATCCCGGAAAAAGTCTAAATGGATGAACTGGAATGAGAAAGAGCACAGCCCAGAGGAAACCAGTGGCATCTTGTCGCTAGGTGTCTTTTTCTGGCTGAATAAGCTATTCCTAGACGGCTATAGGAAAATTATGTTGCTTGATGACCTCTACTCCCTTGATAAGTCCTTAGACCCCGAAATAATCTATGAGAAGTTCTCTTGTAACATGGATTATTCGAGAATGAAGGGTGACAAGTTCGGCCTTACGAAAGTTCTCATGCGCACACTCATAGGACCTCTTCTTTTTCCCACAATTCCACGATTAGGCCTACTTGGATTTACACTGGCTCAGCCTCTTTTCATTGAACGGCTGCTGGATTATCTTGCCGAGGACACACTCGACCCAAATATCGGTTATGGGTTCATTGGCGCTAGTTTTTTCATCTATGCAGGAATTGCCCTTTGCTGGGCCTTTCATCGGTATACCTATTCATACAGATCATCGGTAGCATAGCAAAGCGCTAACGGGCAAGTGTAGATACTATCACCACAGAATGAGAACTATGTTACGATCGATATTAGTCACGGAGACTTTCATCGCAGCCACAAAAGCCCGCATTGGGACGAACGACGACAATGCTGCGTTGACTCTCATGAGCACTGATATTGAACGAATAAGAATTGGCTTTAGGCAACTGCACGATATTTGGGCAAGTGTGCTCCAGGTTGCATTGTCTGCATGGATGCTATACAGTCGGGTTGGTGTGGTCTTCGTCGCTCCTATTGGAGTGGTAATCGTATGTTTCATTTGTCTGGTGATTGTGATGAATTTCATAGGAAACGCACAGAGAGATTGGATGATATTGGTCCAAAAACGAGTCGGTCTGACTGCTACAATAATTGCTAGCATGAAGAACCTGAAAATATCCGGCCTTTCCTCCCCGGTTCGCCAATTTGTGCAAAAGCTTCGGGTTGAGGAACTAATAGCCGGAGTCCGATTCCGCAAGATATTTATCGCAGCAGCTCTTTTCGGGTTCATTCCACTGCTTTTGAGTCCAGCTCTGACCTTTGCGTTGACTCAAAATCGACTAGATGCCTCACGGGTATTCACGGGCCTTTCATTTCTTACGCTTCTGACTATGCCTTTGTCTCAAGTGTTCCAGTCAATCCCAGAAGTGATCTCCGCTCTGGCCTGTATAGGTCGAATTCAGGCGTTCTTGGAGTGTGAAACGCGTGATGATTTCCGCCAGGTTTTGGCCGATATAAAGCGGCATTCTGTAAAAGCTCCAATAGAGAGTATACTTCCTTTTGAGTCGAAAGTGCTCATAAAAGATGGAAGTTTCGGTTGGAAAGCAAACAAACCAGTCTTACGAGATGTGAACCTCCGGATACCAAAGCGCTCGCTCACTGTTATCGTCGGACCTGTTGGGTCAGGAAAATCTACCCTCTGCAAAGCGCTGCTAGGGGAGATTCCATTCCACGAAGGCCGAATTATTTTGGATGCACATATTCCACATGTTGGATTTTGTGACCAAACAGCGTTTTTATCCAACGGGTCAATCAAGGATAATATTATAGGGTTTTCTTTAGTCGACGAACAAAGGTATGCCGAAGTCATCGATGCTACAGCCCTAGCTTTCGACTTTGCCACTTTGGCAGAAGGAGACAAAACAAATGTTGGATCCGATGGTATCGCTTTGTCCGGAGGCCAGAAGCAACGCGTTGCTCTCGCGCGGGCTTTGTATCTGCAGACAGACTTTCTCGTTCTTGACGACATCTTCAGTGGTTTAGATGTTGATACGGAGCAGCAAGTATTCCGTAAAGTTTTCGGCGCGGAAGGGCTTCTCACGCGACGACGCTCTACTGTTGTTCTATGCACTCACAGTGTTCGACACTTGCCTGCAGCAGACTACGTGATCGTGCTTGAAGATGGCATCGTTAGCGAACAAGGTACCTTTAACGAGCTCATGGCAAATCAGGGCTATCTCCAGCGTCTCGGTTTGAAGAGGTCTTCAGAGAATAATACTCGGCCAGAACGTTCAGCCCCCAAAGGCCATGTTCAAGAGCCGACTTTCGAAGAAATTAGGACCACGATACCTACTGTAAACACCACACCTAGTGCAGACGCGTCTCGACAGATTGGGGATAGAACAGTATACAAGCATTATATGATGAACATGGGATGGCCGGTGGCGGCATCTGCCTTGTTCTTTGCCACGCTGTGGGGGTTCTTATTGAACTGTTCTACAATCTGTAAGTCAAGATGGAATGAAAAATTCGTATAAATGCCGAGAACCTGTTGGTTCGAACTAACGATGCCATGTAGGGCTCACGTACTGGGTCGATGATATAGATGCGGAAAATCCGGCGCACTCCCATGCTTTCTGGGCTGGCATATATGCTTTGCTTCAAATCAGCGCTTTGATATCATTATTTCTCCTCGGTGCCTCAATCTGGGTTGTCTCAATCAAACGTGCAGGTGCCAATCTTCACCAAGATATCTTACGCACACTGTTCCGAGCAACATTGCGCTTCTTCACTGACACTGATACTGGCGTCACCACAAACTTGTTCTCGCAAGATTTGAACCTTATCGACACAGAATTACCGGACGCAACGGTCAGCACTCTGTTTTCGGTATGCATACGGTGATATGACCCTGGAGAAACTCTCGAGTCCACCAGTTGACAAAGATAATAGATCACTCAAGTTATCGGGCAAATGGCTGTCATGCTCACGTCGTCTCTGTACCTTGCAATCAGCTTTCCGTTCCTTGTCGCTCTTCTTTATATGGTGCAGAGATTCTATTTGCGAACTTCGCGACAATTACGATTGCTCGACCTAGAAGCTAAGAGTCCTCTGTAGTGAGTTCATGGTAGCCTCACGTGGTGTCATGTTTTGTACTGATCGATATCTAGTACCCATTTTCTTGATACTGTCAGAGGTATCGCAACTCTACGAGCATTCGGTAAGTACAATGACTCATTACGCAAATTGTTTGTTCTATCATGGCGCTACTATTAACAACAGCTTTGCAGGTTTTATTCCCAATGATGTTTACAAGAATTTCTGGCTACTTACTTCCAGTCAAAGGCCATCGTATCTACTTCTCATGATCCAGGAGTGGTTGAATATCGTTCTCAATGTTGTCGTCATGCTACTAGCAATAGCCCTTACGACGCTCGCAGTTCGCCTCCACTCCAATTCTGCCTTCGCTGGTGCTGCTCTGTACAGTCTCTTGAGCTTCGGCGAAAATCTTGCCGGTATTGTTCTTTTCTGGACCAGTCTTGAGACCTCACTTGGGGCGATTGCAAGACTCAAGACGTTTAACGATACTGTGAAGCCGGAAGACAGAGACGGAGAGAGTATCATTCCACCTGAGGACTGGCCACAGCGCGGTGTGGTGGAGCTGAAGGGGGTATCCGCTACATATTCGTAAGAACCCAAATTATAACAATCTTGCTGGCCAAGTACTAACTCCTAAAACAGCCCTGAATATCGCGAGGGTAGCACAACTCGTCTTGCTCTCCATGACATCCATCTGACGATCAATTCTGGAGAGAAGGTGGCCATTTGCGGCCGTACTGGCAGTGGTAAATCTAGTTTTATCGCCTTGCTTCTCAAGCTGCTCAATCCCACATCAACAACGACGGAGAATATAGTGATTGATGGCCAGCTGCTCCAACCTTTAAACCGATCTGAGCTACGCCAACGCATCATCGCGGTGCCCCAGGAAACCGTCTTCTTGCCCGATGGATCTACCTTCCAGGCTAATCTTGACGTGTCCGAAGAAGCAACGCGCGAGGAATGCGAGGCTGTGCTTACAACTGTCGGTTTGTGGGAGTTCGTTCAAGATCGCGGTGGTTTGGACGCAGGCATGAATGCGTCCACCTTTAGCGCTGGACAACGGCAGCTGATGTCGCTTGGACGTGCTCTGATCAGGCGCTCTATTCGACAACGAAAGTATGCGGCCGGTACAGAACATGGTGGCATTTTGTTACTGGATGAAGTCAGCTCCAGCGTGGATCAAGAGACAGAACGCGTAATGCAGCGGACGATCAAGACTGAGTTCAAAAACTATACAGTTATCGCGGTTGCCCACCGGTTGGATATGGTAATAGATTTTGATAAAGTAGTTGTTATGGATAGAGGGGAAATTGTTGAAATGGGTATTCCGGCCGTATTAGCACGAGAGGCGGGGAGCAGGTTTGGAGATTTAGTGAGCGCAAGCAATGAGTAGATGAACGGTCGGATGTCGTTGCGTCAGCACACACGGTACGTAAATTCGGGCGTCTTTACTAGGTGCTCAAGAGCTTAGATATAAGTTTGCCTTTACTTTATTTTTACACATATAATTATATTTCCAGTATTCATTTCACGGCAAATGCTATGACCACCTATATACCCTGATGATATCCTCGGCCGCCCATTCGGTCGTAAGTGGTTTTAATTTTACTTCCATGCAATCCTCCGGGGCAATCCCACCAATCCTGACCTAAATATTTAGTGAGCCAGACACCAAAGTATAGCGACGCGAATTGGAGCTTGCCCTTGCACTCCGCCTTGGTGTCACCATGCTATTCCTCTTCTACGATGGGGTCTTGTAGAGTGAAAACCCATCACAAACGACAGAAAGTTTCGATGCACCGGACAGGAATATGCAGCCTAATCTACTACTGTATTGTGATTCTTAGCTATATTAAACTCCCATACCTGATCCATTATTCATCTCTATCCTATTCCTTGCTACAAAGCGCCGACGCATTTGCAATCTTACTAGCGGTTGCAGTAATTGGCACAGCTGCCATGATATCAAAAACACTAACACGGGCTTCGATCTCCTTGAGAGCCCAGTCAACAATCTCGATAGCGACGAGAGAGTCTAAGCCGTAAGAATGTAGCGCCCGCGAAGTATCGACATCTTCTGCTTCTATCTGAAGCATTTTTGCTATTCGGCTTACAAGCGACGCTGTTATATGCCCACTCGCCTCAACCAAGGTCTCCGATTTGGAAATCAACGCTCGAATTGAGTCGCTCTTGCGTCTGTTATTCGAGTCGCCAGCAGAATCACTCACCTTTTCAAGATCCGTCGTAGCCATGATAGAGAACTTGGCATCTGATAAATAGAAAGGAGGAGGAATACCGGCTACTACAGCGCTACCACCAGTAGCAAGTCCAGTTAAGACTTGGGCGGGCAGACGGCCGGCAATTGCTAGTTTGACCAGGTTTCGTAGCTCGCCCTCACGGACGCCATATGGCTCTTCCCATTCTTTGAGATTGTCCGTCATGCCGTTTTCTGCCAGAACGCCTATGTCACGCATAAGGCCAACATCAAGAGTTGTGGCCTTCTTTCCTTCGTCGCGGCGCTGAAGGGCAAGGGCATCTTGGTATGCGCACCCTGCTGCATAGTTACTCTGACCACGATTGCCAAATGTACCAGCAAAGGAGCTAAGTGCCACAAAGAAATCGACGTCAGGCAATGCGTTGTGAAGGTTTTGCGTTCCTTGAACCTTGGGAAGCGTGGATTCCTGCCACTGAACATATGACATGTTGGTAAAGAGGGTGTCTCTCAAGACCATCGCACATTGGATCACACCATGTACTGGACCAAGCTCTGCCGAACAGACGTCTAAGGCGTGCTTGAGCGCCGACATCTCTGATACATCGCATTGCAGACATCTAACCTGCACGCCGAGCTCTTCAAGGTCGCTGATAAGATCGTTGGCTGAGGCTGAAGCTGCCCCTGATCGCGAAAGGAAGCACAATTTTCGTGCACCGTTTTCCGCAAGCATGATGGCTAGACTGCGGCCCAGACCACCGAGACCACCAACGAGGATATAGCATGCATCGCTTCTTAAGTTTAGGTCGATGGGTAGACGTTCGCCAGATCCTATCAAAGGTACAGAGTCATTATCATTCCATGATAATATGATCGTCTTGTCTTGTCCCTCTGTCTGCGCATACTGAACTGCGCTCTCCACTTCAGAGGCCGAGAAAACTTTGGAAGAAGCTATGGGCTTCGTAATTCCTTTGGAGTGGAGTCCGAAAACGGCGGCTATGATTTGGGTCATAAGCTGAGGACTCTTGCGAGCAATGTTGCTGAGGCTAAAAGAACTGAATGTTGTGTCCTGAGGGACAAAATTTGCGTCTAACACCTTGCTGTGTGAGCTGTCGAGTAGACCAATCTCTACAAAAGTACCAAAGGCCGCAAGGCATTGTGCCGTTTGTCTGTGAGTCGCATTTCTCGGCGAGCCGAGGATGATGTCGATACCACGGCTGTTCGTCATATGCTTGATAGTGTCCACAGTATGAGAATCTTGCAGATTGAAGATGTGATCACTCGGAATATCATATGTGCCACATATCAATTCTCGTTCCACATCTTCCTTGATGGTGGCGTAAATTTCCACGTTGTAGTTACGTGCAATCTGAATTGCAGCTTGGCCAACATCTTCCGCTGCAGCATGGATCAATATCGAGTGTCCGCTCTGTATCCGAGCGACTCGGTCCAAAGCATACCAAGCTGCCGCATAAGCAGCAGCCCCACTGATTGCCTCTGTGAATGTGTGTCCCGAAGGTAAAAGATGACAGAAATCTGCTTTAGTTCTCTGCAAAGTCTGACCTGCGAGGCCAAGACTATACGTGACCACCGAGTCACCAGGCCGAAATTTCGTCACGCTGGATCCAACGCGAACAATCACACCTGCTGCTTCAAATATGAGAGGCTCATCAGTATCGACAAATAGATGATTAGAGCTGAGTACCCTAGTTAGCGGTTATGTTCGACAGGCTGGGGACAAGGATGGTTATTACCTGATAGTGCTTGCTTTAATTTTGATCTCTACCTCGTCGCCCTCGAGATCTGCTGTCGGAACGCTATCGCGTTTAAAGCATGCTGTACCAGTGCTGGTTATGGTTAAGCTTAGGGGAGCATCTATGCTAGTCAATGGAACATGACTAGTTGCATTGGCGCCGACATGTTGCGCGTCGTCAATCTCGGCACTCAGTTCCTCATCTATTTCGACACGGCTGGTATATATCATGTCGTTTTCAACAGTAAATTCGTTGTCAGAAGTTTCCGAGTCCAACAGTTGACAAATCAAATGTGATAGACGCTTTGGTTGTGAGAGAGTTGCTGATGATACGTGAAGAGTCTGGAGCTGGCTTCCCGGGATTTCGTTGCGTACAACTCGTGTCAAACCATTGATCAGACCTTTCCTGGCATCATCCAGTGCATCAATCCATAGAAGACTTTTGCATTGAGTGATGAGCGTTTGCACAGCATAAAAGTCCTTCTCTACCAGTGATTCTAAGACAGCGGATTGTGCTTCAAGAAGAGCAACGCAGTCCTTGTTTTTGAGAGCAGATGCGTTGTCGATGCCCCACGTATGAATGGATGCACCATAGCCAAGAGCCGACAGTGTTATCTTTAGTTGCTCCGCCACTGCGGTAACGGATTCATTCGCATTGGCTGGTTGGATTAGCACGATGTCCTTCTCTTTTAGACCAGCACCGGCAACATTCCCGCTACTCTCCAAAGAGGCAACCAGGAATACAGGCTCGCCAGAGGCAGAGTCCCCAAATTGGAAAAAGTTCGTGAAACCAGCTTCTTGAAGAACAGATTTTGCTGTTGCCACTTGTTCTGGGGCTTCAATTGCGCAAATCCTTCCATCCTCCTTGAGCAGAAGCCTTGCATTATTGACAATGTTTGACGGCGCCGAAGATATTGCTGAGCAGACGACGAGATCAGCTGTCCTGGCGTGTTCCTGGAACAAATCTTGATCGGCTTGTAGAGTAACCCCTTCGGCCGCAGGAGAAGAATCCCCTGGTCCAGATTTGGTCTTTCCATCGTATCCGAGGGTTGTGTAATTTGCCGTCTGAAGCACATCTTTCAAAAGAGTTTTATCTTGAGCAAAAGTAGAGCTTTCTTGCGCTAGTTCTACAATGTGCATTGTCGGGGTTGTATGGTGAATGATGTTGATGAACTTTGAAAAGCCACTGTCAGCCAGAACCAAGGGAAACATCCAAAAAAAAAAGAAAAGAAAAAAAAAAAAGAAGGAAAGTAAAAACGGAAGAGTCCCAAATTCTGAATTCAGAATCCAAGAAGAAAAAGAAAAGATAATAATGGCGCTTGAAAAGATACAGAATAACTTACCTCAGAGAGCTGCTGATAACTGCTCGTCTGTGTTGATGGCTCTGTTGATATAGAAACAATGCGTTGAATATCTTCGTTGGTAATGAAGTTAATCGATGGCCTCCATACTAGCTTGCTACACATCTTTCGGGCCAGCACAGCTGTCTTCTGGGCGGCGCTTGTCTGCGCAATCTCAGTGCAGTGTAGCCCGGAGATTTCGAGAACTGACTGTTGCTCCTCTTCATCCACGATCCCGATTGTTGCCTTCAACAGCCTTCTGGACCCGAGCTTACGAGCTTTTGAGTAGCCTTTCAATTTTGTCTGTGCCAAGTATGGTATGTCGGTTGAGATATACATTTCATCCATAGACTTGGGCACCATGGGTACGGCCAGCTTGCTTAGATGATTACTATTGGCCGCTGCGAAGGCCAGATGGAACATGGCATCCAAGGTTGCGGGGTGGATTACATGTGGCCTTTGTGTATCGTGTAGACCAACACTTGGAATGGTCACAGAACCGCAACTCTGGCCGTCACCTACCAAAATCTCGGTGATGTTGGCGAAAGTTAGCCCATAGTTATATCCCAAGTCGGTAAGCGTCTGGTAGAGCTCAGCCGGCTGCTGCTCTTCCTTGCATGAAGTTGATGCCTGCTTATACCGCAGCAATCCAGGATCTTCCTGGGCTTCCTTTTCAGTGATCAGGTTTTCTGGACCCGAGTCATCATAGCAGACGCGTATGAGCCCTCGACAATTCCGTACAAGAGATTTGCGATCAGGCGAACTGCATATAACAAACTCATTCCACAGCTCTTCCGAAGAATTGGTAACTGATGAGTGAGGTCTCAGAGTTATAGTGTGCTCAAGCTCTTCATCTTCTGGTACAAGCATAGCCGATAAGAACTCAATGTCACGCAAGCTCAAGCCCTTGACCTTACGCGCTGTGTCTGCACCTTGCAGTGCCGCCTCGATCGCCATGGCCAAAAAGCCAGCTCCAGGATAAAGGACAGAGTCTTGAATGTTATGGTCTGCCATCCAGGGTTCTTCTGATAGACGCAAGAAGCCACGCCATACCCGTTCCCCTTCCAAGAAGCTTGGAACAGGCGAACCTAGTAAACTGCTAGCAGATACAGGTCGGTCTTTGCGTCCGCGTGCCAGACGTGACTCAGACCAGTACTGTTGGGCATGATTCCATGGATAAGATGGGAGATCGACTAGTATCTTATTTTTCCCAGTCACTGTTCCATTCACCCACGCAAGTTCCACAGGTTTACCGTATGCTATCAGCGTGCCTATCAAATTCAGCGTCGTTTCAACCGCGCTTTCATTGCGCACTACGGCTGACAGATATGGCTTGTTGTTAACGCCCAGTGCTTGGATACTTTGAGTTGCTGGCCCTCGAAGCGCGGTGTGTGGACCAATCTCGACGAGGATGTCGACGGCGTCTGTGCCACTGGATCGTGCGTCTTCATCGGGGCGCATCAAATTCTGTATAGCTGTGGCAAATTTCACTGGTGAGACCAAGTTCCGAACCCAGTAATCGGGTCCCAAGTCTTTGTATGTGATCTCGGATTCGGTTACACTGGAATACATCTTGCAGGCTGCGTCGCCGCCTGTTGTTGTGTTTGCTCGAGGCTGGATAACGGCAATTGCTTTGGCATATTGCTCCGCTACAAGCTTCATATGCTTTGAGTGATAGGCAGTATCCACCAGAAGCTTGCGTGCAAATATGTTTTCCTCTTGTAGCGCCGCTTGTAATGAGATTATAGCTGCTGCATCTCCTGACAAGGTTACGCTTGAAGGAGAGTTAATACAGGCAATGTTGACTTTGTCTGGGCAGACGCGCTCGATAAAGGCTGAGCAAGTATCTGGTGATGCACCGACAGCCATCATGGCCCCTTCTAGGTCTGGCACCGCAGTCTTCATATTTGAGCAAACCACGCCACGACTGTAGGCGATTCGCCAAGCATCTTCACGAGAAAGATATCCTGCGCAGTACGCAGCACCAATTTCTCCGCTTGAGTGACCAACAACGGCATCCGGAACAACAGCCCATTTGCGTAATAAGTCAACAAGGGCAACTTGTAGTATGGTACACAGCGTCTGCGAATAGAGCGCGAGTCCTAGGCGGGAGGTTCCCTTGCCACGAGAAAGCTCAGCCCGCGCTGACCACGGGCAGCCAAGGGTTTTCTTTAGGAACAAGTCTGCTGCCTCGATACTGGCGCTGAATTCTGGAAATGCCATAAGTGCCATTCCCATGGTAGCCCATTGCGCTCCTTGGCCGGTGAAGACGAATCCGAGACGCGGCACGCTGGATGACATGACCTCTATTCTGCCACCGTCATCGGATTCCAGGGCATCAGCTAGCTCATCCAAGGATGAAGCTAGGGCGAAAGTCTTCCACTGCAATCTTGAGCGCTTGTTGCTGAGTGTATAGGCTAGGTCCGCGAGGTACTTCTCTGCTTGTGAATCATCATGCAGCTCATCTATCTTGGTACGCAGATATGATGATAATGACTTCTTCGTACGCGACAAGCCGGCGCGATCTTGGGCTGTAAGCACATAAACTCGCGACGTATTTGGTTGGGTGCTGTATTCATCTTCCTCATCTTCTTCTTCTCTGCCTTCATAATTTTCCGAGGAAACATAGTGCAACCCCCGAAGGCCGCGACCTCCAAGGTACGAATACGCATCATCAAGGATTGCATGAGCATTGGTTCCACCGTAGCCGAATGAATTGATACTGATGCGGCGTGTTCCTTGGCTCGGCCACTTCATCAATTGGGTAGGAATCTGGATGTTCCAATTCTCAAAGTCAATTTTTGGATTTGGGTTGTGAAAGTGAATGTTTGGTGGAATGACGCCGTGCTCCAACATAAGCACACTCTTGATGACGCCGGCCAATCCAGACGCAGCCTCGAGGTGACCAATCTAAATGAATGATGTTAGCCCCATGTGATTCGGAGTTCGCATGCATATACACGTACATTTGCCTTCACTGATCCGACCACAAGTCTGTTTTTGGACGAACGGCCCTTGGCAATGGTCCTAGACAAGGCCAACGTTTCTGTAGTATCACCAGCCTGTGTGCCTGTACCATGAGCCTCCACGTAGCCAGTCTGGTCAAAATCTAGGTTCGCAAGCCGGTATACATCTCGTATCAGCGCCTCCTGTGCATCGGCACTCGGGAGTGTCAGGCTCTTCGTGTGTCCATCTTGGTTTGAGCCAGTTGCACGGATAACTGCTCGAAGAGGATCCAGTGCCACGATGGCATCATCGACTCGTTTTAATACTATGGCAGCGACACCTTCACCGCGCCCGTATCCATCGCCAGACGCATCGAAGCTTTTGCACTTGCCATCTGGAGAGAGAAAACCCTGACCAGAGAAAGCCACAAACATGTCAGGATTCAGAAGCACATTTGTGCCGCCCACAATGGCGATATCTGATTCTCCGGTACGCAAGCTCTGACAAGCGAGATGGAATGCTACCAACGACGAGGAACATGCCGTGTCTAGAGCAAAGCTGGGTCCACGTAAGTCGAATGTCCAGGAGATGCGGTTAGCTAATGATGTCTTGTTCAGTCCCGTAGTGGCGTATGGCGGTATGCCATCTGTATCGCTTATAACAAGTTCCTTGTAGTCACTTGTGAAATGACCCATAAACACTCCTGTGCGCGTGCCTGCTAGGTCTTTAACTGAATAGCCTGCAGATTCTAAAGCTTCATACACGACTTCCAATGCGAGCCGATGTTGCGGGTCCATAGCATTGGCTTCCAAAGCTGAAATATTAAAGAAATTCGCGTCGAACTGTGAGACATCGTGCTTGAGGAAGTGACCACTTTTGGTGACACTTCCGTGGCCCTTCTTGCCACCAGCCCAGAACGCATCTCCATTAAAGCGCTCTTTAGGTATCATGGACCATGCCGCTGTTTCGAATTAGCCTCAAACGACATGGCAAAGCTAGCGTGAAATTTGAACTGACATTTCCCTTCGCTCACCAACTTCCAGTAATTACCTGGATTATCTCCATCGCCAGGAAAGCGACACGAGAGCCCCGTAATCGCAATAGATGTGCCGTCATTCCCTGCTGTAGCCATTATGGTGAGGCTGGTTGCTGAGAGTGCGCAATGCGTACACACGAATGGCCGACATGTCGACTTATGAACCTAAATGCAGCAGTTGATCACCAAGCCAACACACCCCTTGCGGCTGATTGCAACGCAGTGAGCATTACTATAGGCAAATTTCCATGGATCGGTGACTTTTTGGGGTTTGTTTTGAAAACACCGGGATATTAATCAACCAAGCCGGGCATTAGCCAAAATTGATATAAGCTACAATTGTTATCTAGGAAGGTGAGATAAAGCAGGAAATAATCAAGCACTTTTGCCCATCGAACGCTTTCAGTCACGCATTCGTGGGCTGATACAGTAAGCGCCTGAATACAGGCTAGCTGATTCTCGGTAATTATTTCACAATACTGAACATAATATACACATGCACCAGCCATTTACCCAGTTAATAGCATTTCAATCAACTAGGTTGGCTTCTGCATGTATGAAAAGATATCGATATCTATGTTACCAAACTCCGAACTCTAACAGGCCTCCATTTCATCGTTTCTTTCATCATTACGCAGCTAAAAATGCCAGATACCGCTGTCAGTCCCAAGGAGGAGCTCCTTGCAGTGATAGCGGAAGAATTGGGCATGGACATTGATGATCTTTCCGATGATACAGACATTTCGGACTTGCAAAACGACACCGCTTTATCCCGACTCATCCTGAAAAGAATTCCTGTTGGTCTTCAGGATGATATCAATCGCACAACTTTTCAATCTTGCACCGATATTGCGGATCTCAAAACGCACATCGACAAAGTGATGGCACTGCGCGAGCCGCCTAAGCATTCTGATAAACGCAAAGCAAAACTTCCCATTGTGTTGCTTCTTAGAGGAAACGAGGCCACAGCTAAGAAGAAAGTATTCCTACTTCCTGATGGCTCGGGGTCTGGCATGGCCTACATGTCCATTCCACCAATTGATCCAAGTATTTGTCTATATGGGATCAACAGCCCATATCTTCACTCTCCTGAGGTTTTCAATGGTACAATAGACGATTTGGCTCAAATCTGGACCGCTGAAATACAGAAAGTTCAACCAAACGGCCCGTATACTCTCGGTGGCTGGTCTGCTGGAGGGTATTTTTCTTTCGAGGTCTCCAAACTCTTGATAAGTAAGGGCGAGCGTGTTGAGAAGCTCATTCTAATAGACTCTCCATGTCGACTGTTATTCGAGGCTTTACCCCCTCAGGTAGTGGAGTGCCTGGCGAAAAATAATCTGATGGGAAACTGGAGTGAGGGAGGCACACCAAAATGGCTGGTCAATAGCTTTGTGTCGACTATTGGTGCCGTGGTAAAATATATGCCAACTCCAATGATCCTTCCCGACGGTGTCAAAGCTCCAGAAGTCTTTATAATCTGGGCGTCGGAGGGGGTATTCCCAGATGGTGTAGAAGCATATCCGGAGCTGGATATGAGCGTGAGGGTCACACGATTTTTAGTCAACAAGAGAGTCCAATTTGGTCCACTCGGTTGGGATAGACTATTTCCAGCTCAGGATATTAGCATTGCCAAGATGCCAGGCAGCCACTTCATGATTGTTCATCCGCCAAACGTGAGTATACATGCGAACCTTATAATCCAGAAAGATTTGCTAATTCATCTTCAAAGGTTGATACACTGGGGAAGCTGCTGGGAGATGTCATCCAAGGCCGCTCAGCGGAGACAAAAAATGATTGGCAGAGATGGCGGAACAGGTCATGAAGGAGAGATTGACAAGCAGATTAATACAAAGCATGCTATGCAGCCTCTTAAAAATATCATCAAGTAATAACAGTATACCAGAAACGCCGATTGAAACGTATAGTTGTGCTGATTAAATTTCGCAAGGCAAAACTCTCAACCTCTACAACAGTGACTAATCTCATGCATGGGTTACTTTCCCGAATCCATCCGTATAATAGTAAATATCAAGGCCTATTGTATGATTCCATACATATATCTAACAAGCTCTGAATATTTACTTACGCGTAACCGTTTACTCATTACCGAGGGAGGGTATATAATGTAACTACAAATTCTTTCTATAAAAATGTCTATTTAACATGGGACCATCTATTTGCTGACCAGTCGGAATTAAATGCCCCATTTACAGCTACTCTTAATACTACCGGAACATTTCTCTCATCTGCGTACTTTTCACTATTGTGCTCATGTTTCAATATCCTGGTTATCCTTGAAATGAGCAATTTTTCTTCGCCCTTGCGTTATCAATGGCTAAGACGTTACACCGCAGTAGACTTGTGTGGTTTGAATGGAGAGGAGAAATGCTACCCAATCGCAAACCCACCCGGAAGGTGTCAATAAGCAAATCCAAGAACTTCATAAGTGATTGACAAAGGCTTTTTTTTTTTCTCAACTATATTTATTGGATATTATCAACAGATTTATTATCATTAACAATTGCATTAATCGCATATTCGAGTCTCCCAGCTCGGAGTGGCTGTATCTCGTACGACAAGTTGGACGCATATTGTGTCACCTCGTAAGAGAAAGGAGCCGTCAGAAGTAGCCGGTCGGCGGAGGTCTCAGCTAGGTACACTGCACATTCCTAATTTATACCCATGGCTGCCCTCCCTCATCTTCATTCCTCCTTTATACACAAGCATACCATCATAAGCCGCCATATTACGAACGACACTAATTTCTATTAAATCAGCAACGCTCGATTACAATGCCAATTCGCGTCATTATTGTCGGCGCTGGGATTGGCGGCCTCACAGCTGCAGTATCTCTCAGGCAGGCTGGGTGCGAAGTAACGGTAGGATCTTTGGCGATTTCTTTGCCCCAATGCATACATTAATCATAGTTTTTCTTGTTGGGTTCTTTGAACAATAAAGCTTCGTCCGGCTTTTTTGCAACACTGTGCCAGGCTACGTTGCTGACTGTCTATTTTTGGGTTTTCATAGATCTTCGAAAAATCATCATTCGTGGGTGAAATAGGCGCAGCATTAGGACTTACGCCCAACGGAGGCCGAGTCTTGGAGCATCTTGGCTTCTCATTCCAAAAGGCCCGCACTTGCACATTAAAAACATGGGCTACTATAGACGGTCTCACTTACAACACTCTCAATCAATTAGACTTAAGCAATGCTCAGCGCGCTTTTGGGGCGCCGGTGCGTGCAGTCCACCGAGTAGACTTGCACACTGAGCTGCTACGATTAGCTACAATGTCTGGAGAGGGTCTGTCCCAGCCAGTGGCATTGAAGCTGGGCAGCCAAGTCACTGAAGCCCATCCTGATGGCACGATTGTTCTTCAGGACGGTTCTATACATACTGCTGACTTAGTAGTGGGAGCTGATGGGTTGAGATCGGTTATTCGCGATGCTGTTCTAAGTGAAGATGATCAAGCAAAGCCAGTTCACTCGGGCCAGGCAGCGTTTCGATTCCTTGTTGATACATCCACATTAAGAAGCGACCCGGCCCTTGCATCTCTAGCAGATGGTAATACAGATCAACTGAGCCTTTTCGCCGACACATCTGAAACCGTACGAGAACGCCACGTCATCTGGTACGCCTGTAGAGAGTAAGGAAGCCCTTCTTGGTCGTTACTACTGTATCACAGCTAATATGGTTCGAATGTAAAGTGGTGAAGTGCAAAACTTTGTTGGTATTCATCCTAGCCAAGAAGTTGGAAACCAAGAAGGCGACGGTAAGTTATGTCTGCTGTTGTAAGATGAGCAGCTAATGTCTGACAAGAATGAAGAAGCCAAGGCGGCCATGATGGCTGAGTTTTCACACTATGACAAGAAGATCCTTCGCTTGTTTGAGTACGTATACAAATGTCAAACATATAAAGTATTGAACGGATTTGGACTGCTAACTGGATACAGGCTTGCTGAAAATGTCAAGCGCTGGCCTCTCTACATTCATGATCCATACCCAACTTGGGTAAAGGGAAGAATTGTTCTGGTTGGAGACGCAGCTCATCCGGTAAGCTGTAACTTGTGTGTTGAAAATTGCTTTGGCTAACTCAATTCGCTGATATAGATGCTACCATTTGGTGGCCAAGGGGCAATGATGGCCATCGAGGACGGTGGTATCCTCGGTTCCCTCTTTACCAACGTCCTCCCGGATCAAATTGACGCACGCTTGTCCAAATTTCAGCAATTGCGCAAAAATAGAGTTTCTCGTATCCAGTTGCTTTCTTCAGTACGCGCAGGACGAGAGAACGAGGTCGACCCTCGCATCAGCCAGTATGCGGATGGCCCAACTGGTTGTCAGTTCTTCTGTACTAATCCCCCATTTATTCATTGAGATACTAATTTTTTCCTCAAACAGCTATACCCACAACACATAAAGAACGCACTATTCACGATTATAGGTGAGATATTTACGTCCAGCAGACATGGGGCAGCGCTAATAGTTTACCGGCTTCACAGTTACGATGCATCTGCGGATTTGGAGAAAAGTCTTGCTTCAGATATATAATCAATGTATTTTAAGTAGCAAGAATGTTTATATTAAGCTAGGAATATGAATCAATTCTGGAAATCATTTGACTAGGAATTCCTTTATTATATCTCGAAGAATTTAGTCTAGGCTCTCAATTGAATGCTTCATTTCCTTTCTAGATATCTATAGGGCGTAGTTTTGATAGGTCCTAGTTCTATAATTTGACACCCCTACCGGTTTTCTGTCATCGCCTACGAAAACTGGGGTATACCAGAAAAGACACAGTAGACAAATTCTACAGTTTACAACGAACGTTATCTCTAGCAGTGAACCAATGTGGTAATTTGTAAGGCATATAGCTTATTTAACGATTCAATCATTATTTCCCGACATCTATTTTCTCAGGACCAGCCGTCTGTGCACCTACCGGCGAGTTTCAAAGGGCTGTGGTGCCATAATTCTCCAGCATAGGCTAAAATGTGACGTGGTGCAGCAATGCTACCCATGAGCTGCAATAGGCAATGACCCACTGAAGCGGCATATTAATGAATGAACCGTGAAATTTAGTGGCCGGTGATGTCTTAACATCCGGGGACCAGATGTATTATCATCTCACGACTTCATGGGGATTCAACGATGTACCCATGAAGCGCAGCTCTGTTTGACTCACTAAAAAAAAGCTTCTATATAATGTTTCCCATTATGTTTCAAAATATGTATTGAGCTTTCGTCACATGTTTATCTTGCTGGGAGATCTCATATCTTCAAGTTAACGATACAATGACGGCAATCACAAAACGACATCTCCTACTGTTTGGAGACCAAACAGTAGAGAAGCTTACCTCGATACAAGCGTTGGTTCGGAATGCAAAAGCTTCTCCTGCGGCCAAGAGATTTCTTCAGGAGATCACGGATGTAATACAGGTCGAATTTTCCACTCTTAGTAAGAGCGAGCATGGCTGGACAGGAACTTTTGACACACTTCTCGGGTTGGCGGAAGAGAATGACGAACAGAACGGCGCCAATGCCTTGGTGGCAACCGTGCTGATGTGTATCGGGAGGCTTGGAGAGCTGGTAGTGTGAGTTTAACATGATCATTGTGGATGAAGTATATAAACTGATGTTGTAACAAGTCATGCCGAGAGAGATCCTACTATTCTGGGAACACCAGAGCGCCCAGTGGAAATATTAGGATTTTGCACTGGTCTTCTACCCGCTGCGGTGGTGGTAGCTGCCAAGGACACGTCAGAACTACACACTCTGGCTCGCGAGATTGTGCAAGTCACATTTCGCATGACACGGGAAATAGTTCGCCAGACGAAATTAGTCGAGGACAGTTCGGGGGACTGGGCGAGAACCTATATCGGGATAACCCGGGAGAAAATGGAGTCTATTCTTGACGATTTCCACTCAAGCAATGTTAGTCAAGCCAGGTCCCAAGATACTTTTTGATGAAACTCAGCTGACAAAGTTCTCAGAGCATTCCCCCTACCAGACAGATATCTGTTGGTGTCGTATCAGAGAAGTGGACAACAATTATCGGTGCACCATCGTCACTAACCCGGTTAGCGAGCTGGTCTTCCGAGATTGAGTTGGCATCACATGCCAAAACAGACATAGGTGCTCTTATTCACTCCAACGTCCTACCACCGCTTGATGTTGAAAAGATACTGGCTCCTTTCTCTTGGAGAGACAAGGTGCTTGACTGGACAAAGGCGAGGCTGATATCTCCTGCCTCTTGCACCGATTACACAAACAGCTCCCTCGGCTCATTTATTGGTCAAATAATTAACGATATAGCAAGCAATGCGCTTCTTATTGATCAAACCATCCATGCTTGCATTTCTCGTCTAGATAAGGCGACCACATTCAGTGTTACTATACCTGGCCCGACGGGTTATCTGCCGGCAGTTGAACAGGCTTTCAGATCTTTCAAAGTCCAGTACGAGCTGAACAAACAGACTACGGATGCCACAGGTTCTGGTCGAGGTGGTTCTGATATGATTGCAATCATCGGCATGAGTGGAAGATTCCCAGGTACCAACAGCACGGAAGAATTCTGGGACGATGTGCTGGCTGCAAATTGCCACATTGAGAGCGTTCCAAAAAGCCGCTGGGATCTTGATGTCTTCTTTGACCCAGAAGACAAATCAACGAGGAAGAATGCAACCACAGCAATGCATGGCGCTTGGCTCGAGAGCCCTGGACTCTTTGACAATCGCTTGTTCAACATGTCACCGCGCGAGGCCTCGCAAACTGATCCGATTCATCGATTACTGCTGACGACGAGCTATGAGGCCCTTGAATCAGCAGGCTATTCGCCTGATGGTACTATCTCAACTGAGAGCAATCGAATTGCCAGCTTCCTTGGACAAACAACGTCAGACTGGCAAGATGTACTGAACCAAGATGGCATCGACATTTACTATATCCCAGGCGTAGGAAGAGCGTTCGCGTCTGGGAGAGTGAATCATCACTTCAAATGGGGCGGCACCTCTCTTTCGGTGGATGCCGCCTGTGCTACCGGCATTGCCACAGTCAGTCTCGCCGTCTCCGCCCTGCTTGCTCGCGAGTGCGACATGGCTTTGGCCGGTGGAGGCGCGGTCCATATTTCTCCGAACACATATTCTGGGCTGAGCAAAGCTGGGATGGTATCAACCACTGGAGGCTGTCGAACCTACCATGACGATGCCGACGGCTATGTCCGGGGCGAAGCAGTTGGTGTGGTTGTGCTAAAGAGGTTGGAGGATGCAGTGGCAGAAAACGATAACATCTTGGGAGTTGTCAGAGCCGCGGCACAGACATACACATCAACCTCGTCATCCATCTTGCATCCTAGCCACGTTTCTCAAGAGCGCATCTATAAAGAGGTATTGCATCAATCAGGCCTCCAACCTCAAGATATTGACTACGTTGAGATGCACGGCACGGGGACTCAAGCTGGCGACGTGGAAGAGATGACATCTGTCATTAATGTGCTGTCCAAGAACCGTACCAAGAATGAGCCTTTGACAGTTGGTGCGGTGAAAGCTGTGGTCGGACACGGTGAAGCAGCTGCAGGTATTACTTCGCTCATTAAATCGCTGATGATGCTCCGTGACGGCCTCATTCCGGCTCAGCCAGGATGGCCATTCAAAGTCAATCGCAACTTCCCCTCCTTGGCCAAAGCCAACGTCCGGATTGCAACAAAGACGATGGATCTCAAGCCCAGCTCCAAAGCTGACAAAAAGGCCAAGATTCTGATCAACAGCTTCGGCGCATCGGGCAGCAACACCTGCGTGATTGTAGAGGAGCCACCAGAAATTCCAGAAAAGCAAGATGATCCTCGAGGCTTCCATGTTGTTACTTTATCCGCAAGGAGTGCCTTCTCTCTTAAGAAGAACCGAGAGAATCTGATCGACTACCTGGAGCGAAAACCCGAGACCAGACTTGCGGACTTAGCTTACTCAACAACAGCACGACGAATGCATGAAACGCTCCGTATCGCCTACGTCGGCAACAGTGTCCGAGACGTTGTTCGTCAGCTACGACATGATGCCACTAACGGAGGTCCAAACGACCCCAAGGCAAAGACAAAGAAGTCTCCACGTCTCTTCTTGTTTACGGGACAGGGATCACAATATGCAGGAATGGGCGCCGAATTATTTGCCGCCGATAAAGGCTTTGCGGAGTTACTAGGAAGCTACCAAGACTTGGCTACAAACCTCGGGCTTCCCAAATTTGTAGACATAATCAGCGACAAAGAGATTGACATAGCAACAAAGTCACCTGCCCAAGTACAATTGGCAGTCGTGGCGTTGGAGATTGCGATTGCGCACACGCTGAAGAAATGGGGCGTATTCCCCGATGCTGTCCTTGGTCATAGCCTCGGAGAGTATGCGGCGCTCGCCGTATCTGGTGCTCTGTCAGTCGCAGATGCACTATACCTTGTTGGAAAGCGTGCTTTGCTTATGGAAAAGCATCTCGAGCCTCATACATATGCCATGCTTGTCACCAGCTTGAGCGCCGAAGATCTCCAACAAAGGATTGCGGAGCTGAAGCTTGAATCTTGTGGCATCGCATGTGTTAATGGACCTTCTGTGGCAGTCGCTAGCGGCCCCGTCAATGATCTGAAGAAACTGGAACAGCATCTTTTGGACACAAGCGACACCAAATCAACATTCCTCAAGGTCCCCTTTGGCTTCCACTCGGCTCAGGTGGAGCCGATTCTCGAGGAGTTTGAAAAGATCGCTAACGGCGTTACATTCTCTAATACTCATACTACTTTCGTATCTAGTCTTACAGGAACGACTGAGTCATCTGTTTCACCTGCATATTTGTCCAGGCAGACGAGGGAATCTGTTCAATTTACTAAGGCTCTTGAAGCTTGTGAGGCAGCAGGCTTGATAGGGGGAAATAGCCTTACCATGGAGATAGGGCCGGATCCAGTCTGCCTTAGCCTGGTTCGCAGAACTCTCAATATTCCTACGTCGGCAAGGCTTATCCCGTCCTTGAAGTCGGGACAAGACAACTGGAGCACCATCTCGACCGCACTTAAAGCTGCATACGAAACTGGCGTCAACGTCAATTGGCCGGAGTTCCATAAAGGCTTCAAGAACTCTGTTCGCCTGCTTGATCTTCCCACATACGCATTCGAGTACAAAGACTTTTGGACGCCATACCAAGAACTTGAGCCTGTTCAAACAACGACTCCTCCTCCGGTCGTCGAGAAAGTTCAACCTCCGAAATATCCTGGCTTTGTATCTACTTCCTCGTTGCAACGGATTGAGTCAGAAACTATTCAAGGCAGCAAGATTACGGTTGTATATTCTTCCGAGACGTCAGAACCGGCCCTCCTTCAGGCAATTCAAGGTCACTCCGTAGTTGGCCAAACAATATGCCCAATGGTCGTCTATTGTGATATGGCCATAGCAGCAACTAAGTATGCGCATTGGAGGCTACACGACACAAAGAAGGCGCCTGATATGTCAATATACGATATGGACATGGCCAGGGCGTTGGTGATTGAAGAGGGAGGCTCAAGGCCGGCCATTCACATAAGAAACTTCTATGATCGAGATCAAGGTTTCGCCCGTGTAACATTCTATTCAATTACGCCTGAGGGTAGAGAGATTGCCTACGGAGCCTGCAAGGTCAAGGTAGCCAAGGGTGTTGCCCAGAAGAACTCCCCCCAGCAACTGGATTTCCTACTTCGGTCGCGAATGGTGACTTTACAGGAACAATCCAAGAACCGAAAAGCCCATGCGTTCTTGAAGCCTGTCGTTTACAGGCTATTTGCTAATGTGGTTGGATACGGCGAGGCCTATCAGGGACTCGAAGAGGTCGTGGTCGATACCAGGGGCAGTGATGGAATGGGCACCGTCAGACTGCCGCAGAGTGACAGCGCCGGCCATTTCACGCTTGACCCGTTTTTGAACGACGCAGCCATACACTTGTGTGGATTTCTAGTTAATAGCGGACTGAATTATCCGGAAGACGATGTGTTCATTTGTCCTGGATTCCAGTCGTGGCGCTTTTTGGAAACTCTCCACCCCGGGAAGGTTTACTCTACCTATGTTTATATGCAAGAATCAGCCTCCAACGATGGCTCTCTGTTGGGCAATTGCTATGTCCTTGATGGAGATCGGATTGTCCAGGAACTAGTGGGCATAAAGTTTCAGAAGATGAAGCGAGCCGTGCTGCAGTTGTCTCTCACGAGTACAGGGGAACAGCCTAAGAACCCACCAGCCGAGACTCATCGACCGAAACCACCCATTCCACAACAACTCCCGTCCATAGAGACTACTACAATCTCAGCCACGGAACCCCAAGTCTCCGACGACTCTGTATCAGCCGGTACCAACACCCCTGAAGCCTCGGACTCGGAGATCATTGACACTCTGCTCGCCATCGTAGCTCGCGAGATTGGAGTGAACGTAGACGAGATGTTGGATGAAACAGCTTTTATAGACCTTGGGGTTGATTCGTTAGTTGCTGTTACTATTTTTACCACATTGGAACGAGAGGTGGGATTGAAGCTCCAAGCATCCTTTTTTGTTGAGCATACAACCGTTGGAGATGTGAAACGTGCACTGCACGAGATGCTCTGAAAGATCATTGTAGGTCATTCGAGGCATCGATACTGATGATATTACAAATGGAGGTTAGAACATTTTTATTAAGGATAAAGTACTGAAATTACGAATACTCGCTTTGCTTATTATGACGTTATTTCTCAATGGGGGTTTGCAACACTAATTAGAAGCTATGTGATGACTTTTTTTTGTGTTTTTTATTACAAACTAACATTCAAAGATTCGTTAAATCAATAGAAACAAATTCATTTGACGAACTCATTGAGGCACAGCTTTTGAAACAAATTACTTCAATAACACAAATGAGAACAGTACACACAAAGGTCTATACATGGGTATATTTTCCGATATATCTAAATACTCCAATAGCCGTCTATGACATTTTCGACAAATTGAGAAGATAGGGTTGCTCATGAGCTTACGCATCCCTTGTCTTTCTTGGAGAAGCCAAGATAGACCTTGATAGATGAGTGAGCCCGTCTATAGTATGTTCCACCATTGACAAATCACCAGATAAGAGAGCTCCTGGCTCTGAAAAACGGCCTCCGGACACCTTCTTGCGCTCTAATATGCTCCTAAAAGATTCCAACACATTGTTGACTTTTTGTACCATCATGGACCAGAGCATATATAATAAGGATGACTTATCATCACCGGTTAGCTCAAAATCTCCAATCGTCACAACTTCAAGCTCCATATCTCCCTCTGCACTGATGCCAGGCGAAACGTGCTCCGATGCGGTAAGTGATACATCTTGATTCCCACCGCACCCCCAACTCACGTTTTGAAGCTGTAACAGCATAGACCGAACGCACATCAGAGCCAGTATCAGCACTTCTTGATCGTCGCCTCGCATGCAACTGGTACAGCCAGTCAAACCGAGCCAAGCTGTCTGAGCTTCTTGCATATTCGAAAGAATACTCTTCATTGACATCTTCCCTCCGGGTCTAAAGACCTCTGAGCCTCTTAATTTGCAAAGCAAGCTCGTTTGCTGCTGAAGGCATGTACAAGTCAAACCGGTGGAGTGCTGAAGCGGACTGGGAGTATTGGACACTCTCTCTTCCTGGCTCATTGATACACTTTGAGAGAGCTCTGCTGAAACCGGTATTGTTGTTGTTGGAATCGCAAACAGATGCGCCAGTTCTGATTGGCTTGCCACTGAAGCCTCGGAGAAAGTTGGATCGTGTTCTTTTTCGAATGTCTCTTCGTGGTGAAATAAGCCTCGGGTCTACGTTGAGTCGTTGTTAGCCAATCTGGCTGATACCAGTTTCGGAGTCAAAAAAGAACGCATACCATATCTGCGGACGTAAAGTCTTCCTGCAGTGCCCATTTATCTTCTGGGAACGGCAGAGAGAATTCGAATGGCGATGTAGCCCAGGACATGGAATTTACATCAGTGAAGGGAGATTGACCATTGCTTTTCGGACTAGATGAGTTGTCCGACGGCACGCTTGCAGGACCTGCAACATTCTGTGTTGCAATGATGGGGCGCGGTGATAAGGTAACTTGGTTCTCGAGATGTATGGAGGAGCGTTTCCGTGTCTTGCGCGCTTCTCTTGGTCCTTTATTTCTCGCAGCATTCTTTTGATTCGCTAATGATGGTGCTTCTCTGCCTCCTGCGTCTCATTGAGTTAGTGTTCAATGCCGGATTACTTGTCGAGCCAGAAGACGTCTCACCTGCTGCCGCCGCGCGCTTGTTTTTCGAACCCAAGGGCCGGCCAAGCCTATTTGACATACTAAAGACACATGTTCTGCACGACTCGGTACACGAATCGCAGGGTAGATATCCCGAGCATCGTACTTTCAGCTGATGACACGCATCACACGCGGAGCGGAGCCGAGGAGTGACTGGCATGGCTGTGGGGTGGTAGCAAAACCGACGGATTTTACTTGAATCCTGAGAAACAATACCACCAAGGTGGGAAGACGACGTTGTCCCAAAGTTTCCAATGTCACAGTCAATGGTCAAAGCAGAAATCGATGAACTGCTGTAACCCTTCCGGAGTCCGGATTTCCCGCTTACATAGCGAGAGGATAGGATGGTTAAATGGATACAAACTCCCAAGATGCGATGAGAATATCAACATACGAGCGGCCAGATTGCACGCCGCGTGCCCGAACAAACCCGGCCAGATTCCATGCCGAGTACTACCCCTCCCCGGGCCGCCCTGGCCCGCCCTAGGCCGCCTTTTGGTAGGGTTTAGTTTTGAGATAGGCGCTCGTGGTTCCGTAAGACGGAAATGATGCCGATTACATTCTTTGACAGCGTGTCAAGCATGGGTTAGAGAATGCTTCATTGGCAGTTACTAAACGTCTCTGCTGCTGCTCGACGCGATGCGACGCAGACTTGGTTGTTTCTGATGGGAATGCAATGCTACGAGTACTACAGTAAGCGTACTGCATGTAATCCTATCTGACATGTATGTAACGCTGCCAAGAATGCAATGCTATACTAGGTAGGTGTGTAGTGTTGGCCAACAGCAACTGTCAGATAGACTCTGTATCTGTGCACGAACTTGCCTGGGTCTTTTAACGGAGAAATTAATTGCTTTCCGCACCGTACCTGCTACTACCCGCTAGCTTCGCGAATATTGACTAGATGGGTAGGAGATTGATAAGTGCACATCAAGGATCTATATACCATACCTATTAGGAACTACTTGGATCCCGATGCCAACGACTACTTGGGTCATTGATAGATAGAAATTGTAGGGCTACCTTTTAGATCGCATTTGAGGTAGCGGTTGAATCTGTAAATGTGATACAGATACCAGGTATAGTAGTTATCAGGCAGCGGACAGTCGAATCTAGGAGGTGATGGATCAGCATTCTTTGGTTCCTTTGATGTGTTTCATATTGGCTTACACGTGCCAATGGAACATATTCGCGCAAACACAATGTCGAGGCTACTACCTACCTGTATTGTCTACACACCACTGTGGCACCAGTTTCGCCGGCTAAATGTGTATCACTTCGTTGGCCATGATCGCCAAGGTAAGTCCAGGCGGGCCGAATGCAGAGTGGAAAAAGTAGCTATTTCTGAGAATATGAGATCGTGTAAATCTTCAAAGCACAGACCACTACTTAAACTTAATTAGCTGCCATTCTGACTTAAAAAGCGCCGATGCAACGATGGCAAAAGAATACCGCGGCAACGTCAAATTTTCAACTGCCACCACAACAGTCTAGAACTTCTTACACACAGCTTGGCAAGATTTCAAGTCCATGTCTTCAAGGATATCCCTCGCCTGTTGACTAATGGGATTACTGAAAATAGCAAGAATAACACGTGTCATCATTAACTATCTCTGTCTTTACTGCAACTGTCAAATACAGCCATTGTGTGTTTCCATATCCTCTCTGCCATGCCTGTTCGCCGATATTCTTCCAGTAGGTCCCTATTCTGCTTCTGTATCTGCCCATCCCAATTCAGTAAATAAGCCCCCGACCCTCTAACTCCATCGCTTCCTTCGGCCACACCATTCTTCTCAGTCGGCGCGCCGCACCCAGAGTCGTTCGGAAGCTCCGATGGGGGATATCGGTTCGAAGTCGCCATGAACAAATGCCTCTCTCCTGTCTCATGTAGTCCAACTGTCCAAGGAGATAGCAATGGCCCCGCAACTTTGAACGCAGCTCGCAAATAGGTCGGCAATCCTGATCCCAGGTTTGTTTTTACCACACCGGGAGCCGTGTGAACAAACGCCGTTCCTTTCCATGTAGCGGCGAATCTCTCGAGCATTAAATCCGTCATTACACCGCAGTGTGCGCCGCAATTAGATAGAGAAAAGTTGGACTTCAGATCAAGATCACTCTCTACCATCCGGTTCCCAATGCCGGCACCCAACACGGTCATGACGCGGGACAGCTGGGAAGATGACGCAGAGCTTGTGAGAAGTGGAAGCAAGTTCGAGATGAAACGCATGCGGGAGTAATAGTGGACGGCCATTTTACGATCGAGACCTTCAGGTGATTCTGTTCAGGTAGATAATTAATTAGCATTTTTACCCATTGAGCCGGATGGGACATGGTACCATTTCGGCCGTCAACAGTCAATATTCCCGTCGTTAACACTAGCAGATTCAACCGCTTTTCTCTTTGGATAATATCGGAACAGACGCGGTCGACGTTTGCTATCTCAGAGACGTCGGCTTGTAAGAATTCCACCTCGCTCGTCTCGTTGGCTTCTCGGCACTCTTTAATAATGCGATTGGCAGCATTTTGGCTTCGGCCAATGATGTAGATCTTTGGCGCTGCAACAGCGCCCACGAATGCTTTCAAGATTGACTCTCCGATACCGCTTGTGCCCCCAACAAATACGGCAACAAGTCCTGGGCCGAGGGTCTTGAGGGTAGCATTGGAAGTGCGGACAGTGTCCAAGGAAACACCTTTCATGACTGCAGAGTTTGAAGAAAATGTCTGGCTTAGCATTGAGAAGAAGAGATGGGGCGATAAAGATATAGTTGACCCTTGTGTCATCAAAATTTCTACATTGAGACTAGGACTCGGCTCCTATACCTTGAGCGGCGGCTCCTATATCTCGAGCGGCCGCTCTGAACTATGAGGCGGCCGCCTCCATACTGAGGGGCAGTCTACCTATTAACGGCTGTACCAAGTCTGATTGGCTACGAAAGAATTGAAATGAAATTCAAAGTGTCGATATTCATGCCATCATCAGATGAAATACGGTGAAAAGGAGTTGTCGGACGTCGGAATGCTACATCTGCCTATGTCCGATTTCAAAGATGCGGCGATAAAGGTTCTCTATGTAGGTATTTGTATACGTATCATCAACTTATAAATATGCGAGCTCCCCCGTTGAATGTTTCCAACTCATCAATCATAGCTTAACAACCATAAATCATCAATCAGATCAAAACTCTTTGTATACGAAAATGCCTCTTCCTATCACCCCAGCACAAGAAGCAACCATCAGCCCTCAGGCTGTTGAGTTTCTCTCTGCGGCGGAGGGTATCCCGATAGAAGCCATCCAGGCAGTAACCGTGACTCGACAGGCGTTTCATGCCGCAGAAGAGCCCGTGGAAGAAAGTCTCATTGAGAAGTTCAATCTCAAAATAGAGAATATCACCATGGGCGGCATTCCCGTCCTTATTATCGGCTCTTCCTCACCAGATCCCAAATATCAGGGCCGAGTTATCTTCGACATTCATGGAGGAGGCTTCGTCATGGGTACTGCTAGGGAGCGCACAGCCCTCATGATAGCTGGTGAACTTGGCTTGACAGTCTACTCTGTCGATTATGATCTTTCTCCCGAGGTCAAATATCCCATCGCCATCGAACAATGTCTCACTGTTTACCGAGAGATGATTGTCAAGTTTGGTGCCAAAAACATTGTCGGCCTAAGCAGCTCTGCTGGCGGCCAAATCATGCTCTCACTCATCGTGAGGGCGCAGCGGGAAGGTCTCGAACTGCCCGCTGCTCTAGCCTTTTACACTCCCAACACTGATCTCTCAGGTGTTGGTGACTCGAATGTCTTTAATGATGGCCGTGACCTAGTCGATAATGATGTTCTTGTTGGCGCAATGAGCACTCTATACGCTGGCGGAGTGGATCTAAAGGACGAGCTATTATCACCAATCTATGCCGAACTGAGCGGGCCTTTTCCACCTACAGTCATCAACACTGGTACTAGGGACTTACTTTTGAGCCAGTGTGTGAGATTGTATTGGAAGTTACGGGAGGCCGGGGGTAAAACGGAACTGCTGGTATCCGAGGGTATGTGGCATGGATTCAACTGGGAATTGGAACTGCCTGAAGGAATCCGCGCACGAAAGGCCGTATACAGTTTCATCAAAAGCGTTTTGGATGAAATGTAATCACTTAGTAACAAGGCGAACCCCTTTCGGTAATTGAGCCAGATATTTTTATTTCATTAGTACTTTATTTATAAATACTCTCCACTTCTGAAAATCACTAGTTGTTTCATCCATGCCTGGTAAAAGAAACAATTACATGTATAGAATTTAGGTGTCCTACACATACACCAATGGAGTTTCATCTACATCTTAGTATGGTGCTAGTAATGGGACGTCTCAGGTACATGCATACTCAGCTTAGTTAGCTGCAGTGGGATTGAGAGACTCAATGATATCAGTACGAGCACTACTGCTTGGTAAGTTTACATACAAACAAGGTGTATGATATATCATATGATTTGATATTTTCCTACTTCTCGATCAGACCTGTAGGAATACTTTCTAAATTGAATCAACAAATTGTAGATAGCGACGATGAGTTAAGAAATTTGTTGTCTAATTTTATGTAGAATATAATTAGCTTTCTGCTATTATGCTTGATCCATCTCATGTCGTGTTCCTTTTGTTCAAAGAACAATGCCGACACGGACATAGCTTAAAGGAATAGTCCTCCCCCACATTCGACAACCCAAATGGATACATCGTATTAGCCTATTGGTTGACAAATATATAGAGTACCCTTGTAAGAGACACAGTCATAATAAGCTGCTCAAGTAAACATAAATTATCGCTTGTTCCTGGAATAAATTACATTCATAGAAGCCGAGCCGCCGAGAGAAGAGAACCATCTGACGCTGGTGCGAGAGAGACGTACTAAACCGTGACTACAATGTTGAACACAGTAACTTTGCGATTGTACAAATGTTCAAATCTTTGTTTTACTAGCCCAGAGATATCTCATATACCATCGTTATATATCTTTAGGAGAAAAGCCTCGGCCGGGCAGAATACTTCTGTGGCGTAATAGCATTCAAGCCAGTTGTACTCAGACCTCCGAAAGCTCAAACCCCCCAAATTCAATGCGGAATCTACAGAACCGCTAACTCACATACCCAATAATCAAGCGCTGCAATCCTGCTTCTGGACGCTCTCCTGCCGTCCAGTCCACGTGGCCGAAGCCCACTTGCTTCATAACCTTCTCCCAATGAGTAACAGGCGCAAGTGCATGACGACGGCCATCTTCAAACAACCACCAACCTTCCAGGAGCCCAAAAACGAAGTCCACCCATGGAATTTGCTGTGTTTGCTCCAAGAGCATCACAAACCCGTCCGGTCGTAGCATACTATAAATATTTTTCAGGGAAATTGGAAGGCTTCGCGTCGCGTGGATGCACGCTGTAGAGAGAATGATGTGTTGACTTCGTAATAGCTCCGGGTCAGGTTGTGATTCAACATCGACCACCTTGAACTGCATAAATGGGTACTCGCGATACTTTCTTTTCGCAGCAGCCACTAAGGAGGCCGAAATGTCTGTCATGGTATACACGATAGGCACTCCGAGCCGCGCTAAGACAGGTATCACCGTCGATGTTGTGCCGCCGGTGCCCGCTCCCAGCTCCATGATTCTTAGCGGTTGCCCATTTTGAGGCACTCTCTTAACGAGCTCTTCCAGGAAATAGGCAAGCTGCTGTATCCAGACGCGATTGATTGGAGATAGAGCGTAAAGATCTGAAACCCGTTGCCGACCCTGGGCTGTGCCGAAGATGAGCGCGATTCCATCTTGCTTACCAGAGAGGCAATCAGCTAACGATGGTCCAGTCACCTGTACAAGATTAAACTCTGGCGCATGAGAGGGCTCATCTTGGAGTAAATCTTCGAGCAATTCCGCCGCTGATTTGGTTGGACAATTTTGTGATGCTCGGACAATTTCGGATCCATCCATCTCTATCAGAGCCTGTTCGCGAAGCAGTTCATAGAAGAGGTCCATGAATTTGTCATATTTCGGTAAATATGGAACGCGCTTGAGCTTATCTCCTGACTTTGCCGACTGGATATTACAGCCAAGCTGCTCAAATGCCTCAACCAGATATGCTATGCAGAGCTCTGTTGATCTGGGCATCACCTCGCCACAGTAATTCCCCATATGGCCATTGACAATGAGTTCATCTGTGACTTTCTTTGTTGAACTGAATGCCTCTTGAATTACAGAAGCTGGAAGAGTGTCATTGGTGGCAGCTGACCTTGGGTCCCTTGCACCAGTAACACCTTGGTTGGCCGTGGGCTCTATATGCGCCTGTTTTCTGGATGGTGTCTCTTTGTCATTTCCAATATCGAGAATGGACTGTATGTAGTGAACAAGACCTATGAAATTTTCTGATTCCAGGATCCGGCTGCTCTCTACCGCGCGACCAGAGAATACACTGAGCTTCCGTGCCAGCTCTTTGGCCAAGATAGGGTCGACTCCAAGCTCGTCTAGTTCTGAGTCCTCCTCGACTTCGTCCGCATCTAAACCAGTAACATCACAGAAAATTTCACGAACTTTTTCGAGTGACATTTCTTTTTCTGCTCTAGTTTTGCTGAAAACCAGTGGTTAGATGGAGCTCAAGGGGCGAACACTGTAACGGGCGCATTTAAGAGAATTGCGCATACTTTGAACCTTTGAACGATGCGATGTGTTCAGTACAGTGGACAGCCCACTAATCTATACCTGACTACACCAGATAGGTAGTTGGCTAAGTCTGCATTTGTAGGCTTACTCTTTGCGAATGCCGCTATTCATTAGAAAAAGTCGCCGGGGTGAGAGGCAAATACAGGGGAATTAATTAATGGGTAAAGAATGTGCCGGTTGTAAATTCACCGATACACTGGTTACAGCTATACAATTTGAGAATGAGACCACATTAGGCTAATTTTTGTCTTATCTCGTTTGTACGCTGTTTAGCCACATTCTCTAAACATCGCCCACTGGACATGTTTAAGTTAAGTACAATACTCCGAACGCTGATGCGTTATGCTATGAGACTCTGCATAGTGTACTCGACAAAGGTATACTGGACATACCGTATACATTTATAAAAAGAAAAGAAAAGAAAAGAAAAAGGAGCTCGTCATTTTACCTCTATAGTCTACAGGCTCCAGATATGCACTGTAATTGATTGGATACATGCGATATCTATCTCTAGAGTAGTACGTCACATTCCCAAAGAACAGTCTCACCAATATTATACATATGTTCTCCTATGACAAGAGAAGCCGATATTGTAAATACGCGGATGGCGTCTTTGCGACCACCCACTAACAACTATAGCTCCCGTAAAGATGAGCCTTGCACACTTGCTCCTGCAGCGGCTCTTTTCCTTTATTTTTCTCTTTACACCATGATTTCCCGTTGGGGTTTAATTTCCCCATCTTTTCTATTACATCTTGCTTCTAAAGTGTGTCAATGCCACACTACCTATTAATACTCCGGATAAGGTTATATACGAGGTCTATATAATAGAAGGAGCAAGAACTATTGCGTTTTGTATGTCTATATACGGTATCTTTGATCCAATATCTTTAGCATGGCCCAATCAGAACTTACACTCGAGAGCCTTGCCGCTCGTGTTGTTGATTTGACAACTACTCTAACCACTGCGCTTCAGGAGCGCAACAGTCCGCAGCCATCATTCTCTGAAGATGCTCCCGAGCTCCTTTCGCCTGCTCCTGAGGTGCAGGGTCCCCGATTGCAGCTTGTCGAAACTCTGACGAAGATGCTACATCTGGCTACTGGGCCAACTGAATACCTCATTCAGCAGTGTCTTTTGGTGAGTTTTCTGTCTTCGTAGCTTCCTTAGTTATTCATTACAACTAACATCTTTTCAAGCCCAATGCCGACGGACTGATACTGGACTTTCTCAATCGTTTCGATATCTGGCATCTTGTTCCGCTAAAGGGCTCTAGCAGCTATGCCGAGATTGCCGCTGCTATCCAACTTCCCGAAGTGACAGTCCGTCGATTCTTGAAACAAGCGTTCACCATGTTCTTTTTCCTTGAGGAAGCGCCTGGGTCAGACCGCATCGTGCACTCAGCAGCATCTGCTTACGTTGCTCGCGACGCCGCCAGGACTGCATTCATAGGACACTGCATGGAAGACGTGCGTCCCGCTGCTGCAGTCGGTGTAGACGCTCTCCAAAAGTTTTACGTCGGACATAAAACACACAGTGAGGAAGAAGAGCATTGTCCCCAATATTTGGCAAGCGACAGAGGGAAGGTCCGTGGAAAGGCCTACTGGGAGTTTGCCGAGTCGTATGAAGAGCCTGGGAGACCGAAAGGATATCGTGCCGAGCGATTTGCTTTGGCCATGAAGGCATTATCTCAGACGCAACTGACGGCCCAGGTACTCGAAAAATTTGACTGGGAGAGCCTTGGAAATGCGACTGTGGTAGATGTATGTGGATGCCGATTTCTCTTTCTGTTACTTCTCCTCTTGTCGGCTATTGTAACAAGACGACAATCATGTGTGTGCTAACTGATGCTCTTTCACAGGTTGGCGGATCGACGGGACACATCAGTCTTCTACTTGCAAAAGCCCATCCTAAGCTGAAACTGATTGTTCAAGACTTTCCAGATGTCGAATCCAGTTTTAATGAGGTAATAACTACAACCGAATACGCATCACGCATCTCATTCAATGCGTACAATTTCTTCGAACCACAAACTCTCACAGCCGATGCCTATCTATTCAAGTCGATTTTCCATGACTGGTCCGACAAATACGTAGTGCAGATCTTACGGAACTTACTTCCGGTGCTCAAGTCTGGAGTGCACATCATCATTTTTGACAATATTATTCCCCCAGATCATGACGAGCAAGGCAAGCCCGTAGTACCGCTCTCGACCCGAAGACTTCTTGGAGCTGTCGATTTACAGATGTTTGTAAACCACAATTCGAAAGAGCGCAAGGCATCAGATTGGACCGAGGTTGTCAAGCGTGCTGATAGTCGCTTCGACCTGAAAGGCTTCTATACTGTGGTTGGATCACCTATGGGAATTATCGATATTGTCTTCAACGCATAGTATGAGATGAATATTAACATCCAAGATTTCTCCGTACTTACACCACCTCATACCTACTTTTATCTTTAAAATCTTCCATATACTATGATTTCTATCTCGTGAATACCTACGTAAGCAATGCCAACAACCTCTCGCGCTCTCCTTCGTTTTATAAAACCCTCTACTTTTGACACCATACAATCACATACCAGAGATGGCCTCGCAACGCGTATTACGATTATTATTTAGAGCATCACGAATTGGCCAGAGAGCCGGGGCGATTTCATCACCCTCACATTTCTTGAATTATCGGCTTAATCTTCTTGCTATTCACCTGGTTCAGTACGTACTACAAAAAGCGAGGACTGTTAGCAAGGGAGACGCATTACGAAAGCATCGCCACGGCCTGTATCGAACTGGTTGTGGACAAGAAACTCCAACAGACCAGCGTGGGGGAAAAGAAGAAAAGAACTGGCACATGGGTTCGACTCTTCTTCACATCCGAGGCAAGCCTCAGAAATGTAATGAAAAGAAAAAAAGCCTGTCAGACGTCCATCGACATCCACCCCGCCAATGCGCCCGAGGGCAGACCATCAACGGGGTCGAGATCATCAAGAGAAAAACAACTCTCTATACAGCAGATGCACAAGGCTTCTACCGCCATCCTTCCGGATGGTTCGAGAGGACCAAAAAATATTCACTCTTGGATATCGAGGATATACAATCATCAACCAGGGTGGATTCGATGGCTCTTTTGGGAACCAAAGCAAGAGACGAATACTATAGAAATGATTCTCCTGTAGGCGATTTGTTAGCAATTGTTATTGCAGTGGTGGTGAGCAGTTAGGGGTGCACATACTGAAGTATTGTCGACGTAAAGAAGAAAAAAGAAAAAGAAAATTGAAAAGTTCGCCAGCGAAGCGAAATTTTATAGGTCCCCAAGATAAGTGGGTCTATAGGCTCGGCCCGAAACATTCCGTACCTGCCTCCATAATTCAGGGCAAATGTACATAATTACAGGTACCTACTAGGCAGTACGTACCATCGACGGAGTGGTGGGTTAAATGTTGCTCTCGATGTTTTCCCGCTGTTCACTTTTTGGCATGTAGGGTAGCAACGATGAAGGCTATCAGAATAAATGAAGAGTAGCAGAAACAATACTCTATGCGCACATCATATTATGCAATACTCTATCTATCATGCTGGCAAAGCTTGGTTTCTAGGATAAACAAGGCGAAATTTGAAATATGTACTCCGCGTGGCTTAATATCTACTGGTAGCTATCTGTCGTAAGTGTTGATGGCTTCTTAGGTGAGTGAGGAGGTACAAAGTCGCATTACTTGTTCATACCAACACACTCGCATCGTCCCATGGAAAAAATAGCGGGAATAATTCCCGACTGACTCAAGGAAAATTCCGCAGCGGACCATTGATCTCAGGAGTACAACATATGGTGAAAGTTCATACTGCGGAGTATCATCGCTTTCTCATCCGATTCTGGCGGAGCGGCGGACATCGACGGAGACGCGATCGAGAAGGATGAATTCTTTATGCCGTCTTGGTCAGCTCTAGCCCCGGAACAACGCCTCTTTATTGGCTGGATGCTGCAGGGATCGAATTCGGCGACGGCGCGATTAGTCATTTCTCTGGGACCAGCTTAAGTCGTTTTCGCTCTCGCTCCGCCAAATTGGTCTTCGCGACAGAGGGCGCAAGGGAGACTTCGCTTGAGACTGGATATCTTCAGTGTATCTTGGGCTTCATGAATGTGATTTCGAGTCTTGTGCAAAGTCCGCTGGAATGGAAACACGGACGAATTTCGTCTCCCGGTTTCACGAAGTTGGAAAATGAAGATTTGAATAGTAATTGGGTTTCTTTTGCTAGCGAAAGCATATATATACACTAGGTATTTCATGACTTCAGAGTGGCCAGACAATTTCTTGCTCACAAAGTAAAACAACTTGTCTTCGTTTTCTGCTTCACAACTACTCAAATACTACCGAAATGTCTTCCATCTCTATCATTGAAAACCGCACCGCTTTGGTGTTTGGAGCTTCCGGCATCACTGGATGGGCTCTTTTGCGCGAGGCCCTCAAGTATCCCACCACCACGGCATTTCACCGTGTTATTGGCCTCACAAATCGACCGTTAGACAAATCGACGTCTTTTCTGCCCGACGATAGCCGCCTTACGCTGGCTCATGGCATTGATCTTACTAAGAGTATAGACGAGGTGGTGGCTAAGCTGGCGGATATTGAAGGCATCAAGGATGTGACTGATGTGTACTTTGCTGGTACGACTTAGGACCAGCCCCTTTTCAAGAACCTCATTGTGAAAAACTAACATGAATGCTCTTTTTTAGCATATGTTCAACCCGCTGGAGCTTCAGATTTCGAAGGCTTTGACATCCTCAAAGAGGTCAATGTTCGCATACTTGAAACAGCAGTTCAGGCGGTCGAGCGACTCAGTCCGAAATTGAAGTTTTGGACTTTGCAAACTGGAGGCAAAGTTGTTGCGCCCAGTATATCCCAGGTTACTTATATAAACTAACTTCCTATTCGATAGTCATACGGTTATGTACATGTTCCGCAACTGGGATTTCCCAAAGTTCCTGCCAAGGAGACAGACCCGCGTATTCCTCAGCCATACGAGGATCAAGTCTTCTATTATGCTCAGTATGATTCACTCCAAAAACTTTCTGCTGGAAAGAGCTGGCGTTTTGCGGAGATTCGCCCAGATTTAGTGGTAAGCCCCCTTTGTGACTGACGACAATCGCGCTTGACTGATGGAATCTAGATTGGCTTCGTCCCCGGTGGCGGTAACGCAATGAATTACGTCCAGGCTTTGGGTATTTTCCTTAGCTTTTATGCACACCGCGAGAAGGGTTCTTCGGGGGCAAAGAAGCCTCTTCCGTACCCTGGTCCTCTGGCTGTCTACAACAGTCACTACACCGAAGTTGGACAAACGACTTTGGCTAGAGCGCACATTTTTGCTTCCAGCTTGAAAGAATCACCAAATGGCGAGGTTTATAATGTTGGAGATTCTCCAGTCACCAAGGGAAATAATTGGGCCGAGAAATGGGCGTCAATTTGCGACATTTTTGGCCTCGAAGGCATTGCCCCAGAGGAAACGCCGAGTCTTAGTGTGGCCGCATACATGACTCAACATCGCGATGAATGGGCGAGCTTTGAGACTAAGCATGGTTTAATCCCAGGTATTATTGAGAGAACTAGCTGGGAATTCATGGATGTGCTCACATCAATGCCCATATTCGACCGGCAGTATGACTTGACCAAGTTTGCAGCCACGGGATTTGAGAAGAGCTCAGATGTATTAAAGAATTACACAGAGGCCTTTGATCTGATGAGGGCGGCCAAGATGATCCCATAGTTTTAGATTCACGGAGCACGGATAACTTCATGAAAACTACTTAAGTAGCTGAATACACGGGAATTTAATTTTGTTGATGAGAATATGGACTTGATTGGCTCGTTATTTAGTCGATGATTGCATTGTGCCCAAAGAATGTGAGTAAATGACGAATGTAACCGGTAGCTTGGATGGACTATCAGTGGGGGGTTTCACTCTAGTGGTAAGCCTTTGCAAGGGAGATCTCAAATTTTATGGAGTATTATATGACTGATGAGATGACTCTGAAGGATTTAGCGATCCTTCATCCAACTTCTAGCTGGTTCAATCAGATCGCTTTCCAAGGTTGAAGGATTCCACACTATGAGCAAGGCTCACAGCAAGTCGCATGTATTTACGTCAGTAGGATCTACTAATAATGAGCTATGAAGTTAAGCGATACCCGATTTTTTAATTATTTATTTACTACTAGTCATATTATTATTGTGTCTTTTAAGAACATACCTTGACTTCGAAATATTTTTGTTTTATAGATTTGCCATTTCATTACTGCAGAAACGTCGGTCGATAGGAATTCTCCAGAATTGTTATTGCAATAATGGTCTCCAAGTCATTGATTCTAGCAACATGCAGTTTTCTGACCCTAGTCGCCTCGCTGACCGCATTGCCGCCGCCTTCAATCCACCAATTGGACTATCGCGAATCGCGTCTCCTTCCAAGTCATGTCATTGCTCAATTTCCCGCCGGCACTTGGATTGAGAATATTGCCGTTCGAGCCAATGGCAATCTTCTTCTCACAAGTTTTCTGCCAGATGCTACGCTGTACGAGGTGTCTGACTTGGACTGTCTCTCGCCAACCGTTACCCGTCTATTTACCATAGACTCAGTCACCAGCTTATTTGGGATAGTAGAAACATCTACAGACGTATTTGCTGTTGCCGGCGGAAACTTTAGTCAGTCAACAGGGGGTGTTAAAGGAACATCTCGTCTTTGGAGCATCGATTTCAGACATGGCCAGTCCTCTTATCCAAAGCTGATTACTTCCATTCCCGATGCGGTTCTACTCAACGGTGCGACGACAGTTCCTCAAAGCAGTCACATAGTTCTCCTAGCGGATTCGATATTGAACGCTATTTGGCGTGTTGACGTGGTTAAGGGCACGGTGGATAAAGCGGCTCAATTCCCGCCACAAGACACTGCCCCATCACAGCCCGTAACTATTGGCATTAACGGTATTCACATCCACGATGGGTTTTTATGGTTTACAAATGATACAGCAACAACCAATCCGTCCACGGGTAGCGATGAAACCTCCATGTATCGAATCAAAATTGACAAGAATGGATACGCACCTATCAACACCGCACCCGAGAAAACAATTACCCTACCATCAGAGGCACTGGATGACTTCATATTTGGCCCCGGCGACAGAGACATTAAGTGGATAGCTACAAATTCGGAAAACAAAGTACTTGCGGCTGCTCCAGATGGCAGATATGTCCGTGTTGCTGGCGCACCCAGCTCTTTCGAAGTTGCGACGGCAACGGCCTGTCAGTTTGGGAGAACAAGGCGGGATTCGCATGTTCTTTATGTAACCACTGGCGGTGGGAAAATAAACGGTACAACGGAAGGAGGCAAAGTGCAGGCTCTCGATACTAGTGGATTCAGCTTTTGATGTATACGAGTAGCTGCTGGCTTATGATAGATGAGCTGTATGTCAGTAGGAGAGGCTGTGTGTCATAGGCAATAGATCACATATCTGCCATGCATCCCACAGATGGAAATTATGTCCAGAAAGAGGGTAGTCACGAACATCTGCAGAGGAAACTAAGTAGCCTAGACATTAGTGCCCGTATGTTTGGGGGCCGGAGGCTATTAAAAGATGACAGGATGTTAAAATGTTACACTATTCACCCACACGTTTCGGCTTTTCGGATATCATTTGTTTTACAGAAGAAACAAGACGCTACGCTTACCTCTTTAATCCTATGAAGGCAACAGCATTTCCTGCTATGCTTAAGATCTGCTACTTAAGATACTACCTCTTGAGTTTGTGACAGCAAACGAAGCACCTTGAATAACAGCTGGAGATAAAAAAAGGGCTGGCTTAGCTCTATGAGCACCTATCGTTAGAATCGGCTGTTTGAGTTACAATAGAAACAATGATTGTGATTCAATATATAAGCTTTGAAACACCCTATGAAACGTTTAGATGTTACAAAAGAAGAAGTTTTCAGAGCGTAAGACCTAAATCCATGTGGCTTGAGCCGCATGAGCCGCATGCCATCCTCTTCTAACAAGTCACAACTCACTGGAACCGTGACTTGTCTTTTACCTGACTTGCCAGGCTGCCTTGCTCCTGACGTTGCGTTGGGGGCTGCAAATAGCGTTTCTTGTCTGGCTTGTCTCTGATTCGGCCGCTGGCTCGATCAACACCTGGGAAGCGGCACGGCCGATCCATCACGACATCGTATTTGTTTAGTGCTTTCTCCGCAAGCAAATCAACTGACGGACCATTCCTGCCATCCCGATTCTTGTGAACCACTTGGGGATCGCCTTCGTTTTACAGGCCCCACTGGGTGACTCCGCCTCAGCCCAAGTTGACTGTCAGTCCAATGACAGCACAAGAGGGTATGCAAGAATAACAACAAGTGGCCAGTAGACGAGGACGGCGTCTTGCCATGGATTTTGGTTTAATAATCCCTCGTTTGATAAGCTGTTAGCTGCGGGGTTCCTGGTTCTACTAGTGTGTGGTCTTTGCTCGCGCCGTGAAGCGCACTAAAATCGCAGGTTGTGCAAATCCGTCGCTGGACTGTTCAATTCTCTCAGCGTTGAGAACTTTATAACCTCTATAATGATGTAACTCTTATAGCAGATATTGCCCAGTGATTTATATGGTGCATGGCCACTATCGACTTGGTTAATTGGGGCATCATTCCGGCGTCCCAGACTCGAGTTACCGGATGAAGCACATCGCGTCTTGCGTGTACGCTAACTCGAGGGGCTGATAATAAGCTGCATGATCAGCCCACAGGCAACGAACAGGGGATCATGCGGCCATCGACATAGAGAGGAATCCTACGAATGCAGCTGCATCTCTTGGTGTGCTGTGGAGCATGTTGTAGGGCTGAACGAACTTTGGCTGTAGCCGAATATGGTGCATTTACCGATATAATGGTGTTGGTTGAAACGATTTAAGAGAGGCTGGGACCCCATATATCACCACTTTGTCCGCATAGTTTGGAGCTGTTTCGTGACCACTTATAGGAAGAAAGATTAAATGTAACCTTGCCCGTTCTAATTCTGCTTTTTCTTTGCTTGGTTTCAGTTGATCTCCCCCCTCTCTTTGGCAACATGGCGTCCAACGGGGAGGAGAAGAAGATAGTGCCAGAAGACCTGGAGAGTGATAATCGCGATGTTGCCGACTTGTGGAAGCAAGCCCTCAAGCAGTACAAGGGCATCGTGGGCTTTGACTTGCAGCCCAAGTTCAACAATGTTCAGGCCATGATAGACTTTGGCACGAACGAAATGAATTCTTTTCACAAATTTCGACACAACAGCAAAAAGGTGGACAAACTCCGCAGCCTTTTTGCTGCCAACATCGATTACATTGAGAAAGGCGCCCAGCAGCTCATCAGCGCTGCCGTTCCTGCATTTCCTCCAGCTGCTGCTATTGGCACGGCTATTACATATCTTCTTTCAGTAGGACTCCCTCTACGAGTATGAATGCATAACAGTAGCAGTTCGTTGGCTAACGTTGCACCGTACCTCCTTAGGCCTGCAAACAAGTTTCAGCTGACTATGATGTCGTCGTTGTGTTCTTTGACGATATGAATAGTTTTTTGGAGCGCGTCGTCATATTGGAGACTCGCCTTCCATCACATAAGGCCTATCAGAATTGTCTCATGGACGTCTTTACGTCCTTCTTGACATTGACGGGCTATGCGCACAAGTATATAGAACTTGGCCGCTTTAGTAAGTGCTTCTACTTTGAAGTTGTAATTAAACTGCGGCTCTGCTCACATGACATGCAGAGAAATGGATCACCAATTTAATTGGAGGAGAAGATAGCGACTTGGGTGGTGCCCGAAAGAAGATGGACAAGGATCTGACGAGGCTGCAGAATGCGACGGAGTTTGCGATCCTAGGCAACAGCGAAGAACTTAAGAAAATGAATACAGAGCTCCAGAACAACCAGGAGGCACACACCAGAATGCTCGAGGAGCAGAAGGAGATGATGTTCTCAATTAGCCAAGATACTGGGAGCATTCGCAGCGATGTCGCCAAGCTGCTCAAAGCCTTTACGGAACAGAACGCAAAGCATGATCACAAAGGAAAGCCATCGACTCAGGATGCAGGGAAGCCGGCATCTGCCAATAGAGTACGAAACAGAATGCCGGATGTTGAGGGAGATGGCCATGAATACGCCATCCTGAAAGAGACTCTGATCCCAGACACTTGTACCTGGGTCTTTTCTCAACAAGAGTGGGAAGACTGGGTGAAACAAGACGAAGACGTCAGCGTACTGAAGCCAGTTCTTGCTTTGGCAGGACAACCAGGTACTGGTAAGAGCCATCTTGCTGCGGCGGTGCACGACAAGCTCTACAGCTTGGCAAAGGAAGACTCTAGCCAGCGCACCTGTGTCGCCCATTTTTACTTCCGAGAGCAGCGTAAAGACTTGGGCCTCTTCAGAAGCGGACTGATTACCACCATCAACCAGATAGTGGAGCAGAGTGTGCCACTCTGTGAGAGGATCAACGCAGAGATGGTCCGCGACGAGGTTTTCTATAATGTCTTTGAATGGAGGGATTTACTCCTCAAAATTCTGGGACCATCGTTCAGCAATGACTCCCCGAACCGTCTTTTTGTCCTATTTGATGGCCTGGATGAATTGATAGACTTCCCTCAATTCTTAGAATTTGTTAAGCTCGTAAGACAGGAGAAGTTTAGAATATCGATTGTCGTCACGTCTCGCCCCGATCTGTTGCAGAAACTGTCAGAGCAGGCAGAAGTCAGCACCATCGAAGTCACAAAGGAGAAACAATTACAGGACTTCAAGACGCTCGCATGGCATCGAATTAACGATCTGAACTACCTCAAGAAATTTACACGCTACGTCCAACAGAGGATTGCAGAAAAGGTGGAAGAGGCCTCACCTAGTAAGTCGGGACGTTTGAGACAGCGTGGAGAAAGAATCTGACACACTTCTTTTAATAGACTTGTTATACGCTGAGCACACCCTGGAACGACTCAATGCTCTCGGCCGTGAAGGTGCAGCTCTTCAGGTGCTAGCGCAACCAATGCCAGAGAACTTGCATGGCGTATACGAGATCATGTTGGACGAATGTCAGCGTCGAATGCCTGCTGACCGTCAACAAATTGCGGCCAAACTGCTCCATTGGATTGCTTTCTCATATCGCGTCCTCACCCTCGATGAAGTAACGTCGCTGCTGGTCTATCTATCTAAAGATGACAGCTTTACACTCGAGGAAATTCCTGAAGTTGCATCCAAGTTTCTGCAGATTGGAGACCCCGCCTTTGAAGCTCAAACACGAGAAATCGCTCACAGAGATACTTCTACTGGTTCTATTGAGGACCTCGAAAAGGCAGAAACAACATCCGATAACCAAGATGATATCTATAATGATGGGGCTTTACCTGTCAAGTTCAAAGAGAGGTCAATGCGTGCATTCTTTAGGGATGCATCTGATGTGGACTCAAAATGGCATTTGAAAGCATCAGAAGCGCATCGTCAGATATTTCTGGCCGGCGTTGACCTAGTCAAGCCGGAACCCCTGGGGCCAGGCCACCGGATCAAAGAAGGTCTACGGCTATACGCTGCCTATCGCCTCCTCTCGCATTTCGTCGAGCTCAAGTTGGAGGAGCACACGCCTCAAGAGAAAGCAGAGGTTATGGAAGGGCTTGCTATGGCGCTATCACATACCGACTTTGCAGACACACTCAGTCGCACGGGAATGACATATAACAGGGGCATCAAGAGTCTTGTAAACGACAGAGTTGCTCTCTGGGCCGAATCCCTTAAAATCCCAGAAATTACGTCTCTCTTGAGCCCTGATGCAGCTGCATGGTGGGCAGATGTTGCCATAGATTCCCGAAGATGCAGATATGGGATGGTTAGGGGGTACGTTAGCCGCATATATACTGCGGCGAACCTTGAAGAAGTATTAAGTGCATATAAGCTCCTCTATGGACTTTTGGGCGTTGTAAGTCTTCACTGGCTGTATCCCCTTCTCCTTCTTCTTTATAGAGACGCTTGACTGACGATACTATAGTCTGGACTTGATGAGCTCCTTGTTGACAAAGCTAAAGCCAACTTCCCAGACGAGGCTTCGGCACCAGCGCCCCCAAGCGATGATCCACCCAATGACGATGGTGGAAATGCTGCGAATCAAGCCACGGGAGAATTGGGGGAAGAAAAGAGCTCATTGGGTTTGCCAGGAATCTTCAGTGATCTCGATATGGACGGAACGGCTTACCGAGCTGTGGGAGAACTATTCTTCCATTATAGCCATTACAAAGCAGCTGATTTGATGTGCAAAAAGGCATATGATATCTGTCATTCCGGAGACGATAATGTGGAAAAGTTCAAGATATCAATTCTGCACTCCAAGGTCCTGTTGAAGCTACACGAAAAAGACAAGGCTTTCGAAACTATTTTGGAGCGTGTCAAGGACATTGAAACAGTCGATGTCCCTACGGCCCTGAAGCGCTCAGCTCTCTTAGCAAAGGCTGAAGTTGAGACAAAGCTGAAGATGCGGCAAGCCGCAGCCGAATCTTACACCAAGGCAAAGTCGATCGATCCAACTGGAATGACTACGGGAGATGCTCTTGTGAAAGAAATTGAGCTTTTCGAGAAGGTTGATGATTATGCTGGGTACTTTCGAACACTGAAAAGTTGGAGCCCTATTGATAGGCTAACTTGGATGGCGTGGAACTATTGCTATGATGGCCGTGAGCGACACGACACGCTTCGCTCTCTTGCAATCAAGGAGGGCGAAGCAGAGTTTCTCATCGAAATCTATAAGAACGCCATCCAGTTTCTTGATCGGCTCAACTCTGGCGCCCCATTGCGTCTTGAGTTGGCAGTGACGTACTTTAGGGCAGCAGGCGACCTTGAGAACGCTCGCAAATATTTAGACGAAATATTCAACACCACATCCGGCGGATACCCGTATTCTATTACGGACGAGCAACCTCAAACAATGCTCCAAAGGGCTGTTGACGTTATGTCAGACGTTCTGTACGAAATTTTCCGCAGCTCTCGCGATCCCAAAGTCAAGCTAGAGGCTCTTGAGGCACTCAAAGGTCTAATGGATAGGCCACTCTCTTTATCTGTACCGATCTATACAGCTCTAGACCTTGTACATCGTCGCATCGTTATTGCGTCAATGTGCCTGAAAATGGGTCAAGGTAGCGAGTTCCAGGAGCGACTCCAGAGCGTTTTCAATGACTGCTTTGCCGGCCTGAGCGATAAAGTCTCTTGGAACGATGGGCAAAATTTGGAAAAGCTGGGCCATGCACTTATGATACTGAGCAAAGCCATTCCAGACGGGCAGGATATCCAGCGATATGCGCGAATTGTGATATCAGCCATGTTTTCCAAAATCACGACCGCTTCAGACGAGGAGGACGGGTTGAGCTCCGAATCGGATGAATCCGGCGATGAAGAAAGCGACAGCAGCGATGATGAAGATGATACACCGCCCGAAGGAGTGGTAACTCTTGCTAGAGCTGGTAGAGTTGGCACGTTTGAAGGAATGGCAGCGTTCGAAACCATGAATAGCCTCAGGAGTGGAAATAAATCATCACCAAAAGATGAAGGAGACCTTGGCAATCCCGACATCGTCGTGTACAGCTGCGACGGAGGCATCTGCACTCCCACAGCTGGGTATGCTTGGTGGGGAGATTCTGTGGTCCATTACTGTGCCGAATGTTCCACCACATTGATTTGCGAAATCTGCTACAACGCGAGACACACTCCTGAGAAGGTGGGATCGCCAAATGTGATGCATTTTTGCGACAAGAGGCATAATTACATCAAGTTGCCCGTGGAGGGTTGGCGAGGCATCAAGGATGGCGTTATGAGGGTGGATGGAGAAGAGCCAGTCAAGTTTGAGAATTTTCTGAATCGCTTACAGAATGAGATTTGCAAGGATGCTTGGGATCGGTTCTGGACCGGTGCCTGAGCGGCTGACGAGATACGATGTATGAATCATGGACAGTTTCAGTTATTTTTTTGTGCAGTGCATTCTAGTATGTATATTGAATACGGCACCACTCATGGGCATCTCTTCATGCAATTGAATTGAACCGCGGAGTGACATTTGGTTGTGAACAAAGAACCCCGATGCTGCCGTCTGTGCTCCGCATCTCGCCCAGCTAATCTTTAGTGCCCAGCTGCCTGCGCAAAGAAGGGGTTTCTAAACATCTCTGTGGTAGAGCAAGAATTGGAATTGGGAAAGATTTCTGATAGAGCATATATTTTTTCTCCCGAAAGTTAAATCATGGACGCTATTTCGCAGGGGAGATTTTCTTCTTGTTTAATACCAGCAAGAAATAAATTTAAGCTTATAAGCTTATCTGATGGAAGCGGGGGGTTGCTTGTATTGGAAATATGTTTTGACGGGCTCTCCAATGACCAAATAAATCACCCAAATCCCCCCTGCCCTGAGCTGGAAGGTGTTAATTTGCCTTTTAAATTATAATCACGTTAACGTAGTTGTTGTACTCCGCAGCTCAATGTTCTTTTCCACAGATGAGTGCCTGTATGTACAACAATGGCCGTCACCGCGTTATTGGGCCTTGTTTCACATATACTAGATGGGTTTTGACGCTTGAGTGCGCTAATATACCATCTCCGCTCCAGTGCCCATAATAGGAGTACACGCACTGCACATGGTGGTCACCGCCAATTGCGGATTGTGTAATCGATGTCTTTTCTTGCGGTATTGTATGTATGCTCTTGCTGGTGGTTGTAATTGTGTGGTTTGACCTTTTCTCCATACCTGCCTGGATACCACTCGCATAGGGTGCAATAGGCCAATGTATGCTGTATGAAATATGCCGAGAAACGTTCCACGACGACCTGTCATGCGTAACAATAATTCCGTCTTTGTAAATATAGTAATTCGTCGGATGTTTTTAAATCGCGGATTGTTCGGCTCGACAAGACAGAGTCACCTTTCAGGTAGCATTCCGTGGAGTCCGTATAACACTCTCTAGCAGGAAGAGGAAGGAAAGACGTAGATACTGTGATCGCAACAGGGAAGTAAAATGGACATCCTTGCTGGCGGCACAGTCCTCACCGACAAGCATGCAAATCTTGAACTTAATCGGATGTCATGTCAAGAATAGAGTGCTCCGTAGCGGCGCCAAGATCTGCAAGCACGCTTATTTCTTTCCCCTGTTTCCATCTGAACACCTGTTGCTTGCTTCGTGAAGTGCTCTTTTCAGTGTAGCGCGCCGTCAAGCTCGTATAAGCTTTCGGCCCACGGCTGGCTCAGGTCTGGGCCAAGGGGGCGCCCCCGCGTAACGAATACGGCTACTACGTTACAAATGTGTCCCAGAGGCAATTTGTGTCCTGATTTTCCTCCAATCTTACCCAATTGATTCCTTTGACCTTCCCTTTTCATTCAGCAACACCAAACTTCAACTGGTGATGGTTAATTTAGATGCATGTCAGCGTTTCAACGATGAACTCGGCCGTGAGCCGAAATGGCGGTGGTAGAGTAAGGTTAGGTAAGGTGGCAGGGAGAGGTGATCTGTCAAGGTGTTAAGACAAATGGAAGTGTTGAAGATCGGGTTTGAAGGGGTATAAATTGAATGAATCATGCTCACACAATCTGTTTGTTTGGTGTCAGCCAAGAGCTTCTTCCAATCTAATAAACACGTTTCTCTCACTTACAACTCATAACTCATCAAAATGCGATCCAACGCTCTCCTTGGCCTCGCGGCCTTCGGCACAGTCGCCTCAGCCTTCTCACTCCCCGCCAACCTCAAGACCATCTACGACAACCACAAAGTAAGTCATAACCACACCAAGGGCCAGCGAGATTTATCCCTTATACTTACTATTCTTCAAGTCGGGAACATGTGCCAAGAAATTGTCGGGTACTTTTAGTGGCGGAGCTTCATACTGTGGTGACCTTGCCGGTGCCATCTTCCTCAAGGGCAGCTCTGGCAACTATGACAACCTCGACATCGATTGTGATGGCGCCAACAACTCGGCTGGTGCTTGTGCCAACGATCCCAGTGGCCAGAGCGAGACTGCCTTCAAGGATACTGTGAGAACATTCGGCATTTCTGATCTCGATGCCAATATTCACCCGTACGTCGTCTTCGGCAATTCGGGCAGCAGCCCCTCTTTCAACCCTCAGTCATCCGGCATGCAGCCGCTTAGTGTCATGGCTGTTGTGTGCAACAACCAGGTTGTAAGTTTGGACATCTCATTTTTCTCTATCATATGTCAGATACTGATACAAATCGCTAGTTCTATGGTATCTGGGGTGATACCAACGGTGGCACCTCCACTGGAGAGGCTTCCCTCGCTCTGGGCAAGCTTTGCTTTCCTAACGAAGGCCTTAGCGGTGATAACGGCCATGATCCCAAGGACGTTTTGTTCATTGGATTCACCGGCTCTGGAGCTGTGCCCGGCAAGAGCGGCGCAAACTGGGCGGCCAAGAACACCAATGATTTTGAGAACAGTATCAAGGCACTAGGAGACAGGCTTGTTGCCGGCTTCAAGGCTTAAATGATGGTGCCGTGGCAGACGAAAAATTCATGAGATACGACCTGAGCAGCGCATCACGCAAATATGAGTACATATTCGGCTACAGTATATAGTGCCCAGCCCGAACACATATGAATGGAATTCTACTTTAATCCGAATCGGTGTGCTAAGAATCATTTGTGGCATGTGACAAAAATAAACTACGCGGGGGAGAACTCAGTGAACGAATCGGATGCATTCTCGCAACACCCGAGTACTATTTCGTCCTCTGATACTATATGACACGAGCCATTAAATCCCAGGTTATTGCCGTCGCGCATCTTGCATCATATGTTCAAATCTGGGGATCGTGAGAGCTATTGGTGCGCATGACCGTCGTATCGCCATTGTGGATTTTGCGGAGATCAACTTCAATAGTAAACGGCACTGGTGGTTTTACTCCCCCAAGCTGCCCCATTGTCGAGTCAGTCGCGCAGATGCTATTGGTGCGCATAACTGGCCAAACCTGGAGAGATCGACAGACTGCCGATGGAGATTATTACTCTGGCGTAGCAATGATGATTCTACGTAAGCAAGAACAAATTGAGCATGTCTTTGCTGCCCGCTTTCCCCATGATTGCCGGGTTTTCGCGGCAGATCTCAATCGGACAATGACCGGATGGCTCCGACGAAGCGTTTAAGCGTCAGTGTTGGCGAATGGGGGATCGTCGTCCTTAACGATGGAGTTCTCTTTTGGATACCTGTTTACTGAATCCGGCATTATTGTTGCCTAAATGCTACACGGGATGCCGATCTTCGGCTTCCACGATAATGCGCAAGTATATAAGATCCTCACCAAGTATTCCCTCTGCGGAGAAGGGAATGGATTGAGAGAAACCCACATACGGCTATCGTTTTCGACGCAATTGACAGCATGGCCAATCTCACCGGGCCGCTGGCCAAATACAATGTGGCTCATAAGCTTTACAAAAGCTCCCTTCTAAATTCCGTCTGTCTCGTAGCGGGGTTATCGATTTTCTTCTTCGGCTATGATCAAGGATTGATGGGCGGAGTCAATACGGCGCGCGATTATGCTGAGCGCATGGGCTTTGGCCACTGGGATGAAGACCAGGGTATTGTCGTTGTCGATAAGCCCTTGTTGCAGGGAGGCATCGTTGCCGTGTATTATCTCCCGGGGACTCTATGCGGCTGTCTCCTCGGAGGCTGGCTAGGGGACCGCTATGGCCGTATCAAGACGATTGCTTTGGCCTGTGCTTGGAGCGTTTGTGCCGCTGCTCTGCAGGCTTCGGCCATGAACTCAAACTGGATGTTTTGCGGTATGTGGCAAGGGCATTATTTACATGCAGATCCTGTGTTATAGTGCTTTGACTGACTGAAGATGTGGAAAAGCGCGTGTACTTAACGGTGTTGGCACTGGAATTTTAAATGCGATTACACCGGTTTGGGCAACCGAGACCGCTGCTCATACCTCTCGCGGACAATTCGTTTCCATTGAGTTTACTCTGAACATCCTTGGAGTTGTTGTAGCATACTGGCTAGAATTGTTCGTAAATTCTTCAAAGGTTATGTCGCTGCGATGCTAACATAAGAACAGTGGCACTTCCAAATACCACGACAACACCTCTTCATTTATCTGGAGATTCCCTGTTGCCTTTCAGATTCTCCCTCTCATTGCCCTCTTCATTGTCATCTGGTTCATGCCGGAGTCTCCGCGCTGGCTTGTCAAAGTTGGCCGTGAAGAAGAAGCTCGCTTTATCCTAGGTCGACTTCGTGGTAACGAAGGCGAGGATGGCGTCAAAATGGAAGCAGAGTACCAGGATATCATTAACATCCGTAACCTTGAAGAAGATACTTCCAAGCAGCAGGGTTATCTTCAAATGTTTTTTGGTATAGGTTCTGGAAAACTGCACACTGGTCGGCGCGTTCAGCTCGTTATTTGGCTTCAGATTCTTCAAGAATGGATCGGTATTGCGGGAATCACCATCTACGGTCCTGAAATCTTTACCATAGCTGGAATTAGCTCAAAGGACAGGCTTTGGGTCAGCGGCATCAACAACATCACATATATGGTACGCCATCCAACTACCTATGGCCAAAGCTAATAGATACTGACAATACGCTAGTTTGCCACATTGATCTGCGTCTTCACCATCGATCGCATCGGCCGTCGTTGGACCTTATACTGGGGAGCAGTTGGACAGGGCATATGCATGTTTGTCGCAGGTGGCCTCGCTCGAGCTACGATCAATGCCGAGAGCAAAAGTAGCCAGGCCCATATTGGCGGCGCCGCAACCTTTTTCGTATTCCTTTATACTGCGATATTTGGTGCTACCTGGCTTACTGTTCCTTGGCTTTACCCAGCTGAGATTTTTCCTTTGCAAGTTAGAGCCAAAGGCAATGCCTGGGGCGTCGTTGGCTGGTCCATTGGCAATGGCTGGTGTGTAAGTTTTATGCCCATCTTCCAACTTTTATTTCCCTGAAACCAATGCTCATTAGATTCCTAGGTTTTGCTTCTTCCAACCATCTTTAAGCGCCTCAACGAGAAAACTCTCTACATATTCGGTGCTGTCAATGCTTTATCCATCCTTGTCGTCTGGGCGCTGTACCCTGAGTCCAATCAGCGGACGTTGGAAGAGATGGATCTCGTGTTTGCCAGTGATAGTATCTGGGCCTGGGAGGCCGAACGCAATTTTGCCAAACTGAAGACGGAGAACCCTGACCTTGTTCAGAGTTCAGGACCAAAACCTGGAGTTGTAGATGTTGAGCACGCCGTCGCACCTAAGGAGTAAGGTCCGATGGAAATTATACAGTTTCTGTGGCTGTGAATCCTTTGTTATTGCTTCTCATACCCTTTTCTGAAGCAGACCACATCCGAAAACCAAGGTCATAGATATAATAGAGATATCGATAGACCATTTATGATGACATTTTTGTCTTTACATATGACAACCGATTTGTATTGCAGCCGATGGTCTACGTATATTCTGACTACAGTGAAGAGTCTCTCACTTCCTTATCCTCAGGAATGGGTAATAAAGCTATCCTACCAACAAAATCGAAGCGATATCTTTCGGTTGATCTATGCTTTTTACCCTGAAGAGTGGCACACTCATGCATCTTATAGTCATGTTTTAGGGAAAAGTTTGTAAATTCTCCTGGTGTCTATTACAGCAGGCCTGGATTCTTTAGATAGTATAACAATGTTATAAGAGTATTCTTAGCAATTATATTCAAGCTGAAGTAAACCTATTCTTGACTGCAATATTGAAAGGGCCATCCACCTCCTGAATCTCAACAACAGAACTCATCGCTGAGGGGATTCCTACATCAGGTTAGCAAAACACAAGTCAACATATCATGAAACCTAGACAACTCACATTTTCTGGTCATAGATGATTTAGCAGAAAGCCCGTGTATCCACCAAGTAATGAGTCTCGAAGTCACAGCAAGCTCCTGTAGCACCACATGTCCGGGTACATGTCGTAGTAGTGCTGGGGTGCATGTCGACCACATAGTTACCATGACCCGTATTCCAGTGTAGGTATTGGCAGTTCTCTACCCAGGCACTGTTGACAGCGCCACTGATTTGCATGTCACAATGAGCAAAGTTGCTGCAGCTCGTATGGCCAGATGCTTGATTGTTATCGTTGGCGTTGATGCTGACATAGGGATCAATGGAGCCTGACTGGCATGACCCTGAGATGGTAAGGCAAGCCTCGGTGGCAGCAACTGCCAATGCAAGAATTGATAAGAGACCCTTCATGGTGTTATGGAAGAAGGAAGATAGTGGTAATTGAAGCTTGTTAAAAGTGGTGTTTGATCAAGGTGTTTGACAATGGGTTATTCGGTGGTCTTTACTTTGGTTCTTATACTTTTTTTCCTTGAAGCGAAAAGAACACTAACGCAAGGAGCAGGATTCACACCAATAATTCATTGGCCAACAATTGTCTTCCTCAGAGATATTCCAGTCACAAACCTGCTTGCTATAGTTGGGTTACACTTCATTGTTCCCTTGTATCGACCCAATTGAATACAGAATTACCTGCTTTGCACCTCGGAGCGGCTTCAGAAGCTCTCTCTCGGTGCCGAGTTGATATCTCTCCTCTCCGCCCCCACAGGATGTTACCTCGTAACACCAGGCCAAGGCAATCCTGCTGGCTAAATAAGGAAGGTAAAATCCACACCAATGCACTCCGCACATCCCTATTGGTTGGTAGGCCCGATTTCAGAGTGCAATTTTATTTTTGGATAGGATCTAGCTAAGTATACAAACATGCATAGTTCAGCTGAAGACACCGGGCGATAACCCGACGTATGCCTTTAAAGATACAAGGGGATCTAATTTTCCTGTTGCAATGATACTTAGGCAAAAGAACATACCTCCCCAGTTGGTCAATCTGAGGATCATTGAGCGCAGAGGGCTATACCACCCTAATATACGCAACTCTGATGTGGGCGGCTCAGGCTCATATGTTAGGTGCTAGCGAGCCTGTAGATACAACTCCAAAGTTTGTGTGCTTTGAGCGCGGACTGCTACAAACATCAATCCTAGCGTCGTCATCACTAGACCATTTACTTCAGAATAGATATGCTAGTATTATACGTAAAGTAATAATTGGATGGAGAAGAGACAGAGCAATGGAAAGCGGCTATATATAGAAACGAATAAAATTTAAGTGCTCTAGAGAAGTTCTTACCTGTTGCTAGTACATGTATATATAGGAAGGCTTTACAAGCTGTTTCACCATGTATAAAGGATTTAGCATCTTAGTGCTAGCTGGCTCTTGAGACCACGGATTATGGCATGTTTCAGGGATTGGGATCCGACATTCCGACATACAAATTCATATTATTCCGCCTCGCTACACTGCATATGTTACATCCAATTGACCGTGATCCCAATATTCCGTTGCTCTGTAATTCTATGCTCCACGTGATGCTCGGAATATACGGAGACCGCATCACATAAGCTAATGCATCAGCGGCGGAAATATCCAGCTTAGCCATTTAGAGAAAGCGTTCTCTGAACCAAGGCAGAGTGGCAACTCTCATACTCCGGAATTGCGCTCATATTGTTGGGGTTTCATTTAGTACTGCACAGGCAAAAACAATGACAGATCCAGCTATCGATGGCTTCCAATTCATTCTGCACGCTCCTAATGAACGACTTTCGAAAGAGAATCGTTCCAAGATACGCAGGCATGCTATGAAGGTAGTGGGGGCGGCGCGCCGTACACCAAACGACGCGTCACATAGAGAGTCCGCCAAGTATTACAAAACTCATCGAGGCATGGAAATGTCAAGCTTGTTGCCTCCTATGCCACTCTCTGGCCTGGAGCTGCTGGTGAAAGATCAAGGTTTAGACCCCTTCGATCTCTCATCGCTCACAACTGTTCATATAGGGCCTATGTATGTTGTTGGTTGAAGATTCTCATGAAGAAAGCTGACGGCGTTAGTGCCTCGTCATTACTACAGTTAGATTCCAGCCAATTACCAGGCGTCTTAGCATACAGACAATGGTCCTATTTCTCTTTTATACCACCACGTTTTGGACATGTGGCTGCGCTAGATGATGCGTTTCAGTGTCTCGTTACAATTACACACTCACTTCTAGTTCCTAACCATCGGCAGAGTGACAGAGTCATTCTCCAGCGATACGGGAAAGCGCTCCAAAGTCTTCAGAAAGCAGTAGATGAACCAAATAGTCGTTACTATTCCGAAATTTTGTGCGCTACTGGGATGCTATCAATCTTCGAAGTCAGTTAGTTGGCGTTCAATGCACTTGTTGGTTAAAGGCTGACATTCTGGGTATCACAGCTCCTGAACTCATCAAACGGACAGTTATGGTATCATCATATAGCAGGAGCCTCACAAATTATACAATTTCGAGGGCCAGAGAGATTTTCTTCCGACTTTGACATTGCCTTGTTGTTGTCCTTGGGCTATCCTATAGTAAGTTTGTTGTTTCATTAGGAACATGTTCACTTGTTCCAGATGACTGATCGGAACTAGTGTGCAGAGTCTCTTCTCAATAATAAAAGTTGTTTTTTGGACAACCCTATATGGATTCAAGTCATAAAGAATGCCATTGACGATCGCGAGATTTTTACTGATCGCTCCACTCTCGGTATAAGGCTTCTGACACTCATGGTAAGAGTGCCTGGCCTTGCGAAGAAGACTTGTCACGCGGTGACAATGCAGCATTCTCTACAACCCAGAGATTTCGACGCCGTAGCAGAAAAAGTGCGCATTTTGCGATCGGATGTTGCAGCTTGGCGTCGAGATTTCAACATGACCTTGATTCATGCTGCCGACACAACAAAGAAAAATAGTATACTTGATACTGATAAACGGTATGAGTTGCTTGGGGTTGCCCTCATCATTCAAATTTTAGTGAGTCGGATGATTGTCTGTATTTCACCAAGCGACCGCGGCCTCCTTGAAGAAGAAGTTCAAAGCTTTGCCCTTGAGCTCAAATGTCTTCTTGGGTCCGTAGGACATCACCGTCGAGCCGAGTTTTTCCTAACGCAAAAAGCCAAAATCGCTAATGCTGCGCTTATCACGCATGATGATTTTGCTGCTGCAATTGGATGTGATCGTGTAATAGAGGCATGGAAGCTGAAGAAATTTGACAGCGCTTTTGGGAGAAAGACAGGCGATGGAACAACATGTTGCCTACTAGAGGAACGATGAAACTATCGAAGGGGAACACTTCCCCTGTCGCGGAGATGATCTCATGTCATAAATGCTCTCAAAATCTTCATACATGTTACCTCCCTCTATTTTCCTTGACATATACAGCAGGAACCTCCACTGTAGCAGCGACGGAATAGCTTTTTTGGTCTTTCTTTCTTTCTTTTTTCTTTCTGTTTTTTTAGGCTGCATAGGTCATGATGCAATCGTGATTGCATTGTACTACACTACTTCGATGCTGTGACCTCTTTTGTGTCACTGACCTAAACAAAGATTTACAAGAAGACTGTTTATACAGATACATTGAGGTACATATGGTTCATGTTGGAAATAGCGTCAAAGTCAGTGTGATAGGCTATATCCGCTGGCAATAGCTAGATAGTCGCTTCTTTCCTAGCTCACCCTGGTAATCCGACCCAATATCCTGGACGGCGTGGGAAAATGTAATGAATGAGTATAATAACACGCATCAAATGCCATATTGCCATAATAAAATACAGTAGTCCCTATAAAAAGGCTCTATTAGATGGTTGCCAAAGAGACATCACCCAAACGCGGTTAAAGTCATAAGATTTATCTTGCCGAGAGTTGAATTGACCGCCCTACTACTATCTTCGGTTTGCGTGGCTGTGGTATCTTATCATGAGTCTCTTCTAATAGGTAATCCGTATTTTATGCTCTAAACGAGCTCATTCGGAGCAACGTGCATTCCGACTTCACAACTATTACCAACTGTTTAGTGGCAACTGTTATTCCGCCACTTCTCAACAAAGCCCTCAAGGCAATAACGTCGGTAGTCGCTAGCGTGTCTAGATGTGGAATGTGCTAGGCTGGACCATATGCTCAATTAGGCATTTGGTATTTTGTGGAGCAACAATGACACCCTCGCAACTCGATTCCAGTCATGTACTAGAAACGAGAATGATGGAATCAATTTCATGGGCCAAACAGATATAAAATATGGCATAATCCCACATACCTCACCGGCATTCAGATTCATTCTATAAGCATTCATACTACAACCATTCTCCGAAACATTCAGTAACAATGGCACCACCGACTTGGACAGAGCTGCTTGAGGGAAACCGGTAAGCCAAGGTGTTAAGGCTTCACTCTGCAGAAACTGACTCCAGTCTAGCGTCTATGCGGAGACACAGCACAAGCCTCCAGCACTCCTTGGTCAGCCTGGTTTTGAGATACCCTCTGTTATGATCTGTATGAAAGTTTGAAATTTTTTGACACGCAACACTACTTGCTAATACCCTGCAGTTACATGTATCGATTTTCGAGCATCGGCTGAAGCATTCCTTGGCATGAAAGGCGATGGTAAGATTTCACACACTTCAATGTTTTGAAGCAACTATTCTTACACAAATACGACAGAAGCGTTTGTGATTCGAAACCCAGGTGGTAGAATTACCACTGGCCTCCAGTCGTTGCTCTTTGTCGACACATTAACGGGTGGGCAAGCTCTTAAAGATATTGTCATTGTTCACCATCTCGGTAAGTACAAGCACCCTTCAGTGAATGTCTACTTGTTCTAACTGATTGAAACCAAGATTGTGGTTGCACTCATATTACCGACGATATCATTAAAGATGCGTTGAAAGCCAAGAGCCCCGAACTGGGAGCTGAGATTGATAAGATGGCCTTTGGCACTTATTCTGCAAAGAATATGCAGCAGTGAGTTGGCCACAATCACCTGATAATACAAATATTTGGATATGATGATTCTGACAGAGGTAGACACATAAACAATATTCAGACAGACATAAAATTCTTGAAGGATTCGCCACTCGTGAGAGAGGAGTTGAAAGAGCGGGTTCATGCCTACATTTTCGACCTCCGGAGCGGTAAACTAGTTGCTGTGCCAAGCAATAACTAGTCCAGCAAGAAGGATTGTCGAGTTGCTGATGGTAGTAGAGAGTGCTGGGTTGACACAGCGAATAATTATTTGAGTTTGAAGTCGGTGGCTAGTGCATCATCATTACTACTTGACTAAGGCCTACTGAAATATATTCCTATGTGCTTTTACCTTCCTTGGAATAATTTAAACGCAATGTGATACCGTAATATGCATTGTGGTCGAGGAGATACATAAACATCTGCTTCTCGGAGCTGAACTGTTACTGATGATGCAATAAGGAGTTAAGTGAACATTTCATTTTATTTTTAATTTGTTTCAAGTACTTCTTCTTTATTTTCTAAAACTCTGTTGATCGCAAAATAATAAAGAGATGAAAAATGATATTCGCTATGTCAGCTTCAAGCTAACTTTGTCAAAGATGTAACGAAGCTCTTTGCTGTGTCGAGATGACTGTGAATGTGATCCCGGTTAAGATAAATAACTCCGAGCCCAATGAGCCCACCAAGAAGAGTATTCAAATAGATCCCATTTCCTGCCTGTCCTTTCGCAGCTCCTTTACGAAATGTTGCCGAGGTGCGGTAAGCAAAATCATCCCAAGCAACGAAAATGCTTCTCAACCAAAACTTGTACTGCCAATCGGGAAACATGATGGTATTCCTCTTGGTATTCCCATCAATGAACCATGACGTGCACCCTGATGCCCAGACGAGCTTTTTGGCCATTTCTTGTACCATTTCAATGTCTCGTTTCTCAGCTGAAGGCTTGACGGTAACAATGTCCCGAGAAGGCCGGCCAACGACCAAACTTGATGTATCGGTGCGCATGGCATTCAAAATAGGCCTTATGATGCGCAGTGCAAGATTGATCTGGCATTCCGTAGTATAGATAACAGAGAGATGGCCGCTGAGGGTATTGGGACCCATCATGATGAAGAAATTTGGGAACCTTGAGAGGCATGTTCCTAAGTAGGAAGAAGGGACACCCTCGCTCACTCGATCCCACTGCGTTGAGTATTGTTAGATAATGGCATAGTAATGATCACTGGTAGTTATGATTTGTACTCACATGTTCTAGGATGCTAATTCCTCTTTCTCCAAAGATTTGCAGAGATCCAAACGGCTTTTGTGTCTCAAAACCCTGTGCAAGTACAATTGCATCCGCCGGGATAATCTTTCCAGACTTTGTGCGAACTCCAGTTGGCACAATTTCTTCAATCGGATCGTCATATATAAGATTGACATTCTCCTGATGCAGACTCGCGAGGTAACCGGTATCGTTGACACGTCGTTTGCATCCGATTTCGGTCTTGGGAACGAGGAAATCTCGATACTTTGCGGGTGCATTAGCACGAATGTAGGCCGCGGCGTCTTTTGACCAGCCATTGCGTATTTCCGCACCAGTCTCTATGTCAAATCCTTTGAAGTCTCTTTCTTGATCCCAGTATAATTTGGCTCTGTAGAGACGCATTGCTAGAGGGACCCATTTCATCGTCCACTTGAACAAAGCAGAGTACTCTGGGTTGGGGCGCTCAGCTAGCCAATGTGCTTGCCGAGAGAACTGCGTTACCATTTTGGCTGCTCCGGGGCCGGAGGATATCTCTGGGATTATTTGTGTCGCAGAGCATCCATTTCCTATGATCTCGAGTGTGAGAATATAGCCATCAACTACTGGATATGGGGGTGAGGGACTTACCAACGACAATAAGCTCTTTATCCTTCCAATTAAACGTGTGGTCCCACTGCGCCGTGTGAAACATGTTCCCTTCAAAGGTTGAGGCGCCTGGGATGGCGCATTTTTGAGGGACAGACAGTGTTCCAACAGCCGAGATTAAAATTTTGCTGCGATATTCTGTCACCTTTGACGATTGAAGATCTCGAACTATGACGCTCCAAGTTCCCATCGCCTCATCCCAAGAAGCCTTCTCGACAAGAGATGTCAATTGTACATGCTTGTGAATTTCGTACTGAGCAGCTACCTCCGTGAAATACTCATGTATTTCAGATTGCAAGGCAAATCTTCGAGACCAGTTGGGCTTCAGCGCAAATGAATAGGAGAAGAAATGAGATGGAACCTGCCCCGGACTGCATGTTAGATCTATTCAAGAAACAGCAGAAAGACATTAAAAACTTACATCGCAGCCGCAGCCGGGGTAAGAGTTTACCCACCATGTCCCACCAATATTATCGGATTTTTCAATGAGTGTGAAGTTTCTGGTTCCAAATTGCCGAACTAATTGCACGGCAAAACCGACCCCAGATATGCCCGCACCAATGATGAGGATGTCTGTTGTTTGTGACATGTTCGGTGATCTTGACTGGGCAATTCACTTGATGAACAGTAATTCAAGAAATTGAGGCGATGTGAAAGAAGTGATTAGGCAAAGAGATGCCTTATTCTTATATTAAATGTCTTTACATGGTGATTTACATTTACATCTGCGTTTTGGTCTGACCAAGAGTATGCAGCCCAGTTGCGTCACCTTTAGAGCGAGTGCATTACATGATCTGCGTGCCTCTATTGCCGTAGGGAGAAGGTGAGCCGACAATGTCTAGAGAAGCAGCCATTGATCCGGCTTGTACTCCAATTCTTACCAGCTGAAACGCCGCGTAATGAAGCGGTTGAGGTACAATCATGTTGAATACGAAAGCAAAGCACTTCTACGGCTCACTTGCACAGTGTTCGGATCACCGCGAACGGGTAACTATGCCGAGCAGGCCGGACAGATTTAGCAACGTAGCCGGACCAATCCGATATCGCATCATGGATATTTCGGTAGCACTGCAGGCTCGGGTAATGAAGTGGCTGCCCACTAGTGTCATGATGCCTAGACGCCGGTGGAGAAGATGGAGATTGTGGGCTGCAATGGCTGTTTGAAGCAAGTGAGGCGAGGACGTTGGCATTGCAAATGCATTTCGTAACATTGAGCGATTCCTCAATGGGAGACAGCTAATGCAGATTTTGTATCGCCTCGGCTGTAGCCATTTAACATATTGGGTTTGGTTGACCAAGTGCAAACATTACCTTCCCCATAACAAGAATTCACTTGATCATTTTAGTTCGGAAAGCCAAATTCTTAGCTCTAGTCTTTGGATCTGAGAGGAACTTAAAGACCAAGGGCATCTCGGCTTAGTTGCCATAAACCTTCCTCATACATAAAGCTATCGCCATCTTCACCCATCATATCCTGCGTCGGCATCGATGCCCTCGAATTGCTCAGCATTTTCAACTCATTTCCCAAAAAGTAATACACGGATGGGAAAAGCTAGGAATAGGGCAAGTATGCGTTCGTACAGTGGTTGGTAAGTACGTGTAAGCCCCATTATTGGAGCATTTGTCTAAAGCGTAACCATAGCGTCACTTGCCGACATCGAAAACTCAAGTGCGATGAAGAGAGGCCAGTGTGTCAGAATTGTACCAAGAGCTCACGCGATTGTCGCTACGTCGAAAGAGCTGTCTTTCGCACTTTTGACAGTAGTGTACTATTGAATGGGAAATTGAAGAACAGCGTAGACACTCGCGAGCCGTTTGATGACAATCAAACATGGCTGAGCATCCCCAGACGTCGTAAGAAAATCCACAGAAAACATCCTATCCATCAATTAAGTTACAGTTCTTTAACATTAGGCTTAGTCACTTTCATCAATATTGAGGATCCATATGATTACGATTCCCCATCTTTGCCTGAGTGTGAATTGGAGAACCTGGATCAACCAGTGGCACACAACCTAGACGACGAGACAGCGCAAACACCTCATACGGGCAAGGATGAAACATCAGATGGAGATAGAGATAATCTCACGCATTTCTCAATAACTCTAAATGAGGATGAATCGCTGGCTATACCTCGATCAAATGATGATTCGCATGACAATATCTTGGCCTTGCGATTACTGCGACACTTCAAAGAAGGACCTGGACAATGGTGAGAGCAGCATTGCAACTCCTTGAACAATCAAAGTACTAATAGGCTAGGATGGATACTTTTGATACCGGAGCCTACTTCTCACACAAGGTAACAGTCATGGCAGCCACAAAACCCTTGTTGAAATCCGCTGTGTGTGCTCTCGCGGCCAAACACCTAGGGCATTGTCAAGCAAATATGACTCGACGATATGGAGATCTTTCAGATGAAAGACGAAATATTTTGTCTCCGTTTGATGACAGAGTTGACTGGCATTATCAATCTGCCAAACATTATGGTTATGCTATAAAGCATCTCAAAATCGCTATTAATCTGGGAGCTTTTGAAACGGATGATGCCAACAAGGAAGAACTATTTGCTTCTATAACAATACTGTGCACATATGAGCTGATGGACGCCCCAGGCACAGCTTGGAGTGCCCATCTCAGCGCTCTACCGTTATTCAGCCCAAGACCGGATGCCGAGTTAATTCTGGGCTCTCCCATCACGATTCCGAGGGCTGCTGTGTCAGGACCGATATTCTGGAGTCTGGCTAGACAAGATTTGCTCTGCTCCTGTAAGTTTATTCGCTGTATCACTTACTCTAAACTTGACAGTTCTAACTCTTAGCAGTTATAAGTGAGACGCAGACGCGACTGGATTTGAAAGATATTCGTCTATGGCAAAATGCAGGTCTTGTCACCGACGAACATGGGTCACTGATGCCCTTTTACATCTCCAATGCTGCTGATGTTGAAGAGGATGCAAGAAGTAATGAATTGGTCTGGCTGCTAGGTAAAATTGCCAACCACATTGCTGCTGGAGATGCCCTCGATCCTAAGCACTATGCTCTTCCGCCAGGGCAACGACCCCTAGTCGGTGTAACACAAGAACAGTTGCTGGAGAGATGGAATATTCTCATTAGAGAGCTTCAAAACTGGCGTTGTAGCCTCCCAGCCAGCTTCAATCCGAGTGCCCGAACCACTGGTGCTGAACTGACGGGAGCGGCTGAAGAGGAGGAAGAGATTTGCCCTCTAAACTTTGAGAAGATATGGTACGAAGCGCCGATATGTGCCGCAACAATGCAGAGCTATCACATGGCCTGCATTTTGTTACTAACAAATCAGCCTCAAGAGTCCACCGCAGTACGATCATCCGTTTCTGCGCGTCTAGACTCGTATCGACAAAGTGAGCGTGAGGCTCTCCGCCACGCTCGCGAAATTTGCGGCATCAGCCTAACAAACCCTCCGGATTCGGTGCGCGTGCACTCTGTGCAAGCCCTCTTTGTGGCGGGACAAGTATTTACCGATTCGCAAGACCTTCAGGTGGTGCTCGGCCTTTTGTCCAGCATTGAACGAGACCTTGGATGGACGACAAGCCACCATGCTTCGCGAATTGCAGATTTGTTGGCTAGGCGGAGCAGTGATGAAGACCCAGAATGGATCTTTAGCTAAAATATGTAGACAATTATAGCTAAAAGAACTATTGAAAAGACCATTCAATTAAACGAGACAAAAGCGCATCGCGGATACACGCACCTCGTATGTAATGTAATTGCTTCGGTTCACCTGCCTACGCTAATAATCTACGGGGGAAAGTAAGCCGAGTCTAGAAGGAAGGGCTTCCGACTAGTTGCATCTGCCTATGATGCGGGCAAAATAGCTAAGTCTGTTAAGAATTAAGCAATCAGATTATTAGAAAACATTATACATGCAAACTCCTAGAAAGCTCTTTAGAGTTGTAGTATATAAGATAACCACTGAACAATCTTGCAAGGAGAAGGTACATCAACATTTCCTCAAGACCACTCGAACAAAATGGCAGAAACAACTTCATCCCAGCGCTTACTGAACAAAGTCTGTATCGTCACCGGGTCTTCTTCCGGACTTGGTCGAGCTATTTCGTTGGCGTATGCTCGCGAGGGTGCATTTCTTGTCTGTGTTGACTTGAAACCCGATGCGCGACAAGAAGTTGAGACTGAACGGGCGATCGACACTGATGCTCTAATACGGCAGAATGGGGGACGAGCTTTGTTCATCAAGGCAGATGTGAGCAATGCCGCTGAAGTAGAGGCAATGGTGAAAGCGACAGTCGCAGAGTATGGTCGCATAGACGTGTAAGAGGACGAAACCCCTTGTCGTTTGGGAAAATACCTTCAATTATAAGCACGTCATAGCTAAACAGTTTTATAGATTGGTCAACAACGCTGGTATTTCTATTGAAGCTGGACAGAAAGCTCTCAAGATTCATGAAACACCAGAGAACTGGTGGGATATAACTATGGCAGTCAATACCAAGTCAGTCTTCCTGGCTAGCAAGTATGTTACTGGTCAAATGCTTTCTCAAGACAAGTTCGCTTCCGGAGATCGTGGCTGGATTATCAACATCTCTTCTATCTTTGGCCTAGTTGGCGGTGGAAATATACGTAAGATTACTTGCTTTGCAGAATCGTACAGCATGGAGCTCAGAGACTAACGATGCTGGCAGCATGCTACGCAGCTTCTAAAGGAGCGGTCGCGAATCTAACAAGGCAGATCGCGATGGACTATGCTGAAGATGGCATTCATTGCAATGCTATTTGCCCTGGGTGTAAGTAGTGCAAATTTGCACATTCATGTGAATCCATCAATTAGTTGCTAATACAGTTTCCGCTAGATACCGCAACAGCCATCTTTGTGAACACGACCCAGGTTCACGATGCCGAGGAGATTAGAAAGCGCCATCCGCTGCATGGTATTGGCATGCCGGATGATATAACCGGAGCTGCTATTTTCCTGGCAAGCAGTGAATCTCGATGGATTACAGGCGCTATGCTACCAGTGGATGGCGGATTCACGGCGCAATGATGGGCCTATCGAATTATGAATTTAGTGGATGATGATGCCATCAAGTAAATAATTCAGGCATAGTGTATAGACTTTCAATTTAGACATGTGCTGATATAGCTGATGCGTTGATGCATTTATCCTGTTTTATTAGAAATAGAGGAATGCCTTTACTTATCATGTTATGACATTGAATCCGAGTAGACAGAACTATGTACAGGAATGTCAAAAAGGGACCAGTATTCGAACATTGATTGGCTTTCAATTGACCAAGTCTTCCCAAGAAATTGCCACACAAGGATTATACAGAACCATGTCACAAGATACTCAGCAATGGAAGAGAGATAAAATATTATTCGCAATAGGTACCATAACAAACTCCGAAAATGCATCACCTATACATTATGTTTCGTCCATCTATATAAGAAGTAAATAAGCCCCAAAACATACCAATATCCATTCTATACCCATTCTATACCCATAACCAATCTATAACTTATATACTCTCGAGAAAGGTACAGCCAGAAGAAACGGCCAACTTAGGCTGAAGGTTTGCAGCGGATAGAGAGGATGCTAGTAGCTGCGCCGCCGTTGAGGGATACTTCATCGATTCCAAAGGGGCTTCCAACTGCGACAACGCCATTTTCGTCAGAGAATGCCTGGCAAGTGGCATGGCTAGAGCCCTCAACATCAACAATCTCCACAGAGTTGGCAATGCTGAAAGATGCGGCGAATGGCGAACCATCTGCTGGGACCTCAATCTGCCTCGCTGAATCATCTGCCGAGTTGATCTGAACCCGCACAGTCTGGGCGGGAGGAGGAGGAGCCCCAACACCAGAGCCAGAACAGACAGGCACTGTGTTGGGGGTTGTAACACAGCAGAAAGAGCCGATTGGAACCGCTTGATCGAGCTGCGAATCAACTCCTCCGTTGGATGCGTCGGTAAAGCTGACCAGCGTATGATCGTCAAATATCCCGCCGAGCTTGATTGTACCAGCAGCATCGCTGAACGCCTGGCAGACGCATCCAGATGTGACGGCTTGCGCATTCACACCAGCGTCGACTTGCCGATTGTTGGCGGTGGAAAAGAGGGTGTTGGTCGGAATGCTAGCACCGACGGATGCATCACCGTCACCATTCTTCAACTGGATGAAACAGCTTCCATCCTGGCGTAGGAGGTTGGTTGTAGGGAGAGCGTTGGCCGAGGCCAGGAGAACGGCAACTGAGCCAACGGTGGTCAAGAACGACTTCATGTTTAATATGTGAAGAGAGGCAAGTGATAGCGTTTTAGCTGAAATATGAAGTTTGTGGGATATAATTGATGATACTGATGCAGCCTGATGTGATGGTAAAGTGATGTAGTAGTGATGAGTTGAATGAGGTGATGAGGATATTCTGTTTCTGAGTGTAGAACATTAAAGGTTTTATATATCACCGAAGCCGAACTTCATTCCTCATATTGCCACTACAGCCTCATGACAATAAACATGTTTAGAAGACTATTTCTCGCCCAACAGCTCGGATCCTGCCTTTCCGTAGCTCCAGCCTCGTGCCTATCCACCAACACCGCCTTCAGCTAACTGGATGGGTGTGAAAATATGTTGGCTTGAGAGATCCATTCACAATGCGTTGGTCTATTGGTTGAAAGAAACACTAAATTTAGCAACAGTGGTTCGATTTAGCGTTGACAAGAGTGGCGACCGACACCGGCTTAGAATGCTCCGGAACAAAGACAAATGAATTCTCAGTCCAAGCGCCAGAACTATTTATAACAAACAATTGAACTTTTCCTATTGGCCATGCGACAAGCAATTTTTGCGGAACCTGCTATAGTTAAGCGGGTATTAACTATGTATGATAGCGCATAGGCGGGCGTACAATAGTAGACCAAAGGGTGCTCTTATTATCGTACTTTGAACGAATGTGTCATCACCTGAGGCTTGCTGCAGGCTTCAAAGTTTGGGAGGCACGAATTTATTCCATATACAAGAAACATGTTTAGATTGTTCAAATAAACAATATTTTCATCATGTGACACGGACACTACTAAGAATTGTGCGACGGTCAAATGTTTTAATGCTACAGCATGCTCACGGAGTTGTGACTGACATTCATATACCACAAGCAATTTGAGAGTGGCAAACAATCCTTGGGCCAGCACTGAGTCTCTCTCTTCAAATACTTACAAGTGGTCATGCGATGAACGGATGCTTCGTACAGCTGCCAAATATAACTTACATCGCATTACCAACCCTATTCTAATTTAGAATCGGAATATTGCTGGTAGGAACATAAGTTGTTGACAAATTATTTGACGCCAAATCTCCGCACAATAGAGGTTTTCATGACTATTAGCCACATAAGGCAATTGCAGACTTCTGGTGTTGAATTTACCTTTACCATCATCTCGAATTGCTGGTTTTGGTCTTCATATACTCGCTATCGATATGTCGTAATGATCCGCCGAATTGCGCGATGGTACGTTCGTGATCGCGCACTAGGATCGCGTCAAACTGCAGTTCGGCACGCAATCGCGGGGAAGACACCATCTTTAATCACTGATATGAGGCAACGCCGATAAGCCGTAAGTCCGTACATAGAAATAGAGTGACCACAGAGAGATTTGCTGCGAAAATCGCTGGCCTTGGCAGCCGACTTCCGTAGTTCAGCTGGTACACGCGATGCTAGGATGCGTGATATGGAAAAGATCTTACCAATCAATATATGATAAGACATGCGCAATATCAGGGGATGGGAATGATGTAATTATAGGCAGTGTTGCACAATTGCATAACAAAAGACATTACTACACTGGGCAGGAACTATATAACTCATTGTCGTATATAATAAGTGACACATTCTCGCCTTCTAACTCATCGGAACATTGGCAACGTGGTTTGAGTCTTATAACCCACATCAAAACGAAGCACACCTCCTCTTGATATCTGTTAAAATGGCACCATCCGTCACAGAAACCGTCACAGAAACTGTGACTCAAGTCACTGAAAACCTCAAGCAGAAGCCTGCTGTGAGCCTCAAGGATCAAACCGAGCCAGCCCTTGAGACGGGCCATCGGGAGCCCTTGAAGCTGAGCGGAGCACTTGACCAATTCAAGCAGTTTGAAGTCACACCAGTGATTGGAAAGGAATTCGTCGATGTCGATCTAGCTGAGTGGCTAAGGGCACCTAACTCAGATGAATTGCTGAGAGATTTGGCCATCACAGGTACGATTTGGAGAAGCTCCTAGTGCAATCTCATTTTATCTCCCATTCGCTTACAAAGTCACAAGTGTCCCAAAGAGGTGTCGTTTTCTTCCGCAAGCAAGACAGCATCACCAACGACCTCCAAAAGGAGCTCGTACAGCGTCTTGGCGAGCTGAGTGGAAAGCCAAAGACATCCGGGCTGCACATTCATCCAGTTAACAATGGTGCTCGGGACCACGGTGTTGAAGACAATGAAATTAGCGTCATTTCCTCGGAGCAGGCCAAGAAGATTTACGCGGACCGCTTTCTGAAGACGAATAAGCGCCAGAGTCAAAAGTCACAATGGCACTCTGATATCACTTTTGAGCCCATCCCTAGTGACTATGCTCTGCTGAGATTGACAGAGCTGCCAACAACGGGAGGAGGTAAGCATGCTCGATAAGCCCTTGATGATACGAAGGCTAATGTGTATTCTTAGATACACTCTGGGCTTCTGGATATGAGCTTTATGATCGCATCTCCAAGCCACTACAAAAATTCTTTGATGGTCTAACAGCCTACTACGCCCAGCCCGGCTTTAAAGAGGCTGCTGATCACAACGGATTTTCCCTCTTCTCCACTCCTCGAGGAGCCCCCGAGAACATTGGCGATGTTCTTGAAGCTATTCACCCCGTTATTCGTACCAATCCCGTTACTGGGTGGAAGAGTGTCTTCGCTGTTGGCCATCACGTCCAGCATATTCACGGCCTTTCTGAAGAAGAGTCCAAGTATTTCTTGGACTGGTTCGTACGATTGATCGTCGAAAACCATGATCTACAGGTCCGAAACCGCTGGCAAAATGTCAACGATCTGGCCATCTGGGATAACCGCAGCGTCTACCACGCCGCCACGCCAGATTACCTTCACCAGGGGCTTGGCGAGCGGACCGGATCTCGGTCTGTGAGCTTGGGCGAGAAGCCTTACTTTGACCCTCAAAGCGTGAGCCGCAGAGAAGCCATTGCATCTGGAAAGGTATGAGGGAATGAATCACGCAATGGAAATCGTTCGACAATAAGATTCATATGATGTTAATACAGACGAATTCTAACAATTGAACCAAATAATTCTCATAGTGTGCTTGTGATATGAGCGGGGTACAGTAGAAACCGAAATTAGTGTAAATATGATTAGCTCTCAGCAAAAACCTTCACAACAGCCTTTGCTCCCTCAGGATGCGTCATGAGCCGATCCATCTCCTCACCGGCCTTGATGTGATCTTTGCCGCGTTTCAACATATCCCTCTCATATTCCTCTACCGCCTTATTGATATGCTCCAGTCCATTTTCTTCAATCTTAGTAACGAGTTCTAAGGCATCTTTCATGGCGAGATTGACACCCTCCCCATTGGGTACCGATAAATGCGCAGCGTCTCCCGCCAAAGTCACACCTGGTACCGAGTTCCAACCAAAGGCTTCTGCAGGAAGTTGATACAGCGGCCAGCTGCGGAAATTCTCTGCACCTCGAATATAATCTCTTACATTCTCAGCCCAGCCTTTGAAGAAAGAGGACAAAAGCATATCGCGAGTGGCTTGGGGGTTGTTCAAGTCCATAGACGTGCCAACAAAGTGCTCGGGGGCAGTGATGCCAAAATAGATCCTGTATGAGTTATCGCCTTGTCGTTGAATGATCATACGGCTTGGCCCTGCTAGAAACAGAGCTATGCCATGACCGATTTTGTCCGTCAGCGTCTTGTGCAATAAGCTGCTTTCCTGTATGCGAGTTTCGATAAAGGTACTTCCTGCATATTGTGGCTTCGTAGAGGTGATCTATCACTATTTTGTTAAACGTCTAGCTCTTAATGTCGAGCAAGTGATGACAGCCGTACCGCAGCTCGTACTTTGCTCCAGGCCCCATCCGTCCCGACAACGAGCGAGAATCCACCAAATGTGTTGCCATTGGAAAATTGTAGGATGGGAGACGAGTTGTCACCGTCGAAACTTAACTTTGTCAGACGATGAGACCACGCTATTTGGTTTTGCGGGATTGACTCCAGAAGGATGTCTCGTAAGCTCCTGCGGTCAATCTCGGGCTTTCCACCGGTCTTAAAGCCGTCTTGTCCATCTTCTGCCTCGCCAGTAGCTCGATGCAGCAGCTCTCCATGGGAGTCAAAAAAGGTAACCCGATCGTCCTCCCATCTCGCTTTCTGAGCAAAGGCATTGTACAAACCAGCCTCCCGAAGAGCAAGCTGACCTGTTTCTTTGCGTATATCAAGTGAGCCACTAGAGACTAGTGTTGCCGCTGACTCTTCTTTTTCGTAGACGGTGAAGGGGATATTCTTGCGGTGGAGGAGGCGGGCTAGAGTGAGGCCGCAAGGGCCGGCCCCGATGATGGCAATGGCACTCTTCATTGTGCAGTGACAAACACGTGAAGGTTGGGCGAAGAAAGTTTACTGTACGAGTGAAGATTATTCTAAAGCCTTAGCGAAGCATGCTTGATATACGTTTCTTATTCAAGCGACTCTACCTATCTGATGTCCAGCAGGCTTCCGGCTTTGGAAGCCCACCTTGGGAGATGCGGCGCTCGGGGCCGAACCACTCGGGACCGAGTCACTAAGACCCAAACCCACTAAGGCCCGAGCTACCGTGCAAATGAAATATCGATACTGATGTTGATTCATTTCATCTCCATCTCTTCATCTCTGTTTCATTAGCATTCTTCACGACAGTAGTCAGCACGCCGACTTAACTACTGGCTGTGGATCGGCAGGGAACAGGGGATTAGCTTTGCAACGAGGGATCATTTTTTCTCTCCGCCTAATCGGAAGCCATGGGAACTGCACGCAATCCACCTTTGAGCGTTCCCAGCAGGCCAACTTTTGCTTGCGTTCGCTGCGCCGGGCGGAAAGTAAAATGCGACAGGCATATACCATGCACCGCGTGTGTCAAACATGGAGCTGAGTGCGTGTTTCAACCTCCGCCGCCTCCTCGGAGAAGACGTCGACCCGGGGCAGCTGGACCTTTGATAGATGTACATAGGCGCGAATACCCGCAAACACGCCTTCAAGCGCAAGGCCACAGCCCGAAAGAATCATCCAACCCCCCTGATACTGATTCACGGAGTCATCTGTCGAGTCGGGAAATTCGCGGCTCACAATTGAGCTCATCAGAGCCGAGCGGGAGTGTCAGCAAAACTCAAGTTATCCAAGGACGAGGGCAGTCAATGTTGATTGATAAGTGAGTTTAGACCCCCAATAATTTTAATTTGGATATATTTGCTGAGTCCCCGCGTAGTAGCTTGTGGTCAAGAGTTGTGGAAGAGGTGAGTGTCCTGCCGTATATCTTGCTTAGGTTGCTTGCTGGGCACTAATGGCATCATAAGTTTCACGACCCCGAGGATGCTCTGCGGAGGAGTTCAGACGACTCGAGTGATGCAGAAACCCTCAATGATGACTTTAGTTTTGTGCTTGGCGGCCCACCGACATCTCGCACCAAACTCCTTCATCCACCGCCTCAACAGATACATCAACTATGGCGCACTTTTGTGGAAAATGTTGATCCTCTCTCCAAAGTTGTGCATATCCCTACATTAGAAAAGGCATTCCATGAGGCTGCAAAGGAAGTAGACACGGTCTCGCGGAGCTTTGAGGCACTCATGTTTGCCATCTACGGCGCAGCCGTTATGTCACTGAGCGACGTTGAGTGTAAGGATCGACTTCACGAGCCTCGAAAGTCTCTGCGATCTAGATTAATGACTGCCACGAAGGCAGCATTATCGCGAGCCAACTTCATGAGCACAGCTAGCCTTGTAGTTCTCCAGGCATTGGTCATTCACATCATCTCAGTGCGAGACATGTACGAGCCGCGCGCCCTTTGGACCTTGACAGGTGTGGCGGTTCGCCTTGCCAACGGCATGGGCCTTGATCGCGATGGAACACTTCTTGGGTTGCCTCCATTTGAAACAGAGCTGCGGCGACGCGTGTGGTGGTTTCTGAAAGCGCAAGATCTACAGAATGCTGAGCTGTGCGGCCTTCCCAAGTTTCGAGACGTTGGCCTGAGCAGCGACTCCCCAAGGCGTCCCACCAACATCAACGACATTGAGCTCTATCCGGGAATGCCTGTCTCGCCGGTAGAGTTGGGGAGTTTGACGGACATGACGTTTCTCGCCATAAGATACGACCTACTCTGGTTTGCCGACGCTCGCGTTGCCAAGTTTCGTCATCTAGGCAAGAGTCTGAGCCAGTGGGATCAGGATTTCGCATCCGGAGGTGATAAGGCGGAGACGGATCAAGGTGTAAAGGAAATAGAAGAGCATCTGGAAAAGAAATACCTTCGGCACTGCGATCCTTCGCAGCCGCTGCAGCTCATGTCGATGCTGATGGCACGGGCTGCGATAGACACCCTTCGCTTCATGACACACCACCCACGCAGATGGACCAGCATCAACCAGGCGCCGCCATTTGAGCGTCAATGGGTGTGGGAAGTCAGCATCAGGCTTCTAGAGCAGCGCGACATGCTGCAGTCAAACCCCTCGCTGAACAAGTTTGCATGGCACGCAGCGTTTACCATGCAATGGCCTGCCTTCATCCACGTGCTCGATAGCCTCCGAGCCAATCCGTCTACGCCGGATGCCGAGAAAGCGTGGAGGCTGATTGCGAACACGTTTGAGAATAATATGAGCATGTTCGACGACCCGAGAAAGCCCATCCACAGAGCCGTGCGCAGTCTCTGTCTAAAGGCATACGACGCTCACAGGCTGCAGCGCAATGGTGTTTATGCTCTCCAGACGCCGGCGTTTATTTTGAGGCTACGGCAGCAACAAGAGGTGGAGAAGATCAAAAGACAAGCCTGCTCAGAGGCCACTACCGCATCAACAGGTCTTAAGCACGGCACGATATCCAACCAGGAAGACGCTGCGCAACACGCGGATGCTGGTGGTCAAAATCAACGGTTCGAGCATGTCCATGAGCACGGCAGCGAAGCTGAATATACCTATGCTATAGAAGACGTAGACCTGGATTCTCTGCTGGCTGGGGACGTCAGCGCAGATAACAGGGCGTATCAAACCATCAACTGGGAGCAATGGGATCTTTTCCTCGCCGATTCCAACATCAATTGAGCAATGCTACTGCGAACCCCATGCACATCTTGAGTAGCAGACTTGTCAAAACTCTCCACGCTATCAATGCCCTAAATCACCTTATTCGCCATATTTTGTGGTGAGACAAGGCAGCGCGGTATCTTTACATTGGCAAAAGCGTCCTCATTTCGGTCACTGCTGTAGCTTATTCGGGGATAATGGTGATTGCCCCCAATTACACTGCAGACTTTGCTCCCCACGTAGGCGACAGTGCATTATGAAAGACGGCCAATCGCTGCCGTTGACCTATTCGATGCCGGATAATAGCTGTAATCATTCAAATGGCAAAACAATGGGCTACATTGTTGTCATTAAAAGTACATATGATGCCTGCATGTGTTGGGCGTTGCCGAGCGATGGTATTGCATGCTCCTTATACCATGGATTCTCAGAAGCAAGAACAGGAAAAGGGAAAACGTTAGAATTAAGGTTAATTTTACACGAACTGCTACTCTGTACTCAAACACGCTTTAGCATACTTGCGATAGCGCCGTGTGTGCCTCGCCAACGCAAGGCAGAATATAACGCAGAAATCAATATTGCGGCTGAAAAAGCTGCACGGGACAAGCTAGGTAGCCAACAGAACTAGTTCTGCTTTTCTTTCAATAAACCCCCCATTAAGGCGGTCTGCGTGCGTTGGGCATCGCCAAGACTCCTAAGGATAAGCAAAATGTCGCTCTTCAATTATGAGCTGTTGAAGCCGTTGAAGCCATTCCAATATTCCCCTCTCTCTCCGTCAAAGCGAGTATTTCGCCTAGTTCAGCTCCTCCCTCCAAAACCAGCTATTACTCCAGGAACCCATGGCACCATCCGCATCAGGCTAGTTGAAGCTGATATCGACTCTGGCATCCATTATGATGCCCTTTCCTACGCATGGAATGTGGCAGCAGGCCAGACAAAGCCAAATCGAAAAATCATTGTCGAAACAAATGAAGACTCTTTCAAACTCTATGTTTTTCCAGCACTGGAAAACGCGCTGATTCATCTCAGCTCCCTCAATATTACTGAATATCTCTTCATTGATCAAATCAGCATCAATCAGGAGGACCGTGACGAGAAGGGTCATCAAGTGTTGCTTATGCAAGATATATATGCAAAAAGTGCACGCACTCTTGTTTGGCTAGGCCCACCAACTCGAGCATCAGACGAGTATTTTGACATTGTTCAGGAGATATCTCAAGAAGGAGTATTGAGCGGACTCATGGGGCCACGCCTCGGTCATTTCATGCACGTCTTTGACGCTGTAATGGATCCCACCTTATCGGTTAACGAAGAAGAACGTGAAGATCGAGATGCCGTTTTAGATCTGGTTCATCGATACGGCGACCGTTTCCCATTGGATGGCTTTGCCGATGTACTTGATCGGAGCTGGTTCAATCGTTTGTGGGTTATTCAAGAAGCCTGCCTTGCACCCTCTGTCGTTTTTGTGTGCGGCGATAAATCACTATGCTTTGACTGCTTCAGAGGAGGAGCGCTTTTCTACAACATATACAACACCCATTGGGTAGGGCAAATCACAGGAACTATATCTCAGCGCGTGCTCCGTCAGCGGGATGCTCTTTTTGGCAAAACAATCGGACTGAGACGGATTTTCCAAGAGCGAAAGGCTATCCACGACACGAGAGTGAGACAGGGCCTACACGACCTTGTGCTCAAATACAACGTCAATGACGATTTGAAGAAGATTGGAGCAACGCTGGAACAAGACCGTATTTTCGGCTTACTGGGACTAGCGGCGGATGATGACAACTTAAGAAGCCGAGTTCGGGTGGATTATGAAGCCAAAGTTACGCAAATGTATTCCGAAATCGCGGAGCTGCTTCTAAAAGAGAGTATCGATGTTCTCTTATTCAACCAGCAACCAAAGAAAACTCCAGGCTTGCCCTCATGGGTACCAGATTGGGCTATGAATCTTGCTATACCAGTAGGATACATGGCCTTGAAGCAGCCTACTTTTACAGCTGGGGGCGCGAAAACAGAACCTCCTGTTCTCGTGAAGAGCGAACATCCGCAGCTTCATCTTCGTGGAATTTTAGTTGACGAAGTTTTGGACGTGGGGACACGACTACACGGCGCACAGTCTGATCCACAAGTGGCAGAGCAGATCGATTACCGCTCAGCAAAATTATTTTTTGACGAAGTCTCAAAATTTGCCCAAGTAGGCGCTGCTACAGTTCAAGAGAGAAATCCTTCTGACTCTGGCGCTGAAGTGGAACTTGGTTTGCAGCTACGGCTGTGTGATTCTAGCCGATCTTACAGACATTTTACACAGACTCTCGGCCTAACTCCTGGCATCGAGAGACTCAAAGCTTTGCACAGCAGTATATATTCTCTTGGAGAACGACTCATCCGATCGGACGAGACAGTTGCGTCCTATCACATCACACGCATCTATCGAACAATAGGAATTGTCCCTTGGTATTGGGAACCTATGTCTGAGATGGAAAGTCTACGAATCTGTGCATTGAATCCAGCTTTGGGTGGAAAGATTGCATGTCAAGCTATTCGTGATTTCACAATAGACATGGTCGGTCTTCTCGTCGCTTCGTTTAGAGTTTGGTTTGCATCCAAAGTTATCATATATCGTCGTCGCTTCGGCAAAATGAACTTGCGACCTTCCCGTGAGAGCGTTGAAAAGGTAGGACTTGACCCTGACGTTAGCCTTAGCCCAGATATGAACACTTTTACGACCAATATGCTCAAGAATATGCGTCGAAGACTGTATCAAACAACAGCGGGTTATGTAGGTCTAGGGCCACCGGATATGAGGGCGGGTGACCGTATAATTATATTCCATGGCGGAACTACACCACACGTATTAAGGAAACTTGAGGGTGAAACTCAAGCCGACAAATATCAGTATATGGGTGAGGCATATTGCGATGGACTCATGGATGGGGAAATTTTTGAAGACAAGACTAAAAGCGAGGAAGTTTTTGTGCTAGTGTGAGTGGGCAGAGAAACGACTGGGAGGCTTCATGAACGCACAATACATGTATGCTTGCGCATGCTTCTGACTCTGACATATGAACTGAGATTGATATAAGGCCACAGTATCCAATTAGTGAAGATTCGAAAGCGGAAAATACTACTATTAATGTTGCTTGGGACCCAGATATTCTCATCATCCCTAACTCACGGCGTACGCTGGACAACTACATTTACTACCATACGAAGGCGACAAATTGCTTATTCTCAAGCTTAAGAGTGCACCAAACCCCAGTTAATAGGCCTAACCACTAGTTGACTGCTTGACAACTTATTAGTGAATATAACGGAAATACTTAGCGCAACCATCGCCTTGGCATGATTGAACCTAAAGGGCTATGATCAGCAGATCGAGAATACAATTCCAGCATTGAATGCGATACGGCCCTGACGTCATGAGCTACGTATTACGCATAGTTGCGTCAATGTATATTTCTCTGATCGCAACTGTTTTATCAAGCAATCTTTTTCTTTTATTCTTTAATCTATTAAATAAAATTTGTATCACCTCAATCGTCATCTTTAGTCGCCAAAGTCGACAAAATGAGTATTGACGCTGCAAACTTAATTAAAGCTGCTGTTCCAGAAGCGGAAGGGCGAAGCGCTCGTATCATTTCACAGAATGTGTCAGATCACAGAGATCCCAACTTCCTCTCAAAGGATTTCCCGCGGCGACCTCCAAAATTATATTTGACAGCAGAAAGCGATGAATTTGACGCTGTGACCATCGCTGAATGGCAAGCTGAAGGATTCGACGTTGAGTACCTCCCGATGGGCAATGGTGGAGACGAATATTTGCAGAAGCTTCGAGGGCTGCGAGGAAATGAGATGAGCTCATTTGAGATTTTTGGCATCGTTGGTAAGTTGGGAAATGCGATACAAAAGCGAAGCAACAGAGCTAATGCAAATTGTGATAGCATACGGCGATGCTGCCGCCATGTGCCTTGAGCACTATCACATTATGGATAATAACCCTGACTTCAAGCTCAAACTTCTCATTGCGTATTATCCGACCGCAATTCCAGACCCCAAAGGCCAGTTTCCAAACAACATCTCCGCCCTCGTGCACTTAATCGCCGGGGAAGATGTCGGCGTCACAAAGCAGTCGCAAATGATTGGCATCCAAGGTAAACGACGCACAACACACAAAACCATCCAACCAGGAATCGGTACAGGCGGCTTGCTTAGCCTTGCATACCCCAGCTATACTTATCAAGCACAGCCTGGATTTGCAGAACATGATTTGGATGAATATGATATGATATCCGCAGGCTTGGCATGGAGTCGGAGTCTGGCTGCGGCAAGGAGAGCAATGGGACAGACGGTGGACTTGGAACCGGTGTGGGAAGAAAACGTCCAAGGTAGGTTCTAAGATGGCTTTTCCGCGGTGATACTTATTACGAAGCATCTGTCGCTTTACTTTTTGCTTCTTACTTGGCTTTAGTTGCTAACACTGTCATCTAGGAAAGTTTTTTACTCGCAACATCAAGCCGACCATGTCGAGCTACACAACTCATAAGAGCCCGCATGTGACTTACATTCCCACCTTAACGGGAGGCATTGGGGCCGACGAGCTTCAGGAATTCTACTCTCAATACTTCGGAAACCCAAAGTCGCTCAAGTTGACTTTATTATCTCGAACAATTGGAGCGGACCGCATCGTCGACGAAATCCATGTTCGATTCAAGCACACGCAAGAGATGCCTTGGATTCTACCAGGCGTTCCAGCCACCCAAAAACGAGTCCAGATTCTTGTTGTTAGTATTGTTACGATGAGAGGAGGAAAGTTATACCATGAGCACGTCTACTGGGATCAAGCCAGTGTATTATACCAGATCGGAGCCCTGGATCCCGATGTGGTACCAGAAGCAGCTCGTAAGCTGGGTATCGAAAAGTTGCCAATTGTTGGGAGCGCTGCGGCATCAAGAGTACTGAAGGGCTGGGATCCCGAGGAAGAAGGAGAGGCGGACAATGACTTGATAGCTGGATGGCACGACGGTGACGATGGTGCCGATGGTGCCGATGGTGACGATGGTGTTCATGACCAGCCTCAGAAAAGCGAGCAGGTAGACGATAAGGGCAAAAGGCCAGAAGAGAAAGTCGTGAAAACACCAGACGACAAGGGCGGCAAAAAGCTAGAAGAGAGAGGCATCCAAAAGCCTGAGGAGAAAGTCGTGAAAAAGCCTGAGGAGAAAGTCGGGGAAAAGCCTGAAGAGAAAGTCGTCAAAAAGCCGGAAGAGAAAGTTGTCAAAAAGCCGGAAGAGAAAGGCGGTAAAAAGCCAGAGCAGGGCGAAGGCAGTTAAGGCAAACGTCAAACTCATTCATATTCCCACGAAGTTTGTGTAATTTAGGATCAACTTGTCTGGAGATGGCGGTTATATAATTAAGCGCTGGATTGTTCAACCACAAGGACATGGTCTTCGGGGCCGGTTTGAACGCCTCTTTAGGTAGCATTGCCGGACCCGAATCAATGTTTAAGGCCGAGCCGGTCGTTGATGTGACGCTTCAAATCCCGAGATGAGGACGGAATTGTCGCGCCCCCGGTAGATACAGGCATAGTCATGGTTAATAATTTCACCGATTGGATCTTGTGATCTCGGTAAGTGGTAACGGGAGGAGAGAGATCTGCTTTGTGCTGCCACAAGGAGCGGCTTTCACTAGCCAGGATCGCGGAATGGAGGCGCGTTCTGCTTCCCCACTGGGCCGACACCATCCGTTGGATCCATAGCTACTCCGTTGGCTGTTACACTATTTGTCCGACCCTGTTGGTGCGGGCGGAATCTGGGGTAACTCGGGATTTCGGCCATCATTAATGGTCTATGCTGGAGGACAGCGAGTAAATATTAAAGGGCGAATAGAGGAGGATTTATTTGGAAAATGTAGTTTTCTTGTTGTTGTATTTTCTCTCTTTCCGGTAGCAACTGAAAGTAATCATGTTGCCTTTGAAGCTTATTGGTTTGGCTGGTGGTGTGGTCATCTTAGCCCGCCTTCTACTCTTTCTGATTAGAAGCCTCACTTCGCCAACACGCAAAATTCCTGGGCCTTTTTTGGCACGACTCACTCGACTATGGTATTTCAGGCGTGTGGCCCTCGGCGGCTTCGAACAGGAGAATATCCAACTTCATCGACAATACGGTCCGGTAGTTCGTCTCGCCCCAAACATGTACAGCATCGATATACCAGAAGCGGTAAACACGGTGTATGGCATCGGCTCGAAACTACCAAAGTCAGAATGGTATGACGGATGGAAACATCCGAGTCCAGATATGTGGACCATGTTTCCAGATAAAGATATTAAACGGCACGCCCAGACAAGAAGGGTATTCCAAGGCCTTTACAGCATGTCCAGTCTTGTCAGCTACGAGAAATACGTGGACGAATGTGCGGATGTCCTAGTAAACCGCTTATCCATATCCTCGAAAAGCCGCGAGCCCATTAACATGGGCCACTGGTTCCAGTGTTATGCATTCGACGTTATCGGGAATATTACATTCTCCAAACCGTTTGGCTTTCTCGATCGTGGAGAAGACGTCTCTGGCCTGCTACAAGCTCTGCATAAAGTCATGGCTTACTCTACTCTTATCGGCATTTTCTCTTCCCTTCATCCCTATGTATTTGCCGTCACCAGTTTCTTTGGCATTGGAGGGGCTGCTGGACGTATGTATCTCGCAGGATATGTGAAAGAGCGAATCCGTCAACGAAAGGCCGAAAAGGAGATGAGCGAAGAAAAGGCAACTTCGCATGCGGATGGGTCTCCTGAGGATTTCCTGGAAAAAATCATGATTAAAAATAAAGATGCCCCATCCAAGGTCACCGACTATCATGTTTTTATGATGAGCATGTCCAACATTATTGCCGGCTCTGACACCACTGCCATCAGCCTATCGGCCATTTTGTACTATCTTCTCAAATATCCAGATGTGATGAGGAAACTCAGAGAGGAGGTTGACCTATCTACCTCTGCCGGTGACCATTTGAGCTTCAAAGAGAGTCTTGAAATGCCGTATTGGCAGGCAGTCATGAAGGAAGCACTGCGTCTCCATCCCGCCACTGGACTTCCTCTTTGGAGAACTGTCACTGAGGGTGGACTGGAGCTGAATGGACAATTCTTTCCAGAGGGAACAACTATTGGCTTAAACACATGGACTGCACACTACAACGAAGACGTATTCGGCAGAGATGCTGCAGCATTCCGACCAGAAAGGTGGCTAGAAGCTGAAAAAGAAGGAGGCGACAGGATAGCACAGATGAACGCATACTACTTGCCGGTAAGTATCACATGAGTGAACGAGCGCTTAATGTTTACGGCACACAAAAGAAGATGATCAAATACTAATGTGGGAGTAGTTTGGCTTGGGATCCCGGACTTGCATCGGTCGACACATTTCCTATCTGGAAATGTCAAAGCTCATTCCACTACTTATCAAAAACTTTGACTTTGAGCTACAAGATAAGCAAAGGGATTGGAAGACAACAAACTACTGGTTTGTCAAGCCGAATAACTTTGATGTAACCGTCAGGGCTAGGACAGTTGTATAAGAGTAGCTAGACAGGGAGACGATCGTGTTGTTTCTAATATCAAACGATAGTATTTATGCCTTCTCCATCAAAATAGGTAGAGCTAAATGCTATACAGTTTGCAAAACATTTATGTTTGTTCGAAAGTCTAACCGCAAAGAACCCACCTTTGGACTAATGCCATAGGGAAGCCATTTCATGTAGTCTAGAAAGCATACTCTACCTGTTAAAGCCTAGGGCAATGAATATGACAGACGCTACCTATGTTTGGCACTTCGTATGGACACAGGCTGCTTCAGCTACACTCACACACTCACACACTCACACACTCATCATTCATCCGGCGGGGAAGCTCACCGGTTGAATAGCCCAGACCAGTCATATTATCATGTTAACTAGCCTTTGGAACACAAAATACACGACCCCAGATTTATACGAGGACAGACAAATCTCGAGGCACTTTACCGAGGCATAGACAAACAAATTGGAATCGGTAAAGGGGCATTAAGAGTTAGGCTCTAGCGGGCACAGCGTCTCCAGCCATCGGTCCGTTTGGACAGAATCGACGGAGTGTCAAATTACTCGTAAGAACCGGCCGGCAAGGGGATGTGGGGTTACAACTAGGCATTTTTAGGAGCTGACATCGATCCAGCAGCGTAGAATCCGATCGAGAATGCAGAAAAAGAGACCGCACGAGTCTAATATGGAGTTAATGCTGCCAACAACTTCCTTCTATGTACAATGTGTAGCCTGAGTTTTGTCAGGTAAAGTCGACGACGCAACAAACCGCCCCAGCCACCAATAACAGACCGACCCAAAAATCATCACCAGATGTGAAACTCCTTTGTAAAACCAAGAAAAAAAAAAGATATTATTATTCTATACAATACGCTTATTCCCTTATTTTCCCATTTATCCCGTTTGTTGTTCCGTTTGTCCCTTTCATCGTATACGTGGGGTTGGATCCCTTTTCTTTCATCGAGCCAGTTGTCTCGGGTTCTTCTGGAATCGTGACGAACTTCTTGAGCACCTTCTTCAGGGCTGGCCGCCTGATGGGTTTGCTCAAAAACTCGTCCATGCCTGATTCTATACACTCTTTTACATTGCTCTCTTCGGAGAAAGCGGTAAGCGCAACGATGGGGGCCACGTAGCCCATCTTGCGAATAAGTCGAGTCGATTGTAAGCCGTCGACGTTTGGCATCTGGATGTCCATAAATATTACATCAAAGCGCTGGTTCTTCTCCATGCTGGCTTTGACCAACTCGTAAGCCTCTTGGCCATCCTTGGCAATGGCAACGTCGTAAACTTCTTCGAGCTTGAGCATCCTACTCACTACCTCGACGTTGGTTGCATTATCGTCGGCAACCAACACGCGAAGTTTACCTTTGCCCGTCTTGTTCGCCATTGCCTTGTCGATGGCCGCGGTCTGATCCTCCTTGCTTGGAGGGGATGTAGACTTTGCGAAAAACGGCGCGCTGAGGCCCACGAGACGGGGCAGTTTGTTGTCTAGCAGAGCCGGTGTGCTCTTAGATTTGGGATCTTGTAGGGGCGATGCTGATCCATTCATGCCATTCATGGCATTCATAGGATTTCGGGCATGGTCACCAGCTGTAGATCTAACGCTGGTTGGTCTTGAATTCGTGCTGCTGGAAGCGGTACTCGGCGGGCGGTCCTTGACAAACTTAAGGGGAATTTGCATCGTAAATGTTGATCCGACACCCACAGCGCTCTTAAGAGTAACTGATCCGCCCATCAGCTTGGCCAATTGTGAGCAGATACTCAGTCCCAGGCCTGTTCCCCCAAACTTCCTGTTCAAGCCAAGATCACCTTGAACAAACGGTTCAAAAATCTTGTCTTGCATATGCTCAGGGATACCGGGCCCTGTATCTTCCACCTCAAACTCAAATATGTAGGGCTTCGCGTTTGGCGGCGGTGGTGTCGGCGACCTCTCTCGGACGCGAACATGGGGAGTGGCCTTGGGGTCCATGGGATTGATTGACAGAGCAGTGCCGTTCCTGAGCGTTGCAGAAGCATTCGTTGTTCTAGAATTGGTAGATCGGCTAGATCCCGTACTGCCTCTATGCCGGCTTCGCCCAACTCTTGTTGAACCACTTTTAGACAAAGATGAGGTCCGGCTATTGTCATTATTCGGCTGCTCAACCTCGGAAATGCACCGGATTCGCAAATCTACTTTGCCGCCGGCGGGAGTGAACTTTAGACTGTTGTTGACGAGATTAATCATGACCTGCAGAATTCTATGCTGGTCACCCCACACATAGACATCTTTCAGTCGACCCATGCCGTCGGGGCCAAGGGCGGGCAATCTCTTTTCTGAGTCGAAAATTTCATCTAGCTCTGTGTTTTCGGTGCTGAGAAGGCTCACGGTGAATGTGATGTCGCTCTCGCGCACCTGCTTGTCGAAAATGGACAACATCTGTGACTTGATGTCGCCCAAACGAAATTCTCTCTCCTCGAGGCTGATGTGCTGGCCAATTTGATTCTTGGAGAAACTAAGAAGATCTTCTAGAAGATGTAGCAGGAGGTCACCTAGTGAATGTGGTAAGCAAAAGACCAGGCCAGCAGATGATTATATGCAGAGAAATGCCACGTACCTGATCTATAGAGTGTTTTGAGGGACTGCTTTATTCGTACAATGTCGTCTTCTTCCATGCAAACAGCGCACATGCCCATGATGCCATTCAGGGGTGTTTTTAACTCGTGAGAAATATTGGCGATGAAGAGCGTCTTGCTCTCGTTGGCAGCCTCGGCCGCTCTCTTACTAACCTCCAACTCCCTCGTTCTCTCTTGAACCTTATCTTCTAAAGATGTGTATTGTTTCAACAGCTCGTCTGTCATACTGTTGAATGTGTCGGTAAGCTCCGTCAACTCGTCGGTAATATAGTGTTTTTTGACCTCGACTCTCCCGGGAATCTTGAAGACGTGTCGGTGAGCATCGGCTTCGGAAATGGGGATGACCTTTTTCTCTCTGAATATCCTGCGCCAGATGGTAGCAAAGAATCCTCGATCGGATCGCTTGGAGCTGGTAGCTCCCGAGCTTGGGTTCTCCTCGTCAAATGCATCATCAAATTCGTCATCGTATCCAGGAGGGTTGATGGATTTCTCCGTGGCAGACTTGAGCCGGCGGATAGACATGACACTGAGGTGTGCGCAAGGAAAGATGAGAATTGCGACAAGACCAGCTGTCCCAAAGACACACCCCAGGAGGATATCTCTCAACTTGTCAATGGGCTCATAGGCCTCGCTCTTGGCCTTTTCCACCACAACGGCCCAGTTGACGAGGGTTGTGGCCGGACGGGCGACACCCACGGCTACGGGGACGCCCTGCTCATTGGTCGTTGATAGGTCAACAGTGGAGTTGTCCAACGGTGACAGTTTACGGGTGTATACTTTTGTCAAGCTCGGGAACTGATATAATGGGAACGGCCGTGCATACCAGTTGCCGTCCATATAATTCCTTCTAGAATGCCGATCAGGCTGCCCATCCTTGGGGACTGGGGGAATGACGAAACGAACAGGGGTGTTTTTGAAGCTGGGCTGCGTAGGCGTATATGTATCGTTGCTGGCTGGCGAGGACACGTTGAAGCGATTGGAAGGGTTGGCAGGTCCAACAAGGAGGACGATGCCGGTTGAGCCCAAGCCTTCAGGCGACGATTGAATGTCGGACAACGAGCCCGCGGCGAGAACCAACGTCATGTACCCAAGGATGAAGCCTGAGATGGCGTAGGACCTGACGGGGATGGTGAGGGAGATGAGGGCAAAAGTTTCGTTGACGACCAGGGGGCCCAGCACAAGGCCGCCGCCGGTGCTGAGGTTGACATTGGGGAAGGCATAGGCACCAAACGCCGGCGTTGACGGGACATATGGGTTTGGGTATCCGAGACTTGTGTATGTGATGTTGGGGTAGAGCGACAGGGGGTAGCCGTACTCGGTATCGCTGAGGTTGACCCGGGAGCCGTCGGGCGCCGTGTAAGGGAGAACAATGTTATCCGTCGCATTGCCCACGCCGGCACCAGTCACGCTCAGAAGGCCGCCGTGATCGCCGCCGGTGGTGTTTCGGGAGTACAGCCGGGCCTGCAGCACGCCGTTGATGCCCCCCTTGACGCCCATTGCGCTCTCCAGATCGGCACGGGCTTTTGCAAAGGGATTGGACGAGTTTTTATTATAGAAGTCGGAGAAGGCCTGCTGCAGCAGGATGCGGCTGGCGATGGTCGCGCAGATGGTCTGGCCCAGCTCCAGCTCGGAGGCAATCTCAGAGGCCTTGAGCGATGCCGTCAATGCCAGGCCGTCGGACTCGACGCCGACGACAAAGTTGTGGACAAAGATCCATGTCGGGATGGAGATGATGGCGAGAGAAAGCAGGACGGCGAAAAGGACAAGCGCGGCGAGCTGCTCCCGGATGGCGACTCTCATTTTCGGCGGGCGATGGCGATGGAGAAGGACGACGACGATGACGATGCAGCAGGCTGGCAGGGCTCCAGGCAGAGGCAGGACATTCTCCGTGGGAATGGCTGCTGTTATGGATTCTTACCACGCAACATGCTGCTCGAGTGGTTTATCGAAGGGATGATTGATGGATTGAGATTTGCGGGAGAGTATCGATGACGAGATGCAGCATAAAGATGTTGTCTCCAATCCCTTCTCTTTTCTTTTGTGCCCTTTGCTTTTCGCTTTTTCTGATCGAGTCAATCGCCGGCCTTGTCGCTTGTCGCTGTCGGGAATCCGGATCGAGTCTGTCTATCGAATGAATGAATCACTGTCTAGAAGCAAAACACAGAATATGCGTCTATCGCAAGTGTAATCCAGCAAATGGATATTGAAAACGAAAAAGAAACGATGGATGGCCAGTCCAGTCCCAGCGCAATGATCAGCGCTTGTTCTTCTTGGTGCTGCATGACAGTGGACGCGACCGAGAGACCAGAGAAACGAACCTTGGAAACCGGGCCAGGTGGGCTTAGGTAAGTCTCGTCCGCTTCGCCGGTTCGCCGGAGATTGGTCGGGTGCTCTGGCAGCCAATCAGAAGACTACAAACCTGATAATGCCGGCCAAAAGGTGGGGTTTTGCGGAGCAAATAGTCCTAAACATTAACTAGGCCATCAGGTTTTTTGGTATTTTCGCAGCCCGGTTTGGCTTAGCGCGCCCCGGCCTCGCGCTCTTTTTCCTTGGAAATCTCGGGGCCAAATTCAGGCAAGTGGGTACAAAGTAATCGAGACTTGCGCCGATGCCGATGAGCATGTACTAATGTACCCAAGCGAGACCTGTGCTAGTCGAAATAGGGCCATTTGTAATTGTCGGCCAGCGCATCCAAGCTCCGGAATACTGACCCAAAATGGAGAATCTTCAAGGTTAAAATCAAGTATTTTGGCAAGATGTGAAGAATAGGGGAATGGGGGGCTCGAATTACCAGGCAATACGGGTTGCTGTTATACTATTACCTAAGGTAACTGCTACTTCTACCCCAAGTGCACCCAATTTATAGAGTACATTGAATTCTGTACCTCCTATTACTGTACCAGGCAGTAGATGCGCAAATCTCAACCTTAAATCCCATCCGCTCATGGAACAGCCCTGCAGAGCCTACTAGCATGCATGTGTTCAGCCTTATCCCTGTCTCTTCTCTCCTTGACTCACGCTCCATCTAGACTCTTGGCAGAACAAAATAAAGTTAATAAAGAGGAGTTTTAGGTGCGCGTGTTTCTACTGCTGTTGTTGCTATTCATGTGCTTATGTGGATGTGCGATACTCAGATGGTGGGCCGACTGGGGAAAAGTTGAAACCCGTGGACAGCAATGAGATTGTCTGCATCTGGCACACCCAATGTACCGTACCACGTCGTGCCGGAATCAGATTCAGAATCAGAGCCAAAATGCAACACTGCATCACGAGAGCTTTCTCTCTTGCACACGTAAAACTCTAGCATAATCTGGGGTCGCCCATCTGCAACCTTTCACGCACGTGGTTCAGCCTTGGCAGATTCAGTTTCCCCGGATCGACACTCACCAACCTCTAATTGGCCCCATCATTTACAAAAAAAAGTATGCCAGTTTTGAATCCCACAAGGCGCAATTCTATAGCATACAATTCATCCATGATGATCTGGACATTTGTGTGCTTTTCATACCTTTGCGGCCTTCAGTCAGCGCCTCGTAAGGGGAATCTTAGTCTAGTGCTTATTGGATCTATGTCTAGCATCAGCCAGTGCCGTGGTTTTTTTTTTTTCTGAATTTTTTTTTATGTTACACGCAAATTCCAATGATCCTCTTCAGAATCTTATCATGACAGATTTTATCTAGCTAAACACTCTTAAGGTGTCACTTTTAGTTCCTATGTGATCCCTTTCTTCATTCAAGAGCCTCAATCACATATCACATTTCAACATCTTAGTATAGGGTAAAGGGAATTTGGGCAGACTTGTCTCGGCATCTCCACCACTGTCAAACTCAATTCACCTAAACGCACAGCCTAATCGGATCTAGTAACGCGTCAAGTTCGGTCCTTCAGGCACATCTTACATCTTCTAAAACTACCGATCAGCACCAAGTTTTTGATCCGCGCTAAATATGTCTTACAATATGGATTCTCAGGTCTGTGAACTTGGCCAATCCCCTTGGACAAATTGACTCCTCCTCTGTGCTACCACTCTAATTTTGTGATCCCAAACCCGTATTACACATTACCGCATCATATGGGGTTTTATCCATGCAGGTGACCCGGCTACTGCAACCTTACTCTTCATCGTCGAATACGTGGCACTTACAAGCAAGTACAGTAGACAGAGTCATAGAGTAGTCGACAAGACGTCATTTCGTTTTGCGAATAAAAGCTACATGTACTTTGCCGTGTTAATTCCATTGTCTCATCACATCGTCAACCTCTTGCAGAAGCTGCTCTTTTCTTATTGGCGAGCACCAGCTTCCCGCGATTGCTCCTCGAGCAATCTTTCCCCAGTCATCCACAGCCAATCCAAAGGCTTCTTGAACAGCACAGTAATTTTCTAGTATGTAGCCTCCAAAATAGGCAGGATCATCACTGTTGATGCTGAATCTGACATTGGCATCTAGAAATTCTCGGATAGGAAGATCATGCATCCTATCCACTCCCTTCAACACCACGTTGGAGATTGGGCAAAGAGTCAGCATTGTATTTGACTCTGCCAGCTGCGCAATGAGCTCTGCATCTTCTATGGAGCGGCGTCCATGATCTATGCGTCCCACACCGAGAATTGACAGCGCGTCCTTGACATAGTCTGCAGGACCTTCTTCACCATAATGAGCCGTGAGATTCACAATCCCCGCAGATTGCGCTGCTTCGTAGACATCTTTATATAGTGAAGGATGCATCCCTAACTCAGTGCTGGACATTCCAAAACCAACAAGTGTTCCGTCAAAAAAGTGCCCAGACTCAAGAAGCTCAGTGAGCAATCCGTGTCCAGATGGCACTGGCAGATGACGCAGCAAGCAGGGAATGAATTCCACGCTGAGCTTGGGGAAATCGACGGCGGCCCTCTTCTTTGCGGCATTCATACCAGCAATGACGGTCTGATATGGGACTCCCCGTGAAATATGGGCTTGCGGGTCGAAGAATATCTCTGCATGATAGACCTTTTGTGAATATGCAAGAGAGAGATAGTCATACGTCAGTGCCTCAAAGTCTGAGACACCTAGAAGGACGGAGAAGCCGATGAAGTAGTAATGCAAGAAATCGTCGAGAGATGTAAAGTTTTGGTAGCGAGCTAGAAGTGTTGCAGGACTATCGAAGGCTGGGTCATCCGATGGAAGGGATATCTCGTTTTTGGAAGCAAGGCTGAACAGCAGCTCTGGAGAGATGGTACCCTCTATGTGAACATGATGTTCACATTTCGGAAGAGCATGAAGAAATCCGTGTAGTTTATCGTTGCACATTTTGGGCGTAATTGTTCTCAAGACTCAATTGTGCAACGGTTTGCAAGACGTTTTCTTCCTCTTTTTCGCCCTGCGATTTAAATACCGTGAGTGGGATAAATAACGAGTGGGGATAAACGGTTGGCGTGACGCCTGGCTTGTCTGCTATTCGACCAAATTCTCATTTTGGTCCAAAGTTTTTGCAAACCGTCGGAGACCTCCGAGCGCCGAGCGCCGGCGCTCCGGCATCTGCTCCTCTTCTATCTCATTATCAACGACGATCAACATTGTTGGCATTGACAATGCGCTAAATGCAGAAATGCGTGCTATAGGATATCGGCGAACGTCGATTACATGGGCACTGATGCAATTGGCCCTGAATTGATGATGATGATTCTACTGCCTAGAAGACGAAGACAGCAAGAACGGCGGTTTGTTCCATTCTGCTACTTTTGTCAGCAGTTGACATCTCAGGCGCGATTGCTTGGCAGTCCTGACAAGTGCATTTGTTGGGGAAATATGTATGTATCTCAGGCTTATCAAACTCCAAATTGACTCAATTTAGTTGATGCTGGGTCAGAGTTCTTCTCGCTCTGTGGTGGCAGAGTTACAAGCAAGAGAATTTATAATTTCACCATCACGGAGTCGATATCGCGCACGCGGGAATGTCAATTAGCGCCCTTGATATCGCTCACTTCACGGAAGAATGGATCATTTGCTAATCAGCTTATCGGTCAAATGTCGAAAACGAATCAGCGGACGCGATGCCAAACCCTGTTATGCAAGGTCGAGAGCCTATGCTGTGTAATAACAGCTGTATCCGCAGATTTGTTGATCTCATCAGAACTCAGATTATATGCCACACATTACTTCAAAGGTATATCACCAGGACTCAGAGCGTCAAAGCAATCTGCCAACAGAGAATGAAGGAGATGATGATTCATCAAAGTAGTGGATGATATCAACATTAATATTGGTGAAGAATTGGTCTTCATGGTAATATGGTATATAGTGAACGCATCCTCAGTTATTTTTCTCATGATATCCGTCTATCGTTTGTATGTGTGAAGTTCATTCTAACAGTCGGGTACTACTTTGCAATCTACAACAGCCGTCTTTCCAGCCTTGACTTTGGCTACTGCATCTCTAAGAATGCTTTCGAGCTCACTAGCCTTTGTCGCCTTCAGCGCATGAATATCACCTGCTCCAGCTGCCGCTGCTATGCCAGCATAATCTGGCGATGGACTGAACGAAATGTTCATTTCTTCGTTAGTTGCCTGAGCAGCCACGCCGTCAGGATGAATCAACATGTAGGATTTTCTCGGCGCGTTCCATCCTGTATGAACTTGTCAGAACGCCTCAAGGCTTTCTCAGGTCTCTGGCTTGAAGCTTACCATTATTGTTCAATACTATGGTTAAGATTGGGATATTGTATCGTTTTGAGATCCAATAGACACTTCCAGGTATGGAAAAGAGATAGGTTCCATCACCCACAACTTGGCACACGAACTGGCCTTTTCCTTCGGCATCAGTAGCCAGCTTGATACCTAGAGCGCCACCGCCAGACCAACCAAGGCCACCTCCTCCACAATTGATCCAAGAACCTGGCTGTGTTGGCCTTACATTATCGTGAATAAAGCCAGTATTTGTTACTGCCTCGACAGCCCATATGGTATCCTCGGGACAGACGGTACGCAGCACTTTACTCAGATAGGCTGTGCCAAAGCTGCCGTTAGAAAACGCCTGGGCCGCGTCATCAATACGTTGGATCTTTGAAGAGTAAGACTGATGACGGGTCTCTTCGGCCACAGTTTGGTCCTTCGCTGCTAGTATCTTGGCTGATTCGCCTGTCTTGAGATTGTCAAGGATTTGTCTAATAGATGTCAGACTATCGGCTAAATATCGAGCTTCAGACTCAATGTAGAATAGAGGCATCCGCTGCTTTAGGGGGTCGGCATCTATGTGAAAAATCCTGGCGTCTGGGTTGGGCTTGCAACGTGTTTGGATCCACGGAACATCGCAGTCCAAAACTAGGATAACATCGGCTTCCGGAATGGATTCATCGGCGCCTTGTCTAACTCCAAGCCACGCCGGATGGTTGCCAGGGAAGCACATATCACTACCCGCTGTGTCAAGCACACGCAATGCCTTGACAGTATCAGCTAACTCGACGAGTGAGTCTGGGATGCTGTGATTGCGACCAGAGTAGCCAGTCACTATCAATGGCTTCCTAGCATTGGCCAATGACTCGGCAATATTACTCGCCGCCCTTGAGGAAAGCCCGCCTAGGTCGACCGGATCCCAGTGTTTCTGGTTGATGGCGTATGGCTTGATCTCTGCCTCCATGACTTCTCTGGCAGCACAGAGATATACTGGGCCATGTGGAGCGGTTCTGGAAAACTGCAAGGCTCGATTAACCATCTGTTTGATGTTGACACCGGTTTTAATCTCAGCTGTATACCGGCAGTATTGCCCAAGGATAGCCTTCTGGTCAGGTACATCTTGTAACCAGTGGATGAACTCAGTGCGTGAGCCGCGCATCTCACCCTCCTGAGTGAAAGGGGACATGCCCGCAAAGATGAGGACCGGGGCATGGCCGCTTGAGGCGTTATGAACGGCAACACCAAGAGCTTGCGTGCCAACATCGACGTGAACGATAACACACTGTGGCTTGCCAGTTAAACGAGCGTAGCCATCTGCCATGGACATCGCCACCATCTACTCATGCTCGCAGTTATTAGCAGCCACCTTTACAAAGAACTAGGCTCTATAGGAAGAAGGATGATACCTCACTAGGGCAAGTTATGATACGCGGAAATTTTTCCTTGGCTTCTCGCTGGCCCTGGACCATAGCCTCGATCATGCCTGGATGATCTGATCCCAGATTGACGAAACAATGTGTGACCCCTGCATCCCATATTGCCTCAAAGAAAGCAAAAGACGTCGAATACATGATGAACTGTCTTTACACGTCGGCCCGCCTCAGAATATGTTCTTTCTGAAACGCTGGACGGCAAATATCACAGCGAGAACTGTCATGACTCCTTAAAGAAGTTGGCCGCTACGCCCTTGTTAAAGGGTTCGCATATAGATGCCGTTCCTGCTGCCGAGCTGCATGAAATCATTCCAGTCCCCCGAGTCAGCGCCGATCATTAGCGAGCCTCTACGCAGGCCCTAGTCTTTTTGAATCTCCCGCAGTAGCTCGAGTCGACAGTTTGGACCCCAACTTGTACAGTACTGGAGGAGGCAAACATGACCTCCCGGTCCGTCCCGACGGGGAACAGACCCCAGTGAGTTAGTGCCAAGCCTGCCGCGGGTCTCTATCCCTGTCTTCCTGTGCAAGTTACGGGTCCATGGGCCCTCGAATGCTCCAGTAGAGTAGTATCATCACCTCGTTCAAGGCTAGCTCTCAGGTTCTGTTCTCGCCGAGCCAACACTGTTCTAAACACTACAGCGAACCGCCCAAATCCCTTCGGAGAGACTCGAGAATAAATGAGTTCTTCTTTAGTGTCTACCTAGTGATGCTCGTATAAATGGAGACGAGTTACTCCCTTGCATCCAGCACTGCAGCTGAGATCCCTTGAAGTACCAATACTAGCACTGCGGGAAACCTGGCTAATATCTCGTGCTCAACAAGCAATACCACTCTATGCAGCATACATCGTGTATAGACAAACTCTGTAATTTGCATACATTTGCTGCACCTAGCATTAGCTACATATATACACCATCCAACACAACCGGCCCGAACAATTATGGAAGGTGCTCCGCATGAAGCCTCTCGCTAGCAATACAACGTGCATAGGTACGAGCATGCACATGGATGTATTTGCTATTGTGCGTCGGGTGTTGAGGCATCATGAACAATTCCACTATACCCGAGGAAAATTGAATCATTCAGACATGCAGGAAGACGTTCAAGCTTTTCCATCACACTAATCGCCCAAGGATGCGAGTAGTGGTGTGAGGCCTGCCTAGAGCTTTGAGAGTGAAACTAGTATTATGGCGCGTATATCGTTTCTATTGCAATAGCTGATTTAACGCAGGGTATCCAGGACCAGAAAGAGAGATATGTGTAAAGGGTATAATCCACCAAAAGAAAGTGACTTTTTAGAGAGTAAATCGAAAGGTGGGATACGCATCGCCCAGGTTGTTCTTCACATCCTCTGGAAGATTCAGCCTGTCATCCCGCTCACCAGCATCGCGCTTTTTATTCTCTCTCCACATGAGAACAGCCAGGATAGTTGCACAGATCATTCCCAGCCACATCATGGCAAGCGAAACGCTGTAACCAGTGACATAGGTGGGAGCTTCGTTGACAAGGTAAATGTTGCTTCCAATGATGCCAGCAATATTGCCTATTGTGACTTGGATTGAAGAGCCGAATGCGCGCTTCCAGTGACCCGAGAGATTATTCTGCAGCCATGCAAGCGCCATGGGTGTGACCATGTAGGCACCGCCGAACACCAAGAAGACCGCGCCGAATTTGTATTCTCGAGACTTTCCTTCTTGAGCAAGAAGCATTCCGTAGCCAATGGTCACCAAGCTAGTTCCAGCAACGAAGAAGCTAAAGCGGTGTCTGAGTTTGTCAGAAGCCCAAGCACCGATGAGCATCGTACCACCTGCAACCACATAAACAGGGATTGTGCGGACTTGCGCCTCCTGAGCTTTCCAGTTGAACTCGAGGAGAATAGTGGGAAGGAAGAATGTTCCAGATAGACCAGGAACGCCGACACCCATGTATACCAGGGCTCCAAGCCAGATCTTGTAGTCCGACATAATCATCTTGAACGAAGTCTTGTTGAGAACATCCATGCGGCACGAGTCGTCGACATCGGCGGCAAGACGGCGACGGAGCAGCTCTTTCTCTTCAGCGTTGAGATATTTGGTTTGTTCAGGCCAATCAATGATAAGAAACGCGGCAATGATGGCCAACGTAGAGGTTATGGCGCCCTCGATGATGAAGATCCAGCGCCAAGCAGCGAAGCCATGGTGACCACCAAGCTTGGCGATGGCGTAGGCCAAAAGTCCTCCAAATGCGCCGGCGACAACGGTACTGCAGAAGAAGAAGGACATGCGTTTTTGATACTCGTGTCGCTTGTAATACATCGATGTGACGTAGATGATGCCGGGCAGGACGCCGGCCTCGAAGATACCAAGGAGGAACCGCAGACCAATAAGCGCACTATACGAGTGAACAAAGCCCATACACATGTTGATGATGCCCCAGCAAAACATCAAGGTAGAAAGGTACAAGGAAGGGCGAAACCTCTTGATGACCATGTTGGAGGGGACCTCTAGCAGGATGTAGGAGATGTAATAAGTCTGTACAACGTTAATTCTGCATAATTATGGGGTGGATTTATTCGCTGAAGACTTACAAAAAGCGCGACATTGAACCGGTTTCCCGTAAGATCGAGGTCTGCAACCATTCCTTGAATACGCGCATTGCTAATATTGATGCGATCCAAAAACGACATCATGTAAATCACGAAGAAAGTAGGGAATATGATGAAGTCGAGCTTTGTAACTAGCCTGCTCTCGGCCTTGGGATCAATTGGGCCGTCTGAGAAGTCTGAGCTGCTTTCCTGGTGCGACTTTGGAGCCACTTGCTCGCCCGTCTCGACGGGTTGCTTTTCCTCGACCGCCGACATGATGAGGCCGTTCCGAGATCCCGATGATAGATGGAAATGACAAGCCACGCGAAGGTAAAGAGGCTTTTCACAGGATCAAGGACAAAAAGCGAGAAGAAACTCGGTCAAAAGGCAGAGCAAAGGCCTATCAAGGTCCCCGGATGGTGTCGCTGTGTGACGTTCAATGTGGCGAGAATAGCAACAATGTGGCTGCCACGAGGGATGGACGTATAAAAGAGGGCAAAGAGGTGACAGAGATTAGCTATGAGCTAGCTGGCCCAGACAGAGCTCCGTCAAGCTGCATGTTCAGTCGGATAGTGAAAGATGAACCCTCGTTAAGCAATGCGACAAGGAATCTATTGTAGCAATGCGCTGCTGCATACGAGTCTTCTGTATCGAGTATACTCGTTGGGTCAGCCGCAGGTAGGACAGGAGTCTCGGCCTTGATGCCACATGATGTGCGCTTTAGCCTCTCCGTCCCTTGTATGCCATCTAACCCAATCGTTATATGAGATTGCTCGAAAAAAAAAAAGAGAAAGAGAAGGGCCAGTAATAGGCATTCTCAACGGGAGGGAAGCCCTGGTCAAGGGTCGACCCTTGGCGGGTGCATCGTGACGATGGAGGTCACCCTGCAGCTAAAAGCATATGGGTTTAGGCGGAATTCAGTCCACCTTTACACGGGGCGAATTATACCAAGAAGTCAAAGTAGACCAGTGATGCAACAGGCTATGTAACGTGGCCATTTAAAGAAGGGGTTATGGCCTGATTTGCTCTGCCGAGCCGGACGAGGTACTCGACTGAGCATGTGGAAGTAGTCGTGTAGATGATGAACACTGCTACGGTTGTATGGCAGATGAAAATGCAGCTAGAGATTACTAGCCCTAGTTTGTATTATGCCGGTTCTAGTCCCGTAGCTGATTCGGTCGCCCTTCGACTTGGTTCGCCTTCGTTGCCATAATCTTCATGCGACTTGTCAAATAGCCACTTGCTGATCGCCAACTACCGTAGACTGGTGGATCGCCGCGGGAAAATACTAAAAGCAACTGATCAAGCCACAATATTCCTACAAGCCGTGAGCTTCAAGTGCCGAACGGCTGGTTGGTCTGGCTATCTCGCTCTCGCTCAGAAGGATCAACGGCTTCTGTAAGAGGTAGCATTAGGTCTCTCGATCGACAGATACAGGAATTTCTCCCTGCAGCTCATTTTGGAACCAAAAAGCTTACGACCAATGGCAGTCATGAACTGGAGATGCGAGCTTTTTCGTGCAGTACTTTTGCTTGAAAAGCCTTACGACCAACACAAGACATGCATCAGGGTGGATGCGACAGGGGACCTGGTTGGAGGGCGGAGATGATTGTCTTGGAGAAAGTCGTGGATGTCTAGCATTTCCACCTCCCTCCCTTTGTACATACATGTACTCCGTTCATCCAGAAACATCTGTTACTACCCAGCAAGTACTCCGTAGATGCGTACCTGATTAATTCTTCAGCCAACTGGATTCTAAGCATCTACGTGTACCGTACATAGGTAAGCAACAAAAGTCTCGCAGAATATCCAGCAGGATAGCATGAGAAATCTGCTTCAACAGAAAGAGAGAATAAAATCACAAGAAGTAGTCCGCTACATGGAATCAAGGCCTTCAGCCTGTAAAAGACGAACACAGAAGCCAATTTGTGAGTGATGAGAAACTGCACATTCACATGAATGCAAGGTACCAGCAGCCAACAGATCGCCGCACATGTGGCGATGTGTACTAAAATACGACTCCAATGCTCATGAGATGTATATTCGGAAGTGCAATCACGATGAAACAAGCAAAATTTTTACTCAAGCTTGACTCGGACTGTCAAAAATGCTACTATCCAAAATATCTGCCATGGATGTTGAACCTTTCTTGAAGAACTCTTCGGCTGTCGTCGCTTGAATGAAGGTGGGGGCCGATGAAAATAGTAGTATTCGGAACATTCGCAGGGTCACCCTTGTTGCAAATCGTACGAATCTGATGATACTTTGGCTCGGCACTCGTGCTCCGACCTGTCTACTGGTCTGGTGTCTGAGAGATGGCTGCGAGGTCCTCAGCTACGCGTGGATAGAGCGGGATAATCCATGAATGCGTTACACAATTCATTTCAGGCCGGTAGATACAACGTACAGGAAAGCCACGGTGGAAATGAGTTGACGACTGACCTGTTTCTTGTTCATTAATACGCCACTTCTCTGCATACGAGTACGACACCAATTGCCTGCTTCCCACTGACTGTGGCCTAACCAAGACGTAGTGACACTGACAGTGTAGCATTGAATCCTCTCAGCTTGGTCGGAAGAAGTTTGACGGACCCAATGCCGTGCCCTTGCATCATGTGTTGACGCTCCCTTGCTAGATGGCCATTCAGAAGCTTTTTAGCTGAGTACAGGTCTCATAAAATTGCAACCCAAATTTGAACAGCTATCATTATAATGACATTTGGGTAGCCGCTCTCCGTGATCTTCGGAGGTTGGTTGTGGTGGTTTGAAGATTTCACATCATTCACTACACACTGAAGTCGCAGTAGGACGTCCAAAGTCCAACATGGCCGTCACAGATGCACCGCTACCCAATCCAAATGACAATGTGTCACGTTTGGTATACATACCTTCGGCCATATTCGTGGTAATATGTCCTATCGTCGTTGCGTTACGCGTCTGGGCCCGACTGAGGAGCGGCAAGATGGGCCCTGACGATTGGACTGCCATTGCAGCCTTGGTGAATATCTCTGGACCAAATTATCTGCATAGGATCCTAACGATTGAATATTTTCTATCGCGCAGATATTTGCACTCCTGACTAGCGGATTTCTGGTCGCGTGTAAGTGAACAATCGCGCGATCCCCGCTACATCATGAAGCTGATAGGTATTGCAGCTTGCCATTATGGAATGGGCCGCCATTTTATCTACATAGAAGCACACAACAAATACGAAACTCTCAAAGTACGTTATGATGTGTGCTATCCGTTGTTTTCTCAATCTCTGTCTAATACGCGGAGGGCGATTAGTACCTGTATATGTCCCAAGTCACCTACAAGGCAGCCATTAATCTCAGCAAGTGCTCCATTTTGCTGCTTTATCTGCGTCTATTCAAGATTGTTGGTTGGATTAGATGGGCTTGCTGGGGGCTACTTACCTGTGTGGTCATCTATTGCGTCTCGTCGATGATCGCGACTATTTTCCAGTGCAGCCCCATCGTCAAAGCATTCAACAAGACTCTACCGGGAACTTGCATTGACCTTGCCACGTTTTGGTTCGCAAACGCCGGATTTTCGATTGCCACCGATATTATAATCCTGTTGCTTCCTATGCCTCTGGTCTATCAACTTGAGGTTCCTCGGGCTCAGAAAATTGCCCTAATGGCTGTCTTTGCCGTTGGCATCTTCGTTGTGGTTACTTCATGCCTCCGAGTCGCAACGCTTGACGTATTCGCCACTTCTCCCGACAATACATATGATATCGCGAATGTGATGTGGACTATCATCGAGCCCAATGTGGCTATCATTTGCGCAAGCTTGCCAATTCTACGCCCGTTGGTGGTTAAACTCTTCCCGGCCCTGAGGAGTAAAAGCTCGGCCAACAGGTACGGATCTTCGGGCTACGCGGAACAGTCGAAACGAACAAGAAGAAGTCAGCCGCATGGAGATAACTGGGCGGAGTCAAGTAGGGAGCCTGATGTTATTCACATGGCAACTCTTCGAGGGAGTCACTCAAATGCAGGAAGCGAAGAGAACATCTTACCACTTGGGCAGAATGATACTAGTGCCAGGATTCAGAAGACGGTGGAGTATACTATTCAATACTCAGAGAAGAGATAGATACCTGGAATGGAGTTGGTTACCACATGCAGAGGAAATGCATGAATAGGATTGTAATAAAAGCACGTGAATCGCCGCATAGAAGTAATTAAAATTGAGGCTGTTTAATAAAGTTTAGCGGGCAAGACTTAAAAAAAAGCTGGTCTCACAAGTTTAGGGTAATCCTGTCCATGTTTATGGATCTCACCTTACTGATCGATGGTCACGATACTATTCGTAAACTTGCTATTAAGAATGTTCATCGCCAGATTCATGCATGTTGACATGTTTGGCTGGTAGGCACCCTGGAGTACATATTCGACCGCATAAGTAAGGCAGCAAGCTTTTGTTTTTTAGAGAGAGACGTGCAGGCACTGTGACCAATTAACTTTCATGAGGTGAGATTACCACACACAAGGCTTACTTAAACTTACATTTATGTCTAATATATAATGTGACGGCACTATTGATTATGTTTAGATAGTAGCCACGTGGTTAGCCAATGGAGACATAGAGCTGATCTTGTGGCTGGCTGTGTGCTGATCCCCCTTTCTGACCCACCGAGGTGGTGATGAGTAACTTCTCTTTCTTTGTTCTCTTGAGTCCCATGTCTGAGTTGTAACTCATCGCCTTTTAGTTTTCCCATAGCTGTCTAGTTTGCAAAGAGATCTTCGCAGCGAGGCCATCTCAAACCTACAAGCAAGTACTGCGAACGTCCCATAGAGGCTCACGGAGATTCTTCATAGTATTCTTCACTGTCGTGCTTGGGCTTGATCTTCATCTGACTTCTTGACATCTTTGTTATAGAGCTAATGAGTTTGTTCATCATCACCGGAACTGTTTCGGTAGTATCCATTATACTAATTTAGCAGCAAAGGTCAATGCTCGCTCGGATCTACGGAGTACGGAGTACCCTTGGACACAACACTCTCTTTGCTTCTGCGTAAAGAACTTTTTGATACGCCCCATGCGGTTTAATGGAGGCGCTAGCCAAGTGTAGCCCGTAATATCTTACCGTATGCCGGCGAAAATATGATTTATAATTCTGGAAGGTAACAACCGCTTAGAGAAAAGCGGACAAATGTTCACCGAACGATATCTTGGTAACCGCATCACAGGTTTTGGCACTGAAGAGCCGATGCTATGGAAGGTTTGCTGGACTTGGGAGTAAACAAAATGATTAAAGAGACCAATTGAAGCTTACTAGGCATATTGACACAACCGAACAGATATGGGTACCGCATCCGTGAGCTACCTACTTACATTGGAATGGCGAGATGTGGCTAGGGATATGGCGCGATAGTATTGCATACTGCTTCTAATAGTTTCGATGCATATGTTTAATTTCATCATTATAAGTTACTTTGTTGGAGCTAGTTGAATTGACTCAAAAGCGAGTATTGTTATGGCATATGGTTGCGTGAACGTGAATTCTCAAAATGAGAAGTTGAAAAAGTAACCCAAAAGCTGCGACAGAAAGAGGCAGTTGCGTGAAAACGCGCTCGGAGTTTTGACAAAAATAGCAACGGTAATGGCAGATGTTAATAATGCAAAGTCTCCAAAAAGGTACCCGCTCTACTTGAATCAGAGGAACTTTTTATCACTTCGATTGTCGTTAATAAGAGATTTACCTTATCCAGCATCTCGTGCGCTTCTTGTGGCAATTTGGGATGAACTTTTGATCGCCGTCGTCGGCCACAACAAAGTCCCTGTGCTAAGCTAGTTATAGATTAGCCTTTTGAGAAACCAAGCAGCTCCAATACGAGTAAATATTGTATACACGGCATACTATGCTGTACTCCGTATGATCCGACCAATCTCTCGGTCTTCTTCCAATTGAATAGCTCAATCGCGGCTGGATAGATAGTGGATAGGGTGAAATTGACTCGCCATCCTTGCAAAGCTACGCTGACAATGATACACAGGCTCACAGCTATTTATGGTTAGATATAGCCATATGCCGTGTACCACACCGCTAATTCCATCTACAGTTTCACAAACAGCATTGAAGGTGAGATTTTCGCCCGTTTGATCAACATAAAAGCCCAGGCCACTACGAGTAAGTACAAGTGCTGGCACGCATAATTCGCCACCTCATCGTGTTGTAGAGAACGAACAAACGGAGCACATTATACAACTTCAGAGCCTCTAGAATTAGCGTAAGGAGTAAAAGATTGGCTATCTTATTAGTTTGTCCAGCGCCTGCCGGAGTCCTCAGGATCTATCTCAAAAGTGCTGCTCCGTACTGCCATTTTTGCTTCGCGGCCCGGAATCACGGCACTGTCTGACAGGCCCTGAGCCACTAGTTTCCGACCAATCGATGCTGCGGCTTGCTTCGACCTGCCTATTAAGGGGCTAGATAGCCAAGAACTTCTGAAAAGACCGCGGGGTACGGTAATCGTAATCTTGCAGCCGTGCCAAGTTCTGATATTTTGTCCGACCCCTGCATATATATCCTAGCGCATACATCCGATCGTTGCGGGTGTACAAACACAAGAACAGTAGTTAATCACAACATTGCATCATTAAGTGGAGAGATCGCATTGGATCTTTTGATTGGCATTATCCTCAATTGGCATTGAGCAGCTTCCGAGGCTCAGCTGTGATACCATGGAAAGTGCCATAAGAGTCCCCAACCCGCCCCAACTCAGGGCAGTGATTTGCTCCATTGTCATCCATTGTCACGCCCATCATGCCTAAGTCCAAGTCGTCGACAGCTCTGCGGCTGGTCAGCCTCCTTTCCCTTGCGAGTGTGCAGGTGTCTGCCTCCACTGCCTCCGTCCTTGTGGAAAGCCTCGAGAAACTGCCTCACGGATGGACAGCGGCCTCGGCCCCTAGCCCTTCGTCCCAGATTACCTTGCAAGTCGCTCTTACGCAGCAAAACATTGATCAGCTGGAATCGAGACTCGCAGCAGTATCCACGCCAAACTCTAAGACGTACGGAAACTATCTCGATCTCGATGAGATCAATGAGATCTTCGCGCCTAGCGATGCTAGCAGTGCAGCCGTTGAGTCTTGGCTCAAGTCTCACGGTGTAACCAAGTACACCAAGCAAGGCGCCAGCATCTGGTTCCAAACTGATGTTTCTACTGCAAACTCGATGCTGAGCACAAACTTCCACACTTACAGTGACACTACTGGTGCGAAGAAAGTGAGAACTCTCCAATACTCAATCCCGCAGAACCTTGTCGACCATATCGATCTTATCTCGCCCACAACTTACTTTGGCACCACCAACGCCGCGCGAGCTTTGAAAGCGAGAAGCGTGGCTTCGGTAGCTCGAAGCGTGGCAGCCCGCCAGGAGCCTTCCAGCTGCCAAGGAACTCTGGTCTATGAAGGAAGGACATTCAATGTCTTCCAGCCAGACTGTCTTAGAACAGAATACAGTGTTGATGGATACACTCCATCGGCCAAGTCTGGCAGCAGAATCGGATTTGGCTCCTTCTTGAACCAGAGTGCAAGCTTTTCAGATCTTCAGCTCTTTGAGCAGCACTTTGGATTTGCCAGCCAAAACTTCTCCGTCGTTCTGATCAATGGCGGCACAGATTTGCCTCAGCCACCTTCTGATGACGACGATGGCGAGGCCAACTTGGATGTCCAAAACATTTTGACAATCGCACACCCTCTGCCCATCACAGAGTTCATCACTGCTGGAAGCCCACCGTACTTCCCAGACCCCGTTGAGCCGGCAGGAACTCCCAATGAGAACGAGCCTTACTTGCAGTACTTCGAGTATCTCCTGTCGAAGCCCAACTCTAAGATCCCTCAGGTTATCACCAACTCCTACGGCGATGAGGAGCAGACAGTTCCCCACGCCTATGCTGTTCGAGTGTGCAACCAAATTGGATTGCTGGGACTGCGTGGTATCTCCATCCTGGAGTCTTCCGGTGACGAGGGTGTTGGTGCCTCTTGCGTTGCTACCAACAGCACCACTCCTCAATTCAACCCCATCTTCCCGGTATGTTCCCGCCACCATGCCCTGATTTTTTGCATTTGTTAATATATCTTCTCTTTAGGCAACATGCCCCTACGTCACTAGCGTAGGTGGAACTGTGAGCTTCAACCCAGAAGTTGCCTGGGATGGTTCATCTGGCGGTTTCAGCTACCACTTCTCTCGACCCTGGTACCAGGAGGAAGCCGTTGGAAACTACCTCAAGAACCACATCAGCGCCGAAACAAAGAAATACTACAGCCCTTATGTCGATTTCTCTGGACGTGGCTTCCCCGACGTTGCAGCTCACAGTGTGAGCCCTGAGTAAGTCTCGTTCTGATGTGAGCCACTTGAAGGATGCTAACCCAGTACATAGTTACCCCGTGTTCCAGGGTGGTGAACTTACCCCAAGCGGAGGCACTTCCGCAGCTTCTCCCATTGTTGCTAGTATCATTGCCCTCTTGAACGATGCACGTCTCCGTGAAGGCAAGCCCGCACTTGGGTTCCTGAACCCACTGATCTACCAGTATGCTTATCAGGGTTTCACGGATATCACAGAGGGTCAATCTGATGGCTGCAACGGCAACAACACCCAAACCGGTGCTCCTCTTCCTGGCGTAAGTCTAAGACCACATCTCAAGTATATGAAGCAGCAAAACTAACGCTTGTATAGGCCGGCAATGTCCCAGGAGCACACTGGAACGCGACCAAGGGATGGGATCCTACAACCGGATTCGGTGTTCCCAACTTCAAGAAGCTGCTCCAGCTTACTCGATATCTCTAAATTTTGAGTCAGAGTTTTTGCTTGAAGACGAGGATTGCCATCTGAAATGGATAACAATGATGACGATGGATCACGATTAAATAGATGACTTCAATAGCTGTTCATTCAGCTAAGCTAACAAGCTGATCTAATTACATCTAGACATTAATACACACAATTATGTCTCCAATACCACAAAGGAGTAGATGTCTCTAAAAATCGTGCTGCCCAGTTTGAGAGAGAGGATACTTTGTTTTCGCAGAGCGCACATGTGGGGTTCACAATAAGTTGCCGTCACGCAAATTGCGTTTGTGAAAACATGTGAGAATGTTGCCGAATGCACAGAAAAAAACGCAACATGCACTGCAACATACCAGCTCAAGCCAATCGTTGACATTTGTGTTACATTATGACGCAGCAGCAAACCCAACGTCTATTAAATTATAGCGCAGTTAGGCAACCCGTCAGCCACGAGTCTGTCAGGCAACGGCCCAACTCCTTGCAGAATATTACATCGGCTCTTTGTATTCTTGTACATTAAGTGCTGCCATGTAGATAGATATATATGTCTTGCAAAAATTCTATTATTGATTTAATGTTCCACGATTTCCGACGTCGTAAGGGTGAAAGGGTTCAGCGACGATGAAGTAAGTGAATTACTTTTCATGGTCGTAACAATTTGCTCAATTTCGTAGATGCGCGGACTTTTTTTGATTGGAGCTGGAATTTTATATTAAAAACAACTCAGTCGTATTCGTCATCTCGACCTATCGCGGATCAAGAAAATGGATGCCCGACGGCTGTACTTTCAGGTATCTAGACTTTGAGGCATCGGTTGTCGCAACAAATGGACAGAGCTTTTTTAACGGATACTTGTAGCAGTGAAAGGCATAAGTTGCAGTACTTATAACTTCTTGGGCTGCGATATCAGGCTCCCATTATTAACTTGGGGCCCAACTCTGAGATATATAAAGACGCTGGCTCAATGTTTCCACGTATATAGCATATTGCATAACTAACCAGAACAATCTAACCACCGCCAACTGCCAGGCATTCCATCTAAGCAATGACAATGTTGATCACAGAAGCAGTATCTGGGATCTATACTACCGACATGGACAGTACACGACTGGATGTATCGTGAGTACCGAACTCAAACTTCCCAATATAAATACTCGTATTAATTCTACGATTTCCTAGTCCATATGCAGCCCCTAGTGCTGTGCTGCAATTGCAAGATGCTAGTCGGCTTTATGTACCAGCTCATTTACTTGTGAAGAGTCCCAAATTGTCCTCTCCAGATGAAAATGGCATCTACCATCTCGATATGCCTCATGAAGTGGCTCATGTAATCGTTCATTACCTCTTCACCGACACCTATCAGTGCCTTAGACCGAAAGGCTCCTCGCTGAACGAAAAGCTCATCGCTGAGTTTTTAACAAGCATTCGAGTTTATATCGTTGCTCGAGATTACAAATTACCACTGCTGGAGGAACTTGCGCAGGCAGAAATAACCAGGCTGGGTAGTGGATTCCGTATTCCCTTGGTATTTGACCTGGTGCAAGAGGCCTATCCGCATCCAAGCCTAGACGATACGTGGCTACGCCAATATCTTAAGAGTCGCTTGAGCATTCTTTTCACCAACCCCAAAGAACTGTTAGAGTGGGATCCAGCTCTTGAACCAAAGACTACCACCATCAGCGACATACTTTTGAAGAATATATTGGAGCTGCTCCGTGACAATATCATTTCGTCTCATTTGACCAATGGAACACCCGAAACATCCCAGGCCGGCCTTATACAGGAGAACTCGGTGCCAGTGAAGAACATAGAACCACTGAAATCGGCCGAACCCGAAACCGAAACCATTGAGCTTGGTGCTGATAGAGGTTCAGTGAAGAATGGTGTCGAAGTGAAGACAACTAGCAACAACATAAACGAGAGTTTCACTAGCACTGTCGGAAATGACATCCACACAGACAAGAATGGCATTGACACGGATAAGAATGGTGGTACTGACACAAACAAAATTGATACTACTTTAGACAAGAACGGCGTTGACTTGGTCAACGATGATAACGACATAGGAAAAAGTGACAATACCACGACCAAGAGTGATGACGAACTCACAAGAAATGGGACGCATACTCCTGTATCCAAGTCTGGGTCCTGTGAGCCAGAATCTCCAAAGGGAGATAATGTTCTAAACGGCCCGGATCAAAGAGTCAAGACCCCAGAAGAGAAATTGGAAGGAAAAGACTTCTGGGGACTGAGTTTGAAGAAGAAGAAGAAGAAGAAGGCTGCCAAAGGTTTGATACCAGAGCCGCTCCAGGAAGGGGTGGCTGTTAAAACCTAGCACGCGGCGACTTCAACCTCGAGCGAGGCTGCGAATTGGGACTCAAAATTGCGGTGATGGGAGGCTAAAAGATATTGATTGGTGGCTCCGGAAAAGTTTTTGCTTGCTTGCTTGCTTTCGTTTCGTTTTTCTTAACACGCTCTTTGACTTTTTTCTTTGTTCATTTCAGTTTGTCAAAAAAGGGATGCATGAGTGCAGGGAATTTGTTGTCTTCAAACTGGTTTCATGTATTCACGTGGAATTACTCGTTCAAGTTCATCAAGTACTGAATTTTACGATCCGTAAGATGCAGGCGTTGAGTCCAATGACAGGGAAGCCATTTGGGATTCTCTCAAATCCAAGTCCATACCATTCTAGTCAAGTCCTGTGTGTTCGCGAAAACTTGCATTAGGTCTGGCTTCAATAAGCACCTTCTCTAAAGCGATAATGTTGTTCCACTTTGCATGGACAGATTATCCACTGCTCCTCATCGTAGTGGCAAGGGAATGCGATCATTCGAGACGGATAATCCCACGTGGACGTTCGAACTGCGGAAGGTGATTAGAGATCAGAGCGACCTTTTGTTTTCCGTCCTCCTACTCCGTACATGAGCGAAAGTGCCGGGCTGCATGTGAACTGCGGGGTTTTGTATATCGTTCAATGACAACACGCTTATCCTGTGACAGTGCCGTCGCGCTTTCAGTCGGTTAAGAAGAGATGGCAAGGTGTAGCATTGGGATGTGATAGACAGGGTAAATAAGAATATGTACAAGAATGAAAGAGATGTTAGCCGTCTTAGTTCTCTTGATGTGATAAAAGGGTTCGTATGCGCATACTCTTCGCTTCAGTTATTAGGTGATGTGGTAATCAATACATCTTCTCGTCTAGTAGTTGCGGCAGAAAGACAAGCATAGTGGCATGTTATTGCGGGGGGAATGGAGTATAACTCGGGGTCAGATGAATTTGTACCAAGAGCTTGGGCCGTTGCTCACCCATGCTACTTACAATAGTTGAATATGGCATTTCTAATCTCGTGTATCATAAAATGACGCCATAGAAGCAACATCCAGAACCTGAATATGCTTTTTGACTCTATGTCACACATGCTCACGAAAGTATGGGTTGGCACAGCGCTTAGTGATCATTCACGGTTACCAATCCGCATTCTGCTTTTGTATGTTTGTTAAGATAACTCGAGCGGGGATGATAACGGAGATTTCAGCGGAAAACAGGGCTTGCGGCGACCTGAAAGATCCCCTGTGCCAATCCTGGACGGCCATCAGTAAAAATTCCAAGAGCCGATTGTTGCCAAGGGCCAAGACTCTTGGCACCCGGCATTGAGGATGATCGATCGTGGAGATGCAGTCACTCTGTAATTTTTACTGCTATACCCAAGTAGAAGCAGATCCAAACAATGTTGTATAAAGTGCATCTTGAAGCAGATGGGGACAGACATTTGTGAGATATTTCCAGCATACTGGGCAGAAGTGACACAGACTTAGCCGCAATGCGAGGTCTCTGGCTGTAAGACTCAGAACTTTATTAACAATGCTTTTAGTCTTCAGCTACAAAAGCCGATGACATTCGGCCGGTGCCGACGTGGGTTAATTGCGGGCAGATTTGATCCCCCGTTGAAGGCAGCAGCAGTAGTACTGGGAGTGGGCGTAAAACTGCAGGCTTCCGATTATCCGCAGACCTTCCCGATCTGATACTCGCCTCCGTTAAAAACCCTTGTCTCAAGACCATGGAGCAGTGTAATGATGTAACAGGCAGATTTGTGCGCATAATGATAGGATCAGAAGGATCAGCCCGTAGTTCAAATGACAGGCAATTAATTATAGAGTTAATGATAAGACTCGCCAATCGGCCTAAAGGTTTAACGCATAGTTCTGCTACGTGTAGCACGATGAGCCGCGGGAAAGATACCGATCAAATTTGGTGATAGAAGCTGCGGAAATAGTACGATTTCGCTAGTTAGTTGTGAGTTAGCTAGCTGTAATCATAAAAGAAAAAGAATACTAGTAGCTCAATTAGTGTTTGCTCATCGTATCAATAATCCCCGATTTGGAAGGAGTTCGTGTGAAAACTAGTACATCGGAGCTCAAGTGATCCCGAACAAACGTTACAACTATTACTTCAACCGGTAATGGTTTGAATCGGCTTTGGTCCGAGATATGGTCACGTCAAGCTTACCAGAAAAGGTTGTTTTGGATAAGGCAGGTCTGATAATTCTCAGAACTTTTGAAATAGACTACAACAAAGCGGGGAGCGCATTGACTGGGAATGAGGAAGGTGATCCGAGTCACTCCAACTCTGTTATCATGGCATCTTGGCAAATCGTGAAGAGTTGGACAATGACCTCAACTTTGGACTTGTTGATGGGAACAATGAAATACTATGCTGCTAGCAAATGACTATAAAAACCCACCTCCCTCCGCACTTGGATGCAGAGAAGAGCATCATTCATCGCCTGACAAGCACTCAGTCAAAAGGAAGGATCAATAACAACAGAACAAAGCAAAATGAAGATCAGTCTCATCGTCCTCAACGGCCTCTTGGCTGGTGCCATGGCAGTGCCAACTGGTTCTCAAGTTGTTCACGAAAAGCGAGACACCAACAATGCTCGATGGATCAAGCGTGAGGCGGTCGATCCCAACACCAAGGTTCCAGTCCGGATCGCTTTGAAGCAAAGCAACTTGGACAAGGGCATGGACTATCTTCTTGATGTGTAAGTACCTCTTGGTATGCTTGACAACAGCCAAGCGCAAGCAATCTAATGGATGATGTCTATAGGTCTCACCCAGAGTCTTCCAACTACGGTAACCACTACACGGCCGACCAAGTTGTTGATCTTTTCGCTCCTAGCGATGAGTCTATCAACAGTGTGAAGTCTTGGCTGGTTAAATCTGGCGTTCCGGCTAGTTCCATTACTGCCTCCAAGAGCAAAGGCTGGCTGAGCTTCACAACGACTTCTGGACAGCTCGAGTCGTTGCTCCACACTTCGTTCAGCACTTATGATCACGTCGATGCTCGAAATGTCCATATTGGTACAGACGAGTACAGCCTTCCCAAGGAAATTTCTCAGCATGTTGACTTCATCACCCCTGGTGTTGTCTTTGCCCCCATGAAGACGTCCTCCAAGAAGGAGAAGCGTGGTCACAAGTCTATTCGCCGCGCTTCCAAGCCCCTTCCCGCTCATATCGCGCAGATTTTGGCAGCAAACCCTCGTAAGTTTCCCAACAGCCAGAAAATACGGAAACCATAAACGGAATACTGACAAGGGTTGCTATACAGGTGCGACTTCGACCTGCGGCTCTGCAATTACCCCTCAGTGCATCAAGTCGATGTACAACATTACAGCCGGAACTTCCGCTATTTCTAGCAATGCCCTGGGCGTCTTTGAGGTCGAGGATACCTATGCTCAACAGGATCTTACCCAGTTCTGGAAGTCGTTTGCTACGAACATTCCATCCACGACTGGTCCTAAGGTTGACGGAATTGATGGCGCCAAAGCCCCTACCAGCCCTATCAACGCTGGTGGAGAATCTGACTTGGATTTCGAAATCGCTATTCCCATCATCTACCCCCAGACAACAGTTCTCTACCAGTCTTCTGTTAAGAACGATGATATTTTCAACACGTTCCTCGACGCCATTGATGGAAGCTACTGCACGTTTTCTGATGATGGCGAGACTGGTGATGACCCTACTGTTGATGGCACAACTCGTAATGAGCAGTGCGGAGCTTTCACGCCCACCAATGTCATCTCCTTCTCGTACGGCACTGCCGAGGCTGACTACCCTACCTATTATCTTCAGGTACGCGACTCCTTGTAATATTCACTTGTGAAAAAGAATTTTTAGTCAACTAACTAGGTCTACAGCGTCAATGCGATGAGTTCATGAAGCTTGGTCTTCAGGGCACCAGCATTGTTTTCGCCAGTGGTGACGATGGTGTTGCCCGCCGCTCTGGTCCTTGTCTCGGCTCAAAGCGCAACATCTTCACTCCTGGTGAACCTGCCAGCTGCCCCTATGTTACCTCGGTCGGTGCTACAACTCTTCCATCCGGTAGCGTGCCTGGCGACGAGGAGACTGCTGTTACATCTTTCTCATCTGGCGGCGGTTTCAGCAACATCTGGACCATCCCGAGCTACCAAGCTAGCGCTGTCGCTGCGTAAGTTATGAATGTGAATTGCGCTTTGGCTCAAAGCTGATAAGAGTTCCAGTTACTTCGCCAGCCACGACCCCGGCTATGCCTCGTACAACACCTCAGCTGGTGTGATCCCTACCACTGGTGGTATCTACAACAAAGCTGGACGTGGTTACCCCGATGTTTCTGCTGTTGGTGACAATGGTGTTGTTGTCAACGACGAGGAGCAAGTGCTTGAAGGCGGTACCTCTATGGCCACTCCTCTGTTCGCTGGTATCTTGACCCGAATCAACGAAGAGCGTATCACTGCCGGCAAGAGCCCGATCGGTTTCGCCAACCCTGCGCTTTATGCCAACCCTGCCATGTTCAACGACATCACCGTCGGCAACCAAGCCAAGGGTGGCCCCAACGGCGATAGTGGTGCCAGTGCTTGCGGTAACAAGGGCTTCTCCGCCGTTGCCGGTTGGGACCCAGTCACTGGTCTGGGAACACCCAACTACCCAGCTCTGCTGGAGTACTTCCTCGGTCTCCCATAATTGAGGATACAAAAGAGTAAAATGAATGCACCGATATCAGCGCAAATACAATAGCAAATGAAGGGGGCCTGAAGTATACTGTATTGAACCTAGCAGTCGGTTAGCAATTAAGTAAATATAGCTGAAGCAGTCCAAGTCAAGTACTGTGTCGAGTTTAAAGCGTAGTGAAAGCATAAATGGTCGGAGTAATCTATATTTAAGGTTCACAAAGATTGTAATAGAACTGCTGGGATGCCTTCGGGCCATTGACATAAAGCAGTAATGGAAGTTGGTGGCTTGACTTCGAACAAAACATAGGTGAAACTAGCAGAATTGGGTTGTCGCTCGTAATCTTTCGCATTGTTGCGAGACATCACCTCCATATGAGAGTAAGTATAAGAATCTCTGAAGATACGTAATCAATTCAATAATATCGTAAGAATCGAAAGCTATAGCCATTGGACCTTTGAAAATGATACAAAGAACTATATACAGCGTTGTATATATATACAATACTTTTTCTGTATGTACAACTTGCTATTATATACAAGATTGACGTGAGACAAAAAAGATCATAGAGTCAGGTTACATGAACCTGTGTAGTAACTTGGCTCTAATTTAACGGCGTCGGCGGGTGGCTCGCTCAGATCGCTTGTCCACAGAGCGGCGCTGGTTGACAGGGCCGGTGGGTTGACCAGGAGCATTGGTGTCGAAATCGTAAAGAGTCTCATCAACAATCTCCCAGGCGATGTCAATGTGTCCGGCGAAGCATGCGTTGCTGTTAAGCTCACTGAGGACGGAGTAGCTGAAGTCCAGTCCAGGAGCACCGTTGGGGTTCCAGACAGTGTTGGTCTTGGAGCCAGTGCCGCAACGCTGGCATCCGTCACCAATAAAAAGCGGGAGATCCGACTGGACACCGTTGACGGTGACGATGACACGCTTTCCACAGTAATCAGCCAGGTTGCCGGCAATTTGAGTGTGGTTCATGGCAACGAGGTTGTTGCTGTTGATCTGATCCAAAGAGAGACCAGTGAAAAAGTTGCACTCAACGAAGCCGAGGTTTTGGTTGGCAAAGCTGGTGCCGCAAGCTTCCACCTGCTCGACATCATAGTAGTAGGTTCCAAATCCGGTGCCGCTGTCAATCACGGCCTGGGAAAAGGCAGAGGCGGCAAAGAGGCCGATGGAAGCAAGAATTTGGCTCTTCATTTTTACTTTGGAGTGTCTTTATAGACTTCAAGGAATGAATGAATGAAGGAATGGAAAAGATATTCACAAGGAGTGACTTGCCTGGTAGGGACTGCTGATGGGAAAAGACGTTGGAACATTTCTAGGCCAGAGCAAACACTACTTATATACAGATGAAACAACGGCCTGTTACGATACAATCATCTTGTGCAAATTTGACAGAAGCAACGAAGCAACGTTTACGTGAACACTAGCTACTCACCAGTTTGCTGTAAAACATCAGCACGAAACATATTGAGACCCTTCAAATCCAGTGCAGTTACAGAAGAGGCATAGTCCTAGAGCTACCTATCGTCTGATATAAGCACTCTATCAAAGCTGTCCTGCCGCTTTAGGCAGGGAGTCGTCATTGCTACAGCGCTAAACTACGCTAGGTGGGAATCCGTTTAATTACTTCTGCCCTCAGATGGTGAATTAATAGCTATGCGTTTCATAACGTTGCCTGAACGGAAGGTCAAGAACGCGTTTGCAGTGGGCACGATTCAAAGGAGATTTTTTTCTGATCAATTACGGCACATCGTTGCCGATCAAGTGCCACAAATAGGGAATCTGTCTAACGTTACCTCTGGCTATGCAGGAACGCGATCACAAACCTATACCCACGTTCTCGCTTCACACGGCACGGATTGAACTTCTCAACTGCCAAGTCTAGGCATAGCAACATATTGCAATTACTAAATAGAGATGACGACGACTTTCGAGACGCCGCTGTTGGTCTACCTTCGTCGGGTGGCCATCATTAATACCTCAAGATGATACCGCAGTCTCATTTCACTAAATGGCTTGTGTATCTTTACATATTGAGATTCCTCTGATACTAAATAATTGTTGTAAGTGCCGGGCATTCTGAAATCTCATAACGATACATTTCAAGTGGTTTTATTTGTTTAGAGTTAGAATTATGTATTGACACTCAGAGGGCGTTCGCATGTCTATTCTCGCAAGTTCCTTCTATAGCAGGCAGCTGGAAATAATTTCTGCCTTGTGCCATTATCTACCTGCTGCTTTTGACTTGTCAGGGGGGAGTGATTGGAGCGTTGAAGGATTCCAGTTTCAATTCATCTTACGTGGATTAAAACAGTCAAGGATAGGTCCAACATTTGATGAATATAGTATTTTTACATAAGCATTGCCGTACGTACGCACTTGACACACTGAAAGAACAATGCTCATTTATTGATTCAAATCTAGTCTTTAAGTAAGGTAAGTCAAAGAAAGGCTTCTTAGACAAAATCGAGATAGACTGCAATGAAAGTAGACTTTAGTCCACACCAAGCCTCACAACGGGCTACCAAAATAAGCCTCTGTCAAAATTAAAAATAATCAGCAACTAACACATCTCGGCGAATCCGAATGCATCAATTGCCAAATGTAGATTTAATATTTGCGCTTGTGTCGTGGCTTTATGCACACATCAAACCACTAAGGGTAGAACGGCAACGAATCGCAGCGCTAGTGTACATAATCAGTTGAGCGCTTTACAGGGTGGTTTTACCAAATGCGGAATATGGCATTTCACTTTAATGGCATTCTCGTCTTTGTATTTCCGACAGCCCATAGGGCTGTGGCTGTAGGAAAAATATAAGAAGACATGGCCTTACTGCCTTCTGTCTGGACCAATCTGTTAAATGGTGATTCTAGGTTCAGTGGAACTCTACGGAACATGAGGAGGTAGAAATTGGGCACTACTGCTCCATAATGCCTTATTTTGATAGGACTCGTAACTCGTAAGTGTATAATGCTCAGACAAGTATTATATACTGAATGCTATTTATAGTTGCGATTCTTCTTCAATTTATGATGACATACCTTTCAATATAGGTTTATTGACCTTCTCCAGTTTTCCATAGAGTAGCCGGGCAAACTCTTTTGATAACTGTGGCAACTATGTCTTTTTGTTCGGCTTTGTTAACTTCTCAATGTCAAAAAATCGATTATCAGTATAAATCGAATGCCGCTCTCAACATGCAAACCATGGAGACAAGGGCCAATAGAATGTCTGATAATATCGACCTCCAGCCCTATCCTAGCCTTTTAAGCTTCTTGATCAGCAGCGAATGTAGCTTTAATTTCTCGATTTTGAAGTATTAATTTGAGATGTGGGCAACTCTCTCTGAGAGTGGATCCTCTCGCATCCTGTCATCGAATGGCAGATGCAACTTAGGAATGTTTGTTTTTAGTCTCTTCATGGAGAAGTAAGATATTGAGAATGGCCCAGGCAACATCAGATATAGTCGTAACATCAATTCGAATATAACCGTCGTCCCATATCTCAGCTGTGGATGTCTTCCATGCCAAAAAGAAAGTGTTCAATGTCCCATTCAAGAAATAGTACGGAATACAGATAGGAGTACATCAAGTTGGATTCGCTGAGCATATTTTGTATTACAGTTTTGGGAGCACGGTAAGGAATAGTCTGGGCTGCCGTGATTCTCATATCCACACCATATTCAGATGAGATGGTTCTATTGGCGCCGGATATGGATGAAACTTCGACAAGAGCTTTACGTTGATCGAAGCGTAGGTGATTTCGTGTTGACAGAACAGCATCTCTTGACTTTGGAGAGTTTAGATAAGGGAATCTTGTTCCTAGTAGCTATCCACCGCAATATTAACATCGTAGAATTATGCTGTACTGCTTGAGACTTGAACTAGGAGCGTAATGTCGAATGTTTAAGTATTTCGAAGAGTTTGAACACTAGCTGGCCGGAGATATCCTGTTGCACTGACAACTGTCACAAATATAAGTCAAGGTTACTTGTAAATACGAAACGACCCGAAGCAGCCAATATATTGACCGTAACGCTATCCTAAGACGGAAAATATAGAAGCCATTAGCGTGAGGCAGTCTTGCTTGGTGAGGCGCATGGCCTGTAGTCTGGAGAATCTAGAGAATCTGGAGAGGTGAAGCTGATATTGAACCGCAAAGATGAGAAGTTCTATGGAAGTCGGTGAGAATCTCATATTGGTTGGATTGCGCAAATAAATAGAATTGTGGAAATGGGCTTGTAGATAGGAAAAGAAGAACATACACACACACGCATAGATATATATATGTATGTATATATGTATGTATGTATTTTTACCATCATCCTGTTCCCAAAGCAGCGCCACGCCTCATATCTATACTTCAAATATGATTCCAGCTTTTTGAAGATAACTCAGAACTCCATAGAAGAGCAGTTCGTCACTCACTCGCATAAAGGTACTGACCAACAAGATATACACCACTAGTCTAATGCTCGCACACATTCCTTAGTGGAATTCTACCTAGGCTGGAGCTGGAAGACCGTAGCTAAATATATATGCGCATTTCTACACTACTACTCGGGAGGAATCCGAAATGTATATTACCCAGTCTAGCTTCAAATATTGGGCTCCTAAATTCTATTCAGTGTAACCACAAAAGTGACCTTACAAGCCATTCAACGATATAGCCAGTTTAGACTGAGAGATACGGCGCACAGAAGCTGTTTAGAAGCCTACGAACTCTGATGATGCTTTACCTAAATAAAAAAGTGAGAAACAGTAGAAATTATCATCAATAGACAAGAGATACGTCTCTTTATACATCATCTGATCTTATAATTCAAACTGACACAATACTTCAAGTTTTTACCAAAGCTAGTAACCATAGTATGTACATGAAAAACTCATTGAGTGCATCTACAGTCAAGCTCGGCCTTTCACAAATTGTTAATACGCGGAGGAAGGAGAAAATTCAGGAATTTACAGGGCGAAGTAATGTGGTGCTCAAGAGGAGATTAAACTACCCAATTCTCATTTGTGGGCGTGCATTATCATTAAACCTAAACAAGCAACAAACAATTATAGCATGTCGCGCTCTGCGCTGTGCCTTGAGCTAGCAATGGAGGTTTCTTTCCCCCTTCATATATGCTTGACCATGTCGTAGTAAGACTATGCATTAGCTTGCATTGCTACAGCAACATTTAATACATTCAAGCAACTGTGATATCCTCGCCAGCTGACGCCCGAATAACCTCCACAACCTTTCCTGGCATGCTCAACATCGGGGAGTGGCTGGAAGAGCAAACATAAGAAGTAAGGCCGGGACCTCCAATGCCAGCCATGGCTTGCTGAGCAACAAAAGGAATGGCATTATCTTTCTCACAGAGAAGATATGATGCCGGAACCTCTTGGTACGCGGGGTAAGTGAGGTTGGTGTAGAAGGAAGGCTTGGCTTGGTGGTTCAGCTTGGCGATGGCGTCTTTGGTCTGCGACTCAGACATATCATTATAAAAGATATTTTCCGCCCCTTCGACAGTCATTTTGTCACCCTTGATATTTTGTTAGCGATACGGAGCTTTAAGTGAATACGAAGCGTACGAGACCGCCATCCAGGTTTAGCGTCCTCCAGCAACTTTGGAGACTATCACTTACGTCAAACACAACCCATGGGGGCATGAAACCAAGGAATGAAGCCAAAGAAGTTTGTGGGGGAAGCAAAAAGGCCGTTACATAAACTAGGGATATAATTCCGCCAAGTTTACCTTCAGCTTGTCGGTCCTTCTTTAATAAACCCTTCGCACTCTCCGTTCCTGCAATACCGCCGTAGGAATGCATAACCAGGATTATGTCTTTCCCAGCGTCTGCCAGCTTAGAGATCGACTTCTGAATGTGTGATGCATCTTCTGCCACTGATGTGCTGGATTCTCCCCCTGAGGAAAGCAGCCGGACTGTGCTGAAAGGATATCCGTACTCCTCGAGCTGTAAAGTAACGGCGTCCCAGCAGTCCGGTTCGTGCCAAGCACCAGGGACCAGGAAGATTGTAGGTTTCTCGGCGGTAACAATGGAACCCATCTTGTCTTGTAGTGGTTATGTGTAGGCGGGTCAGAAAAAGGGGTAGATATGTGAGCTTGTTGTTCTCTGCATTAGTATCAGCAGCGTAACCAAACGTCCCAACTCGGGACAGACATGTTGCTCTTATTATACTTTAGGCCAACTGATCACCCTTTTCGGAATCCCTGTTATCAGAAGTAATGGATGAAACCTGTCCTGATTTCATTTGCACCAATGGATTTGCGAGATTCGTGCAGACAATATCGGTATACAGGCATCGAGCTTTCCAGTTGCAGAGCGAAGTGGAGAAAACCGGGATATGCATGCTGCAATATTGAAGGCGCATGAACTACAACGACCAATATGTCCTACATCAACCAGGGGATGATAACTGTATGTACCACTTGTACTGCTGTTGGTCGTAACCAACACTGCCCACACTTGGATGTCATCGGAAGCAATGGTGGTCCACACGAAGGAGCAGCACTACCATGGCTAGTTGATTAAGTACGAGTAATGATAGGCATTGGCATTCTAGCACCGCATTATATCCGAAGTTGATTTGTATTTGTGCGTTTATGAACAATGGAATGCTTGTTACGGCGCAAAAAGCTGGTCCCATCCCCGCAGATTATTCTAGGACCCAGCAATTCTCCCCTAGAATATCCCCTGAAACGAGCACCCTTCATGTTCATTGTTCTTCAGCTCTTTATGACTGATAGCGAAGATCCAATTAATACTATATCTTCACCGATTGATATCCTTGGCAAAGTGATACCATGGCGTCCACTAGTAATACTGGGGTAAATCCTTCACCTGCTGATTTGCGCAAAGATGCAGCGCTCGTACCACTATTAACTGCATTGGCAATAGCATCGAATGGCCTAGACGCAACGAAGCCGAGAAAATATGCCGAGACTCCTGAAATTACGAGCCAACATGAAAAGGCCTGGCGACAGCCGGTGGAATTCCTCCTCTCTTATGAAGTCAAGGGGGTTATGCTTGAAACGGGACACGTTAATTGCTGATCTTCAACTAATCGTTGCGCCGCTTAGCTCTATATAGTAATTGCCACGGCCAGTGCCAGTAATGATTCATAAGAGGCTAATGCAGACAAGGGCCCTTGCAGCGTTGGCAGCCCTGCTCCCCTGGGTCAGGATTGCAAAATTGGCGAAACTGCAGGTGTATCTTCAAGAGACGAGGGACCTCCGCAGTTTGCCACGGGGCCATTGCAGGTCGGGGGTGCCGTATTGTATGAATGGACTTGTTGGAAGTGTGTCAGTGCCCATAATAAAATGGCATGGATATCAGATGCAGGTGGTTTACAAGAATGACAGAAAGGGTTGAAGGTGGATTGCTATATACATTGGAGGCTTAAAGAGATATCCCGTTCCAACATACCGTCCTGTCATATCTCGTAAGCCTCTACAACTGCTCTCGCAATCATGAGTTCGGGGCCACCACCGGGTATTGATCTCTATGCCGACATCAAAGAGAGTGTCATCAGCCCTGTCATTGCATTGATGGTACTGTCGGCGATATGTGTGGCACTCCGCATTGTGGCTAAGTTTACTACCAACGTAAAGCTTCAGCTAGATGACTACTTTCTATTCGCAGCCTTGGTAGGTATTCTCCTTGGGGGTGACTGTTGCTGTTGCTAACGTGATATACCATCAGGTGGTGGCTTGGGGGACAGGAGCTGCAACCATATTGGGTTCGTGATGCGAAAACCTCCACATTCGACTCGATGCTAATGTGGTCTATAGCGTGCTACAAAGGAATTGGAAAGCATATCTGGAATCCAACGGTCCAACTCGAAGAGGTGATGAAAGTGAGTAAATCCCCACGCCAAGAAGCCGAATCACAGTGTAATAACAATTTATGCCTCCTAGATTCTCTGGGCATACGAGTTTCTCTACGGTTCCGTCATTCCGTTGACCAAACTATCTCTCATCTTCTTCTATTACCGACTCTTCCACGTATCAACCTTCCGCAAAGTTCTCTGGTTTGTGTTGTTTCTTGTTGTTGGTTGGTGGATTGCCATTCTTGTCACTTCCATCACCCAATGCCGACCATACAACTACTTTTGGAAGCAATACGTGGATCCAACAGCGATCGGATCATGCATAAATATTCCTCATTTCTTCGTTGGCAACGCAGCGGCCAGCGTTGCCACTGATTTTATGATCCTGTTGACCCCGATACCCATGGTCTGGGGCCTACAGATGCCTGTCGCCCAGCGACTGAGCGTTTTGGGTATATTTTTCTTGGGTGGATTGTACGAAACGGTTTCCATCCTCTTTCCGATCTCTGCTAATAATATGACCAATGTGCAGTGTATGCGTTGCCGGAATCGTTCGCATTGTTGTTTTGCTCCAGATGTTCAAATCGGCCGACCTAACATGGAACATGTCTCAAGCATTTATTTGGTCTTCCGTTGAGCCCAACATTGGCATCGTCTGTGCTTGCTTACCTACTCTTCGACCTCTACTGCGACGATGCATACCGGACTGGTTCGCGGGTAGCAGTCTCAACAAGTCCGGTTCGACACCACACTATGGAACAGACTATTCATCGAGACTTCGTTCGCAGACTGGGGATTTCTACGCCCTCACAGATCGCAACGGATCAAATAAAGACAAGAGCGATGACGAAATGGGTTTAACGAACAATTTTCAGTCAGATGGACACCAGCCTCGAGTGAGCACAGGAGATGCCGCGGCTCACGAAGAAACGCACAACGGCATCATGGTAAAGCATGAGATAAACTGGAGTTCAACATCGGCATTACATCCTCAGTGATGCTAGTCGACTTGTTGATTCTCCAAAGCCGAAGTTCTAAAAGCTTGATTACAGTTTCTGGAGATATCCAAATCGCCGGGCGAAATCTGAATCTTTCCACTGCTGATGACTTGAGCCCTCAGCAAAATTTTCTTTTTATTTTACGACATCGTTACAGGCGTAACGCAATAGAAAAACGGTTAGCATATACCATATTAGATAACGTACTCCTAATACTAGATCTTAAACATTGAGCAACCCGCTTAAGGACGGAAAAATTACGAACAAATACCCTAGAAAAGATATAGGGAGGGGCCTATTGGCCGCAAATTCTTGTCCGTTGGACTTAGGATTGAGTCAGCTAAATTCCGTTGGTGTGAAGCCACTTGGGAATACGCGAAACCCGGCAGACATCCCCAAGTCCGTAGACTTCCTTCTATCCTGTTATTCTCCACCTCGGGTATTCCATGATGGCCCCCCTGTATACCCCGGTTTATCTGGTGCCTGGGCCAACTTCTGGGCACAGGTCCACTGAAGATGAGTGTCATTTGCTCACAATTCTTCATACAAGTGCACACCAACAGGTAACCTGGATTCTTCTCTGTTAGGGGTACTGAAACTACTAAAACCAGTCTCTTTCGTTAACCACAGCGAGACCGTGCAATGCTGGCATCGGTCCTAATTGAGAAACAAGGTAACCGGCAGTTCCACACGCTACGGGAATGCCTCTACGACACTGTTGTAATAATTTAGCGTCGCTTGTCGTAGGCTGCAGTTAATTCCATGCAACTATCCAGCATCGCTACTTTTACTACCCTTCAACGTCGTAGCAGTACGGAGTTTTGTAGGGGCTGCCCTGAATAGTATTTATGGAGCAAAAGGGCCAGGGTAAAAACAGAGCCTGACGGCTGCCCCCCTCGGGTATGTCGCTACTCCAGCTCCGAGTAGACTAAGGGCCCCGGTAATCGGGTGCATGAAGCTCTAACGGTGATCACACTGACGCGTGTGCTGTTATTAAATTAGCCCAGGAGATCATGGCGGTCACAGACTCACGCGGGACATCGGCGCTATCATAATGCTGACTTCCTCTTAGTAATGGTTGAGCATCCTGGTCCTGCTTTTATCTCCCCGTCACGTTTTATCGACAATCAACGTCAAAATTACAAGGATATATTATTAGGGCTGTGATTGGTGTCATGTATGAGACCACGGCTTTCTTGTCGTGCCATTCAACTCCACAATCCGTAAACCGTATTTCGTGTCATGAAGAGATTTCCGAGTCCAGAACATGGATAAAACACCGCATTATTCCGGGATCAAGGTTTATCACTGCACCCACGAGTAGTGCGCTGCAGCGGATTTTACTGTACCACTCCAGCCCGTCAAACCCCTAGGTAATGTTTTTGACGGATGTGCCATCCATGAGGGTTTGATCACGCCACGACAAAGCATACGAGCAATACCATTCACTCGCTCAATGAATTTTTCGAATTTTTTTGCTATATGGACTTGGGCGAGGGGATTTGTCCGTCGAAGATCGAGAGCTTCTTAGTGCAGTCGCATTTCTCCAAATGTTGAATAAACAGGATATTTTAGCCCCTTTCTCATGTAGACAGTAACCCAGCTTGCCCAGATGCCAAGACCGTTGGCACGTTTAGAATTATTCTTCAGGTACGGAGTAGATCATCGCTACCACCGTCGCTGTATTTGGTCAATACGGAGTGCTTTTTCCGTCGTTCAAGGATGTGCCAACAGCAGAACCCTGGACTCATGCAGGTAAATATGTAAATGGTATAGGGTGGCATGGATGACATCCCAGGCTCCCAACGGTGGACAGCGGTATTCTGCACGCCGTACCTTGAGGAACTTTACAAAGTGTAATTTATGAAAGGAATCATCGGCTCGCAAACAAATGCCGCCTTACCGAATGGCTGTACGAGTACAAGTAGCCATGAAACCGATTTGTTCCACCACCCATCTGCTGAGATAGTGGTCGTCGTGCGAGAACACATCCAGTACAATAAAATAGCCAACTACACAACTGGATATATAATTAATAATATTACAAAACTATTACATAAATGTATAAATTTAGGTTCGCATTATATGAATCAACGGAGACAGCAATACTGGCTGCCAGCTAGTCGGCCAAGTATATGTAACTAGTGGCACCTAGGCTGTGGGCGACATGGAAAGCGGCCAGCGCGAGGCTTCGGTTGCTAGATTCAATGAAGACTTTATCTTCAAGGGAGAGTTTGCACACTTCGATCAACACATAAACAGCAGAACTGAATGCGGATAGACTAGTCGAGCTTTCCGCCACTGATCGTCATCATTCACAGCGTGATAGAAGTCCGCACCCCGGTGCTGGCATGACCAGGGAAAGCCGGGCCACAAATCCCGTCTCCCACTTTGAACTGGGTGACTGCAGAGGAAGTTCTTTGTTGCTAAAGTCCATCGCCCGGATGTCAATCTCGATCTCGTCCTCTAGAAGTTCAGCAGCAGAAGTTTCTGCAAATATCGGAGCTTGTGAATCGTAATCAATATCTCTGATCGTATGTCGGCCCTTGATATCAGACAACGCATTGGTCTGCGGGTAAATGCTAGCTTCAGGTTCTTGAACATGACCGTTTAAAGCAGTGCCCGTTTCCAACCGACTGACGCACGATACGCCAAGGTCATTGTCCCAATCTACCGACTGTTCTGTCTCGGGTGTTGCATATCCAACTGGGCATATTGCATGCCGCCACACCCTTTGTAGGTATCTTGAGATGCTGCTAAAAAGCCAGTCCCAATATCAGTAAAGGTATAAGTATCGCACCCACGATATATGTCACCTTGGCTGTTTAGAGACGGTAATACTTTCCGAGTCGCACTTCCGGTACCACCGCCAACTTGAATGATCTTGGGTGTCGGGCACTTATGAGACAAAAGCGAGACAACTTCGGCCAATGACCCATTCCCCTCGTTATATATCGCCATTTCCCACAGTGGACTATCCAACGACGACCTCTTTCTATCCTTGAGCACCTACCTTCTCTGAAGAGATGAAGGAGTTTCCAGAGAATCTTTCTGCTTCTAGTTGAGATATGGACAGCAAAAGACCCATCCTACGACATGATTCAGCGGCATTACCGATTCACGTAATCCTTTACCTCAGGAGATCAAACAGTGAGACCTTGATGATCAGCTACAGACGAAAGCTTCGATTTTGGAACGGCTATCACATTCTGAGTAACCCTCAGCAATTACCATACTTATTAGTTATCTGAAGTTAATATTGAGAGTGATATCTTGAAATAAGATAGTAACTTTAGATTTATAACTAGGGAAAAAGGACTAGAGGCCCTGAAAAAACCCTAAAACAGACTTTGTAACAAAGTCCAAGGCAATTACCAATAGTCAGCACAGCTGCCTCCTTTATGGACCACCAGATTGATAGTTGTTGATCCACCATCTATAATTCTTATAGTTACACTGCGCTGCGCCAATACCGCAGAGGTAACCGCCACGTTTGTTATTAGCATTAGGCGAGGTAATGCGCGCCCTATTACCTCTTGAAATGCTTCCGCATCCATTTCGCATGCTATTGAAGACGTTGTAATTCGTATGTGCCATCATGTATCTTACACAAACTCGCTCATTTTGCTGGCCTGTACAAGTATATGTATTACCCGTTGACCTGCTTTGTTCGACAGCAAAGCCGACACTAGCCCACCGGGTAAGAGCACCTGCAACTGAAAATCCGATAGTGTAGGAAGTAGAATCCTCTCGGCCAGCACTGCACTCATTCGCAGCGCCACAAAAGATGTTTTCCTAGCAAAAATTAGTCTCTCTCCATATCCATCGTTTCACATATAGAAACTAAGCACAGCAAACTCACACTAAGTTGGATAAATTGCATGCTCTGGGTTGGGCTGCCGTCACCGTCTTTCTCAGTGAACGAACTCCATTGTGTGCACGGGCTTGGTGTTTGGCGTTTACTAAGCTCAGTGTCTAATTCAGTAGAGTTGAAATCGGTAGAGTTGAAGCCGGTAGAGTTGAAGTCGGGAGAGTTGAAGTCGGTAGAGTTGAAGTCGGTAGAGCTGCCCTCAGTTGGTGGGTCCAATGCCGGCTCCAGAGCCTCATTCTCTAAAACGGCTGAAAAGAAAGCGTCCGTCACACATGTAGAAAGATCTTTCGCAGCAACTGGTATCAGCTGCACGGTTGCTGGAATAGTAGCGTCGCACTCAATCAGCAAGATAGCTTCTCCGAATAGCCTGCTGCATGAAATGCCACCTGAAGCATCCGTATCTGAATGGATAGTATACACATTGTGGCCAATCATGATGTTTCCGGTGCCACTGCCGTTATCATCGAGCTGATAAATAATTGGAAATTTTGCGAAATTTCCCGTCTTAAGACTATTCCAACAGCTCTTGCCGATGATCACGTCCCGATCCCTTGCAAATACTGTCAGAGCCGTCTGTGAAGCGGCCCTGTCAACACCGATTCGAATGCGCACCGGCGTATCGCCGCGTACATCACGGGGGGATGGAATGGCAGCAGCAATGCCGAACAGCAGAGTAGTTATGGAAAATAGCTGCATATTGCCCAGTGCCTCACGACAGTGGAATAGTAACGTAGAATGAAACAAAATATTCTTATAAAGATATGAGAGAATAGTGAATGACTTGAGAGTTCTACTGCATCATAGCCATTAATATCGACGACCAAAAAGACCTTTTATACTTGTGAGCTCTCATGGCCAGCCACGGGTGAACGCGTGTCTTCGAACGAGAGCAATTATCTTGCCTTACGCCGTTAGTTGAATGAGTTGTGCCAAGGGTTGGAGGCGTTTATGGTCAGCTAGGCTGTGATAATCTCATATTTGATGGCTTGGCATAGTGTCCTGCGTTTCTAAGCCTAGTGCGAGGTATAAACCTTGATTAAAAGACTGTCAAATGGAAGATGGATTGCTTGAAGAAGACTAACTGAAGTTGCAGGCAACTTCCTATGTTCATTGCCAAGCGTAAAGCTATTTCATTACCGCCGTAATAGTTGGCCACCACATAAAGCAATTTTAGTCATAGATTCTGCCATTCGAACTATTTAGGAATGGCCAAGAGTTTGTGCGTGTTATAGACGTTGTAAATAAGGGATAATCCTAGCAACTTCATACACAATCAGCCATATATTAGTGCTCCGCGCAGAGTAACAAAGCCTAGATGCGAGTAGATTACTAAGTGTTCATGGCTTAGGGCCGGTTGGTTTTATTGAAGATGCTAAAGTGGGCGTTAATTCAAACGCATGATAGTATTACAAATGCCTAAATTGCCTCAGGCCATGGCACGGAAAGATCTTGTTTTCGGCCTACAGTGAGAGATTAAGGGGCTCAGAGAAGAGACTTACTATATCAGAGCTGATTAAACCAGCAACCACTAACATAATATTTCGGGGGCTTAAACCTTGAGAGCGAGACTCCTTCACAGTCGGCTGGTGATGAACTCGATGGTATTCCTGTCCTATACTCAGACATGGGCAACTGTTGCTGGAAGTCCCCCAAGTCAAGCCTCCACACATATTATCTTGCCTAAATGGGTAGTGTAGTCCAGCATGCCGGCCTTGTCAGCGGTACTCGTATTACCTCTCTTAACAAACTGATGAAAGCTTTCCATGTCTTTCCTGTTCTGGCATGATATGACTTAGGTTTCTCTGCCAGCCACGGATCGTGATCCCTGAATAACCAATGATGTCTGGTCTGTCTTATATTATATCACGCCACGGTTTCAAATATATCGCTCTGACCAATAATAATCCTGCCCTGGCTGAGGCACTTTGGTGGATGGATAAGGACTGTACTGATGCGGAAGTTGCCGATACTAAGCTACGGCTTATATCTAACGGCTGGCACCACCGTTGTAAGCAGCCGCTTGTCTTGTCTCGACCACGACTATTTACTTGGCGGCTGCTGTATAACTGCCAGTAGACGACTATATTGTTACCAGATTGAGCCACCCATCTCTGCCTAAGGTAGGCAGCCTAATCCAACCCTGATTTGGCCCTCAAGCCGTTAGTTCATATCCTGCGATACTTGAAAGACATCCATTAGAGTTTAACTGCAGAATTAAGCTTATATGAGCCACCCCGCCTTGAATCATTTGATCCTGACTTGATCCACAAGGCTTCTACGTCCCTGCATGTCGGGAGGTAGCGTTTTCGGTCACTGCTACAACGGGCGCTCGGTCTGGTGTAATTAGACCATAGAAGTGTCATAGACAGGAAAGACCCATGTATTTTTCGCTAGATGAGTCTCACTGGGGCTGATTCATTATGAGTCGACCTCATATGTGCGGGGTCATATTTACAACAGTTCAAGCACTTTGTGGAAATGCCAAGTAGTGCTGTCCCATGTTGCTGACATTTATTCAAGGATATCATGGCCAGTGAAGGCAGCAGATGAGGGGTACCGCTCAAGGTCAACTGATGTCTTACTCTTTGTGAATAAAGATCAAAAGGTAAGGTAGGTGTTACTAAAGATCCTACGTTATTGTTAAGCCTGTCTTTGTCATCGCCTATGGAAAACCGCATTGTAAGCCTTAACTGCGTCCAAAGTCGTCTAAAATTAGTAGCGGCAACACCCGAAAGACATTCTAGAGAAGCACGTTGTTACCTGAAACCCCCGTTGTTAGTCTAGTTGGCCAACCCAACACATGCCCACTTTGCTTTGGCCAAATCCATCGATACTCTGATCCCACCAAGTCAATCAGCTCAATGCGTTTCGCGAAGCCTCCAGAGCCAGTGTAGGCAAGACATAACACAATTATCCGCCTACCATCGCAACCGTATTATCCACTGTTGAGATTTTATCCTATCGTAAAAATGGTGTATCCGGGCGGCATTGACCTAGATTTCATCACTATCACGAATACGCCCGCCGAGGGCCGAGAAAGCCGTCGCAAATATGTTCACCGTAGAGTAATGCACAACTACCACAAGCGGAGACGCATGCGACGGTGTAACAATGATACGTGCTTTGCGAAGACATCTTCAACGATAGACACAAGCCTTCCGCAAGCTTCTGTGGGCCAAGCCGAGGAGTCGATTCATCCCGTTGGACCAGTAATTCGGTCCATACATGGTAGCTCTTTTGGACCTGCCTGCTTATTACTCCCGAAGATTTGGGTTACCACCGGAAACATCCGCACAAGCCAAATTATCATGCAATTTCTCCGCAGTTGCCCTCGAAGAAGTGGCCAGGACCTGGCAAATGTGCCTTTTGTACACCAACGGGTCGGTCTGGTCGCTGACGCAAACAATCCAGTCCGAGCCTGCCAAAGTCTTTTTCGGAAGCATACCTCAACAAATGATGAAGCTTTATGGACAGGGGTTCATGACATTCAGGAAGAGATATATATAAAGGTATACGAAGTTCAGGAAGATTACCGAATGAATGCTTGCCCCCAGACGTAGCTAAATATTATACACAGTGCGCCACTTTTGATAAGTGGAAACTTCTCGCCTCATCACAAGCGATGATACTACTTGTGTTACTCAGGCTGCGTCATGGCAGCAACCACGATGCGTTTCCGGCAGCTGATATTGCGCTTCTTTATTCTTTACAGGTACGTACTGTATCCTGCTTGATTGAACAAAGGTTAGCAATGTAGCATGGTCTTTTACTTACTGGGTGTAGCGGGTATTTGTCCTACTCAGAGACAGGTTTTGTGATCGGGAGGCCCTGCTTTCTGGAAATAGAACCATTCATGGCTGGCAAGCATGGATCTTTCGAGAATCTTTAATCCGAACCGCGACCATTTACTTTTTGCTGAGACTATTAGTGTCGACTGAGTGTGGAATCTCTTGCGATGGCCCGAATGATTGGCGCTTGGAGGAAATCCCACTCCCGGCCTCGAAGATGGCATGGGAGGCTACAAATGAGATTGCGTGGGAGGCCACCTCTAGAGCTTCCGTGGCACCATCTACGGTGTTAAGATTCGGAGATTTAATGGGTACGGAAGGATATCATCCCAATTCTGTAACCGCGCATCAAATTGAGGCATGGCTGGAGGGTGTCGATGAATTGGGGCTCATCACGAGTATTGCTAGCACTCTGGCAACTTAATAGACACTATAAGACCTAGTCTAGGTATGTATGGTCTCTAGTTTAGATTCGTTATCCAATGTCTGTACATATGAATCGGACGTGCTCTCCTTCGAAGAGGCAAGATACCAAAACGTCTCTGTAGCACGATGCTCGGGATATTGTGACTCTGCATGTTTCCAGTAAGCAGAAAGAATAGAATGATTGAGAATCCAACTGCGGCGGTGAGTGCGGACTCTCTATTATGCTGCGAAAATTATATATAGATACAGGGCCTTGTGTATTTAGTAAGGCTCAGTCTAAACCTAATTCAAGTTAAACTCTATAGCATTGCAACTCTCCGCTAGCCACGCTGCATAATACGCAATGTCAGCAACCTAGCCAGAATCCTCAGTCCAGGTTCTTTTAAACCTGACATTGCTTTGGTCAAGTTATTTCTCTCTCTCTCTCAAAAAACCAAAACCAAGACAAATAACTGCAAGAACATCTATGAACTTGATCTCTTTGGCCTCTAAACAGCTGGGGCCGCCCTCGGTGGCTCACGATCCTGAGCCCTATGAGTACAGGAGACAGCGGGCGGGTACACCAAAGAGTCGTTTAGGATGCTTGACCTGCAAGGCACGTCGAGTTAAATGTGACGAGCGCAAGCCCATCTGCGCCCGCTGCGAGAAGGCTCGGATCGTATGCAATGGATATATCCAACCGGAACCTCGTCGCAACATAGAAGCTGCCAGTTCTCCTCTGCATCCTCTCTTGCCTCGGGCTAGCACTGTCAACAAACCTTCTCAACGCCTTCTTAGCCAACTACCCCGTTCCTTTAACGGTCTTCCTACCGTCTGCGGGAAAAATGGGTCTTATTTCGACATCTTCCGACACCATGTTGCTCCAGATCTTTCCCGATACCACTACGCGGATCTGTGGTCTAGCGTTATCTCCGAAGGCCTGCAAGATGGATTTGTCCGCGAATTAATTCTGGCCATTGGAGCTCTGGCAAGGGCCATGGCCTCTAATCCCTCAACCCAAAGACGAGGGTCCGCTGCACAGCATCGTCTGTCTATACTCGCTTCCTGGTCCAATCGAAACATTACCAACCATCATCATCGAGCATCAATCTTGCATCACCTTAGGGCCGTATCAAGCTTTCAATCATCTATTAAAAACAGGGATGCCCATTTTCGACCGAGAAAAGTTTTTATGATGACGCTACTACTTGTTGTGTATGAAATTCTTCAAGGCAACCTGAGCGCTGCAGATAGCCTTCTCTCCTATGGTCTGGGAATGTTTCGATATTCGACCACTCTTTTTCAAGATAATGCAATGACCAGTGCTGAGATTATAGACGTCGAGCATATTCTCCCTTGTGTTGCTGTCATGGGGATGTTCACTCACCAGCTAAATTTATCCTGGACTCACATTCTTCAGTTGCGAGCGGAGCCAGAGTTCAAAATTCCAGAATTTGGCGTCGATACCATCCCAAAGGTGTATTCATGCTGGGGGAGATTCTACACCCACGCAGTGACATGCCTATGTCAGATCAGTTACGGCAGAAGCTTCTCCGTCTTTGAGGCAGTGGCTCGGCGAGGAAGTTTCTTGTCGTGCCTAAGTCGCTGGAAGTCAACTCTCAAGGCTTACCTGGATAGTGACGAGACAAGCATAACAGAAAAGCGGGCCCTACGTCTCATGTTTATTCACTGGCAAGTCCTCTGGATAAGTGTGAACTGCTGTCTGGACCCGACAGGTGTGGCCTTTGATGCATTCAAAGATGAGTTTAGCGATATGCTTTGGCGCTCGGTAAAGTTTATTAAAGATGATATCTCGACTGATACGCCTCTGTTAATGACATTTGGCGAGGGAATCTTTATGCCACTACTCTGTGTGGTAGCTTGCTGTAGGGACCACGACTTGCGCATGACGGCAGCAGCTGTTGCTTATGGGTTACCATGGCAAGAAGGAACTTGGGATACTCGAGTAGTCCTGCTTGGACAACTGGGCTCTGTTTTAATGGAGGAGAAGGGGAGGGATGAAAGCGGGTTCATCCCCCCTACATCTAGATGGTACTGGCGAGGAGGAGATATCCACCCAAGAAGTAGGAGGATGACGTCTCGCTATTTGCAACAGGTGCCTGATGATCATGAGAAAACTATAACAAAATCGTTGAGCATAGACCTCGACCGATGGCCAGACATCTGCTCTGCCGTGGGATGCTTGAAAGATCACGCGGCGATCATAAATAGTTCAGCTTGGGCGGAGGATTTCCTCTTTTTTTATGTATAGATTACATTTAAGTATAGATTACAGATTCAGTTAATATAAGGTTAATACCAGCTTGTTAAATTTTTATACATCAACTTGAGAGTCAAATTACATAACACTCGTGGACTACGGCATATAACATAGGATAAGTAGGTTGAAGAAGCCAGAGATAATATCTAATACTGTAAGAAGACAAGTAACTTTGCAGAAACAATAGGATGGGATCTCTTCCAGCTCCTTGTATTAAAGAATGACAATCTCGATATGACTTGTTAACGTCCGTACACAGCTGGTCTAGAAAAGCGAGAGATATTCACAAGCTGACTCAGCCACATTGTAGCGTCCAATGAACGAGAACGAAGAGAAGCTCGTTTAGAGGAGCCAATCAACGGTTACCCTCGTAGTATCAGCACTAGCATTTCGTTCTGGCTCTAACCGATCCTTTGTGCTTATGCTCATTATGACTGTAGCCCTCCTGCTATCGAGAATTATCTCCAATTGAGAAGCGAGAGCTGAGATGGCTCCATAGTAGGGGCCACTGCCAAGCAAAAGAAGCCATATCTAAGGAGCAGCCCAGACGATATTTCATGATAAATATGCTATCTGCGCAAAACGAAGATTCCCTTGCCTTTTCACTCTTAAGAGTTGTTTAGGGGCTATATTTGAGAAAGAGCTTTTGCTGTTACTGTTGTCTATCCTTTTTTTCCCCCTGCGTTACTCACCCATCCATCCCGCCTTTCACCATGCCCAAGAAGATCCTTTTCTTTACAAATTCCGATTATGGCCAGGCTAATGTGGTCCTGGCTGCAGCGTACGAGTTGGCTATTCTGGCCAAGGATGCTGAGATCTATATTGTGTCCTTCGAAGGCCTCGAGCAGGCAGCGCTCGGGACCAATCAGCTCGCTGTAGACAATTCCGCCGGCAAGCTATCATCACGCCTGATTTTCCACAAACTACATGGTATATCTCAATTTGAAGCTTGCATAGGTCCAGATGTCGACCTATTCAAAGCATACGACCGAACTCCCACTTTCTTCAACGCGGCGCGCACAATTCTCTGTATCGAGGGTATCATGCAACCTTGGGGCTCAGAGGAGTTTGTCGATTTGTATCAGCAAAGCCTATATATCCTGAATAAAGTGAAACCTGATTTGACTGTTGTCGAGCCACTTTTCACGCCTGGCTTAACCTTGTGTAACCATCTGGGCATCAATTGGATCGTACTGGCGCCAAACACGATCAAGGATTTTGCGGTTCCTCTCCAACCACGGCTTGCAGCTCTATGGAAGTATCCCATGTAAGTCGAATACGAATTATTCCAAGTTCTAATTTCTGATCAAACGAATACAGGGTCTGTTCAGGAATGCCATTTCCACTTCCTATGTATCTTATCCCTGCAAACATTGCCCTCAATTTCGTTGCCGTATACATGCTACTTACGGCCCAAAGAGTCAAAAACACCGAGGCATTGTTGAAAAGTCAGGTTGGAGAAGGCATCCAACTGATGACTGCCAACGAATTGGGCGTGTTGAAACCCGCACCGGCAGGGCTACGGATCCTCGTCGCAAACAGTGCCGATCTGGACTACCCCTTTGACACACTACCCTCCCATGTTATCCCTTGTGGTCCTATCATTCGTCCCTCTCTTGATCTCGGTAAGGTGGATCAATCCTTGGAAATTTGGCTTGCTAGAGAGCCCACAGTCTATGTCAATCTTGGCACCCATCTAGCGATGACCAAATCAGAAGCGGTCGAAATGGCAGCTGCCTTTCGTCAATTTTTAGATACGGCAGACGCGAAGGGTCAAAAATTACAAATTCTGTGGAAACTCAAGATCAAGAGCTTGGCAAGTGAGGACAAGGTTGCTCCAAGCAGCCCAGAGCAACACGAAGAAGACGTTTACAAGGCCATTCGTAGACACTTGGGCAAAGAGATGGATAATGACCAAATCAGACTCACGAATTGGGTGACGGCAGAGCCAAAATCTGTGCTCGAATCCGGTCATATCATCTGTTCGGTGAACCATGGTGGTGCAAGCTCCTTTAACGAAGCATTGTGGTGAGTATCTCATTTCTACCAAACAGTATTCTCAATGAAAGGTCCTAATAATTTTTTTTCCGAATTGTAGCGCTGGCGTCCCGCAGCTTGTTTTGCCAGGATGGGCAGATTGCTATGATTTTGCCAACAGGGCAGAGCTGATTGGGATAGGCCGATGGGGGAACAAAAAGGCAAAGCCAAGGTGGCAAAAGGACGAGTTATGCGAAACCCTGGCGCAACTTATCTTTGGAGCCGAGGCGGAAAAAATCAACCTGCAAGCTAAAAAGCTCGCTCAGAAATATGCCGAAGGGGATGGGAGGCGCTTCGCGGCGGAGGTTCTCTTAGATGCTTTAGTAACGAGCTCATGACAGTTGTAACGATTTTAGTTGTATATAATACATATTTTCTTCTAATACCTTCACTACGAGATGAATATGGACAAATGCTTTGTTGTCTCTATTAAATGACCGTATTAAAAATTACTCTATGATCTAATTAGTACAGAAAGATGCCCGTCTTCACTTGTTCGCAACGTTGGTGAAAAATAATGTCCGCGTTAGGTTGATTGCAAGCTTCGGGACTCTTAAGAATCCCGTAGTTCAGAGACGCTTGTTCTCTCCGTTCAGATACCATGCGAAAATATTTCCGAATACCTTCTTTGCTTCACTTTCAACGACATCTCCATGACAAGGTATAATGCGCTCGAAATCCCAGCTGTATATACGTTGCAATGACGCGGCAAAAGCGACGCGGTCTTTTGCGCCTAATATATACCATGCTAGGCGCTTCTGCCATGTTGCAGGATATGCCGTGGAGAAGATTGGCGAAACAAGCTTCGTTAAAACCCCAGAAGTTGGCGATTGGCCTGACTTGGAGAATTGCTCGACAGCGGGTACATTAAATAAAAGGTCTGCTTCGATGACCGTGTGAGTGGCTTTGTGGAGCAAGACGATTTCATGGGACTCCATTGAGTCAATGTATTGTACATCAAACTCATTGTCAAATTCTTCCGAGATGTGTTTCTGACTTTCCGACGCAGTGTAAATGATGTCGAATATCTCCCGACTTAAGCCCAGTTTTTTGTCGCATTTTTCAGGTAGGCCTTCGGGGACAATGAGACATGCGTCGGGAAATTCTGCTTTCCATGAGCCGATTTGCATGTAATGCTCCAGGTTTGGAGCGATGATATATTTGACTGCTCCGTTCGTTGCAATCAGGGCATTGCGCACGACGTCCGTCAATCGCACCGGTGATATGACTGCAAGTGAGCCGGATTGAAGTTGCACTGTAATATCGTCAGAGGGAAGAAGAGTATCATAGACGAAGACGGCCTACCGATTGTTGTTCGGCCACCCGTCTTGAGAAGCCCCAACTGTGCGAATGGAATGCTAATGGTAGTGATACTGGGGCTTACTTGGCGAATTACTGTTGAGTCGGAGTCCTGTTTGCCCAACGCTAGCTCGTCTTTTGGAGACATCTTGACACGCTAGCGTTTACAAACAAGTAGAGGAACAGAAATATTAGACGGAGTTTCACTGCAATTCTCACAACCGACACCGAGTACAATGCCAATATTTATAACGATTGGAACCTCTTCAGATAGATTCGGCTCGTTTGCCGGTAGACGTCATGAAGAAAGCCATCAGCCAAATACACTGACGGCTCTACACAGAGGACAGCCGTGTTGATTTGGTGCGCGGAGCGGGGCCGACCCTTGCCATCAGCAGTCGGTGCTAAGCCTCCTTGCCTGTTAACTCAAATCTTTATATGCTAAATAATAGAGTGTATGGGTTCGATCACTTCTAGTAACGAGGCCACCGAAGATATGTGATATATTCCTAGTTCTAATTCGTCATACTTTGTGTCCATCTTGTATTGAACCACATTTTTACCTACTCCGCATGTGTCGCAAATGGCTTGGCTTGACTGGGATCGGAAAACAGCCCGCCAGTCGAGGGCAGTCTAATAAGAACTTGCAGGTATGAAGCTGATTGATGTTGAGACGGAGCCATCTGTAAGGAATGGGCATCAGGAATACAAGTATAAATATCTCCAATACGCCTCGGGATTCTAAACTTGAGTCAGTCGATCAGATCAGCAGCTGTTGGTGATTTGAATGGGTCCAATAGCAACAATGGCAAAACTTTCTCTACCATATCTTTTGGCTACACTTGTGGCCTGTGTCGCTGCTAATGACGAAATTCGACACCCAAAACAATCATGTGCCCATATCAAAGCTCCATGCATCCCTGGTGCCGAAATCATATCGATCAATGGGACAGAATTATGGAATTATACCGTCGCCGCCGTCCCAGGGCTTCTCCCAAGTCCAGTTTCCGGCCTGGACATATGTGCCGTCGATGTGGTTCTTACCCATCCAGGCGCACATGACAAAGTCCTCGTCAAAGTCTGGATGCCCCTAGAGGATTGGAATGGGAGATTTCAGGCCAACGGAGGAGTTGGTTATGCAGCCGGCGAGCTGGATCTTACCCTGGGTCCTACCATCAAGCAGGGATACTCCTCCGCATCTACCGATGCTGGTGTGGGCTTCAACCCATCGTCGCCTGAAGCCTGGGCCTTACGACCAGACGGCTCCGTGAACAGAGATGCGCTCATCAATTTCTCCTATCGCTCAGTCCATGATATGGCATTAGTCGGCAAGGAGATTACGGAGCAGTTTTATGGCCAGAAGCCCAAATACTCATACTGGAATGGATGTTCAACAGGTGGACGGCAGGCAATGGTCGCGGCGCAGAGATACCCAGATCTTTTTGATGGGATCCTAGCAGGCGCTCCTGCAATCTACTGGACAACATATGTTATTGCAGAGCAATGGCCGCAGGTGGTTATGAAGATGGAAAAGACGTTTCCTTCGCCTTGTGAGCTAAAGGCATTTACCGACGCCGCTATTGCTGAATGCGACGGATTGGACGGCATCGTCGACGGCGTCATCGGTGACCCAGACGTTTGCCACTTTAATCCAAACAAACTGGTTGGACAAAAGATTCCTTGTGATGGAGTGAATGTGACCATCACAGAAGCAATCGCCAGTGTTGTTCAGAAGGTGCTCCAAGGCCCCTTTGGACCAGATGGAAAGTCAAGGTGGTATGGCCTGAATCCTGGCGCTGTGTTGGACAGCCTTACGAACACTAATGTAACCCATGGGAAACGAGTTGGCCTTCCCTTTTTCGTCAACGATGCTTGGATCAGATACTGGATCGCGAAAGACCCCAATTATGATCTGAGCAAAATCGATTACTCCACGCTAGATCGGCTCTTTGTTCAGTCAGACAAGGAATATGACGCCATCATCGGGACTGATAACCCTAACCTTTCCGGATTTCAGAAGTCGGGCGGGAAATTGCTGATGTGGCACGGCCTTTCCGATCAACTCATTTTCCCCAAAGGAACAGTCGAATACCGGAACAGAGTCGAGCGACTGATGGGTGGCTCTGACAAAGTGAATGAGTTCTTTCGGCTTTTCCTTGCTCCCGGTGTGGACCATTGCGCAGGCACTCCGTCTCTCGGGGCGGTGCCCACGGATCCGCTTGCGGCTCTGGTAAACTGGGTGGAAAACAAGAGGGCGCCTCTCAGCTTGGCTGCGGAGATAGCGGGATCTCAAGGCGGCGCTCGCATTATCTGTCCTTATCCCCAGATTGCCACGTACATTGGAGGAGACACAAAGTCCGCCAATAGCTTCAAATGCATCTGAGCTGGCTGTGCAAAGCAATTAGCAATACGTGTCTAAAACTTCGTTTTGCCTTCTCTTCGACTTCTGTCTGTTTAGTGTTATTACATTTAGTATTTGAGTTTTCTTAGTCTAATAATTCATAGTGTCAGATTTTAGCTTCGAATCGCCCATTCTTAACAGACTGTTACCAGGGCTTTATTCAGGATCCGCGGGGCTGAGTCGACAAGTCGTGGTCAGCTCGGACAAATCCTTCGTTGCCGCGGCGCTAGTTGACTCTCCTTCAAATTGACATCGTGGCACGTATTAGATGCTGAGACTATTTGTCTGACAATAGGCCTTGGCTGACACGAGACGACTATCTCTCCATTCTCTTCCTAGCAAACAAAATGACAACTCCGACTGTTAAAGTGGGTTGTGCATTGCAAGCGTGTAGCAATTGCAGAGTGCGGAAGAAGAAATGCGACAAGATCTTTCCGAGTTGCACAACTTGTCGGAAGTGAGTTAATTCATCTCCAATCCATATCTGAACTTTTCTGATAATAAAAGGAAATTCATAAACTGTAATTATGAAGAAAATCGTTCTCAGCACGAGATACGCACGCTTCGCTCACAACTAGAGTCCCTATCCAACGGATTGAGTGTCGCCGGCGGGTCTTCACTGATTCCGTTATCTTTGGACTCCACCACGCAGCATTACCCAATCCCATCTCAATGGTATATGCCATTCTTAGTCAATCACTGTAAGCATTTCCTAGAGAGAGACTGTTCCGCTCGAATGTATGGGTAAACTCACCGCCCCGCTGATTATGACCTCTGCTTTCCGAGGTCTCTTAGAACCAACTTCAATCACGCCCCTGAATACTCAAGGAATCAATGGATGCAAGCATCGTTCCAGGATCCGTGCATGTTTCATGTAATTCTCTTCGCTGCGTCATCTCATCTAGAGGTGGTTCGAGGAGAAAATGGCAATCCCGTAACTCATTATCATCGGCGACAGGCGATCAAGCTCCTCTCGGAAAATATTTCCGCCTCTCGAACTGTATCCGACACAGATATAGCCACAGCAATGTATTTATGGCATTATGAGGCAAGTAGGTTGTGCAGATGAGGCGGTGGTCCAAGGCTAACAACAAAGTGAAGAGCATGAATAGCCACCTAGATGAAGCAAGGATCCATAAAGAAGGCCTACTGCAAATGGTAAATGCAAATGGAGGCCTAAGAAAGCTTGGTTTTGACGGTTTCTTATCACATATGATTACACTGTAAGTCGACCCGTTAGTCCCACAACCCTACGGTCAGTAATAACTGTTCATTCAGGATTGGTTTTGGCGACGCCATTCTGAGTGCCTCGAAACCAGTCTTTGGAACCGTAGACGGATATCAAGTTCCTGAGGCACCAACTACACTTCTCTTAGCTATCTTGCAACGTCCTGAGAAAGTATTACATTCCAGTGGGCTCAATGGGTCCTTACTATCACTACTTCATGAAGTTCATGATAATCTGCTTACTTTCGATCCACAAGCCATACCAAGAGACTACTGGACGTTGCCTTTCGATATAAAAGACAATTACTCAGATGGAGATTTTGAGAGTGATGGCTCTTTCCAAGCCGCATGTTGGTACGCCGCGAGTATCTACCTAAATTCTCTCAAGCGTGGCATACCTTTCTCATCCGACGAGAACCAGATATTCGTGGAAAAATTACGATCCTGTATCATGGTCTTTCCCAAAGATAATGACAGGGAGCTAGAGAGAGAGATTTACGTATGGCTATGTTTTACTGGCGCCGCTGTTGCCAAGAGAGACAAGACATGGTTTCTTGCAAAGGTCGGTCCTACAGTCATGTCGCTAAGTCAGAAACAGCTGAGTGAGTTCAAGAGAGGAGTTATACAATTTGCTTATATTGTCCAAAAACTGGAAAGCAATAGATGTGGTGAGGTAGAAGTGTAAATTCAGATTTCTGTAATATTAATTTGTAATTTAGCATTAGATACGTATGAAACAATACCGCTCCGAAAGGTCCCACAACTTAACACTCTCGTGTTATGAACTATGCATTTGATTTGTGTTTCTAGGGGACCTATATGTGATGTTGCAAGAGAATCCAGAACACTAAAGATGATCAGTAATGCCAGTATTTCTTGATTTCTCTTAGGCCCTGAACAAGAGCAGGCGGATTGTCCAAGCCACAAAAATGTCCACCAAAATCCCACGCTGTGTAAGTGTTAAAAATCGTAATACAACATTGAAAGGCCAAGAGTAACTGACATTTATAGTAGACAAGATTCGTCAGAGGACGTATAACCTGTTCTGGGATGAAGAATGTATCATATTTAAAATTGGAAAAGAGAAATGGAGCATCAGTCCTCGCTTTTGACAGAGGAACGGCAAATGATAACGGATTCTGGTTATAAATATAGGCAGCAGAAGTGAACGACTCTGTGAGATAGTATAGAGAGACGACCCGAAGGATTTCATAATCGTTCAAAACGGACGGCCCGGTGCCACGTCGCGGATCAGACCCTATGCCGTATTACGTTAACATGAGACAAACGATCACTCAATGAAACAAAAACAGAACAAAACTGAGATAGCAGGGCCTTACAAGAGATGTATTTCTCGGCAATCCACGCAAGTTGGCCAACAGGATTATCGTACAAAGCCAGGCCGATTGTGTTTGGCTAAAAATAATGATTAGGCATGCAGCTCCGGGCATTTGTAGAAGCAATGTGCGAACTTACTTTAGTTCTCTGTTGAACTGCATATGCACTGCCACCGACAGAATTGTCAACCCAGAGTTGCTCGCTGAAGGCATCCTCTCTAGAAAGCGTTATATTCTCTGCATTCAGCTGTTCGGGTTGTAGTGGAAGCTCTGGGAAAAGCGCCATATGAGTGGCGCGAACAGAGTTGGGGTAGGAATTATACAGTGACCAGCCAATGAAGGCTCCCCAGTCAGAACCATGAACTGCATAGGTATCATAACCCAGTACTTCCTGCATGAGGGTGTTGAATACACGTGCAGTGTCATCAATGGTCCAATTCTTTGGGGTAGGGGAAGAGAAGCCGAATCCAGGAAGAGAAGGAATAACGACATCAAACGACACCTCATCAGAGCTGGCAATGTGAGAATTATTCTTGAGAGTCAAATTATTTATGACAGGTAACATTTCCAAAAACGATCCTGGCCAACCGTGAAGTAGGATGAGCGGAATAGAGTTCCGCGCTTGGGAGACTTCATGGATAAAGTGAATTGTTTGGCCTTCAATAATTGTAGTAAAATGTTTCAGCCTTCGACAAACATATTAGCAGCCTATTCATCATTACAAGGTTACTATGTGCCGTGCCATACCGATTCAGTTCAAGTTGTTCTTTTTCCCAGTCGAAATCATGTAGCCATTGGCTACGGAGACTCTCGAGCTTGGATAAAGATATGCCGGTGTTCGTTGAATCATTCCTGCTGTTGACAGCAACGTCTAAATCGCTCGAAGGTAACTGGGTTCTCTTTATCATATCGACCATGTGCGGTACACGATGAGAGAGGTCAATCTTAAAAGGGGATATCCTAGACTTGGCTGCTTCAGCCAGGGGCTCTGTGCTTAGAAGCACCAGAGCAGAAAACATGTAAAACAGCAGCGTAATCATTGCCCAAAATTGTCGAAATGTTTTAAGATAGAAGAAGAGAATATGATGTATTGATAGAATCTGATAAAATCCGGTTTTTACATCTTTATATACACAACAGCTCTTGGCTCTTTCGTCCTCCTCTCAATTCTTCAGCAATAGATTCCAAAGTACGACCCATCATTTGCGAATTGCTTTTCGCCTTCTTTACTGTGTACATAGAGCAGGCGATATGAGTGAATCTGAGGGCCGCGCGGTTGTCAAATCTACAGTAGATCGATTAGATAGAAAGAGGCTCCTATCTGATGGTTAGATTAGATCGCTCTATAATCTTGCTTCTCTGCGCCGCGCGCTTGCTATAACCAAGGTTGCAGGGATGATCTGACTTGATTAAGCCCAAGCATATTAAGAGGAGAATACGAGGCGCTGCTTATTGGTTTCTAATATCTCGGGCGAAGAAATGTGGGTGCTTCAAGCCTGTGGATTTGTTAATCAACCGCGCGCGATAATATGTCAGCTCACAGCTCCCCTACACACCCCTATCATTGTGTATACAAGACCTTGTACTCGACTATTTCTGTAGATATATTGCATAGATCGAGGAGATGTACATCTATTTTCTAGCTAGCAACTTGCAGTGCATGGTCAAGATAAACATAGGGTACCCATGAAAGCCGCACATAAAATGTCATTGGAATTTAAAAATAGGAATTCCCAATTGCATCATAAATAACTCTCTCGATAGGATATCGAGTTTGGTTATTATAAATCGGGTCGTCTTGCGGAATTTCCTGGCTCCAGGCTAGCATAACCACGCCTTTCTCTATATCGCAGTGCCAGTTAACGTTGGTGAATCCAGCCCAAGCCAAGGTGAACTTTCCTCGGCCAGTTTCAAATCCTTCTGGGAAAAGCAGCGCTCCAAGACCCCACTGCTTAGGTGTTTCTGGGAATAGTACCCCGCCGTCATTAGAGGCTTGAGAAGGTTGGTTGAGGCCGTTTTCAACCTCAGCCTCAGAAAGTTGCGGAGAAAACATCTGAGCTACGAGCTCGGAACTCAGAACTCTTTTACCTGTCTTGGCTATAGATACCCATCTATTAGTTTATATACTCGCTTTTGAACAGGTTGAAGCAAGGCACTTAAACCAAGTGTTTTTTATGGCTGTATAGTCTGTGTTCTAATAGGGAATGAATAGTGACACTTACGATGGACTCCTTGATTAATAAGAGGCAAAAGAGCTTGTCCAAGGGCATTGATAGTGCCAAAGCCTCCAGCGCCTGCGCTCTCAAATTTCATGTGTGCATCATCGTAGATCGGCGCTCTTGGAATAAGAATATCTGGAGTAACTCTGACATGCTGGCCCACGAGCCTAGCTCTTTGTTCACTGTCTAGGGTAAAAGTGAAATCCTTTGCCTCTACGCCTGCAGGCTCTAGCAAGTGGGCTTGAATGAACTGGCCCAAGCTGACATTAGTCAGGGCCTCGACAAGCAGACCGCTATAATCAGCTTCAGCGCCATAGCGCCAGATCTCGTTTGGGTTTGCGGCGTGTGAACCCTCGTAAACGCTTTTATTAGTTGGGAAAAAAGCCTTAGGATCGGTAACAATCGATTCCGGATTCAGAGCAGCAAGGATATCTACTACAGGATAGGCGTTTCCAGCTGTAAAAGTGAGGAGATTGCGAACAGTAATATCTCCAACTCGAGGTTGGGTAGCCGAACTTGGGTCATTAGGATCAAGTCGACTGAATATAGAATTGTTAGAGAAAGCTCGGCTCTACAAGTCACCAGAGAGTATGGAGTAGTTACATACACTTCTTCTTTAGCTAAGCCGGGCAAATGATCCAAAACGCTATCATTAATCCCAATCAAACCCATGTCAATGCATTTGAGTAATGCCATTGCTCCAAGAATCTTGGTATGAGAGGCCAGCCAAAACATCTATGCATGGTTAGTGCAGTGCTCGGAGGAGTATGAGTGAGAATAATTTTTGATAGGTGCGCTAAATTTGGGACCAAGGTCAATTGCTCACATCATCGAATCGGAGAAGCTCCGAAGACCCAAGCTGTCTGGTCCCGGCTGTGCTTTGATACAAAACATCACCGGCCCTAGTCAATGCAAGAAAGTTCTGGAGGGGAGCAGCGACAGGGATTGTAGAGGCAACAATAGCATCGGCTTTCGCTATATTTCCATAAAGGTTACGCATTAATGTTAATCATGTTTCCAGATAGCGAGAATAATGGACAACTGCTAACTTTTTATTTTCTGCTTGATCGTAGTAAGATTTGTTGCAGCCCCGAGCCCATTGGGCAACAGGGGAGGGCGTGTATTATCCATAAGAACAATTGATTGTTAGTTAAAGTATAATGAGCGTGGTTTCACATTGATGTAACCTGAGCTACCTATATATGTATTGTGGGTGGGTTCTGCATCTCGAAGCCTCGGTATTATATCAAATGGCGTTGGACAAACCACTAGAAGGTATAAACTACCATAGCTAGAGAGTAGCATTTTCTATAACAGGGAATAAATTATGTAGCCCCACATACATGTATGTTTATACTCTTGTTAAATCCCCAATATCCTCGGCATAGCAAGCTGCAGGACAGAAAGAATGCTTCGATTGAAAACATTGTGGAGCCGTTCACAGCACTACAGCCACCCCAGATTTGAAGCTGAATTTGAAGCGGCTCTCGGCCATGTGGAGAAATCGCAAAACGGAAATTCACAACAACCTAATCCAGTAACTCTCACTCGTATTCTCCACACTGGTGGGTAGTGCATGGGATGCTCAGCCCACATGTGACCTTGTACACAGGCTAACTTTGTCTTTAACTGCACCTAGGTGGCACTATTGTAACTTTTAGAAATGATTGAATCGAAGCTGAGGCTAATGGTGGTGTTCAGAGGCAGCATAACTTATTTCATATCTTGCGTTTAGACATCTGAATTCATATTCACCTTTCACCGAATTCTCTGGTCATCACTCGGTTCAATAGCCTAGCGCTTGTAATATAACCTTAAAAAAGAAGCAAGCCAGGGACACAATTCATGCACCATTGGCAACTTTCACGACACAAAGATTTATATGTGAAACGGTTTTATTAAAACTCAAAACAAAAATTCTAAAAGAAAGACATGAACGGAAAGACGATCTAACTACTCCAAGCTATTATGGGATATTAAAAAAGTTCCATAGTTTGAGAATCACTTAGTAGCGATAGAAAGCGTGGTCGAGTCTATAACCCAGCATTGTATTGCCAGCATTAGATATCGTGGTGGCTGGTGAACCCAGTTGCTTCTCCTTTGGCTCAGCCTCATCTTGTGCCAAATTGAAAGCTTGCGTAACAGCTTATGTCTCCTTAGCGGGAGATTTGGGGGCACGGGTGCAGTCGAGTTGACCTGCCGGCAGCCAGGTGTTGCCTCCATCTTGACTGGCGTAGAACTTGTCGGTAAATTGATCAGGGCCGGTGGGTCGCAGGAAATCATCCATTGTTCGAGCTTGGATACCCGGTCTGCCAGGATTGGTCAGGGGCCAAGTGATGAATCGAAAGTGACCACCCTCCTCCCAACCAACAGATGTACCAGGTCCACTGTTGCCTCCACTGTCGCTGTAAGTGTAGTTGAAGATTTCGTTCTCAGAGTCGTAAGTTATGACCGAGTGGGCAGTGAGCAATGGGCTCGGTTGGATGGAGTCCAGGGTCACATTATTCTTGGTCATCTTTATGGAGTACGTAAGGTTCGCGCCGGCGCCGCTGCCACCTCCACCATTCCCATTTTCGCCCTGCTGATAGCAGTTCCAGTCGCCAACAAAAGGAAGCACCCAATTAAGCCCTTTTGGGCCTAAAGGATCGGCGGTTGGCTGCGCTGAGCTAGGTACACTCAAAAGAGATAGGCACAGGAGGCCAATTGACAAGACTGAGTAGGATTTGGTAGACATTTTCGGGTTGAGGTTTCAAAGATATGGTTGATATGCTGAGTTGGCTCTGAAAGGCTTGATCGAACTTGGATTTGGAGTGATTGAGATTTCATATTTAGAGGGAGAAGAGAGATCATATATATATGAAAGGTTTAGTGTACTGAAGACTCAGATTCAATTGTGGCGTAGCACCTACGAGTCGTGCAGGCTCGTAAATCGGTGAAATCGGCGATATGACGTGTCCGCTCACTCCTATACCGCGCATAAAGAAAGGGCACAAGCGTATCATCTCCCGACAAAATCATTGAAACTCACAAACAACATTGACGCGTGGCCTGCATCTTGACAAGTTAGCACTCATTGAACACGTAAGGACGGACCATCGGTGCCATAGAACGGCGAAGGTGGCGGTGTGATGCTTCAAAATAGCAGAAACGGTTGCTGCATAGCCAATCTTATCGGTTCTCGGCGATCTACTTTATATCATTTATTGTGCACAAAGTTTTTCACTCGTACTAGCAGTTGGCCTCAATGTAAGTTATCCATTTGTCATTGATGAGATGTTTCTAAATATTAGGTACATAATCGTTCTTAGTTATAAATAAGGTGAATCGAGAAGAGATATTCTTCTCAGCGCAACAGGTATGAAAGGGAAGCTCTATATCTTACCACAAAGCTGTCCAATCACCAGATATATGGAGGGAGAAACCTTTGCATCCTCCGTGGATCTTCAAAACCGATAAAAAGCTCATTTACCAGCGTTATCATCGATCACAAACCCGTGATCCCTGAGCTGACTAGTTGCGAGAGTCCAAAGCCTGTCGACACATTTTGCATCATCCAGCCACTTGTTTTCCTTCGTTCCAACCTTCCCAAACGGCGTGAAATATCGGCCAGCGAATGAGGGAGCATTGGGGCTTGTAGCACAATACAAGCTGGTGCGTGCCCCATCAAGTGGTGAAAAAGTCGGAAAAATTCTCATCGCGGTTCGAGACAGCATGCCAAGAATGGAAGTATCGTGGCTCTGGAGATTTGACTTGATTAGGCCCGGATGTAAAGAATAAGCTGTAATGCCGAGAGCTTTGTAACGGTCTGTGATTGCCTTGGCAGCAATGATACTGGCTTGCTTCGAATGACCGTAACGTTTCCTAGACAGAAAGTAAGGAATATGTCAGCGCATTGTGCCTCCTGTGCATATATGCTGGTTCCGAGCTCGCCATTGGCGAGGAGTTGATGCCAAAGACGAAAGGTAACCAGCATTTTATCGCGAGCGGTAATATTACTTACCATGGGGCGGTTACTCCTTTCACATCAGCCAGATTTGGATCTTTATAATTGATGCTATCCGGTCCCATGCTTATAGCAGCATCACTTGAGACGTTTACAATTCTCACTCGGTCTCTGCTGTGGCTACTTTGGGCAGCCGAACGTAGAAGAGGAAGTAAACACATTGTGAAAGCATGGTGCCCGAGAAAGTTAGTTTGCCACTGCAATTCGTATCCATCCTTGGTTAGCTCGTAAGGACAGGCCATTATCTGTGGTGGAAGCAAATTCGTTAGCAGAAATTACTCAATTTCCTCGAGAAACACTAACGCCAGCATTATTGATGAGTATATCAAGACGAGGCTCCTTTTGCGAAAATTCCTCGGTTGTAGTCTTGATGCTCTGAAGATCTTGCAAGTCCAGCTTGAGAAAGTGAATGTCTAGACCACTGTTTCCGGTTTTCATGGCCTTGATTGCCGCATCGACGCGGGTTTTAGATCTGCTTGCGATATATACTCGGGCTCCACGATTAGCCAACTGAAGTGTTGTTTCGTATCCAATGCCGGAATTGCCTATTATCTCGATAAGTTATTTTACAATCCTATTCCCAGGAATAGAATGCAGTGACCAAAGATACTTACCGCCTGTTACAATTGTAACATAGCCACTCAAATTAGGCATATCAGCCACTTGAAACTCTTCCTCCTTTTGGCGTGTCATAATGCCTGGTGATCCTTGATAGGTTAGGGGTTTTCGCTACTCAAAATGGATGATGAAAAGAAGTAAAGCCAGTCAAGAGGTCTTTCGAGTATCAACTTTTTGCGGTGTTCTGAATAAATCGAATAATAATGAGTGTATTCAAGAGCTTCCAACCCCAAATACATCTTTATATAATTCTCACGCGTTTGAACAACCTTCTTTGCTTCTTTTGTTGGTCCGCATCTGCTTCGACCGAAGGTGGGCCGCCTCAGAGGCTTCCGGACTTGCGGAGCCTCATCCGCGGAATTCCACGGATCTCGCTCTTACATACTAAACGTACCTACAGAACTCACACAGCCATCGCCGGAACAGGGTTCGTTGTTTCCATTCTCTGTGAGGACTAATCAAACTATACCCGAGTACACTACAAATAAGCTATGATGACGATTCAAGACACATACGTTCATCAGAACTTAAGCTGGGTGAAAGTTGGGTTGGTAGATACTCATTGTTGTGGATCTACATATCTTTGATGTAAATTATTCATCAACGCTCGATCATATTTGATGCCCAGTACCAAAATGAGCTAGTAATAGAGATTACACAGGCGGCATCAAGACAAATCTCTGTCATTTTAGGATGCTGGCTGCAAAGTAAGCTTAAAGTTCTTCCGGCCTAACTAAGCACGCTGTCCCTCTCCATTTCCTCAAGAAATACATGTGTAGATCTAGTTACACAAACACTGCACATCTTGGTTTTAAAAAATGAACAAGCTGCATAATTGCAGTTTAATTATGCTCGAGACTACTCGGGAATTGCTAGTACACTAGGCCTCATTCACTCTTGTTCAATCGAATATTTGTAAAGAATGATAAATCCTTCATTTTGCCGCTTAGACTTAGGTTCAATTGAAAACCTCGGCCATAAGGCGCTCGACTCTATGGACATGTCCGCGGGCTCCGACCTCCTACCACCTGATATACCTGTGAAGCGTGATTTGTGTATCCTCATTCCAGTAGTCTTTGTAATTGAACATCGGAGTTATTATCACCGTTGTCGAAATCCGGAGCGCTAGCGACTTGGGGCCTAGACCGTGGCGCAGATGATAACATTGAAGTTCAAATCGAATTTTCCGTTGGAATTGTCAGGTGAAATTCCATAAGTTGCGAAATAATAGCTGGACAGCTGAATTTTCAGTGAGCGTCTTTCTTCAAGCGCCTCGTGATTCCCCGCGAGAATTTTTCAAGAATAGCTCCCACGCATTCTGTCGAAACATAAGTGATGGCGCGTCAGCATATAACACTCATCCAGCAAACCGTTAGGTTTACGCGCATTATTTGTAGGTACATACCCAATCTATCATATCTTGGCCATTCAAAAATGAATCCATTTCATTGAGAAATGGTGTATCAGTAGTTTGTGAGGTCTTTAGTGTACCTAATTGACGCTCCACGCCCTCTAACGTGCTTGGTTCCAGCATAGGATCTAATGAAGTAGGCAAAGGTTAGCACATGATAAAAAACAATATCGTGTAGTCGGCAGACTTACCGTCATCCATATCCCGAGATGCTGTATGTTTGCCGTTATCCTGTGTGCCCATCGAAACCCTATGTAGCATGATTGAGAGCATATCGAATGCTTTTTGCGCTTCAAAGGAGTCTGATTTAAGCCTATGCCAAGATAATTTGGAAGTTTCCAATGCTTTGATCAATTCTTGACGGTCAAACTTCACCAATCCGGTCATTTCGTCGTCGCGCTCTGGATTAGATTGAGTCTGTGAGGTGAGCTCGAGGCAGACAATCATGGAAGCTAGCAAGAAATCGTGCTGCTCAAGTGATGAAATAAACCATTTTTCTCGGTGAAGAAGACCTCCGACTTGCACTTCTTTGTGAATGTTGGCATGGTGCGTCAAAATCGCCATTGCCGCTTCAACACATGAATACCTGGAAAAGTTGTATTTCGGTTCTTGATAAGATTTTGCCATATGATGGCGGTGTAGAATGCATCGGGTCTTTTGGAATAGAAGCTCCAAATTGTACCTCTGGATTAATGAATAAGGCGGAACTGTGATGTAATCTTCAAGAGAAGCCATTCGAAAATGAGGAGAAATAAGAGTATAGGCGTTTTCAAGACGTTGACTCAATGCGATAATCTCATCATACTCTGCCACGCATTGTAGGGCAACTTGGTTGAATATGACACGAAACAACAACAAAAATCGTGTTTTTGTAATGGTGTATAACACGGGAGTGAGGTCGGTCTCAGGCCGTGATTTCGGAAGCTTGGCAGAATCAGGACCAAAGTCTTCATCCAGAAGATTAGACGGGAGCTGTGTATCATATTGTGATTCTTGAATCATGGCCGGTAATCCAAGCTGGCAGGAAAAGAGTGCATCCATCTGCAGAATACTCGCCCAGCAGCGGCGGCGCATTTCTCCCTGAAACACGGACAACTGTGAATAATGGCTTGGGTCACGGTGATACCCCATTCGCATCGCTAATCGCGTGGCAATACCAGCCAGAATCCACACGCCCAAATGGGCATCTTTACATCGCACAAACTCATTGTGAATGTTGAAGAGGAGTGCTTCAATGGTGTATGCGCCAGGTTCAGTGGAATATTTGGACAAGAGCAGGCATTCGGTAGCGCGTCGATGGAAGTCATCCCTCATGTCTCCTGGATTACCGAACGCCTCTGGCAATTTGTCTCCAGAGCGCATATGCAGAAACACACTTAGAGCCATTACTCCGAATAATAGGCTTATCCATGGAAGGGAGGCGGCACGCGGATTATCCCAAAAGCGCTTATACTTGAGCAGGGGAAAAAAAGTTCAGTTAGTTTTGAGCATCAGCGGTTGCTTGCGTTCCCAGAGTGGTTATACATACCTCAAGCTGAAATGCTGGCGCGTGAAAGGCAGCTGATCAAACAATTAGCTTTAAATGTGAATTAGGTGTTGAGAGGAGTTCTCAAGTACCAACTGAGGGATCCTTGGAATTGAAATATCGGGATATTAATCTGTTCACGAAATCTCTTGGAGGGATGGCGGATAGAATGTCTTCCAGGCTGGATATTTCTCTTAACCCATCCAATAGCAGGGGCTCGCTACTCCTTTGGCTATGCACCATAGTCTCCATGTGGTTTTGTGCTTCCTGCTCATCAAAATTCTCTCTAAGGCATGCAATCTAAAGTAGTTCCACAAAGGATAGTGTCATTGTGGCTGCAAAGACCATGGAAACGTAAGATCTCACCTCGTTACAAATTGCTGCCCAATGAACGCTAGATACGTAAATCGTCTGGTCATCACTCGACATCATGCGGCCTGGCCTGACCGTGTGATGGTCATTCTGAGAAAGGTCGCCCCTCACTCGTTCATGAGCAGCTTGGCTAGAAGTCTGGTCTCCGTGGAGATCATTTGCTTCTGCGGCGTTATATAAACTTATTGGGACGCCTGACGCTCGCTTTTCGGGCATTTGGGATACTATTGTTCCGAGAAGCTGCTCCAACTTACGTAGGCGAACTTCAGGGCGCTGGTTGTGATTTCCTCTGTGATTAGAGCTACCACGTTGACGTGGTAATGAAGCGTAAATGCATTCGACATTTCTGGCCGTGCAATTGCTACACGGCTCGTCTCGATCGCATCTTAATCTAGCACAAAAAATGTAAGGAGAATTCTTGGTGAGGAGACAGAGGCACCAACTTTCTTTGTCGGCATGACGAGCAGGATACAAAGCCCCGAGCGCTCTGCATCTTCAGGCTTACTCAAGAAGCTTCGTGGTTGTTCTTTCAATCCTTTAATCTCAGTAGGCAAACATAAGTCGTATCAATTACTACACTTGTGGGAAAATAACAATTCAACGATTGCTGGTTATAAAATGACTGGGAATATGAATCACTCATCATGTGATTTCGCTCGGCAATGCAAAAGGTATGCTGTGGCTCATCCCAGCTCCAACTAGAGTCTTTTGCTGCCCTTCCAATGCTAATAAGTGGCTGTTTAGGCCCACATGCGACGCTGGTCGCTTGTGGAAAGCAGACGGCGCACCTTATTAGGCAGCAAGTCTTTGGCGTAAGATGGACCCTTTAGACTGAAGGGGAGAGGCGCTGAAACTACCTAATTCTCTCAAGTTGGAATACTCCTGGAATCTCAAATAACCCTAAACTACGGAATAGATCTATGAGGTAAATCACGAAACTTACGTTATAGTAAGCTTCCCCTAAAACCGTTTTCAATCTATGCCCCGAGATCTTACGTCCCATCACGAGGAAGGGGTTTTTGGTTAGTAAGAGTCGGCAATTCCGTGCAATATTAGTTTACTTTACAACCTACCACAGCACGCGAGCAATACTTCGAACATATGCGTTAGAGGAATTGAACAACCCTGTGGCTTATTGTCAACAGGGAATTTTCAGCGGCAAGCTCGTTGCGGGCAAGCAAACTATAGCGATTTTGTGGCTACTTTTATGCCTCAATTCCCTCTGATGAGCACTTCTGCTCCAGTATGTCTGCATACATGTTCAATGAGGCTCCAATCAAGCCCACCACTTCCCACACGCTTTTGGATTGATACAGCCTCGCCCAGAGTCGAACAGTCTGCACATTGAGTGAATTTTTTCTTTCCCATATCTTCTCGCATCGAACTTCGTATGCTGCTTCAGCTACAAGATGGACTACAAAGTCCAAAAGTCGCTCCTCTGCTTGCGTCAACGGAGGATTAGGGTCTTTTGCTGTGACAGATTCGAGCCACTTTGCGAGCAACAAAGCACACTCCAAAGAACATAGGGCATGTTGATTTGACCAGAATCTGACTTGTGTTTCAGCGATATGGTTTATGCCCAATTTAACAGGAATACTCAGTGCATGCGCGCAATGGAGAGCAGCCCGAGTGAGTCTCTCGCTACGTTGGACTGGAGGGCTCGCATGAAGCGATTGAGCGATTAGATGCGCATCCCAGCTACTTAGACAACGTATTGAGCCGAGATTCATGTTGAGGCGTATGTATGCTAGCCGTATAAGAGCTGTAGATGTAAATGCAATAGGGCCGTGAGGGCTCAAAGGATCCATGGAGGATTCTTGATTCTGCTCCCAATACATTGCCCAAGTTCTCAATGCATTCTCGAAAGCACCAATCTGCTCTGTTGGCAGGCTGTGTTCTAGTTGCTGAGAAGGCAATCCAGAGTTTCTCGTCAGCCAGATCTGTTGAATCAAGGCATGCATCAAGACACATCCTCCGAAAGACGAGAAACTTGTCTGACTCGTCTTTGACTTTTCTTCCATCTCGCCTGCATTAACGAAAAGACTCGTAAAGGTTTCCTGGAAATTTCGAGCCGGTTGTCCACCAGTATCGTGTGCTTGCTTCCATTCTGCTTCATCCCTGGCCCTCCACTCTTTCTCACGACATGGAAGTTCCCATTTAATGTCCCTTGCGTACATCAAAGGGGGTATGTCAAAAACTATAGTATGCATATTGATGAAGCAATACGCAACGTAAATGATTCGCTTAATATTCTCATAGTTCACCCAACTTTTCCAGTCATCAAAATGTCGCGTCTGAGGAATGCGAAGTGCTTCCTCTTCTCTTATCAGACAGTCTAGCATGCTGCGCAGCGACAAGGCATCAGATGCAGTACCAGGCTCGGACCAAGGAGTAATTGCGACTAGTAAAAGCATCGCCTGCACTGTCTGGATAATGCTTCTGTCTTTGGATAAATCAGTCCCCTGTACACGTGAAAATTGCCCTACCCGCTCGCTTGATATAGGTAGCTTGCCAAGTGGAAGCCCGTGGGTAGCGATAGGATGTGTGGCTCTGTGTCTTCGAATACACTGAAATACTAAGACTTTTGCCATCTGAAATAAGATGCTGCTCATTTCTAACTCGTGTGTATAGCGAGCTCCAATCGCCGCCATGGCAATAAATAGCTCGACACTAATGTTTTCCGGCCTAAGAGTTGGGATATGAAGGAACGGAAAGTGATCATGGAAAGTATCGAAATATCCTCCAAAGAAACGTGACAATACATGCCGGGATGGTAAATCGATGTCTTTGTCGATATAATCGGAAAATCCTTCTAAATCTTTGATGATCCGTTGCCGACATTCTGTGGATATATGCATATGCAGCAGACCTTGTCCATCTTGTGGATTTGGATTGGTCAACTCATACTCAGGCTGCAGCGGAGCAAGTCTGAATCCAGTTTGAGCAGTAGAAGAATTGTCATCCTTTGCAATTGATGTCAAAGAAGTGGCAAGCCGTGGAACTCGTTGCCTTGGTATTTCATTTCGCCATGTACCATTGTGTGTTGAATCTTCGTTTAAAGCATTGAGCGAAGATGGATCAGATGCTGGTAAAAAGAATGGTACCGGCTGATAAGTCGGAGAGAATGGATGTGTGGGAACGGGAACGCTATCCATGAAAGATGTAAAATCATCAATGGAACTAATTGTGAAATAATCGACATTGTTATCTCCAATTGCAAAATCCAGCGGCTGGCCTATACTACTAATCTGGGTAATATGGTCCTCGTAAGACCTTGATGTTTCTGTGGCTGTCAGATGAGCTTCAACATCGTTGAGAGGAGCGCCTAAGATATCGGCTGCACTTTCAAGTATGGATTCTGGATGTCTGTTTGAGTGATCTGCCGTAGGATCCGATAGAATATTGATGGATTTTAAAGACTTTTGAGGAGATTGGGTGGCTGGAATTGGAATGGAAGACGAGGATTGTGATGCATTCCCAGAAGAGTGAGAAAGACGGTCGTGTCTCGAGAGCAAATCTCTTTTAGATAATCATTAGTATATCGCATTAGAAATATTACTAAACAAATACACACTTTCTTGTGAATGCTTTAGGGCATTGAGAGCATTGAAACGGTTTCTCTTTCGTATCTACACTACCCTGAATACTAATACTTTGCATAGGCGGGAAACATGAATACTAACGTGATCTTTCATGCCTCTGAAGATGTTCAGACCTTGCGAACAGTCGACTGCAGCGATGGCATCGGTAAGACTTCGTGGGCGCTTTCAAAGCTTTAGGCATATCGTTTCAAGTAGATAGTTCTCTTGTAACAGCTACCAGGTATCTGGGGATTCCAAAATTGGGGGAATTTGGGGTAGCGCAGAGATTAAATATATGGAATAAGCGTGGATGGTCTCCAGCCCACAAAAAGCATGAGATTCGCCCGAAGACGGCCAATGAACAAGCCACTTTAAAGTCTCCAAATTGGAGATTCACAACCTGCTCCGTCTATCTGCTAAATCAAGCTGTCTTTACTCCGTATTTGATACCTAAATTTCGCGTCGGTTTTCGACGGTCTTTGGGAAGTTTTGTTCTCTATTATCGCCGAAACATCGAATCGGAGATGTCTTAAGGACAACCCTTTCATGGCAAAGCGGGACCATAGGTGCCCAGAATTGCCATACCGAGGAGATGTTTCCTCTTGTCAGCATACTAGCGTTACAGTGGATTTTATCCCCGACCATTTAGTATCCTGGGCTGGAGTAGAGCGCTAGGCAGGCCGCGGTGAGGTTGCCGACTGGCGATACGGATTGTAGAATTGTTGACTTGTACCTGTTTTGGATCAACGCTTGACCAGATGTACAAGCTCTTATTCTATCTGGCTTCAGCCTTGATCAAGTCTGTAATTCTGGGCTGCTGGTGGATTAGTGGACCCATAATATCATCACTTGCTCCAAATTGGGGATCCTAAGACTGGCCTTAGCTGGTGGACCTTCCGGCCGGTGTCGCTTCAATTCTAGAAAAGAGTGAAGAATACCACACAACCGATGATACCCGTACGAAGATGAGTCAATTGCCGAGTTAAAATACCAAGAGTTCTTCACTCGAGTCTTCAAATTATACATTAAGACAGTTTGAGAAGACTCGTTTGTATACACAACTGCCGGTGTCGTTCATTGTAAACTCAGACAAATTGACACAATGGGGGCGGCGCCGAGGGACGATTTCGGTGAGCTAGCTCACAAAGTGATAGAACTTTGTGTGCAGGAAAGACAAACCGTGCCTTCACAACCCATTGTAAGCATTATTCCTTCACAGAATGAGAAAGAAATAGGGAGCATTGCAAAGCCATCGCAGGCACCAGTCTCGATTGAGGCAACACTTTCTCACGCGGAGAAAATTTTCGGATATCGTGTCAGGATGGACCATCCCCGATTCTTTGGCTTCATTCCATCTCCGGCATCCGACTTGTCTTGGTTGGGGGAAATTCTCAACTCTGCTTATAATACACATGCCGGAAGCTGGTATCAAAGTTCTGGGCCTAGTGCAGTGGAAAAGAACCTCTTGTCGTGGCTAACAAGAGACGTCATTGGGTATCCTGAGACCGCTGGAGGCTGTTTTGTTTCTGGAGGCTCGATGGCTAATCTATCTGCCCTCATGGTGGCACGGGACCAAAAGCTTTCGTTTGAACAAAGAACCAAAGCAGTCGCTTATACATCTGATCAAACCCACTCATCATTGGCAAAAGGGTTAGGAATTCTTGGGTTTCACCATACTCAAATTCGCAAGGTACCTTGCGATGATAAGATGAGAATAAGTACGACTCTGCTTCGATCGGCCATTGAAGAAGATAAAGCATCTGGCAAGATTCCGTTCCTTATTGTTGGGAACGCAGGGACTACAAACACCGGCACTGTCGACCCGTTTCCTGAACTTGCAGCCATTGCGAAGGAGGAAAGCCTGTGGCTCCATGCTGACGGAGCATACGGTGCATCTGCCTTGCTTTGCAAATCGCGCCGCAGCATTCTTAATGGCATTGAACTCTGCGACAGTCTTTCTTGGGATGCCCATAAATGGCTTTTCCAGACCTACGGCTGCGGAATGGTTCTTGTTCAAAACCGCAAAAACCTCACCTCCAGCTTTGGGACAACTGCAGAGTATACTCAAGACGCCGCCGAAACAGCCGAGTCATTGCCCAATTTCTGGAACTATGGACCCGAACTTACACGACCTGCAAGGGCAATGAAGCTGTGGTTCTCTTTCCAACTGCTTGGCCTAGATGCAATTGACGATGCTATCAACCACGGATTTGAACTGGCAGAGATAGCACAGTCATCATTGGAGTGCCTGGCGGACTGGGAGATTATATCTCCAGCGCAGATGGGCATTATCTGTTTTCGATACAAGCCTTCTGGAATCTCTGCAGCAAGCTTGGATGACTTGAACACCAAAATTTCCCAAAAGGCGATTGAGCAGAATCTGGCCGCGCCATTGACGACGAGATTAAAAGGGGTGCTGGTGCTGAGAATATGCTCTATACATCCTGGTTTAAGCGGCGAAGAAATGGTGGCAATCATAGATGGGCTGGATCAAATTGCCCAGTCATTGCTGCCGAGTGTCAATGGCACGACAAATGGAGTGTAGTGGTTTACAATATGAACTCATCCCCATCCATGTAGATTAGGCTGCAAGTATATAAGTAGCCACAAATGCTATTGTATTGCATATAGCGATCAGATATAAATGGCCGGAGGCTCATTCTTACATGGGCAAAAGTAAATGGTAGACAAGATCGTAATTACTTAACTATGTGATTGAGTGCTGTCTTATTACTCTCTCCTAAGCTTGACCTCTCGCCAATAGCTCTCTCGTTTCAAGTTACGAAGTCTTTTGCCATACCAGATAAATGGCAAGAATATGGCGCAGATGGCTAGCGCAACGAATGCAACGCTGATGAAGCAATTTTGCAATCCCATGCCATCCAACCAAGGTGTAATGCCATACCCTATCGCAAAACTCATTGTGTTGCGAATAATAATGCACGATGCTAACCCATCTCCTGATACTTCTCGGTACGAGTCAACGAGGTATGCAATGGACAAGGTTATGCCAGCTGTATTGCACGCTGCGAGTATGCACATGGCAACTATGAGTCCAAACCAATGGACATGATGGGCGGCCTATGTCGAGTTAGCATTTCTATACTTGATGTTGGGCAGGTAATTGGCGGCTTACACCGACACCCCAGAGGATCTGGCAAGCCGGCACCAGTATCGTCGTCAATGCGAAAAGCCAAAGACGTTGCTCGGGTTCGAAAATGCCACGATTACGTCTCGCAAGCTTTATAACGAACCAGTCTGAGACGATGCCACTATAAGCAGACCTATGAGATGGATAACGTTAGTCGCCCGTCGTGAAGATATGAGGATACATGTATGTAGCGAATTAAACAAAGCAGAAAAGACAACACCTACCCAAGAACAACGCCTACGCAACAGGCCAGATAGCTCAGGCCAACGATACTTGGCTTGAAGTTGTACGGCGCGCCACCGAGGACAACGGATGCTGTTGCGTTCAGGATATTGAACCAGATGAGATACGTGCCGTATGAAAAACCGGAGTAGAAGACGACAGGCCAGGCAATCAATCTGAGAATCTGCCATGCTCGCCTATGCATCAAGAATGGCCGTGGTTTATCAAATAAAGCAAGTTTCTGCCAATACGTTTTTTCAGTGCCTTGGAGCATAACACTATTGATGCCGTCCTGGGGAAGAGCTGCCTCGTCACTCTCGTTGCCAGTCGTTGCGCCTGGTGATGGTGATGCTGTCTTTTCGACCGAACTCCCATGAGCATCTTCGGCGTAGATGACTTCTAACGGCTCACGATCATAATTTGTCTCTTCAAGGAAAAAGAAAAGGAAGAGGAAGCAGCCACCGCCGAATATACCCATGAAGTAAAAGGGCCATTTGAAGCCCATACTATCGTTAATGAAGCCGCAGATGACGGGCGCAAAGTAGTTGGAAGTGGCTAGAATCCACGCATACCATCCCATGTAGGTGCCTCTCTCGTGGGCAAAGTAAATGTCTGTAATGGACGTTTCTGGTAGAGCTTCGATTGGTGCGGCAACAAAGCCAGCGACGATGTTGCGGGCGATCCATTGACCCTCGCCTTTGGCATATGGACTCCAAACAGAGACAGCCTACAAATGTTAGATTCAGCGACGGGAAGAATTGGAACTATCACCATCTTGTTATCCATTACTTACAACTATACCCAGCATGGAAAGCAGGTATGTTAACCGTTTGCCATATTGAAGAGCGAACGGCTGCCAGAAAAGCAGGCCCCAGCCGCATAACAAGAACATGTATCCCGTTCCTTCGTTGAGATTGCTAACTGTATACGAAACAATCCATTAGCCAGGCGCTCGAATCCTATGGGAACTGTTTTGAATCCTACCGCTGACGTCTAATGCCGTGGACAGCGGGACCAAAAGTGAATATACCACGGACAGTGCCATGCCATTGAACAGAGTGTAGCTGGGGCGGAGTAACACATATACGATATTAGTCTCAATGTTGACTTCTAGCTATAACATGCAGGATTGCAGACTCACGCAATCAGGCAAATGAGATGCTGACGCTTCCGCCATGGCGACCAGTTCAAAGGGTCATTTACATCAGTGGACGGTGTTGGGATGAGGATGATGTCGGTTTGCTTGGTAGCATGCAGAGTGCCGGCGGTATGCCCAACATCAACGAGCAAAACGGTCCCGGGGACCTGAGACTCGTCAATGTCCAAATCTTGGGTCCTCATGATGGCTGTGGCGATGAGGTTCTCTTCTCATTTGAAGACACAAAAATGATCATAAGTTCAATCTCCCAGCCACAGCGCGATGGAAGAGGAGAACACAGAGCAGAAGCAAACAGCTCGAGACAGGGATCTCATGGTCTTTATCTCGGCCATGTCTTGCCGGTTTGTGTTGCCGGTATGTGCATCGGACATTGGCCGTTTTGCCGTCTAAGACACAGCGACTGGATTATTGGATCAGCGTTGCATCGACGTCACAAGACACAAGCTATGTGCCAACACGGCAGTTGATCAAATTGGTTACATGGGGGGTCGTGCGTTGAGATGCCGATCTTGCGATTGGGGAAGAGGGGGAAAGGGCGTGGAGTAAATCCGTTTGCGGGCAACGTGGAAGATGGGGCTGGGAGTTGATGAATTCCCATCTGCGTATTGGTCGAGTATTAAGCGGACACTGATATCTTCAGTTCTTGGAGCATTCTTTTGCTTCTTGGATGTATCTTCCCTTATCTTTCTTGCATGGATAACACATGGTGGATGCTGATAACTGGCGACGAACCGACGGAGATGAACAGGCGAGCTTCGTGTACCCCACCGTGTTGATGCGTTTGATCCTTATCTTCCTCGCGGCTTAAATGTATCGGGCAACTTATCAATTGTTCATGCATCGTTTGAGATGCCGGTGCTATTTCTGGCTCTGGATTATCAAATGGGAATGTCTTTGTTTGGAAGCTATTCCCGGGCAAGTCGATGTAGCCTTTTCCAGATTGTGGTACATCGTTAGAAGCATGATTTTATTCCGAGAGCGGCGATCCCAGACGTGACATTCGCAAGATGCCGAGGAGTCGCATGCACCAGCTTGCATCTGGTTGCACTAGTCCTTCTTCTGCCGGTTCCTTTTCTATTATCCGATACTTGACATCAGAAAGCAAGCATCTAGAGCATTTTGAAGCCCTCCATGTGTAATTCGACGAGTCTGCTAGCGACTCGGGGTATTATGCCTACCGGTCGCACTAGGCGCTTGCTACATGTGAACAAATGTAATTTTGCTATACCGGACACACATAGACCTACCGGATACACTGTCGTCTTCTAATGTGGTTCAAGTACGTAAACTTCTTCATTAAGCTGCTACTGAACCTTGTCCCCTAGAAAGTTGATGGAGTTAGGTGGATCTTGGCTCAGTCTGTTGTACAGTCTCAGTCGCGGGGAACACGATGCCTTCTCCACTTGGTCTGAACCAGCTATCGAGTCAGCTATCGTAGATTATCCCGATACCAGCTTCATAAATATCCGTACTTTCTTATAGTTTATGCTATGACTATATTCCTTCAATATCCAGTATCATCACCAGCTTTAAATTCGAGACGCGGAATGCGGGATGGCAAACTTTGAGTCCTGAACACAAAAACAGCCACCCACTGATTATAGGTAAGGACATTCACGACTGGGCTTTCAAACCCGTCATCATAATCACTTTTACATCTTCTCTCCATCAAACGCCATCAACTTTCATCAATCTTTTCGATTGCTTCTTTGTATCTTCACCTTGCAAAGAACAACCCGATCTATATCTAGTAAACGGCAGTGTCCGGTGCCTCTCGGCAAGCTCCGAGCCACGGCTTGCGGGGGGACAAGACGCCTGGGTAAGAATTAAGCGGGGCATCTGGGGGACTGTGTTTATCGTTGGGTCGGCATTGGGAGCATGTCATCCTGTCTCGTGCCCATCTTGAAGCTTTACTTCTTCAAACAATCAAATAGTTTACATTGATTCAGTCGTTAATAACCTCAGCAACTTACTCAGAATGGCGGCTACTCTTGCATCGGAGATTGACTATCTCAAGAGTCTCCGCGCGGTCCGAGAGCGCTCACGGATCGTCTTAGAAGCGGCCCGAAATGGGGGCCTCAACAACTTCGTGCTGGATGAGGGCCGGATGAAAGAGACGGCAGAATTCGTCGCCGGTGTCATTTCGGTAAGCCTATTCCGCCGGCCTCTCTTTTCTCATCGACGAAGCTCGGACGTTCGGCATTGCTAACGGCGTGAGTGCAGCGAGACTTTGGCCCCGACCGATATGCTGAGATTCCGCCTCATGGAAGGTGGGAGCATTTCAGCATCGGAGGCGTCACCCGGTTAGAGACCTTGGTCCAGGTATGGCAAGACAGTGGAGTGGACGACGTGGAAATTACGCGCCGCCTCATTGATCTCTTCTTCGTGTCTGTGTTACTGGATGCTGGCGCAGGCGACACTTGGGCCTTTCGTGAGCCTGGGAGCGACAAGGCGTATGGGCGCAGTGAAGGCATCGCCGTAGCCTCGCTGTACATGTTTAACGCTGGAGCCTTCAGTTCAGCTACAGATGGAAACAAGTCTACAGTAGATGGTACTTTGTCCCCTCTCTTTTGCTTTGCCTCTTTTGTCCTGCCGCTCTTCTCTAAGAGTAGCACACACAAGGATGATTGGCATCCTGGCTGACAGCGCACAGGACATGGTCTCGGCAAGCTCACCGAAGACGCCTTCGTTCACCACTTCCAAATCAGCCCCCAGAATCCGATGGTGGGCGTTGCATCACGAATTGAGCTGCTAAACAACTTTGGAAAGTCTCTTCTTTCTATCCCGGAGATTTTTGGAGAAACTGGTCGTCCTGGACTTCTTGTTGGCAAGTCATTCTTCAGCATACCGTATGCTTCTTTACCAGATAAACTAATGCTAATGCATTTTCTTTAGACCACTTGCTCAAGGATGGCAAGGATAAGGAGCTCAACTATGAAGCTCTCTGGAGCATCCTTCAGCGCATTCTCCTCCCTGCGTGGCCATCAAACCGCCCACGCATCAACAACCAGCCGATTGGAGACGCATGGCCTCTTCGTGTGCTACAGGACACGTCTGGCGACAGCGAAAATCCCACTGCCGGAATTCATCCATTCCACAAGCTGACTCAATGGCTTGGATATTCTCTCACCGTGCCGTTTATGAAGGTTTTGAAGCTGAAATGGATCAACATTGAAACGGGAACCGGCCTGCCCGAATACCGCAATGGAGGATTATTTGTCGACATGGGAGTTTTGAAGCTGAGGCCCGAAGTGCTCAGCAAAGGAATTGAAGCTTCAGGTCAAGCCTTGCCGCTCTTCTCTTCCACCGGAGATGTGATTGTGGAATGGCGAGCTATGACGGTGGCACTCTTGGATGAGCTGCATAAGCTCGTCAATGATATCTTGGCACCGCAGGGGGTTTCCCTCTCTCTTCCTCAGTTGCTGGAAGCTGGATCTTGGAAGAGCGGCAGAGAGTTGGCGGCCAAGCATCGACCGGAGACGAGATCCAGCCCGATACTAATTGATGGAGATGGAACTCTTTTCTAATGGGTTTGGGAGCGTGTGCCAACTATTCTCATTCTAATAGATGATGATTTGGGTATCTAGCTAGCAATAATGCGATTCGTCAATGGCTGCCGATTGATCTTTACTTACCTTCCTATCCCGTCCCGTAGTATCATGGAGATATACCAGGTTATAATGCCAGGGCACCTCCAGGCTCTATACCCAGTATGTGTTTAGTTTTATGGATTCATCATTGCAGAGCACGAGCATGTTACACTATGTCGAAACAATTCTCCTCATTGTAATACCATTTCGGACTCCGTACTTGATGGGCAATTGAAGCTAGGGAGCACTCGTGCCACATCTCCCACTTCCCACGTTTACAGCATCATTATATGACTCACGGAGTAATACCTACCCATCAGCATGATAAGAAAAATGGCCGATCTCACATGGACCAGCAATGGAACATTACCCTGCGTGTGCGGGGCTCCATCTTCGTGCATTACATGTGATTACCTACATGGACCCCTAATCCTTCGCAGGTAAGACGAGCAGTAAATGCATGGATATAATACCGCCCGTGCCCTCAAACCGCCGAATCGATTCTTTCACCACCGGAAGCACACACGGTCACTACGAAAAATGGAGGATCTCAGTCTGCCGCGCATTCTCTGCATCCACGGCGCGGGCGTCAATGCCCAAGTCTTCGAGATCCAATGCCGAGCCATCATGGGCAAGCTCAAGGACAAGTTTCGATTCGTCTTTGTTGATGGCCACATGGAGGAAGAAGCGCACCCGGCGGTAGCCAACATCTTCGCCGAGCTCGCGCCATTTAAACGGTGGCTGGCCTACAGGGACGCCCACGAGGAGATGGACCCCGTGATTGCGTCCAAGAATATGGCGAAGCAGCTCCAAGACGCGATAGATGCGGACAAGGGCACCGGCGAATGGGCAGGATTGATAGGCTTCTCCCAGGGCGGTGTCATCTCGTCGAGTCTTCTCTGGGCTCAGGACCACATCGAAGACGATTCCAAGAGGCCGCTGCCGGGCATCAAGTTCCGTTTCGCCGTCATCATGCACGCTCCCGGGCCCATCATACACATTGACCGGACAGGCACACTTACCAAGCCGCGACACTTGATTCACGCCGGCGAGAGGATGTCGTACGACTACGCCGATTGGCCTGAAGAGGACACGACAGACGAAACGCACATGGTGCTGACACCGACGCTGCACATCCACGGGCTGCAAGACCCGGCGCTTTTCAACCACAGGAAGTTGTACCAGTATAGCAAGAAGGGGACGGCGAAGCTATTTGAGTGGGATGGAGGCCACCGATTACCGATCAGTCGGGCAGACGTGGAGCGAACCGTCAACATGATCTTGCAGTTGGCCGAGAGGACTGGCATGGAGTTTTACTATGACGATGCCTGGTAGTGAAGACCAGCATAAATAAAGACAGGGGACCACGGACTGGCGCAAGGCGAAGGGATGGGGAGAAAATTGGGCTCTTTTGATCAATGTAGCCGGCGAGTTTTTTACGTTTGAACGAGGCACCGCACTTATACGCACTGGGCTTTTTAGCTATGCCGTGCGGAATGCAGACGCCATTTGATTAGGCCAAAGAGATATGAATAGATAGGGGGCAAAGAGTTTAGAAAGGATATATACAAAGGAAATTGATGCTTTTATTCTGTTCTATCCAAGCAATACAGGACACTGGAATACGATCCATCTTAGCAGCATATGTGTCCTTCTTCTTGACTTACTTCGTGACCATGACATGCATCATGCATCATGCAAGCCAGCTCTGTACTACGACAAGGGGCATTTCCGCACACAAGATTCAAGCTTTTGTCAGGGTCTTGCTCTTCTTCTCACCTTGTAATCGCCCCCTATGAAAATCACATCCCAATTGATACCCAGATCGCCATCACCATGGCTAATTCGACAGCCAACAATAGAAAACGAGATGAGATCTTCAGGCTTAGTCATCTACTTCAGGATCGTCAAGGATTCCCCGCTGAAGCTGGGATCATGACGCTTGGCGAATCCCCCGCAATCAACCGGATCTCAACTCTGCGAGGGGCATCTACATAACCTTAGCCGAAAGGGAGTCAACGATAGACTCGTCGAATTGTCTCTAAAGAATTGAATACGGTATCAGAAGCTGTAGAAATCATGTCCAGCTCCGAGGCGCACCAGAATCAAGCTCCGGGGGAGCAGTATTTCCCGCCTCCCCCTCCTGGGCCTCCACCAGCTCAACAACAACAGCAGCAAGATCACCAGCCGCATCCTCCCCAGACAGAGCAGCATTTCCCGCCTCCTCCTCCTGGACCTCCTCCGCCTCAGCAGCAGCAGCAGCAGTCATCATATCCTCAGTTTGCTCCGCCTCCTCAGCAGCCAGAGTCGCAGTCCTACCAGCCTCATGATGCTCACCAGCAAGATCAACATCAGCAACACCAGCAACACCAGCAACAGGATCACGAGCCAACGGAGCAGCAGCATTTCCCGCCGCCTCCCCCTGGACCTCCACCATCCCAGGGCTATGCGCCACAGCAGCAACACCAGCAGCAGCAGCAGCAATATCAGCCGCCTCAAGACTTCTCACAACAACACGCTCAACAACAGCAACCGTACAACCCCCAAGCTCAGGTGCCGCAACAGCAGACTTCCAGCTACTCCATCCCTGCCTACAATCCTGCGAATCCCGTCTTTGCGCCGCAGCCATCGAACAATTTCAACGAACCTCCGAGTCCTGCGGGATATCAGCCTCAAGCAGACGGCCAGCAGCAGTACCAGCAACACCAGCAGCAGCATGCGCCTCCATCTCCACAGCACGGATCTGGCGATGAACAACAGGGACATCACAAGTCTGGTTGGAGTGAACGCCTCTCTGCTTTTGGCATGAAGGCCGCAGCGCCCATCAACAGCATTGCGCACAAGCTCGGCAGCCAGAGTTTCCTCCCCGAGACGCTGGACAAGGAGTGCGAAAAGGCTGCGACGATACTCAAGGCATTCTGCAGTAAGTTTGTTCCTCTGTTAGTTTGGTTTCCACAGGATCGTTGCTCACTCAATCGTGTATTTAGAAAAGGGAGTCTATGCCGATCCTGCTGCCACTTCGGTGCCCACCTCGACCGATCCCAACGCGAGAGAGTCGACCGACAGAGTCATCGACCCTACAAAGGAGAAGCCCAAGAACCGTGTCATTGTCACGATCCCTCCCAAGATCATCTCCAAGGCCGTTGGGCTTGCCATCTTCACCACTCTCCGCGCCGGCTTCCAGATATCTGGTGCAACAGGATCAGGAATCCTCATTGCGCGGCTACCTGACGGGAGTTGGAGTCCTCCTTCGGGCATCCAGCTGCACTCTGTCGGCGGAGGGTTCCAGATCGGCCTCGATATCTACGACTGTGTCTGTGTAATCAACAACAGAGAGGCCCTCGCAGCCTTCACCAACACTCGCGTTAGCCTGGGCAGCGATTTAGCCGTGGTGGCTGGCCCTTACGGTGCTGGTGCGGCGGTTGAGTTTGGCACATCCCTGGATGCAAAGACGGCCAGAGACGACGGACGACCTCCATCGTCACAAGGACAAGGACAAGGACAAGGACAGGACCAACAGTCGCAGCAGCAGCAGAGCTTGCAGCCACCCGAAGCGGCAGAAAAGAAGAGCCACCGGCGGAGCCTCAGCGCCAGCGCAACCAAGCCCGTCTTTTCATATGTCAAGTCGCGGGGCTTCTATGCCGGGATCCGTGTTGACGGCACCGTCGTAGCCGAACGCAAGGATGCAAATGCTGCGTTTTACGGACAAACCGTCTCCGTGGACCAAATCCTAAAGGGCCAAGTCCCATCCCAAGGGCCTCCAGGAATGTGGCCTGCTGGAGCCCAAACGCTATTCAGCGTCCTAAAGGGTGCCGAGGCTGGTGTCTTGCAGGCATCATCCCACGAGCAGCAGCTGCCGCCTCCGAGTCCAGGGCACCACCAACAACCAGCTCCTCAAGGCAACTATCCTCAACAAGGACAAGCACAAGGACATTCAGCCGAGCAACAGAGCTACCCATATGTCCCTCCCCCTCCCTCGTATGCAGACAGTGGGCCCCGTCCCATCGATGGCGACATCAAGTACGCTTGAACGCTTGAAGGAGACGGGATAGGTTTTGTTAGGTATTCACGAGTAATGAAGGAATGATGACCAAGATGAGCTTGAATAATATAATAACGATTCTTTCAAAAACTCCATCATCATTCACCCGTGTATGACATTGACGATCTTAGTAGAGTCCCTCTCCATCTTCTTATGTATTCTTATGTAAAGGTAAGAGGCGCGGCGCCACCGCGTCTATGAGGCTTCCCTCTGCCGTCCTATGCAGAACCATTATTGGCCTATGGGAGGTCCCATCACGAACTGGTCTCTTTTTCTTCGCCTGGGGAGAAACAAAACAAAACTTTAATTGCCTGATCTTCCTGTGAGATCTTGTCATTGTCAGGAATGGCTTTGCGGTCTTCGCCGACGCCGTCTCCCGCTCACCCTCTACCAAGCTCGCAATGACCATTCAACCCCTAAGGTTACATCATTCATATTCTGCATCTATGAGCCATGCTCAAGGATCCAGGATGTTGAATCCAATGTCTCAGCCTCAACAAAGATCCGTGACCCGCGAACTCAGCATCTCAGGGTCCTGTCTCCCACCACTCCAGCTTAGCTCTTCTTCGGGCGGCCGTTTTATTTTACTACTGCCCGCGGGGATCGTCAGGTCAACCATCTAGAGGAGTCGGCTTCACCAAGCATCCGAACCGCGGGATCATCACGAACCGGAATCCTCGGGCTGGTTGTGGCTGGCGCCTGGCACAAAACCTTAAACACGGATGCGGCGTCTCCAGCTCGTGCGAAGGCGCTTGGGGGGAAAAAACAATCCCAGCTGGACTTCGCCCACAATTGAGCCGAGCTACTTATTGCCGTTTACCAGTTTCCCCCCCGACGACGCTTCGGGTGTAGTCAGACGGGTTGACGGGCATCAAAGTTCAGCTTCAGTGAGGGTCCTTGCCGTGTAAGCTGCATGTTTTGGCACCAAGAGTGGGCACGGCGACTCCATGTGTTCTGCATATGTCAACTCTATACTCCATCCATATCGTGGGCAAATTTGGTCGCTTTAAAAAAAAAAAACAGTACTGTCTGAGTTGTATTGGCACTCATATTGTGTCTAGTTAGTCATGGTGCACCGGTAGTGCAACCACCGATTGTAAAATACGATTCTTAGGCTGGGCATCTTTACTAGAGGGGATGCCATCTACTCTCCTGTATTGCTACCTCACTCTTCGGGTCTCAACGTGCTTCACTCAGGCCAATCGTCACTTGGGACCAAGTAGTTGGACCGAGGCAGAACACGAGCAGCTTGTGAGGGTGCAAACTCGAATCTTGTGGCCGCAATCGCCAGCCACCTCGCATCCCTCCATGCGCCACAGCCGTTGCCATCTCCGTCAATGATTGATCCAGCAAACCGGCGCCGCATTCGGCCTCTTCAGCTCTGATGCACCTGGTTAGAACGTGGGTTCTTATTGTATTCGCCACGCGTGATGGCAGCTGGACTAACAACGCCACAGTCGTTCGAGTTAATCCACCCATTGGTCAGTTAGTAAGTAGTATCGTCAGCTTCAGCTGGCTTTTGCAGTAGAGCATCGCGACTGAACTCTCGCACAATAGGCTACGGTCCTTTAGCCTAACGAGATCTGGGTTTCGCCGGGCATCCACAAGAGAGCTTGGAGTAACTAAAAGAAGCTGGTGAAAAGTTTGATCCAGCGGGTATCAGTATTAAGAAAATACAGAAGAGAGGTTGGAGGCTCTGGCGTTACATTTCCAGTGACCCATACAAAAGTCCTTCCATATTCAAGGGAAAGGAATGTAGTTTGCTAACTAAAGCCGGCTATTATAAAAGAATTGTAACGTTAATACGGGGCTGGATCCAAATATATCCAACCCACTATAAGATAACGCATCTGCCTACATGTACACTACGGCTGATACCCTTAAGGAACTGGATGTCCACAGTACTCTGGTTACCGATTGGCTGTCCTTTAGACTTGGTTTAGACCTTATTAATCACGTATAGAACTGAATGACAGGTTGGAATCGAAATACCTACCCACAAGAGACTGTAGCCTACGATCGATTGCGAGTTATTATGCAAGAGGCTTGGGTGTCAATAGAACTTCCACACAAGCTAATAGCCTTCATACCAGCATTGTAAGGCTGGAATTCTTGCTGGAATTCTTGAAAATGGGCTATATACATAGAAAATACTAGGCATTTCGTTCAAATAGATACCTTGGTAAAACCGGCGTAAATACAAAAGACCTCCCGGCCTTGACCGTCATCAGCACCTTTATCGAGACTTGTGTGCCGTTGGCTAATTCCGGAATAGCAGCCGTGGTATCCATTCATGAGAAAAGCCCTTTTGTGGCTTTCAAACTCAATCAGAGCCGGCCTCTGCACCTTATCTAGCTGAGATGCCCTCGTCAGAAAGCTCCACATGTGGGAGCGGGATTAGCTCAGAGAAGAATGTGCAAGTACAGAGGATTAAGGATTGAGGAAGAATAAGAGAGTTATCGAGAGGTCACTGTGGCAAAATTTTCGTTATAGGTAGCCCATCAACCCGTATCACACAGGACTGAGCAGTATATATAGAATTATCAGCTCTCTTCTCGTGCTCCCTCTCATTATCACCAAGAACATCCATCCTTCACTCCCTGGATAGGCATACCACGACGAGAAACTGCCCAGCATGCATCGTCAATACGCCCCTCCGCGCGAACCTATTCGCAATGAGATTGTCGTCGTCTTTGGCGAATTCTGTGGAACCTTCATGTTCCTCCTCATGTCCTTCATTGGCACCCAGGCCGCCCTCGACAACAATGATCCAACAAACCCCGACGCACCTTTGTTCCCCTTTTCGCTCTTGTACGTTGCTTCTTCTTTCGGAGCTGCGCTGGCCGTCAACGTATGGGTCTTTTACAGAGTGACGGGCGGCATGTTCAACCCTGCTGTAAGTGACGAACCTCTCATTATGCAACACTTTGCAATACTTTCCCCATTTTCATGAGATTTTGTATTAATCCACCCACAAGGTCACACTTGGTCTTGTTCTTGTCGGTGCCGTCAAGCCGATCCGCGGTCTCCTCATCTTTCCCACTCAAATCGTCGCCGGCATCGCTGCCGCAGCAGTCACTGATGCCCTCCTACCCGGTCCTCTGCTTGTAGCCAACAAGCTCGCTTCCGGCACCAGCATCTCCCGCGGTCTCTTCATCGAAATGTTCCTCACGGCGCAGCTCGTCATCACCGTCTACTTCCTCGCCGTGGAAAAGCACCGAGCCACGTTCTTGGCGCCCCTGGGCATTGGCCTCGCCGTCTTCATCGCTCACATTTGCGGCACAAACTTTACCGGAACTGGCATCAACCCAGCCCGATCGTTTGGCCCGGCTGTCGTCACTGACTTCACGGGTTACCAGTGGATCTACTGGGTTGGGCCATTCTTGGGCTCTCTTCTCGCATTTGCCGTCTACACCATTCTCAAGTGGCTAGAGTATCACACTGCCAACCCCGGCCAGGATGACGACAATACTGTTAAGAAGACACCTGCAGGTTTCACCATCCCTACGGGTGACAGACAGTACAGCAACAGCACTAACGGAGCAAAGGAGCACGTACCGTCGGAGCCGCGAGACAGCGGAGTTGCTCAGACTTCCTCCGCACCACAGGGATTCCAGGCCGTATAAGATGGTCAAATGACCGTATGGCGGATGTAAAACAGAATGCTGTAAAATCTCATGATTATGTATTCAACATGAATAACGGACGAACGTGGATACGGGCGTGTAGGAATAGGCTGCATGTTTCCTCTGAGAGGAAGCCCATTATGCTGTAAAGCAACTGAAAAGCAAACTCTGTATACTTCATATATCATATTACATATGTATACATTTGTAATCTACAATCTATACTGTCAATTAATTGTGCGGTCATGATTCATCGGTGAAATACACCGTATCATCTCTTCCTTGATGGATACCTGTTACCCTCTTCACTCTTCCTCGGCCAATTCCTCTGGAAACCACCCGTATACCTCCAGGTCGACCGTATACTCTCCCATGGCAGTCCGAGTCACTTCAACGCCTTCCCTTTGCAGCTCTGTAGCTTGATTCGCGGCGCCCGAAGGTTGTGATCTAAAAACATTAGCGTTAATGATACCGCATAACAAGACAAATAAATTCATCTGTTTGACAAGAACAAGTATCATTATACAAAAAAAAAACCCCTCACCTCGGTGATACCGCTCCCTTGGAATTAATCACCCTCTGCCACGGCACATTCGAGCTGTTAAACACGGCGTCCTCGTCATGAGGCAAATGCTTCATACAAACACCCACTTGTCTCGGCCGCTGCGCTATTGTCCCTACATCAGCATTTCCATCACCAATTCATCACAAGCAGTAAATCCAATTGAGAAGAGAGAAAAAAAAAACCCCCCTTCAATTGTGCATCCAGAGAAAATACGTACGTGTGCCGACGAGGTAAGCAATGTGCGCATAAGTCGTCACTTTTCCATATGGAATCTGCTGAGCTGCAGAGTAAACCGCATGGAAGAACGCCTGGGCTTCGTCCGACCGCGCCATGTTCTCTCCTGAAGGACAAAACGAGTGTATAAAATCACATAGAGCACAGAAACAGACACAATGACGTTTTAAAAGCAAATGATGGATAAGAAGTGAGATTGTTTGAGTCGGTGAAAGGGAGAAGTTGAGCAAAGGGCGTGAATCAGTGACAGAGAAATTTGGTGGGGCTTTCGGGGCTTTGTAACAGACTTGCAGCGTCACAGGCATTGCAGCAATCATTAGCCAAGTACCTAATAATGCTATTGCAACAGAGAGAAATATGAAGTCTATACTTAACCACTAGATAATAGTTTTTAAAAAAAAAACCCGTATTTTGTCTTGTCAGTATTATTTCTAGCTCTATGAACGGGTAATTCTAACGCAGTATCATTGAAATGCTGCATTCAAGTTATCACACCTCTTTTTCTAGCTATCACCAAAGAACAGTGCAAGCAAGGCACACCTCACAGTTGAAGCCATCGTAACGAAACATGTTGCTCAATCTCCAGAATAGCTTCATAGCATCCAAACGAATAGAAAATAAACATAATACAGTTATTTTCACATCTATAGCTTAAGACTGCCCCTACACAATGCTTCAACCTAGAAATCATCACTGAATCATTCATGCCCCGTAAACAAGACTCTTCCCCACCGACCACAACGGGAGAATTGCTTAGGAATCATTCATCACGCTTCAAATGCTACATTATAAATCCACCAGCAAGCATCCATCATTCATGAAACCCTACAGCCCTACACATAGCCTAAACATGGAGATCATCATAATCCCAGACATATAATAAGAAACTTCACAATGGTGATAATAACACAACAACACAATGATAAAAAGAACCCGTGCCACATTGGGGCGCATCTCACATTCAGCACTTCAAACAAGAAAAGCCATCTACAGAGTATACATATAATAATCTACAAGGTCCAATCCATCACATCAACTCCGAGTCTCATAACATGGCCATCAGTCGACTGACTCCATGCAGTTCCCCCCCCCCTTTCTCGTCGTGTTTTTACAGCTCCCCCCTCTCGGCGTTAAACAACAACTCGCACGAATCCAGTATCATCAAAATCGAATAATAACCACCTCGCCTACACTATACAGTAGGACAAACCAGAAGAAAAGGTTTTAAAAAAAAAACAAATAAATAGAGTAAAACAACGCGCATCATGACATACAATTTGTCATTTAACACGATGAAATGACATTGTAGTTTGCTCGCTCCAGAATAAAAAACAAGAATAAAGTTAGACGTTTCAAACAGAGGATGAAGAAAAAAGGTAAGAGGGTCACAATAACTCCTGGCTGCGCCGAATGAAACCAAATCAAGAAATAAAAACAAGCAGGCAATACCAAGAGATAAAATATCAATGTTTTCCTCTCCTCCGAGGCAAATGCACCGGATAGGAGAAGCATCATGAGTCGGAAAGAAATTCATGAAAAGTTTGACAGAATGAGGTCCCATCAAGATGGAGAGTCAAGAAAAAATATCCAAAGCGAGTTGCTGTAAGGGGCAGTGAGTTCCTGCGAGGCGCAAAGAGTTGGGGTATAGTCCTGCAGAGCCCACATACAGCTGCGTTTGTCCATGAGCGTCACGCTTAGAAGCAGTTCAGGCTGCCCTTCTTCTTCTTGTTCTTGCTGATGGCCTGCATTCTCTCTTCCAGCTGCTTTCGGGCTGCCTCTGCTGCCTGTCTCTTCTTTCGCTCTTCCTCTACCGCTTGCATGCTGTATCGGTTATCCTGTGACTGGTCGGACGTCTTCTCCTTCAGTTCCTTAACCTCAGCCTCGAGCTCTTGAGCACGCTTCTTCCAAGCATCGCAGTCGGCCTTGACCTTCTTGGATTGCTTCTCCAGGTCACCCAGAGCCTCTTCTAGAGTTTGCGTAAGTTGGCGCTCGGCGCTAAGGTGCTTCTCAATAGCACGAATGCGGGCTTCTTGATCCTCGGTGACTTGAGAAATGTTGAAGTTGTCCTTGCTGGGAGGGCGTGTCGAAGTAGGAGAGCTGGGCGCACCGTTGGGCAGAGGTGGCAGAGGGACGGAAGGAGGTGGTGATGGCAGAGAGTTGTGTGAGGAGCTCTTGCGGATTGTCGAGTTCGAGTTGGATCGCTTGACGTCTCCATTGGCCATTTCGTTGTACTTGATCTGTTCATCAATGGTTAGCTAGGTTCACACATAACATGACTCACATCCCTCGACATAATGAGAGGAGGTGGAGGCGGGTGGCGACTTACTTGGAGGGCAGCATATTCTTCGCGGACGGTTTCAAGCTCGGTTTGAAGCTTGATTCGAGAGGATAACGCCTCATCAAGCTGGGCGTTACGCTCGGACTGCAGCGAGCTCAGGCGGTTATTGGTCACCTGAACCTCATCAAAGTTGTGCTGCAGCTGTTCTTCGAGCTCTTCGATGAGACGAGAGTTCTTCTTGTTGCGGCCATCGAGATCTTCAACCTTGGCCTTGACGGCGGCAAGCTGGTCTACCAGAGGACCAGCCTTGGCTTCCGTGCCGCCAGGGAGCAGGCCTGCAATCGCCGTCTTCACCCCCTCAAGGTCCCGGACGAGTGAGTCGTTGATAGTTGATAGCTCGGTGACATGAGATGTAAGCTCTCCCATCTTCTTGCGCTCTGCTTCAACAGCATTTTGGTTAGCAACGAGAGCCTCAATCCGCTCGCCCAGCTTCTCTAGTGGCATCTCTGCACCAAAGACGGCGGCGATCTGGGTCGCAACTCTTGTCAGTTCATCCCTTGACTGAGCAAGATCTGTTTCCAGCCTGAAAATAGCCTCTGAGTGCTCAGTCATGAGCACCTCTACCTGCTTCTCATAGCTAGTCTGTTCGTGGTCCTTCAGTTCAGCAAGTTCTCGAGCGTGGCTCTGCTTGAGAGCGTCCATCTCTTCCTGGTGCGCCTTTGTGGCATCTTCGTGGCTAGCAATCAGCTCCTCAAGCTTGGCGGAAAGTTCCTGGTGGCGGGCGGTTGTCTCCGCTGTAACAGAGCTGTGGATCTTGGACATGTCGTCCATTGCCGCTCGAGCGGAGAGATGGAGAGACTCAAGCTCTGCCACCTTGGCGTTGTTGCTGCTGATAACAGCCTTGTACTCGTCGATTTCTTGGCGTAGGAACTCAATGAGCTCTTGTTGCTTGACAACTTCTTTCTTGGCCTCTTCAGCATCAGCATCCTTTTCAGCGGCGGCTCGGGATTGAGATTCGGCCAGCTGGGCGTTGGCAGCATCGACCTGGGCCTCCAGCTGTTGGATGGTCGCCTGCATCTCCTTCTCAGTGCTTCTCATAGATACCAGAGCAGCGTGATGCTTGTTCTCCCAGCCAGCCAGCTCTGCCTGCAGCGTAGACACTCTTTCATTGTATGGAACGTCAGCCTCTTCCTCGTCACTCGGCATGAACTCTCGGGTAGGAGTAGATGCGACAGATTTGCGGAGGACCTCGACTTCGCTCGTCAATTCTCGCTCACGCACGGCATGGGCCTCACGAAGATCGTAGAGTTGTCTCTCGCTCTGCTCAAGTTGGCCTCGGAGGGTTGCGACCATCGACATGTCAACGGGCGAGGCCTTCAAGCTGGAGCGCTCACGCGCCAGACCCGAGATGATGGCCATTTTGCTCTCCATCTCCTTCTTAGCCGCAGCAACGTCGGACTCCAGCTCTTGGATTCGTTCACTGCGAGATTGAAGCTCATGCATTGCTGAGTTGAGGTTCAGCTCAAATGACTGCATTGTCTCTGGCCTTCCTTCAAAGTTTTCAGCTGCAAGATTTCTCAAGTAGACGAATGATCGCTGGGCACGATCCACGCCAAGAAGATTCTGGCTCGACTTTCGGCGGATCACGCGGGGGCCGTTGTCGACAGTTCGGGCTTTGGTAACTTCGGTCTTGAGCTCCTCGACCATATCCAGAGTCTCGTTGTGCTTGAGTTCCAGCTGGGCGTATTTCACGGCCAATTCCCTTTCGGCATTTTCTTTTTCCTCGGCCAAGACTCTGAGTCTCTCGAGCTCCATGGCAAGCTGTTCATTTTGCTCGCTCCTGTCAGCCTGTTCGTATTGCTCGGCAGGCACATGGATTTCGGCATCGTCTTGCTGAACAAAGAATTCAAACTGCTGAGCCTCCTGAGCCTGAACCTGCTCAACATGCTCAACGTGCTCCTTCGGTTCGACCACTTCCTTCGACTCGACGATCTCCATAGGTTCAGCCAGCTCCTTATGCTCGACCTGCGCCTTCAGCTCAATTGGTTCCTTCAGCTCAACTGGCTGTACGTGTTCATGTTCGGCGACGTGCTCAGTCTTCTCGACAGGCTCGGCCTGCTCCTTCGACTCGAGCTGCTCGGGCTGCTCGACAGGTTCAGTCTGCTCCTCTAGCTCGTCCTGTCCAACTTGCTCATGCAGCTCGACATGCTGCGCGAGCTCTCTGGTCAGATCCTCAACTGACGCTGCGGGCTTAGCAGTAGCCGTATCGTCTTCAGATTCCAGATCGAGATGTGTGGTATCAGCCGTGATGGGCGAGTCCATAACTGACGAAAGCTCAGAGGAGAGCGATCGGTGGGCCGAAGATCGAATATCATCTTTGGCGTAGCTCGTCTGAACGGACTGGAATGACTCGGGGCGAGTCTCAGTGGCGGCGTCGACGGAAATGATGGAATGGCGGAGTCGATCAGGGTAGCGAGCTTCGTCAATAGTATCCTGGAGCTCTGACATCTTTCGCATCGCCTCTTCGTACTTGGCATGCAGTCTACCATAGTCATGAACGGTAGTCTCGTGCTCAGTTCGAAGATCAAAGAGCTCTCGGGTGACCAACTCCAGCTTGTCTGCCACGAATTTGGACTGTGCAAAGGCCTGGTTTGTAGCTGCATCATCGACGGGCTGGTTCTCAGAAGCTTTTGGTACAGAATCACCGGCAATAACAGCATCCTCATCGTTCTCCACAACAGGGGCGAGCTTTGATGTCGCTTCTTCGGCTTCATTCTGCTGATCTTTGTCTTGGGCCAGTTGGTGGTCATGGCCGTCTGCGGACTCCGCCTTCGTGCTATCGTCCGAGTCGCGCAATTTAGACTCGTCAACATGGTCAAGTTCGTGAAGCAAAGCATCCAGCTTGCCTAGACTTCGCTGTCTCTCGATAACTTGCTCAAGACGCTCGATCTCTCGTTGCATAAGTTCAGCGTCCTGATCTGCCTCGGCAAGTCGCTCCTCCAGCGTCGAAATGTAATCTTCCGAAGCAGACTCGTTCTCACGGATGCGGGTAATCTCTTTACGCAATTCAACAATAATGGCCGAGTTCTTCTCCTCACCGGTGCTGTGGCCATCTAGCTTAGCCTCCAAGTCGTGGAGGTAGCTTTCGGTGCTGGCTTCGCGGTCCATGAGCTTCTGAATACGAGACTGTAACTGGGAGTTGATCGTCTCCACATAGGCACACTTGGTTTCTTTCTCGAGAAGATTTGTTTCCGTGTTCGACAAGGTGGTTCGTGTCTTGGACAAGGACTGCTCGAGCGTCTGGATAGTCTTCTCGTATTCGAGAACAACCTGTTCAACCGATTGAGCAAATGAGTTTGAGCGGTTCAAGCGATCGGTTGCATTTTCTTCCTGGAGCTCGTCCAACTGGAGATGGTGCTGGTGCTCGCTTTCTCGGGCCTTGGCCATTTCCGCAATCAAGCGAGCATGGCGGTTGTTCAGGGTGCCATAATTTTCCTGGAGATCAAGCAGCTGGTTCTGAAGCTCTGCTTCCCGTTCGTTTTGTCTCTCTGATCTTTCGGTAGATCTGTTGGCGCTACGGGGAGGAAGGTCGCCTTGCCCGTTGGCACTGCGAATTTGCTCACGCAAAAAGGCCACCTCGGCCTTGAGCCGCTCAATGATGGCATTCTTATCCCCTTCTTCGACCTGCTGGATTCGAGGCTTGGACTGGATCGCACGGGCGCGCTGTGCATACTGAACGGTGTTGAGCGTCTCGCTAAGATGGAATTCTGGCGGCGTAACGCAAGCAATCATGTAAGTAATTGCGTTGCCACCGAGCGAGTCTTGCAGGAGTCGCGTGAGTTTGGAATCGCGATAAGAGACGTGGGCGCCCGCGTTTCGCGACGAAAGCTGGCTGATGACTTTACCCAGGGCAGCCAATCCGGCGTTGATGGATATTCCTTCCTTTGCACGCTCGCCCTGAGCACCCGTGTTCTTCAGTCTTTCACTACCGGCCAAATCGACAAAGTGCAGCTTGCTATCGGTGGTGACGGAGATGTCCTGGCCACTCATGGCTTCCAAGGGCATGGAGTGGCGCTTGTCGGAATTTGAAAACTTGCTCTTGCGCTGGACCAAGTTGAGAGAAAAGACGGCGTGTGATCGGGAGGATTTGGCGTTGATGGCAGTAGCATCGGTCTGACGAATGGAGGAGCCAAAGGCGAGGGCGTTGAGAAGGTCGTCGACGCAGGTAATGTCGACCTGGTGCAGGCCTGTGAGAATGATATTGCCCTTGACATCTTCTCGGATTGCAACTGAGGTTCGATCATTTAGTGGCGTGGTATCGGCAACCAGAAGATCTCGAAGGGTCTCGTTGTAGATTTCGACATAGGTAGCCGTCAATGCCCAGTTTCGGTCGCCCAGGTTGTTTTGCTGGCCATATCCTCGAGGAGATCTGAAGCTGCTAGCGCTCTTCATTGTGCCATTATTCACAACTCCTTTCTGTACATCCAGCTTTTCGAACAAGGCAGCGGCCGCTCGTGGGATAACACCTAAATGAGAGCACAATGGATTAGCCACGCAAGATGACGAGCGCAATGCAGCTTGCGCATAGAATCTGCTGCTGTTAGTAGACAGGCAAAAAGAAAGTTCCATACCCATATCGTCTGGATTTTCTGTCGCACTTGCCGTGCCCATGGTGTATGATTTGCCAGCACCGGACTGGCCGTAGGCAAGGAGAGAGACATTGTATCCTTGGGTGAAGGCGTTGATGCTGTCTGTCAGGTACTCCCAGATGCCATCTTGCATAACATCCGGGCCAAAGACGCGATCGAAGACGAAAAGCTTGCGTCCTTGAGGAGAATCGATGGACAGGCTCGTGTTGGACGTGACGTGCACCATAGGGCGCTGGAAGCGCTGCGGTATCAGGTCATATCCTGGATCTTCTGGATTCAACGCCGGTCGCACTCTGACGGCTGCGAGAGTAAAGGTAAAATGGTCATGTCAGCTCATCCAAAAAGTTCATGAAATCAGCACTAGCCCGGGAGACGTCGAAGTTCACGAGACAGTGTACCAACGTCTTTGGAGGGTTTGGTGCTTGGAAAGAGGGCGAAAATGCGTACCGACACGGACAGCCGTCCGATTGTCCTCATCAGAGGCTCTGCTCTCGCCGCCTTGCTTGCTGTTCATACTCAACCGACTGGTGCTCCTTGGTTGAGGACGAGTAGCAATCGCGCTCAGGGGACGCTGAAGCTTATGCGCTGGCGATGGCGAGTCCGGCGGAGAAGTGGCCATGGCGGAAGATGCGAAGCGAAGCGGAGCCAGATGTCACCGAGGCAGCGAAGCTCCAGTCGCTCCAGTCCAGAATACCTGTTCTCAGTCAGGTAGGGGCCCGTGTCGACGGCGCGCACAAGCCGGCGCAAACGCGCACAAGCGACAGCAGGTGAATGACCCAGGCCGCGAACACGAGCAGCGCTGGAACGGGGAAAACGAGCGAATTGGGAAAGAAATTGAGGCGAGGGAAAAAAAGAGTGTGCTGACGATGTCCTGAGGGAGGGGAGGAAAAGGAACGACAATGGTCAGAGACAGAGACAGAGGATCAACGAACGGTTTCTCAAGAGAACCGTGCCGATCGTTTGCTCGCTACCAGAACAAGCAGTAGTCGTAATAGTTTGCTGATTCTCTTTTTTCTTTCTTTTTTCGTCCCTCTCTCTCTGTGTCTTGTGGTCTCTCTCCCCTTGTCTTTGCTATGATCCAATCTGCGCGCCTCACTGGCCGGTGGAGACGGGATGCCGGTGCATGAACTCGTACTGGTAGAGATACAAGATGGTATGCGGGTGCGTATGTACAGTACACGTGTGGTGTGTGTGTGTATGTCGGACAGAGCTACTGGAACCTGAATAGTCGGGATGTGCGTATGTACGAGTACAGGCAATGATGCATGGCCAGGCTGGCACTGATTCGACGGCCGGCTTCGTGGGGATATTGCGGTTGCACGATGAGTGGTCGCGATGGGGGTCTCGGGGGGTCCTTGTTCGCCTATCAAACAGGCATGTCAGAGCTGGGTATGGCGATGGAGACGGCAGGGCCCTTGAACGGGTGGATTTGGCTATCCCGTACCTAATTAAACAAAGACGCCAGACCTTGCAAACGGGCTGGACTGGGGCGAGAATTGATGAATGGATGCTGCTCGCACGATGGCAATTCTCCAGCACGGTAAGATACCTTGGCACAGGCAGGATTGGATTGGCCCAGCTCAGTGTCCTTGCAGAACAGAACGAGACGAGACAAGAGAATGAATGAATGAAACGGGGCGGAATCGTGCCTGCGAAGGTGGAGTGAAGAAGACGAGACGTGTGGTGTTTTTCGACCCGATATTAAAAGGGGGGAGAAGCTGGTGTTTGCTAGCTAGGGGGGAATATTCAATAGACTGAGGCGAGGTCGGTCGAAGAGGGAAAAAAAACACCCGACAGGTAGCTGCTTAGTGGTGTTTAGCACCTACGGCCAGCAGTTCCAGAGCACCAGACCATTGACGGTAGCTGCCTCCAGCTGCTAAAAGCGATGGACGAGCCCCTAAAATGCGCACATCATCTCAACTCCATGTCCCCTAACCTGGCCAACCAGCCTAACAACAACGTGCACCTCATCAATTTGATCCGTGGCAAGGCTCTGCCCAATCCAGTCCAGTCGCCTGCACACAGCGCAAATTGTCACAAACCCCTAAAAAGCCACCGCGAAATAGCTCGCAGGAGGATGGATTGGTAAGGCAGCGCCCCGTGCTACGTTCGCTGGTACCGGTACCTCGACTGCAGCGCGATTTCAGCGCCTCAAGCACCGCGACACACACACATACAGAGGCAAATCGGTACGGCCAGGTACTTGCAGCATCGTCCAGAACCCCTGAAATTGCCAGCGCCCGCCTGTGCCTAAAACAGCCAAGAGCCAGGGGATCCCAGCGCTAAATTACTTGCGCTAGTCCTATTGAGGCCCCGGCTCGCACTAGCCACCTGCCAAGCCACCGCAGGCCCTGAGCAGCTCGCCTGTGATCGGAGAGAAAAGAGCACAAGAGACCATTCTGTGGCTGTTTGGCCCTGATCCATCATCGATCCATTTGCACAAAAACGAGCTTCTAGTTCTCGCTTGTTCCTGAGCTTTTTCTTTCTTTGGCTTAGCAGCCTCGCAGCCGGGTCCATGGGCAACAGGGGAGTGAGTACCTGGACTTGTGCGAGTGCTGGAGCTCCGTACCGCTACGGCGTCACAGGTACCTGCCGGCGCTCCGTGCTCCGTCAAAATCCGAAACAACAAGCAACAGAACGAATTGAAGGCTATGTTTTTTTTCACTCTCTTCTCTCTCTTTTCCGCTCTCTATCTCTGCCCCCCTGTCTGTCCATCCGTTACCAAAGTCTGGCTGGCCCCGTGGAGTCTGAAAATTAGGACATGGCGATAACCGAAGAAAAACGAACGGGACAAAAAAAAAGTGTCCGTTGTCCTTCTCCACGATGCGGCCACATGCGCGCGCGATTGACAAAGAAAAGGTCGTACAAGGCTGACTGATGATGTGAAGCTGAGTCCGCAGTGGGACACGAGTCGACGGGATGGCATGTGCTAGCGTGTGATTGCTACTCTTTAGTCGACAATCGGTCATTTCATTTCCCTTGCTTGGGCTCCGTTCCGTTCCTTGATTCCTCGACGGCGTGGAACAAACAAGCTTCATGTTCCCTCCCTTCTTGATGCAACGGGCCTTGATATCTCTCAGCTCAACCACCATCACCCCCCCGTCCCTGCGGGCTGGCTGTCCCTACTACAGAAATGGCGTTTGACAGGTCAAATTATCCCCCGAAGCTTTGGGCACCCAATATCTGTAGTCGTTGCCGATTGCTGCACATGTCTCACCCACCCAGTGGCCGTATTGGAGCTGTGCTTGCAAGCTTGGGTCCCAAAACTCCGCACAACAACCTCGTCTGCAAGTGCGGACGGAGCACGGATTACATGGTGATGAATAAGATGAGGAACCAGACAAGGGTGGCGGGCCAGTTGCTCTCATTTGCTGGCTGCTTGCTACTGTACTCCCACTTCCGCCGCTGCCGTCATTCATTCACTCATTTTGCCGCCTTTGTGCTCGTCGAGAGTGTCTTTGGTGTTATATTACTCGTACATTATATGCATCCTGCACGCCGTTTCACATTGGCGCCCTTTGTCATGCGAAAAGCGCCACGCTCCGTTGGTTAATCCAATCACCCGTCAACAAATGGCAGCAACACGCGTATCGTATCCGATGTTTGGCACCTAATCTACAGGCACATGTATGCAGCATTGCACTGCACCGTGTTGATTATCACGGGGCCTTGCCTTGCAGGAATTGCTCGTCACATCATCACCATTTAGTAAACGGTCAGCGTTTTGCAAGCAATTAACCATAACGCCGACCACATGTCGATCTTCGCCGCGCCAGGCATTGCAGGCCCAGGGGTCAAACATCACGATGCCTGTCGTGTGCTCCGTAGAGTCCGTATGGGGATATAATTCGGACTGCACAATCACAATCAACTCGTACAGAGTCCGCCACCTACATCTGCGGCAGCCTAGCAGCCCCAGCTTTGCCATCTGCCGTAATTAATTCCATCCCAAGTATCCATACTTGACAAATGCTCACCGGCAACAGGCTAGCAAATGCTGTGATTTGTTGCAGTAGTACTTGTAGGTAGTGCAACATGCGTCGTCGGCTAGTGGTGAGAGATGGATCGTATGCCCAGATCTTCGGCTACCTGTAGTTTTTGTGCGTGCATCTGTCTTGGGAGGCGTTGTGCTACCCTGTACCATGATGGGATTTTGCAACTGATGGGTAAAAGGTGTTGCCAAAAGAAAAGAAAAGAGTCAAATTCAAGTAAGACTAAAGCGACGAGTTTGTCCTCTATACAAGCGCAGTTAAAGGTGCAAATCTCTTTCGTGATTCGTATTTGGAGCTCAATCTTGGAGTGAACCCTTGAGCGCCTGGGTAAATGAAGATCGGTATCACCGTTGTAAGATGCGGATACCACCACAGACTAGATGTAATTAGCCTCATTGCTATTAGTAGGTACACAAGCAGTTGGGCCTCCACAAGGAATTAGCCAGCTGATCCAATCACCATTTGTCAGAATGGAGATGCCAGAGCGATCGAGCTGGGCGGAGATTGGGTCCTCGAGAAAGCATTCTCGCCAAGCGTCGAAATGTCTCAGATGAATCGAGGCTTGCAAATATCGTACAATGACAGGTGAAATACGTGCACGGCTAAAGAGATAGGCAATCAGTGTTACGTAGGGAACGTATTGGATCCATTGGTTTGAGATGACTTGGGAGCCGCCTTCGTTGGCTGAGCGGTTCACTCAATGCGAGCAGCAGCAAGACACCAAATCTCATGCCCTCAGTCCGTCATATATGGATTGTGATTTGAATCATCTCCACCTCACTGACACGGTCATCTCAATGCATGCGGGACAGAACGCCTCCTTTCCGTAATAGTAGTTTGTTGAACGAAAAAGATCAGACCACTTGACGGTTAAAGGTTGTTGGTGTTTTTCTATAAGAAAGGGTAAGATATTTATAAAGATATGAGAGATATAACAACTTACTATTACTTCTACCTACATAAATGTATTACACTAATATTAACGGTAGCTATTTTTACTACATTATTTATATAACAAGCAACTTAGGCGTGTTATGTAGTGTGCCTATTTGGCGATAGAGCCTGGTTCATTGGTGATTGCACTCTGTTCAGAAATGTTGTTTTAAGACAATATCAACGCCTAGGATGTGATCTAGATCAATTTATCTGCATTCAAACAGGCGATTGAATCCAATCTCAACGCCTTCTGGAACATCCCCCCGGCATTCAAGTTTCAGCCTCATTGACCGCACTGCATACCTGAGGGACGCTATACCCCATATAGCACTGTTCTATAAATCCTACCTCATCATTGGTGAGAAGCATCACCGATATTATATGAAGTATCACTGTGGCGAGTAGGGAATTGGGATACACGTGGTGGGGGCCCTTCTAATGCCCAATATCTATCTGGATGCCCAATCGCCCTCCGTGATCCATGAGGAACTTGCACTCTCTATCTTCGCCGAGACCATACTTTCTGGGAATCCAACATAGGGCTCAGAAAGATTGATTGATTCATCATAACGGAAGAAACCATGTCATATCCTAATAGCCATTACACTGTTGGCTGGATATGCGCATTAAGTACAGAGTACGTTGCTGCCCAAGCTTTCCTGGATGAAAGGCACGATGCACCTGCAAATGTCGCAATCCACGACAACAACAATTACACACTAGGCAGGATCAGAGAGCACAAAGTCGTTATCGCCGTCCTACCTGACGGAGAATACGGCCTAGCATCTGCAGCAAATGTTGCAAAAGACTTACTGCATAGCTTTCCAAATGTGAGAATCGGTCTAATGGTTGGCATTGGCGGCGGTGCGCCAAGTCAGACTCACGACATCCGTTTAGGTGATGTTGTTGTTAGTGCTCCTCGCAATGGAACAGGGGGCATTTTCCAATACGATTACGGCAAGACAACGCAAAATAAAAGCTTCCAAGCAACCGCATTCTTAAATCAGCCACCAGCAGTCTTACGAGCTGCAATGAGCGGACTCAAGGCTCAGCACGAGAGCGATGGGCATCAATATGAAGCTACAATCAACAATATTCTCAAGGATAAGCCAAGACTGAAAAAGAGATATAGTCGACCAGCTCAGTCGAGCGATAGATTGTACCAAAGCGACTTCGTTCACCCTAGGGATACTAGAGATAGCTGTGAAGATATCTGCGACGCAGCAAAATTAATCTCTCGCCCAGAACGCACCGAATATGAAGATAATCCTGCTATCCACTACGGCCTCATTGCTTCTGCCAACCAGATGATGGAGGATGCTATGATTCGAGATGAGCTTGCTGCTAGTAAAGATGTTTTGTGTTTTGAGACCGAAGCGGCCGGTTTAATGAATCAGTACCCTTGCCTTGTTATACGGGGGATATGTGACTACTCGGATTCACATAAAACTGAACAATGGCAAGGATATGCTGCTATGGTAGCGGCAGCATATGCAAAAGATCTTCTTTACAGAATCCCAATAAATAAAGTTGAGGCGGAAACGAGAGTTGAAGATCTCCTACTCCAAGGTATAGTTATTATAGAACTTGCTATTTGTCACTTATCTAATGTGTTGCTAGTTAACGACGCTGTTGATCAAATAAGGCATACTACTTTAAAGACAGAAGACAACGAAATCCTCGACTGGATTACCCCCTCTGAGTACGGCCCCCAACATAGCGATTACATAAAGAAGAGGCAAGCCGGAACTGGCCAATGGCTTTTAGATTCGGCTGAGTATAATGATTGGCTTACTAAACCAAATCAGACGTTATTCTGTCCTGGAATCCCTGGGGCAGGCAAGACGATCCTCACCGCAGTTCTTATTGATGACCTCACCGCGAAACTCTCAAGCAAACTAGATGTCGGCCTTGCTTATATCTATTGCAACTTTAAGCGGCAGGGAGAACAAAAATTTGAGGATTTGATGGCAAGTCTATTAAAGCAACTGAGCCGGAGGGCACCTTCTATTCCGGATTGTATGAAGAAGCTCTATGATGCACACAAAAGCCGGCGAACTAGGCCAACAATCACTGAAATTGTACAAGCGCTACGAACCGTCACTGCTATGTTCTCGCAAATTTTCATTATTGTCGACGCGCTTGACGAGTGTGATACATCCAATCATTCCCGATCCAACTTCTTATCATCCATTGTTGATCTTCGCAAAGACGTTAATACAAACATTTTTGCAACATCAAGATACATTCCAGATATCGAAAATCTGTTTCAGGGTAGCCTGAAGCAAGAAATCTTGGCTAGCGATGCAGACATGCGCAAATATATCGACAGTCATATGAGACATCTCCCAGACTTCATATCAAGGAGGGAGGATATTAAAGATCAAATCAGGTCTGAACTAATCCAGGCTGCTCAGGGAATGTATGTATCCAATAACAAATCCTCTATCGAAGAGTTTGATGCTAATCCGGTCTAGGTTCCTCTTAGTGGCGCTTTATCTTGATGCACTAAAAGATAAAACTTCAATATCTGAAGTAAAATCCAGTCTGAAAAACCTTCACATACATGATACAAGGGCAACAGATGAAGGCAGTCTGCATACCGCACTGGAGCAGGCTTATAAGGACGCTATGGAGAGGATAGATCGCCAAGGTCCGGACCGACAAAGACTTGGAAAAAAGGTCATATCATGGATCACCTGTGCAAAACGACCGCTCATGAAGCTTGAGTTGCAGCATGCTCTTGCTGTAAGGCTAACAGATCGCATGATCGACGAGGATAATATTCGAGAGATTGAAATCATACTCTCTGTTTGCGCTGGATTGGTCACAGTCGATGAGGAGAGTGGCATTATTCGGCTAGTCCACTATACAGCACAGGAATTTTTCGACCAGACACGACACCACTGGTTCCCAGACGCTGAGAGAGAAATTACTAAAATTTGTTGCACATATCTTTCCTTTGATGTCTTTGGAAGCGGCGCCACATCAGGGGATGACTTTGAGAAACGCTTGTTGTCAAATCCATTATACGATTATGCAGCAGCAAACTGGGGGCATCATGCTCGTGGATTGCCAGATTTGCCCGGCGAAGTTGAACAGTTCATTGCATGTCAAGCGAAAGTTGAAGCATCGAGTCAAGTTGCTATCGGGAATTTGCGAGATTTTGATTGGGTAAGATTTGAGAACCACATTGATCATGAAATCGACCATCCACCAGAAACGACATGCCTTCATCTAGCGGCATTCTTTGGCGTTCGAAGAGGAGTTGCTTTCCTCCTTCAACACGAACAAGAATTGGATTTGCCAGATTTCTTACGTATGACGCCGCTTGCATATGCGGCCAAAAATGGGCATGAAGCCACCGCCCGACTGCTGCTCAAAGAGGGCGCCTCGGTAGATGGTTACTCGGTATATTATAACGTCGGGGACGCGACGCCGCTACACATTGCTGCTTACGAAGGGCATGAACCTGTCGTCCAACTACTTCTTGAAGAAGGTGCAGAGGTCGAGGTAATTGATTACGAGGGTAATACAGCATTATCATTGGCTGTTATGGAAAATCATGAAAATATCGTCCGACTACTCTTGGAGAAAGGCGCTTCAACTGGAGAAGAAGGCAAATTGTCCGTCACTCCTGCGCTTGCCTTTGCTGCTCAGAATGGGCTTGACAATATGATCCGACTGCTCCTTGAAAAAGGTGCTGTCGTTGACCCAAAGAATGCAGTCGGAAAATCACCATTGTTTGAGGCTATCAGGTTTGAGCATGAAAGCACCACTCGGCTACTGCTTGAGAAAGGCGCTTTGATAGATACGAAAGGTTACTCCGGCGAAACGCCGCTAATTTCAGCTGCTGGAAGAGGACTAAAAAACATTGTACAACTGCTTCTTGAGAAAGGCGCTTCGATAGACGAGAAAGATAAATTTGGTCGTACGACGTTATTTCACGCCGCCGCAAGTGGATCAAAAGATACCGTACAGTTGTTCCTTGAGAAAGGCGCTTCCATAACCACGAAAGATCGCTGGGGTAAGACGCCTTTATTTTCCGCTGTTCGGCGTGGAAAAGATATTGTACAACTGCTTCTTGAGAAAGGCGCTTCGATAGACGAGAAAGATAAGGAAGGGTACACGCCACTACTCAGGGCCGCAGGGTATGGGAATATTGGTGTAGTCCAGCTACTGTTAGAAAGAGGGGCTTCAATTGAAGAGAAAAATATCTGGGGAGAAACAGCACTAATGCGAGCTGCCTCTCGTGGGCGAATTGCTAATATCGAATTCTTGCTTGATAGAGGGGCTTCAATTGAAGAGAAAAATATCTGGGGAGAAACAGCATTAATGCGAGCTGCCTCTCGTGGGCACATTGATATTATCGAATTCTTGCTTGATAGAGGGGCTTCAATTGTGGTGGAAGACAGTGATGAGCATACGGTATCATCACAAACCAGCAAGAAAGAGCATGAATTCATTACTTGGGTGTTACTGCAACGAGAGTTACCTGGGTATGAGGCTATGAAATAATATATTCTCTACCTCAATGCCAGAACGCGACTTTCTCCTTGAATGAGTTAGTTGTCTTAGCAAAGCTTGCTTTCTACTTGAAGTATGGATGAGAAAAAGATATTAATAGGACGTTTGGCATTTAGGGAGTCACCTATATAAATCTTGAATCTACTAGAGGTACTCTTTTCAACCAACACACCCATATATTAGTCTGTACGATAGCCTTGGCATCTTCATCACCAATTGAACGTTATAATATCTAGAACCACAGCCTTTCGACCATGTTCTGCCAGCACTTGTTCCAGGATGGGGTATATTGGGCTCAAGACCATGCGCTGCTATCAGGGATGCGAGTGAACCAAATGAATTTTTTTGCATTGGATATCGAGCCATACTGCTATTTCGTCATACAAGTGACGCTTCTGGCAAATGATGGCTTGGGTTGAACAGACAAGTCAACGGGCTGAGAGAAGTCAACGAGCTGAGATACTACAGTTGGAAGAAGACAACAAGGCATGGCATTTGTCCAAAATCGGGTACTCCTGGTAAATAGTGACTACTACTTTAAGCCATGCCTACTATAGCATCTGAATTTACTGAGACAAGTTGAGTTTCCCGGTTGTCGTGATAAAACTCTGCCAACTGGCAGCCAAACATGCTGCCAGCTGGCACTTGCCGACGCGTCCACTCGCGTCGCCTTTCTACAAGAACCCCAAAACTTCTTGTCTCGAAGATTAACTTTTCCTCTTCCACCTCTCGAGACAGGCTCAACAACCAATGCCCACGATGGCGCCCAATCTTGTCACTCACCCCAACCCCTGCCCCAACCCAAACATCCCCCCTTTACGCTTGGAGATTGAAGACATTCCCATCGCCAAGAATCATCCTCAGTTCTCCCACGCCGTCGCTGCCATCACAGCGTACTGGCGCCAAGCAACAAACATGGCGCTCTCCGATCAACAGGAGTACCGCGAGCTCGTGGCTTCGTCGGCGTTTATTGTTCCCAAATCAGCAAAGGGCACGCCGAGCCAACACAAGCTGTTCAAGGCCATCAAGAATAACTCAACTTGGGCGCGATACGTCATGTTTAATGCCATCTATGGCAGGGTCAAGTCTGTAGCAGAGCATGTGAAGACGGCACATGGCTCTGATGCGATGGAAAACTTGTTCAACGAATACTGCAAGCACCATCCCTGGCAAGGGGGTCTCAAGAAGCGTCGAAGCGACTCGATCGCTGAAGGTCAACCTCCGGCCAAGAAGCATGCTGAAGCCCCTGTTTCGTCCCATCCGGTGGCTAGTTCTTCTGGAAAGGCAGCAATCAAGAACGAACTTTCAGAGTCGAAGAGCCAAGATCTCCACGAATTCGCCAAGGTAGATCAAAAGCCCATGATGGCGCCTGTGTCGAATGAGAACAAGCTCGCCCTACATCAAGGGAGCGACTCTCCACTTTTCACTCGGGGCATCAAGATACTGTCCCAGAAAGCGGCAGAGACCGACAGAGCAGATGAGATACTGCGCGAACTCGTTCTCATTCGAGAGAATCAAGTCAAGCAGACTGAGAAGGCGGACCAAATACTACGCGAACTCGCTCTCATTCGCGAGCATCAAACCAAGGAGGCTGAGAAGAAGGGAAAGGCTATGGCGAGGGTGGAGGGCTCCATTGCCGAGCTCACTTCCCGTGTCAAGGTCGTAGAGGATGTCCAACTGCTTCTGAAGAAGAATCCATGATGGCGTTCTTTGAGCATGGGTAGCCGAGCAGAAAACAAGGGGAATATTGGCTGGGGGAATGTGGTATGGTAGGACTATTCACCTAGGCTTTAGTGAGTCTGAGTTTGATATGTAGTGCCTGATTAACACGACCTCTATTGGCTGAAGAGACCAACTCTCTTTTCTAATTCATTGTGTTTATCTCTCTATCGGTATTTATCTTGGTCTACTCTCATTCCGTAACCACTTCTTGCATCAAGTCTTCTGGCCATCTAGCTGCATCCGTCCCATTTCCTCGAGTTCCAACATTGTATCGCAAATCAACCACGCCGCCCCAATCAGCAACTCCCTTCACCGCACGAAACACCTTGTCTCCAAGCACACTCGGTGAGCGTCGGTCCTCGAAGAACTCCGGGCGCAATATCCTCTTGCTTGCCGGTCCAGTCTTGAGCCTCTTGACAGTTTCTGGCGCCGAGATGCCGTTGTTGTGCCAGTAACGGTAGACTGGCCTGCCGTGCTCAGCCCACACCTTGTCAAAAACTTGAGTGGGATACGTGCCCACCGAACGGATAAGCCATGTGCTGTAGTAGTTGAGGGAGAGATCGATGCGATAAGACCCGCCTCGCTCAGCACGACGCAGAAGGGCGATGAGCACTGCGCAAGAACCAGCGACGCCGCTGCAATAGTCGCTGTGAGGGAAGATGGGTGTGACGGGTTCATCATTTCCCATGGCTTGTCCAAAAGAATAACTAAGGCCGGTGTTCTACAACAACAAACATGTTAGATTCAACGACAAAAAGGGGGGAGAAAGGGACGGCAAAAACTAACAGCGTCAGCAACTTGCTGCCATCCGCTTCGATCCTTCCATGGGCCATGCCAGCCGTACGAGTTTTCTCGCACATGAATAATTCCCTTGGCTCGGTTCTCACACATCTTGATGACGTCTTCTTCACCAAAGCCGTACTTGTCGAGAGTACCGGGTCGGTAGCCCTGCACGACTACATCGGCTTCCTGGATGAGCTGCTTCAGTTTCTGTCGACCGCTCTCCTCTCGGAGATCGATGCTGCAGTTCCATTTCCCCCAGTTGAGATCAGCTTGGAGAGATACGACGTCTGGCAAATGGGGTGCTGTGCAGCGCATTACACTGGCTCCCAGTTCTGCCAAGGATCTAGTAATACTCGGCCCAGCGATGATTCTTGTAAGATCAACGACTTTGATACCTATTGTTTTGTAAATCATATTAGCCAACTATTGTATAACTTCAAAGAGAAATAAGTAATTTGAATGTCCAACTAACCGGCGAGTGGCCTAGAAACACCAGATTGAGATTCGGGCGTTTCCCACCAGCATGGCTCTTGCAGCTTGTTCGCGGTCTCACGAATTTCCCATAGTCCAACATGCGCATTGGCTTTGCCGTGCTTTGAGTTTAGGAACTCGTCCACAGTGTAGCAGATGGTGCCTGCTTGCCGCGTCTCATCCGTGATTTGCTGCAGGGTCTGGCTGTCAATCTTGCCAAACGCTTCAGTAAACGGCTTGACGGCATCTTCATAAACATTCGTATCCTCGTCGGCTTCGGCTTTCAGACCAACATTGAGGAGCACGGGTGTAGGATTCAGAGACCCGTGGGCTTGGAAGAAACGACCATCGGCGCACTTGTAAATGTTGGTTGCCAGGTTGCGGTGAGTGGAAGCATTCATGCGGTGCTTGTCACAGCTAGGAAAGTATTTGAACAGGTTCGCATTTGCTTGACGGAGGCTGTCGGGCCTGATATTCTCCCCACCCTCCGAAGGATCAATAGTCCAGAGAAGAGTAGAGAAGATGAAGAGACTGGCATGGTCGGTGTTGATGGTGACACGGTGAGGCTCAAGGCCGTAACGACGCTGGAGAATAACGTCCACCAAGGCTGCCTCCAGTGCCTTTAGAGATGATACAGCTTCTGCAAGTCTCCAGTTGACGGGAAGAGATGGGCTGTCGGAGCCGGTGAAGACAATATTTGTACTTTTCTTCAGTACTTCAGCGGGGAGGTCTTTGGCTATGAGGGGGTTTGAGATGATGCCTTTGTCGTATACTTGATTTGCTGCCACGGGGACCGAATATGTATTGGCATCATTGCCAACAATGGTCTCTGTAGCCGTCATTTTGAAGAGGTTGTGCCTATGTCGGCACCCGGTGACTCTCTGTAGGTAACGTACTTTGATCTTAGGAAACAGGCTACGGTTCATTTTTCGAGGAGAAAAGGAAGGAGAAGACAATCCTCTGTCATAGTGGTTCTCTCTATATATAATCTACTTTAGGAACCATCATGATCATCGTTGCACTGAAAAGACAAGGCATCAATAGCGGTTTCTCGGGGCGCAGTCCGCAAACCGCGGAGAGCCTTCCGAAGACATCTCCATACCACCCACAGCGGATCTACGACAGGCTAAGGCGGCTAGGGAGTTGAAATCCGACAAATAGACAGGAACAGGGCACTTTTTCGGAAAGCCGGCGGATTTACGAGCTATGAAAGGCTTGGAAGAGCGAGAGAGTCAGTGGGTTGAAGGGGATGATGACGAACAGCGGCATGTTTATAACTTTCACTTTCTCGAAAGCTGCAGGATACATCCATGTAACTCGGGCAAAAAGCCGCATCACTAATGATCACCAAATTATTTGTTAGTCAAGTATCCAGCGGAATGAGATACTGTAAGCATGCCAGCTCAGGTACTAATGCAATCGATTCAATGCATTTGGATGAATCGCCAGTGACATTCCGAAAGAGACATTCCGAAAAGAAACATTCTGCGGGGAACCATGCCGGATTACCTAACCGCATCTGCTGTATGTATTTTGAAACACGTGACTTGGCGGATTCAACGCGAGACTCAGAGTCGCGTTTCCTTGTCTGGAGCTCGCGGTAACAAGATTGTCAGATGAACAAACCCTTGTTTGTTAGGGCCCCATGACATGTGAGATGGCACGGCATCGCAGCCTCGCCGGCTTCAGCCTCGAATAACCAGCCAATCAATAAACCAGAAACTGCTGCTGCTGTTGCCATGGCTCCTCATGTCATTGATCTCATCTCTTCAAGCCCTCCGTTGCCTGCCAGTCTTGGGCCGCCAGCAAGAGAACATCAAGTAGCAATAGCAACAGTTTGCTCGTCACCTCCACTGCCACTGTCGATAATTGCCACTGATGGAGACCGAAATCAACACAGACGGCCTCATTCACCGCAGCTGTTTGTTTCCTCCGAATTCGACCTCGACTTTGACTTCACCGACAATGAATCTGCTCGCCAGGATACCCGAAACGCAAAGCGGCCGCGAATCTCCAAATCACCACCTCGTTCACCATCTCGTCTGCCTGCCAATCCTCCTCGAGCAGCTCCGCCTCACTTTCTCAGCACCACCAATAACAGACCAAGTCGATTGGAATTCGACCCAATCGAATTCACGAGCTCCATCGATCCAGATACCCCCATAGTTCAGGTTCAGCACAGCGCCAGCAATGCCGGCTCACGCTTCGCTCAGCCTCAACCAGCGCAGACAAACAAGGCACCTCCAGAGATATCTTTGAACTCTGATCCATTTGCCAGCTCCCCTCCTCCAGCAGCTCTTATTGCGCCGGAAGAACGAGCAAAGAAACGCAAGACAACGACCATCATAGCTGACGAATTTTCCGACCCCTTTGCAAGCTCTCCGCTTCCTCCAGCTCTGCCTCTTCCTCCTCCGCGTGAACCACACAAACCAAAAGAACAATCAGAGTCGTTGCATCCGAAAGTCAACATTGACGAATTCTCGGACCCATTTACCAGCTCACAAGATTTCAACCTCCTTCTGCCCATCAATGCCTCCACCCCCCGCAGAGCAGCATCTGTAGAGATTATTGATTACTCGCGGAGAGAGAAGCACTGGGATCCGATTTCAAGTTCTGCCCCAGAGAAAACCCCACGAGTGTCGTCACCGAAAAAGAAGACCACTGCCGGACCAGCTGTCATTAACATCGACTCGGATTCGTCAGGTACATCTGGGGACGAGTTTCCGGACATTGCCGATTTCAACGCCTCTCATCCCAGGCCCCGTCCTCGCTCTCCCATTCGCCGTTCTCGTAGTGATATAGTCTCCTCAAGGAGTAACAGATCCAAACCAGCCACTACAAGCACGGCAGCAGCAAGAACAGCAGAACAGCGGGCCCGTGATAAGGAGGCTCAAGCAGCTGCCAAAGCCGTCGAAAAGGAGCGCAAACGGCAGGAGAAGGAGCAGCTCAAAGAGGCCAAAGCTCTAGAAAAGGAGCGCGCTGCTGCACTGGCAGAGGTGAACAAAGTTCGAACAGACAAAAAGGTTTCGACGCCGGAGATGATTCTCATCATGCCATCAAGCGTAAATGAAGGACTAAAAGTACAGCTGGAGACGCTGTTGGACGGGTTAAGCGTAGAATATACCACCCGGGAGAATTCCATTGGCAATGCCTTCAAGTGGGCAAGAAAGGTCCGCAGCCGTTTCGATGATGAGATGGGCCGCTGGGAACCAATCCCGCTGCAGATCAAGGCTGAGAAGCACGCATTAATTCTGCTTACGGCGGATGAGTTTGTTGACATGGCCGTCAACGACTCTGTAGACTCCAACGTCTCTCGAACAAGGAGGCAATTCCCCGGTCACGAATTGATATACCTTCTTGAAGGAATTAACCTCTGGATGAGGAAGAATCGCAACATTCGAAATCGCAGATTCACATCTGGCGTGCGCGCACAAGAACAGCCGGATTCCGAAGCAACAGCAGCAGCAACATCGACCACAGCCGCTCCCCGTAGACGCCGTAACAACGCTGCTGTCGAGGAGTACATTTCTGAAGACATTGTCGAAGACGCAATGCTGCGGTTACAAGTCGAACATGATGTTCTGATCCATCACACAGCAGTGCCGTTGGAAACTGCGCAATGGATCGTCGCCTTTACGCAGCACATATCGACCATTCCGTACAAGAAGATGCGGGACAAGATGACATCTGCGGCGGGCTTCTGCATGGAGAGCGGACAGGTTCGCACTGGCGACGATGCGCGTGATACGTACGTTCGCTTGCTGCAGGAGATTGCGCGCGTCACGGCACCGATTGCCTACGGAATCGTATCAGAGTTTGGCACCGTGAGCGAGCTTGTGAAGGGGCTTGAGCAGGGAGGGCCGTTGAGGTTGGAGAATGTGCGGAAGAGTGCCAACAAGGATGGTGCAGTTTCGGATAGAGCGGTGGGACAGGCTGTGAGCAGGAGAATTCACAAAGTCTTTACGGGAAGGGATGAGATGAGTACGGATGTATGACTTATGATGAGACGCAGGATTTTTGGTCCTCTTGTTTTTTTTTGACCCGATGATTTCAGCAGACATGGACTTGGGAATATTCAATGTATAGGATAGACTACCTCTCAAGAGGTTCGAAGATGGAACAAGTATAGAGCACCATGAGCACAATTTACGATTCATATACACAAAGTCATAGGCATAGACGAATGATGAAGGCACAAGAAGAATGTAGAGGTATCAAAGAGATATCATGTTCCATTTGTCTATCTATTTGTATCGATTCATCAAGTTTCATATGAGATCTAAACGTGTCCAAGTTAGCAAAGGGACACACACCATGATGCGCAAACATGAAAGGTGTTGAAAGGTGAATTGTCAGACAGCGGTTGGACAAAATATTTTCCACATTGTGTTTTTCAGAACAGGTCTGTGAGTTATTTGTTGTATCATCACAAAATGATGTGCAGGGCAGCAACAGATGAAAAGAAAAAGAAGAATGAAATACGTACCATTGCAAAACAGAATGACTGGGTAGCGCCGCATTACCCAGCACTCATGTCATGGCTCTTGCGCTTCTTCGAGCCCGGCACAAAAAATGATGTCAGAGTGCGTTGTTTCTCGTCAAAGGCGGCGCTGCCAATGCCCCCGCGGGTCTTTTTCAAGTCCCTGAGATGAACGGTGCAGTTGACGCGACTGACGTGCAGGATCAATGGCAACGACTTGTCCTCATCTGCTACGGCCTCGGTCATGGACACGGTACATTCGAGGAAGCCGGTGTTGTCCCAGAAGGGAGGGGAGATGAGGGAACTGGCGGCACTGGGGTTTGGGTCGACCGTGATGCCGCCTCGGCTGACGCGGGCGCAGAGCTCACGGTAGAGGACGCCGAGGATGATGCCATGGGAGACAATGGCGCATGTCGATGGACTTCCGTCAATGTGAGCGCTCAGGAGCGGAAGCAGATGCTCGTCCAGAAAGGCGTCGACCCTCGCCTTCATCGACTCGGCCGTCTCGGAGTCCGGCGCGCGGCCTCTCGAGTCTCCAAACTTCATGCCTTCATCACTTCCAAAGTCCTTTTCCCGCAGCTCGGCAAGCTCGACGACCGGAATGTCCCGGGAGCAGACACGCCTCTGCTCCGCCGCAATCGCCTCGGCCGTCTTCACGGCGCGCTGGAGATCCGACGAGAAAATGAACTTCAATGCCAGCTTCTCTTCCTCTGCCAGGTGCGTGGCCAGCCTGCGAATTTGCAGTACGCCGTGCGAAGTCAACGCCGAATCCCGCGACCCGGCGTAGATGCCAGCAACGTTGTCGACCGTCTCGCCATGGCGGATCAGGAAGAGGTGCATCTTTGAGCGAACACAATGAACGAGCAGCGGTGGAGCGAACAGCTCCGCGTCATGGAGGCGAGGACGGTGCTGCGGGTGCCATGTGTAGACGCCCAAGAGGATTTGTTTGGGGGGGGAGAGAGCGCCGAGGAGGACGGAGCGGAAAGAGAATGGAGAGAAGAAAAGAGAAAAGAAAAAAGCGAGAGACTGAGCAGGAGAAAAGTTTTCCTTTCATATCGGAGAGAATTGGGGCCTCTGATTAGGGCATATGTTTGGTGGGGGGAGATACTCGGATAGCTGCATGACGGGTTCTGATTGGCAGTAGAAATGCCGCTAAGGGGGGGGTTACGTTACCCCTCTAATGCAACAAACATAATATTTGCAGTTATTGAGCACAGGGTAGCTTGAGGCAGCTGGTGGCATTGGAAGTGGCATGAGAAGAAATTTTGCAAAAAAAGCTACGTTCAGTCTCTCTAAGAGAAGAATAAGACGAAGAATTGAGTAGATGAATAGATGTAGAGATGAGAAGAGTTCTGTTTCCCGCGTATACATGCGCCATTCGTACAGCTGCTCGCTCAATTGCCGATTCTCAGCCAGCAGAGAAGCTTACCCTGAAGATGAAAAAACTTCCAAGCACTTCTAACAGAAATCCCAAAGATGCAGTCATTATCTGGAGAATATTGCTCTATACTAGGCAGACATGAGAGACATCCATCTCGCTGCTATTAATCAGCTCGGTGGCTGTTCCTTCCCAGCTTCGTCATGACAATCTTGAACGGGTTCCTTGCAGAAAACTTCAACCAAGTCGAAAAATACACAACCCCGTAGTTAAACGCAATGAAGCCGCAGAAGATGCCAAAGTCCCTCCATATATGGCTATACTCGACGCTGAAGCCCAAACCAAACTGATCTCCCGTTGCATACTGACAAAATTCACATAGGCCGTCTGCTGCCGTCTGCACATATCCACCAGACTGGTTGATGAACGAAGCAGTATAGCTTTCACACGTCTGGCCCGGCGGGGCACTGAATCTTGCAAATTCGCTGCTACTGCACTGAACTGGATGATCGTGAATGGAGGCACCCAGAAAGGCTTCCAAGAGATAGTGAAAGGGGGAGAGCCAGTACATCCAGCTCCTCCAAAAAGTCGGCAGCTGCCTCGGAGGCACGACAACACCGCAGAAACTGACCACAAAGAGGAAGAAGACAGGCACCAGCAGACTTGCCATCAGCTCGTTTGGCGCAAACGAGGCAATGGCCTGGCCAAAGCTAATGTAATACAACTCAAACACCATCATCAGCAGAAAGGAGAAGCCGGACGTGAAGCCGGACACGCGCGTGCCAAATATCCCCCACCACCAGCAGTTGAAGTAAATTGCGCCCGCTACGAGGCCGTATGGGATTTCGACGACGATGGCGGAGGTGACCCATGCTAGCCACGAGTAGATCTTGGCGTTGTTCTCGCGGGACTGGAACAGGTTGCGTGAATTGAGGAATACGGGTTGCAGCTGCTGGATCAGGGGCGGCGAGATGGTGAGCGTCATGAAGATTGAGAAGAGGCGGCTTTGATATGCGATTGTTGAATAACCCAGACGCCAAAAGGTGAAGCAGTTGAACAATCCGGTCAGGATGTGTAGCATAAACTTGCCTACAATGTAGTTTGGAGCTCGCCAGTACGACACAAAGGCTCGTTTGACCACTAGAGTTGTCTGCAGTGACAGGGGCGCGGCGTATTCGCGGTCGTCTTTGAGGTTCTTGGACAATTCGACTTTCTGTCGCGCTGAGATCATGTCTTGAATCTCACGGGTACGCTCGTCATGCTCTGGTGACGCCGCCCATACATCGCCCCAATCCTGGCCGTGATAGTTAGGATCGCCTGCGCCAATAGCATCCAGCATGTATTCAGCGGGATTCGCATTAGGAGGGCATCTGTGGGCGCCGTTGGACTCGAAATATCTGATCAGGGGCTGGCTGTCCTTGCCTAGAGGTCCGTGGTACACGACTCTTCCTCCGTTCTTGAGTAACAAGAGCTCGTCAAAGTGTTCGAAAAGGACCGCTGATGGCTGGTGGATGGTGCACAAGACTGCTTGACCAGCATCGGCTAGCTTTCGCAAGAATCGCACAATGTTGAATGCCGCTCCAGAGTCAAGACCGGAAGTTGGTTCGTCGAGGAACATGAGCAGTTCAGGCTTGGACGCCAGCTCGACTCCGATGGTTAAACGCTTTCGTTGCTCTTGGTTTAGACCCTGACCAATCTTGCCAATGGTGGCGCCAGCGATATCTTTCATCTCAAGAAGGTCGATGATGGTCTCGCAATACGCGAGCTTCTCCGCCTTTGGGACCTCATGTGGCTGCCTCAGGAGAGCTGAAAACTGTAGGGCTTCACGCACCGTTGACGTGGGTTCGTGAATGTCCATTTGCTCGGCGAATCCTGTGGCCCTCTGGAAAGACTTCGGCAGAGGTCGGCCGTCGACAAGAAACTCGCCATTGACCGTCCCGAAGCGGAGGCGTTGTGCCAAGGCATTGAGTAGCGTCGTCTTTCCCGCACCTGTTGGAACTGTCAGTAATTGTCCTCGCTATACTATCCCATTCCAAGACATACCAGATGCACCCATGAGAGCAGTGAGCTTCCCAGGTCGGACATAGCCCTGAACATCTTGTAGAAGCTTCTTTTCGCCCTTTTGAACAGGAATGGTGTAGTTGATATTGCGAAACGTAAAAACAGTTTCGTTCTTGGCAATTTCAGGACCGTCGCCGGTTGAGTCGCTGTTCTCAAGTTCCTTCTCTTGGACCATGGCTGGGGTGATGTGAGATACAACCCCAGACTCCTCATCCGTCTTCTTCTTCTCCTGACCCCTGCCACCAGTCTCTATAGACGTCTCCACAGCTTTTGGTACTTGACCTCTCTTAAACATTGTGATTGCTCCCCCGCCAGCGTTCGGCTTCATAATCTCCATCCCAACCGCCGTCATAAAGACAAAGAAGATGAAAAAGGCCCAGAGAAACCCAAAGTTGCGCCAAAGATGCGCTCTAGTGTACGAAAAGGCAGATTTGATGTAAGCTGCGCCGTCGACAGTCGTCTGACCCGGTTGGCTACCTGCAAGAGTGCAAGACTGAAACTGTGGTGATGTACCAGGCCCTTGGGGTACCAGATATGGACTGACACACTCTAGTTGCAGACCCGTGAATTCATTCGACATTAGACACTCGAATCCGTAAAAGATCCAGTTTATCCATCGAAGCCAGGAAAACCACGGGTGCATTTGAGAGGGAGGGATCAAATATCCCGTGTACACAATGAGAATTTGCACCGCAACTCCAGTTACTCGCGTCGCCTCGTCGAGAGTCGGGCACCAGGCCGCCAGGCACCGGAAGAATGCATATGTAACCATGGTAACAAGCCATAATATGAGAGTGGCGATGAAATACTGCGATGCTGTTCGAGAAAGATGCGCCATAAAGTATATGATGGTGTTGAACAGGACGATCTGTATGAACACTAGAGGGACATCCACGACAGTCTGTGCAACCGCGTATGCCGCTGGCCGATAGAATGAGAATGATTTATGTTTGAGCATGATGGGTTTCGAAGTGAATGCTGCTGTCATTTCTGCCAGCGCAAGTAAAGCATTGAAGAGCAACAGAAAGAATAGCGTTCCTCCTCTTGGGAACGCCCCAGCTGCGGTTTCAGGGAGGTTATAGAACAAACTGCCCACGATGAGACCCTGGAACAAGAGACCGCCCCATTTTCCAAAGAGAGATGCCGAATCTCCTATCATGATGAGGAACTGGCGCTTTGTGCAGGCAATGACCTGCTGATGGAAGGCTAGGGTATAGTTGTGTTCTATTTTCTTGCGATGTGCCGCCTCCCGCTCTTCGGCTTGAGTTTGAAGTTCTTTCTCAAAAGCCTCCATGTCTGCGATATTCTCGCGGTAAATCTCGCTCTTTCGGTAAGCATTGAAGAACTCATCGGGTGATCGTGGGATGCGTTGCTCCCAGCCGGGGCGTATACTGCGTTCATGCTGGTCGCTGACGGATGTCAAGAAGTCGGCTGTCGTCCAACGCTCGGGACAGTCGAAGCCCAGGTCCAAGAAGTACTTCTTTGCTTTTTCCGAGGGGCCAAAATACAGACACTTGCCGCCGTCAATAAGTAGCACCTTATCCACTAGCTCATATAGAGACTCTCCGGCCTGGTAGAGCGACACCGAGGTTGAGATTTTGCCCATGTTTGTCATTGCTCGAATGGCCCTCACGTATTCCAGTGCCGTACTTGCATCTAAGCCTTTACTTGAGTTATCCCAGCCTTGCACAGAGGCGCGGGTGATCATGGCCTCTGCGATACTGACACGTTTTCTCTCGCCACCAGAAACACCGCGGATGAATTCATTGCCAACCTTAGTTCCGAGAGTGTGTTCGATCCAGAAGAGTTTTGTGACGACGCGAAGGAATTCCTTGATATATGATGATCGGCTTTCTCCCTCGAGTCGCGCCTCTTTGCCTGGTGTGCGCGTCTGAAGAGCAAAGGACAGTGTTCTTTTCACCGTCAGAGTTGCATAGTGTAAGTCATCTTCAGGGTTATAAATGACTTCGCCGCGAAAATGCTTGGCAATCTCTTTGGCGTCCGTCCCGCCATACTTGACGTCTCCTTCCACAGCTTCAAAGCCATACCGCTGGTTGCAGAATGCTTTGAGGAAAGTCGAACATCCGGATCCAGGACGCCCCAAAACGAGCAAAAGCTCACCAGGTCTGACACAGCCGTCAAAGTGGCTAATCAGCTCTCTTATCGGTGGCTTGGCTTGGGCAGCTTTGCGGCCGCCCCTGATGAGATTCCTAATTTTTCTAGGAAGGCCCAAGAATATGTCGCCGACGGTTGGTTGAAGACTTGCACCGAGCCCGACTCCCTTGACGGTTAGATCGCGGAAGATGACGCCGCTGTGTCGCAGGTTCTCTTCTGGGTTCTGTTCTTGTCTAGCATGGCCAAACATGCGTGACATGAGACGTTCTATCTCCGCCGAGTCTTCCACTCCTTCAGTTCCAGAACCACCGCTGCCTGTTGTCCGGCGCCGAGACAATACGCGAAAGAGGTCATCTTCATTCTGAACGCTAACGTGACTTGGTACCCTTGATGTTGCACGATGACCTGAAGTTGAAGAGTCATCGCTACTGGATGATATCCGGCTACCGACCAGAGACGAGTCATCTGTTTCTTTTTTATCGGCGCTCCGGCCGCTTTCATTAGGTAGGGTGGTTATTTCTTCGCCCGAAGAGGCTTGGGGTGGCCGACCGCCTGTTTCTTTGAGATCCATTGGATCTAGATCTTTACTCATTATCTATTTTAAAGAAAGACGCAAAGGGAAGATTGTAAAAAGAGACCATGCCGATGGTGCAACAATATGGTGCAACAATGGCTCTGAAGTTCCAATGCACGATCTGGAGTCTCTGTCTCAGACCACCATCCATCTACCTATTCAACAGATCACTCCACCTTTTGGCTTGCTGGTTTGCCTGATTTTTATCTGCCATGCTCGGACATCCTAGGAGTCCGGGAGAGGCTGAAAGAGTCCGATTTCACCGAATTATGGCGAGTCGATGACGATAGAGTTTCCGCTCAATCATCCTTTTGGCGGAGACACTGTGCGCATACTTCCGATCTCCATACAAAAGTCGCGACAACATGTGAATACGCCACAGTAAGAGATTGTGAAGCTAAATCACCACGCACAGTATAAACGTCATGTCGTTGATCGAGGTTTCGGTGCCGAAACCCCAGAAAGATTCAGGTAGTTGGAGGAGCTGTTGAAAGCTAATGGACGCTAACGCGCAAAGAATCCTTCGTCATTAGCTAGCTCCAGTGATACCGTTTGCGATTGTTTGAGCTGCCTGAGCTTGAATACGCAAGTTGGATACGCAGCTTGTTCATCGCCCCCTTTGGCGGCACGAGGCCGATTATCACAGGCCAGGAACTATGGTGACACAATTATCAGATGCAGCATTCGTAAGCATTGTTAAGCCTTGTTAAGCTTGGAAAACAACTGCCGTAGCCAGGGTCGGATATACAGCACCAACTGCCGGGATCAACCTACCTAAAGTCCGGCTTACAATGAAGTTTCTTATCCTGTGATACAGGATTAGCATTCTAATGAGCTGGTAACCACCCTCCGATACTGTCTTATGAAGATAGAACCTTACCGTGTGCATACATCTCGTTCACTAATTGTCTCTCACCATGAGGCATCTAAGTTTGGTCCTACACTTCCACTCTCTGATGCCTAGGACGGGATGTGCATCGTAGGATCGACCATAGCAGTTGTAATCAGTGTTGTTGATGTGCTATCTAGAGCTCAGCCACCATCAGCATAGTGACTAAGCGGAGGATGATACACTTGAAGGCGAACATTGTTTCAACAAAGGAAAGCCGTGGCTGCCCTTGGCAGAATATAACCTTCAAATTTGCCCTCTTTAAATCGGAGCGGACCATTCTTCTACTTGACTGGTGTGGAGTAGTCGCAAGCTTACTGACATCTCCCCTCATTGGGGCTTTCTGACTATACTTTAAAGGCGGGAATCCCGCCTAGTTGGTCCTTTGATCTGACGAGATTGGATTAGTCGTAAAGAGAGAGTTTGGACGGTGGACAAGCTTGAATCATGAGATTTCTAAGCGGAAGAGTGTCGTGATTCGTGAATTAAACTTAGAATAATGGCAGCTTTGAGCAGCCGGTATACATAAATAGCGATGAGGAACGTGTTTCAGTGAGAACAATTTCATCGAATGCGTGACCTGTTTGTTATCCTCTGCTCTCCATCGCAGCAACACCAGAACACGTTCATGATTCCAGCAAAACGTTTATAAGATAAAAGGGTATTGATATTCGCCTTTGTGACTAACAGTGTTCTATGTATCCAAGTGCTCGCTCGCTGACATCATGTTTTTCTATTATACATTATACGCAAGCCGACTTCCCAGAAGTTTTGTGTTTACCGTTCCTGACACAGTGCGACAGAAGGAAGAAGAGAAAAAGAAAAGAAGCCGCCGCTTCAAAAGCTAATCACAACAGTTAGACATATTCACTTCCGTGCTGAGCCTGAGGCGCCGGTTGATATCCGTGGTGCATTCCCGCCCCTGCATAGGAAGTCGAATCGTCCATGTTGTGAACCATCGGCTGCGCATGCTCGGAATCGTTGTTCGACTTAGTCTCCATGGTATCGCGACGCCCTGGTCTAGGGCTACGTCTGTTGAAGAAGAGGGGAATATCGTGGTGAATGTGCGTGAGGAGTAGAACAACAGTCCAGGCAATGCAGAGCGTGGGCAGAAGCCAGGGAGTGTTCAGGAACGCGCTCAGTTTATCGTCGTTGAGATTAAGCAGAGCAACAAGACCCATGCCGAGAGCCAAAAGCAAGTAGATAATTGATCGGATCACAGGCCAAGGCTTCCAAGGAGTCACGCGGGCGATGATTGAGAGAAGCACCATCAGCGCCAGACAAGCGCCGGCTGCGATATAACCAAATGTAAACTATTCACTGTTAGTATATGGGGACGTGGTGATAGATACGGGCTTGGGAGATAACATACCACAAGGTTGTATCGCTCCCAGGTCGCATCGTCGATCTGGGCTCCATTTGCGGATAGCGACTGCTCCTCTGCCGAACCCCCCTTTTCTCTCTCTTCCTTGAGAGCTTCTTTTTGGAGATCAATCTCGAATACCGCAAAGACACTGTTTTCCATGGCATTGAGTAGACCTGAAAACAGATTATAGAATGTTAAAGTGTTCTCATCGTCTGGCAGCTCATAGTCATCGATCGTCAGGGCCTTGCCCAGTTTGGGCCAGAAGGCATTGGGAATGTCCGTGATATTATCAAGAGCCTCCTGAATGAGCTCAATTGTTGCGACATACGTTGGAGGATATAAATTTTCGAATTTTGTCAGCTCGGCCGTCAAGTTTTTCTGTACCTGCGCACTGGTAGTGTGAGCCAGCTTGACTGGGTCGAAAATTATCCAGTTCGTAGACAAGTTGTTCAACACGTCGATGACCTTAGACCATTGGATGAATTGCGTAAAGCCTTGCATGAAGAGGACAAGAGCTAGATGGAATGGGAAGTGAACCAAAGTCCAGAGCATTTGGCGCAGGGGTGGCAGATATGCCGTCTTCATCCAGTCCCAGTAGATCAAGAAGACCATGTAGGTTGTTGCTACGCCGGCAGTCAAGATTCCGATAATTGAGGCGTCTATATTCACAGTACCCTTTGCTTAGCATTCTTCTGGAATGATGGGGGTCGGAGATGAGTAAAGTTACTTACCCCAAGAGTCAGGGTTCTCGACGATGATGACCACCTTGTCAGCCAAGACAACGATACTTTCACCGAGGATGATGACAGTCAAGAGAAACAGTCGATTCATCAGGTGTGTTTTGGCGAGACTGAGGACCGGGAACCATATCGCCGCTCCGAAAGTCGACAGGACTTCCACAACACCAACGACGTACCAGGTAACAAATACTCTGCTCTCCTTTGAGTTGGTGAAGCGGAATGTGATACCGAGATATATCATGGCAGCGATGAAGTGGATGGACATTTGGACATAGAACGAAATATGGACGTTCTTGAATCGTCTGACGTGCCAAAGGATGCTGCCATACTCGATCATCAAGCCCAAACGAGACACCATTAAGATAAGAGCTGCAAAAGAAGATCAGTATATGCCGCCGTATATACACACGAATTTCGGTCCACGTACACATTGCTCGCATGGTTGTTACATCCTGATTGCTGGGATCAAACTTTGGAGCAACAACTGCAAATCCAACAAAGGCTCCAAGATGGACGGCCCGAACCAATCGTTCTATATGCGTCGGTTAGAAATTGTCACCTGATTGATAATATCACATACAACATAAAGATGCGAAACTTACCGAAAATACTGTCTGTTACGAACCGGACATCATAAAGTCCCACGACGAGCCAAGTCATCCAGAGCATACTGTCAAGAGTATATTAGTCCTCCATATCCACAATCGTGAACGACGAGTGCCTGTCAAAACCAACCCAAAGTATCCAATATATGATCCAACTCGCTCATGACTGGTAACTGATTGTGTCTTGGAAAAAACGGCGTAATTGGCTGCAAAGAACAGGTCGGTAAAGATTTCCAGCGTGCCGGCCTCTTCGTGCTACACGTTGGAGAATCCCAATTAGAAAATTTTGGTCATGTGGGGGGTGAAAAATCTTTAGGCGAGAAACAAATACTCACTCTCATGAATTGGATAGAGTTGTCTGTATAACGATCTCCGAAATTGGCGAGATTGGGCATCTCGGCGCCTCCATGGGAGGTCTCAGAGGTCTCAGACAAGACAACTGGGCTCTTCATGAGCCGCAGCTTCTCACGAACCTCAGAGTGACCTTCGTGTTCTGCCATCTTGTCCAGCAACTGCCGTGTGAAGAGATGACCAATCCACTCTATAATTAACAAACGATGAAGAATGTCGGGAAGAAAAGCTGATGGTGGTGTCGGCTTCGAGTATTAATACTTTAAAACGACTAATATTACCATCCAACCATAAGATGATCAGCCCTACCAGGAACTTCCATTGGTCTGTTAGAGAAGCACAACTATCCCACGTTAGGCCTAAGAATAACACCCAATCAAGGCAAGATGTAAAAAGGCGGTACAAATCTACCGAAGACCTTGCCAGAGCCTCATCACATTGAGACAAGCAGGGTACTCCACTTTCAGCCCTGACTCCTTTCAAGCTTACCGATAGGCATGCCGTCTTTACCAGTGATGCTGGTAAGTAGGGTGCCCAAAGAGTATAATTCAAGAGAGCCCCAACCTAATGGAAGCTTGCATGGGGTAAGCGCATAGCCTGAAGCAAAAATAGGCACAGAGCAGCCATCCTTGACGCTAATATCCAAGCTTTCTGCGAATGATACCCTAGTCCGCACCCACTGGTGAATCTACTTGTACATATGACCCCCATGCGCTCCGCCTACTGAGCTTCTAATCAGTAAAAGAGTTCACCACACATTTTCAGAGCCGCCAGCGGGTCAGAAAGAAGATCGTGGCTGAGTACGTCTGTTCAGATCCAATATAGATCAGAAGTGTAGGGATTGCGGAGAAACGGCAACGAGAGAATGAAGCAAGAGAGAGAGACAATACAGGTAACGAAGATCATTCAGCAGCAAAAGTGTTTTCCAAAGGCTGCTGTGCATTGCTGTGCACTGTTGTAACATGAGACTACGAGTGGAGCAAATCTTCCTTCGTAATGAATATCTGCAGTTAGTTTTTGTGATTTTTTGCCTTGCTGCAGAATTGAAAACGCTGCCGGCAACCAAGTCATCGGCAACCAAGTCCCTGGCCACCTGTTTCGACGGCTCATTAGCCATTTCGTGTCAACTTTTGGCGGCTGCGAGTTATCGCTAGTGCTGACGAGACCTTGCAAGTCCTCTGGCGCGAACCCTGTGGCTGAGACTTGCTCTCCTCACACGATTGAAGCCGAAACCCGGCCTATTTCTTCAATGACACCCAACTATTGTGCTCCTTGGTAATTTGATTGAGCCTCACGATGCGTCAAGCAATCGTTGCAGTTTCCTTTTTGCGAAGCTTTGCACATAGTGTAAGCCTTTGCAGTCCCCCTGTCAGGAGACAAACAGCTGTTGCACTTGGGCTTGAAAAACCAGATGGTCGCGTTAGCTTTTGGCTCACAGCTATGGAGGTCTCCGTCCACTAGCAAGCGACAGACAAGCACGCGAGAAACGGCCCAAGTGGGACTCCCAGAGCCGGTGTCTTGCTGAAGACATGGTTACCAGGGTCTCAATTGGTTCGAAAGAGCAAGAGTCTGTTTCTTAGAGTCTAGAACCAACGGCTAGTAAAGTTGGCTATGAGGATACGCAAGTTGGCTCTGTACAATATGGGAAGATGTGCTCAGCGCGAATTTCTACAAAAATGAGTCTGTAAGTCTGGCAGCCGGTGGAATGTAAAACCTTACAACTGCTTGACCTATTCCGATGCCTTAATCGAATGTACCAAGCCGTTATTTCCCACGGGGCCAACTCAACGCGGAGGATTCTCGGAATCACGCAAGAGCAAAGCTTTGCAGGTTATCAGCAGACACGATTGCTGGCATATCGGCTCAACACTATCGCGTGTATGGGCCATGAATCATACAGATAGGCTTACATAACTAGGTAAAATAGCAATTCCACCAATCGCTTCTCTATGGTGGAGTTTCGAAAGTCATATTCAGCAATATTATTAACCGCATATGGCGTGATGATTCAATCTGTGTTGAGCGCGATTATTAATCGCGATGGCAGTGACTGGCAGTTGATCCCACGAAAAGAGACAAAACTGCAGAAACGCAGGCTATTTTTGGGAGCCGAATCCGATTGCGAACCAATAGAAAGCCGGAAGACGCCCCAAATGTTTTACACCCTAACTCCGACAGTCAAAGTCAGTAATTTTTGCCTTGTCAGGCTCGCGGCAAGCAGACATGGGTCGGCCGCGTGTAAGCAATATTGAATACTCATATTGCGGCCTATCTCAGGAAAAGATGCTTCTGGATCTTCTCTCATCAGCCTCCACTGGCTGACGTTTTTCTGATGCCTATTAGGCACAAAGGCGTGATCTACATGCATCAGTCAAGGCCACAATTCATTTCCTGGCCTGCCAGCCCCTTAAAGACTATGACTTGCAATGATGCTAACGACAGCGTCTTACCCCATGCTCCTTCTAGATTAGACTAAATTTTCTCGATTGAAAACACCCAATGATCAATCTTTGCCAGAAACAGGTGTATTCAGCGAGAGTCTAAAAACACAGGGCCAAGTTACACCAGGCGTTCTTAGTGGTGCAGTTAGTTTGAAGGATTGTGATGACTTTTTGTACCAACCCGAATCAGCAAGTTTTGTCATTGTATCGGATTGACAGTGTAAGAAAGCTCTGCTACAAGGCTCTGTCGCCGGTAGGGTACAGTACCAGTTGGATGGTGTGGTTCACTTAGTTCCTTGACCCGTGAAACCGAGATTGGATCTGTGCTTTTCACGACCCATGTAAAGGTTGAAATCAAGCATGACCGACCTCCATGAAGGATCTTTCACATTTGGTAATACCGAGGTATCATTTATTTATCATTGTGTAATAATTTGTCATTGTGTAATTCTTCTTCCCTCCATGATTTAGCAAAGAGAATAAAACAACAAAGTTAACAAGCTGACTTTAACACTCAATAACGCGTATTGTACTAAGAGAGTTCAAGGCTGTATTCCGTACACCTGGTGGCTCTCTGCGCATTTCGTCCTGGAGGGAGTGTCTCATTCCAATCTTACTCTTTTCACACCCCCTCCATTCGCCCGTCTGAGCTAAACCGGCATTACTTTCTTTGACCCTTGGATGTAATATTTGACGATCTTGCCACTACCCGATTCTGATATATCATTCAAAGGGACACAGACCTAATGTCTTTTCACCACCACTTCTCATACAGCACCTATAGGGGTATTGCAACACCATGGCCAGGTAGCATCTACTATCCCAAGAGACAATTAGTACTCTCTCATATTAACATCCAGAATTCAGGTACGCTACTTATTTGCTGCCGTAAGAGACTCCACACCGTTATGTGAGATATATAAGCTAGCACACAATGTGAAGGGGAAAATATATTAGATACAGCTTTGCCAAGTCCAGGGTGTAACGCATGGTCCGGATTAGTATGTCTTGGGATTCCACTTGATCCTCTCAGGAATTCTGTTAGTAACAGAATCTCATAAACCACCTGCAACGATTGCCTCGTGTTTGGTAAATTAGACGGCGTAACCCCCCAGTCTTCTGAGCCAAAAACGAAGTTAGCCGCATGAGAGACTGCATGATCGTATTGTTTTCATGCTAAAAGAGGTCTCAAGGAGAATTTCGGGATACGATTTATTTTCAGCCCTGAATCGGCGATGTAAGACTACTCATCCCGGGGAAGTCCGACGCCCTCTCCTTTTCCTGCCCTTCGGATTCTTTTCCATTCGGATTACCCCAGACCCTGCACAGAGTATTGATTGCTTTGTTCTCCCCATTGTGGTCAGATAGCTCCATCCTGAACCACCGTGAAAAGAAGCCTAACTAGCAATTTGCGTATCATTATGATGAGATAACCTCCAGACTATTCAGAAGTAGCATCGTTTATCAATCATTGAGGACGTATCTTTAACTTCACCACAAGCTAAAGGAGTTTGATGAATCTTTTGTTAGACTTCCTTTTCGTCTTTAAATATGGCTTCATATTTCATTATATGATCATCAAAGCCATACCAACGTCTACAATTTTGCAGAATTATAACCTAAGCAGTGAGGTTGGCCGCATGCGAAGTCACACTGATCCTCCAAACGTACTAATATTGCCTGTAGGAACGAGATTCATTTACGAGTATACAAGGCTTCAACGGCGAGAAAAAAAATGCATCTGGGAATGCGTCCTTTGTCCGCGTTACGCGCCCTCTTTTCGTTGTATCAGGGCTCACGACAAACGATAGTTAGAAATACGAAGGTCAACAGAAACCAAATTTGATCAGTAAGAGCGGACGAGATGCCAACAAAACAGCGCCCACAAGCTGGATTCCTTGCGAATTGAATATGTTGGTCAATTATTATCCATTGGTGTGTTGCTGTCTTGCAAAGCAGGAGTTCTCCCTGGGATCGATCCCATAAGAGCTATCTACTCCTCCATACCTGTATCAGCCCATATAATACCTTCAAAAGCAATACATCCACTCAATGAAACAAGTCCAAGGTATTTAAACCACCGAGATCTGGACATCTCATGGGCATATTCCAGCTCTATGGTGGCTGTAACATTCCATGTGAAATAGATGTATTCAACATCAAAAGCCGCCGCGCCGTAAAAAGAGTGACTAGAATGGGGGGTGTAGAATATTAAATACCTGATATTACCCTTGTACTTGTCATACAACGCAAATCGATGGGCCTTGTTGAAATATCTTGTGACATAGTCTCAGATTGACTTTTTGAAGGATAAAAGATTCGTCATCCTCAAACTGCTGCTGGAAAATTTTGAAGCAATACTTTTCCACAAGAAATATAATTGGCGCTGCTTTCATGATGCTGTAAACCAATGTCACACTTGGTCGTGCAATTTGCTTTCATGACTGACCAAGTTCACTCTCCTAATTCGGACTCTTGGCGTCGTTTGGGAAGGGAATCATATCTGCCGTTGACAGCGAGGGAGAACTTCCGAGTGTCTTATGTTGCTGTAACAAATTTGGATTGCTGGTGTTTAATACGTGGCGAAACACAATATTATCCCTTTGGGTCATAATGCCAAATTGAATTGGTTAACGCTGGATATGGGACGATATCACTTAACGTCCACATGTATTGACCATTGAATATGTAAAATTGTCCCGAGAGGACAGCATGATTTTACTATGTTGCTTATTTTATATGATTTCCCAGCTAGAGGCTTTATATCTTCCAGGAATGGACCCCAAACAATGTCCACAGAAGCACAATTTGTATGCCGATTCTCACGGCCTTTGTCGCAAACAAATGCCGTAGGATCAACTGCGAGCCTTTGCCAATTCTTATTCTGAGTTTGTAAAACAAACTTGTGTGTGTCGTTCTTAATCTTCGAAACTGGAGAAAGTATTCTGAGGAAAATGTCGCCCCAGTCGGCATCGCCTTGTGCCGCAATATCTCCTAAGAAGCCAAGGGCTATTCGAGTCCTACGGCGAGTATCCAAGGTAGCAGTAAATGCATCACTATGGGGGTCTAGAGAAACGTCTTGTATCGCAGAATTTGGCATCGGAAGAGCATTGATAGCACGTTCGCTGTGATTATTTTATACTTCACTGTTGATTGGTGGCGATATATCTTGAAAAAGCAGGATTCTACTTTTCACTTTGTCGCCTCTTGGATGTTGACGATTCGGAGATTTCGCGGTCACTTAGTCGGTGCTTGGATAGCTTGACGGAGATTGCGCTATCATAACAAAGGCAATTGGGGAAATTCGGTCTGTATCGGAAGCAAAGAACCGCTGACTTTAGCAAACGAAGGACTTTTCCTCAGAATCTGGGGTAAAATTCGGAAATTTGGTGTTGTTGGTGGTTTGGGCGTCAGAATCACGTCTGCTGCCGCGGCGACACCAAGCAGTCGCTGACTTCGACGAATTGGAGGCATGTTCTCAACAATTAACATTCACGAACACCTACAGAATAGGAATTTACATTTTCTCCTTTATCACAACTACGAGCCAAGGTACTGAGCAAGCGAAGGTCAGAAAAAGCGAGACTAAAAAATAAATACGTACATACATACATTTAGTAATATAAGCACTTAACTAACTCGTAGAACGCCTATTCAGCCAGCACTCGAACTTTATTATATAAATATAGTAGCAGTTACTAAAAATATGTAGATATAGTAGCAGTTATTAGAAAGATGTAAATATAGTAGTAGTTACTAGAGAAATATAGATATAATAGCAGTTACTAGAGAAATATAGATATAGCAGTTACTCCTTTTGTAGGTGTATGGTTTAACTCGTGGGTGTTCGAAGTCTTCCCGGTCTTGCTTGGATCTCTGGAGGAGGATTTTCCACAGCATCGGACAAATCCAATTTGTTTCGCTCGCAAGTCCTTGGAATGGTGCAGACGGCATGTAAGTCACAGTACTCACGAATATATACAAGTAGGAAGGATAAAATGCACGAGTGTAATTACTCCCAAACAGCAATCACATAGTATAGTGGAAATTATTGAGCAGAGGATGCTCTTTCCCATCGCCAACTGTTTCGACATCACATACTTCGTCATTTGACTCTAACACTCGTGGGTTAAGGAAAGGAAAGAACATGAAGTAATGACGATTGGGATTTGGATTAATCATTAGATACTCTCTTTATGATTATGCTACTGGTAATTTCACCTTTACTCTCTCAAATTAAGGTATCTCTGCCTCCATCTTCAACCCTCACCAGCTCGCGCATCACCTCTCATCTCACACGTACGCCTCATCACCATATCTTCGTCATAGAACGCTGGAACTGATATTCTTTCAACTTACTAGTGATTTGCGCTCGTTCTCCCCAGTTGGGACTTCTCTTTCGCAGTCTCCCCAGTTGGGGCTTCTCTTTCGCAGTCTCCCCAGTTGGGGCTTCTCTTTCGGAGTCTCCAATCTTCACCAACCCAAGCACCCGCTTGCGCTCCACCACACTTGATCACAGGTACGCCTCATCACGCAAGTCTTCATCGCAGTACGCTTGAACTGATATTTTTTCAACATGCCAGTGATCCGATTTCGATCTCCTGAGTCGGGGTTTGTCGTTTCCCATCTTCAATCTTCGCCAACCCAAGCAGCCGCTCACGGCCCACCACATTTGATCACAGGTATGTATCATCACCCAAGTTTTCGTTATAGAGCGCTTGAACTGATCTTTTCAAAGGACTCTCGAACATATATTTGCATCAGAACCATCTTTTCACCGAACACCATGGCCTCCTAAAGCAAGGAGAAAGAACCGATGCCGCCGCCGCCGCTGGCATTATCTCTCGAAGATCTTAACTTAAAATTAAATAATGCTAAGTTACAGTAAGCGATTTCTTATATCTGCATTTACTAAGTTTAGGTAATATACTTTACTTAAGAGCAGCAGGAGGAAATATATAATATTATTAAGAGTTATAACTATGTTAGAGTACGTATAGTAAAGATAGCTTCAGCCTATAAGCTATATAAGCAGACGATGATTAAGAGCAACCCAGCTTTTACAAAAAAAGAAAGATTAGTTATTGAGATGATTACTATTGCTCGGACTTCGGCAAGCTCGTCTATGCAAGCAAGTCACAACCGGAACACGGCTCCTTGGATCTACGATAGAGCCAATTGACTTATAGATTAGATTAAAATAATCTCGATTAATGTCCACCCAACATTATCATTTGCAACCGCCCTCTGTCGGTCTTTACTGGTGGAGCATCTCATGCAGATGTGATCGGATGACGCGTCTCGAATATCTACCCTGCAATTGACAGAAATGCTGCGAGCTCCACGATATTTTGGTGCTTCACTAATTGTGTCTCATATACCTATACGGTTCTTGATCCTCGTTTGATTTCCAAAAAAGGTCTTTGAGAAGAACGGGGTGATCGGAAGGTCTTCCTGAATAGTGATAAGAATAAGCTGTCGTCGGTTAGTATCCAGGCAATCAGCGCATTATTTGTATTCGATTGCTACGATCGGCGCATCATAGCGGGCGCAATTTACAAAATAATACTCCGTACCCAGAAGTTCAACAGAATTTTTCTTCCTTCTTCTAAACTTGCATCAGACTTCTACTGCTAGTGATAACTTCTTGTATGGATCGGACTTTGGGGGCGCCGCCGCTTCTCCGTGTACTCGTATGCTAGCAGCTAGCATCTGACTGCACTACTGTACGGTGTGTTGAAAGAAGAAGAAAAGTCCCGAAATCCCAGCTGTGACATTCTAGTTCAATAAGCATTACTCCGAGTTACTGGGTCAAAGGCACGCGGAAATAATCTGGATCTTTAGCTGGCATACGGCGTCGGAGTTGGCCGAACGCTGTGTTCAGGACTTGTATACCATATGAGGCAAGTGATTCGTGCTGGTGTCTTTACTAACACCAAGACAGAATGTAACGCTGTTTGTGCCTTGCGTTGGCTTCAAAGATCAGGGGATTTCTTGACAACTACTAGTAATTGTACTTCATACTGAAGGACCATAGCATTAACCCCCGTATCATGGTTGTCAATAGTATCTCAGGCAACTGGCGGCCGTGACATCATACATAGTCGTGGCGGTGGACATGCAGATTTGTTCGAGGCCTTTCATGTCAAGGTTGGGAATGTTACAATCCCCCGGCTTTTCTCATTGAGCTTGCTGACGTCTTTAGTTCTTTCGGAGATTCTCCTACAAAAATGGAATGTCTAAAGTACTGTGCTTCGGTATTTCCGCCATAGACCTGGAGTCACGAATGGCGGCCTCTTAAATGATTGAGCAATTGCGCAAAACATGGCTATTTGATGGTATGCTAAAATCTTTCAGCGGTTTCTCCAGGCTGTCGTTTAGCAAGGATGTCAATCCTGCGCCCAGGATCCCCTGTCCATAAAAGGCTACGCACGTACCGAGTTCCAGTAATATGCAGGTGTCAGCATTCAAGAACGAGTGAATGAAAAGGAGAACCAGCAAGCATTTTGGCCTGTCAAAACCATATTCGGAAATTTCAGCGCTGAAAGTCAATTGGCCTGATCAGAATGTACAACGCAAGGGAAATGACTTGTATCACTGAACCAAGGCAAATCTATTCGTCGGACACGGCTGCTGATCCGGCAGTTACCGGCCCGCCTCACAGGCGCCACACTGGATACTTGGAAGCTGGCCAACGTCCACTAGAAAGCGATTTAGGGCGAGTCTATCTGGTGGCTAATGAGATACGATCGAGTAGGATTCAGATTCAAAGCACGCGGAGTCGTGGCTTTACTACAACGCGAGGATTTATTTTGTAAATGAATACAGTAGCACGAAAGGATAGAGGTTGACATGTCTCGCGGTGAATAAACAAAGCTGACTTCAATTCGCACCCGTGTCTTTGTCCACGGCATATGAGCCGACTGAGATTGATCCGGTCAACTGATCACGGGAGGGTTCCGGATACAGGTAACCTGGGGGTTTCTCTTCCACGCCTTTGCTATTTTGGGTATGCTTAAAAATCTAGGCCCGGTATGATTGATGATGTTCCATCAACAACGGTGAGTGGCGGAATCAATATTCTTGGCAGCCTTACCGCAACTTGCCGCTGGAACGTGCTTCAATGGCAAGATCACGTAGCATTCCGATAGCAGCCTGTACGTCGAGATCCTGGAAACGACCAAGTGAGCATTTGACAAAATATTGAACTCCGATGCCGAGCTGCCGGAGCCTCCACTAATAAGGAAGTAGTAAGTCTTGGCCAACTGGTTTGCTGTCATGCGAAGTCGGGGTTTGGGACATATCATGCCAGTCCTCGCAGTATCATTATTAGTTGTCAAATTCTCCAGACAAGTTCTGATGTGGACTTAATAACCCTTGTCTTACTCAGAAACGCCGATATCGACTCTTATAATTTTGCCGAGTACTAATTCTTAATGCTCCACAGATCCTCAAGCTAACTGTATACTACTTGAACAGAACCCTGTCAACTCTCACAAGGACAAAAGAACTTTGTCAGATCATGGCCCCTTTGTTTGTTTTAGGCACATCGGGGCTTTACTGCTTTGAAGAGGAAACATCGGCGTTATGTTGGATCCATTATTATTCTGAATGATGTTCAGGAGAGTAACGTAGTCTCAACACAAGTTGCGGAGCTGCTATGGTAGAGTCTCAGCGGCAAGTTTTGTCTTCATCTTTTAGTAAAGAAATCTGCCTTGTAAAATACATCTTGAAATAAGTTGTTAAGAGTTAATTACTCCTCCAATCACTACGCCTACGTAGGTAGGAATCAGGGCGATCCGCTCGGCCTTGACGATTGACAACTGCCGTAATCTGACACATTAGCTGACGGAACTCGTTTTGTCCGAGTACCGTACGAGTATACCTCACTATTCACATGCTGAAATATCCACCTGTTGTCAAGAGATGTCTAGGGCTTACACCATCACACCCCGGGCGGGACGGCCCAGGAACAGATGCAGTGTGGATCGTCATCTCGAATTGCCACTACGAGACAACGTAACGACGCTAGAAACTCCGGCCTCTTCTACCGTAGCGTAGTAGAGTGTAACCACATCGAAGATTTGAGCACCAAGTCCGTAGAACCGGGTCCGCCAAGAGACGGCATCACCTCGGTATATACTTGGGCCGGCTGGGGATAGACTTCTAGTGCTCAAGTAAGAGTGGTGAGACACGCAATTGAGCCGGGTATAAGCAATCTTCGTGGTGATACTATCCGCACTCCTATCCCAATGGCGGATAGATGGGGCGTGGGACCCGCGCGGAGGATGCTTGGATGCAATAGCTAGTCAGGAGAGCCTTGTTTGTACCCCATGGCTGTCAAGTTGGAGATCCATTGAGAGAGGGAAAAACCCTTTGCCAGAGGTTGGAATAGAGGGTCCGGATCAGTATATAAGGAGACGTAGATCTCGACCTCTCTTGGGAAAACGAACCAACAGCAGCAGCAGCAGCAACAATCAAGCACTCATCCTCTTGATAGTCCCAAACTGCACAGCAAGATGCATCTATCTACAACAGTCCTCATGGCTGCCGCCGGAGCGGTGGCCCAGTCAACCGTCGACCTGTCCGGCCTTCCAGCATTCTTGAAGTCGAGCTCAGGCACCAACTGGCCAACACTCCTCAACATTGGCCAGCAGATCTGGAATGATCCAGAAGTTGGCCTGGACGAAACTCACGCCCACGACCGGATTGTCAGCTACTTCTCTTCGGTTGACGGCTGGACTGTAGACGGATCGGCTTATGCCGACGCCGACCTCCCTACTGCATTCAGGGCCGAGTTCGACAACCGACCTGCTGGCTTTGCCGGCGATCTCCCTACCGTCGGCTTCCTGGCCGAGTACGACGCTCTGGTTGGCATTGGCCATGCCTGCGGCCACAACCTCATTGCCCTCAATGGCATCTCAGCCGCCAAGTTTGCCAGTGAGGCGCTGACACACTTCAACATCCCAGGCCGCATCATCGTCATCGGAACCCCTGACGAGGAGAACGCGGCTGGCAAGTTCAAGCTCAACAACTTGGACGCCTTTGCCGACTCTGACGTCTGGCTGATGGCTCACCCAACCACAACGAGCGCCATCCAGCCCATGAACGCCCGTCTCAACTACTTTGCTACGTTTGTTGGCAGCACGCACTCCGAGGCTGTTGCAAACGCATACAGTGCCCTGAACATTGTGCAAAACCTGAGTGGCCTGCCCGGCACCAGTTCTAGCGCCGTTGGTATTGAGAATGTCGGCGTCTACGCGACCAACATTGTGCAGACCATCATCAAGCTTGGTGTTGCTGGCTCGGACCTTGCTACCGTCTCCAAGACTGTTTCTGGCATCCTTGACTCAACCTATCCCAATGTCACCTTCTCCGCTGCCAACGACGATAACGGCGTTGCCCTGACGTTCAACGGACCCGGTGGCCATGCTTCAGAGGCAACCAAGGGACCGCTGGTGCTCTCAGTCAACACTTTCAACGCCCTCAAGAACGCTCCTGGTGTCTCATTCTACCTCCCCAGCAACACGACCGCCACCGAGCTCGACATCACCATTGACATGCGCACTCGCTACACCACTGATATCAACACCGTGGCCAACTTTGTCAGCGCTGCTCTCGGAACTCTTCCCAAGAGCGTTTCTCACGATGTCAAGTATCCGGCTCTGGAGGTGACGCCCTTCCTTGGCGACCAGTTTGTCAGCATCGTTGGAGGAGCCGACTATGGACTGACCAACTTCCCCGTCAGCACCTTTGCTCCCGCCTCAACCGATGCCTCGTGGGTGCAGGATCCTGTTCTCAACGCTTCTCACAACCTGACGAGCGCGGCCAAGGCAGTGCTTCACGCCAACTATGGCATCTGCACAAACCCCTCGGGTGCTGGCTGCGCTTTCAACCACGAGCCCCTCTTCAAGGCCTTGGCCAACACCGACTTTGCCTACGCTCAGACGGAGATTGTGGCCAGAGCAGAGGCTCAGCTCGCAGTGCAGCTGCTGGCTGATCCCGATCAGATGGCGGAGGCAACCAAGATTATCTCACAGTAATGGGCTGGTGACAGCGAGTTGTGGATCCATAATATGTATTACTCTGTCGGAATATGGGAGTCCCCCAGAGGGAAGCTTGACGTGAAGAACCGAAATGATAATGTAATAATGTAGATGATATAGAGGCTTAGACCAATAGAGAATCACCATGCTTATGGTATACTTCAGAGCTTTCGTGTCCCATATCGTGTGACTGATGATTCGATTTTAGTATGTAGTTTGTCAATGCCTGATCAAGCATAGCGAGGCAAAGGGTTATGTTCCACTTTATAAGCGTAATAGCTCATCTCGACGCGTCCTTGTTGACGATGCTTTAGTTACAGATGTAAAGATGTAGCTGCTTCTGAGTTATCGAGGCTATGGAACCCGCATTACCTCCCTTTCTTCCGTCCGTACCGCCAAAGACGTTTAGAGATCACCTTGGATCTTATCGTCTTAACTCAAGTAAGCGAGTTGATGGCATGATACACGTATTTTGAGAGTTTATGCATGAGAGTGAGGGGGAGGATAGGGCTAGTCGGTGGCGTCCAACTCTCCTATTCAGGCGCCCTCTAGCGAGCGGTCAACATGGGTTAGTCGCCAAATGAGATTTAAGAGAGATTGATCTCATTCACTGCAATTTAATTTTGACGGCGGCTTGGCTGTCGCATTGCATCGCGCCTCGATGATGCTGTGTAGCCGCCCGATTCGATTCAACCACCCGGACGCCTGTGTCACCCCATTGAAAGAGTGTGGGAACCACGAGACAACGATTTCCTCTCCGGACATGCTCAAGAACTTGCGGCCATGCAAGCTGGGAGTTCCGGTCTTTAGCGCGACGGGTCACAAAGGTTAGCAAAGACCTGCCAGAGAACGACACGTTGCATTGGTGTGGGTGCTAGGCTCTTGCTGATCTGGTGAGCATTCATTTCGTCGCATGTTGGAGACAGAAAAGAGGAGAGAGAGTGAGTAAACGCGAATCTTGGTGTTGCACTGAATATCTCGCAACTAAAGAGAGTCCATGTTAAACAGTGAACACCTTGGTTTGTGTCTGTGGTTCCCCAATTCGTAGTTCCAGTAGACTTTAAAAATTGTCTCTGTCTCTCTGTGACCGGCTGCAAACTCAAGCGGCTCAGAGCACATGGCCGCTGTTCACGATCGGTAAGTAGCGGGCACTCCAGAGATTGAACTGGGGATTCGTCATCCCCCTTGTTTTAACCTCCAGACAGGGAAGGGATCGGAGAAAGAGCAGAATCGATTCAGGAATAAAACCCGAAATCTGCAGAAGAAACAAATGCACGGCAGCGGGACGGGAGGACCAGCGTCCGGCTAACTTTTCTCACAGTTAGCTCAGCCGTCAATGCTACTGCGAAGTGAGCATACTCGTACATGAGCTCCGTAATCACCTCCCCGTAATACGATTACTCCTTGCTAGACACAACTGCTCCGTCGCTGTGCGTTGAAAAGCTGCTAAAAGCCAACAACTGCTCGTCGGCCTCTTCCTCTTCCCCACCTCTGTCATCGAACCCCCGGCTCCACGCCGATCCCACCCTCAGCCGTTCTTCAATCATCTTCATCGCCGTCTTCATGCGGGCTGGCCCTCTTTTCACACTCCTCTCCTTATCCCCGTTGGTTTGATGTCGCACATACATGTACATACAGCAGCATGAGCAACACACTGTTGGCCGGCTCGATCGGATAAGTGACAGGCGCGCCTGTTTGACAAGCGAAGCCAGACAAGTGCCTGAACTCTTTTTGCTTGGCGACGCAACCGAGGCCAAGCCAAGGCTGCATCAGTACTGCATCGGCGACCCTAGCTGCGGCTGTCTCGTATGTTTGGACACTGAGACGGGGGGAAACTCGAGGCTTTCTGAGGGGACGAGACCTGGGACTGCGCGACACGACGCACGCGCCTGCAAGTAAACTACATATGCTTACTCGACCATTTGCTCATCTGCATACGAAGCACATGTTTTGACGCTCTGCAGTCATACAACGAGGGACATCATTGGCGGACTCCGGGCTGGGCGGTGTTTGCTCCTGCGGTAGTAGTATTTGTATGCGGCGCGTGCAAGGTTACGAATTACCATATATATTCGGGTTTAACCATCTAACGCCACTGGCCGCTCAGCTATTTCACTCTCACCTGGTCCTTGTTCAATCGCGCTTAAACGAGAGTCGGAGAAGAGACTAGGGAGACCAACTGAGCATCAACGAGAAGGGGACTACTAAGAGAAACTGAAAAAGAGAAAGAAGAGAGGGATAGTCGAAATAATAACGCGTTTCGCTTGTATCAACGAATCCATGGATAAGAGTCCCGGACAAAGCCCTCCAGGAGCGGCTGGTGGAAGCAGTCAACAGGAAGAGCACGCGGCGGAAGGCATCCTCCCAGCTGATCATTGGCGAGAGGTTAGTGCTCTCCGAGCATCTTCAGACAAGGAAACTTATGCAAACAGGTTTCTCAGCGAGAAGGCAACCGACCCGAAGACGACGACTACGACGACGACGGCGATTCTGCGCTTGGTTCTGATGCTGGCAGCTCAACTGCTTCGATAACCTCGAGCATTCTGCAGTATCGAGAGATTCACGGGCGAAGGTTCCATGGCGAAACCGGGACAGCGCAGTACTGGTCAGTGGACGCGTCTACCCCCTATGAGGCATTGAATGGTAGCTTGGAAGACGGATACTGACTTGGGGCATCTGGCAATAGGCAATCCAACGACGAGGCGGCGAATGAATCGCTGGACATAAAGTGAGTGTGGCAATGCTAATAATATTCTTATCAAAGCAAGATACAGCATTCATATGGACGCGATTCGGAACTAGAGCTGATCAGTGCGTACGATAGTCATCATGCTCTTACTATGGCAATGGGGGACAAGCTCCTCATGGCCCCATTGGTCCAGGAAAATATCAAAGTCAGTGCCTCCCTTCCTCAGTATTTCAATGTGCACCTTTGCTACGATTAAACTGACATAAGGTATTTTGCGATTAGAAAGCCCTCGATATAGGCACTGGCACAGGTTAGTTGCCTATTTGCAATGTTCTACTGGTGCCGTTCTTTACACCCTGAAGCTGACTTTTTCTTCCAACAGGGATATGGGCTATGTGAGAATTAACACCCACAGCGGTCTCGCTGCATAAATTACATACTGACAACGGATCTCCGCAGTGATTTTGCGGATGAGTATCCCGATGCTCAGATCATTGGCACCGACATTTCCCCCATTCAGCCAACATGGGTACCTCCCAACCTCCAATTGTGAGTTTATACCAACAGTATATTTGTCATTCCCTGCAGATACCTTCCACTCTAGCATATCTGTCTATAAAAGATGACTCATTTGACAAATAAAATAGTGAAATCGAGGACTGCACGCAGGATTGGACATTTCGCAGCCAAGACTTTGACTATGTGCATATGCGGTGGCTCCTTGGCAGCATTCAAGACTGGGATGCCCTGATGCGGCAAGCATATCGCGTACTGCGACCAGGGGGTTACATTGAGAGCCTAGAGACTTCAGCCATCATGACGAGCGATGATGGCACTGTCACGGAGGAGTGCCCCATGGGACAATGGGGCAAGTTCTTCATCTCAGGAGGCAAGAAAATTGGAAGATCATTTACTGTTGTCGAAGACGAGACACAGAGAAAGTCGATTGAGGCAGCCGGCTTTGTCGACATTCAAGAATTCAATTTCAAGGTACGTCGACGCCTTGATAATCAAAATATGAATCATGTCACATCTAACAGCGTTGAACTTGCAGATGCCGATAGGAGGCTGGGCAAAAGACCCGAAGCTGAAAGAGCTCGGGCAAGTCGCACAGATGGTCCTTGAAAGAGACGTCGAGGGCTACATCGTCTTCATGGCAAACACGCTGGGGTGGACGCGAGAGGAAATTCTGGTGTACATCAGCATGCTACGGCGGGATGTCAGATCGAAAAACTTTCACGCATATTATAATCAAAAAGTGGTGTGGGCACGGAAGCCATTGGATGGGGAAAAGCGATGACACCCTTTTTCATTTCAAGCCATTTCTTTGTTTTTACGTTAGCTCTTTCTAATACCAGGCGTTTCTGATGTGATGTGTAGTGCATACGAATCCTTCTGATCAACATACGAACTCGCTTGTCTGCTTCTTGCATTCCTTTTGTTAATTGGATCGAATACGAACGCCGTCCATGTATGCTTTTGACCACTCCGTCTGCTGCACGTCAAGTGTTTTTGCCTTTATATGCAGTGCTGTCTTTGCTGCAAGCACAATTAAGCGAGGCACCTACGTGTTGTCAAGTTTTTATGGACACCAATGCATCTTGAATAAACCCTAGGATCATTCGGAGGTTTCGCACATCCTTATTGGTAGAATATCATCTGTGACAGGGTTATCGGCGACAGTAGACTCAAAGGATGCTCAAATCCGACTTCACGGGTTCCACAGCTGCTGCACCAACGGCCGTTCAACCGCTTTTGGTATGCTTGTTGCTTTCTCGCTGCCGTGTGGCAGTGGTAGCGGTCATGTACAGTAGGCTAGTCTGCTGGCTCCTTTGACCTGTAGAACTTGCATGCAGATACGTGTACGTGGGGCGTTGTTGGAATGATACCTGAACAGGCCATCGAGATGAGAAATGAAGTGATATTACAGCTCGATGAAACAGTGACAATCGAGTAAATGCTGTAAGATTATAAGACTACAGTATGCGAGAAGTTGCATAGATGAAGGTGAAAAGTCATTGCATGAATCGTCGTTTGTGGAGTGGAACTTGTGATGTGTGTTTTGCATCCGGCACTCAGCGCTTTGTCCCTTAGCACTCGTTGTGAAAGCGCAATCAATTCTCTCCAGGCTCATGCTCACTCACATATCCCAAATAAGAAACCTTTTCTCATTTTACTACTTGTTTAAGAACATGTCAAAAGCATTGATGCTTCTTTGAGTGGGTCGAGACGCTGTCAATGAAACGCTCAGACGCTAATAATCTCTAAGCTGAACCTTTCGGCATTTGACACCCCAGAGCGAAACAGGCATAGAAAAGCTAGGACCTGCGGTTAAATCATCATCTCTCTTCATCTCTTTATTTACAAAAGTCAAAGCTCTAACCCCAGCCCCATCAACATGAAGAATCTCGGTCTCGAGCCTCAAGTTGGCCTTGTCAGGATAAATTGCTCGGGAAATAGCATAAATCCATGAGCCACAAACCAATAGGGCGGCAGCCCCCCCACTAAAACTTGTCAAATTAAACATCGAATCGAAAGGCGCGCCTCATTCAAGTTCTGAAATGCTCTACGGAGTATATCTTGGATACAACGCAAGGCTGTGTCGAGGCCTGGTGGAGAGAACGCGGCGATATATCTGCACAACTTCATACAGGACGACGCAAATTACGAGACAACTATCGACCATGGCCTCCGATAAGCCAGCCGGGACTCACCTGGCCTTTCACCATGACGGAAAACTGCTCACTTTAAAGACTGAGTTGCTATCAATACGACCATTCGCTGCGGTAGAAGAGCAAAACCGCGCCGTTTTCAAGGACGCTAGCGACGATGACTACGTTGTCGTGACCAAGGAAACCATCTTCCATCCTCAGGGCGGTGGCCAGCCATCTGATGAAGGCACAATCTCAGCAACCACGTCGGAGGAGGGGCAGGCTCCCGTCTCTATCGACATCAGAGCAGCACGCATGGACGTTGTGAATGATGGTCTTGTTCTGCATCTCGGCCGTTTCAAGGATCCCTCAACAGCAGGAAAACTTCAGCCAGGCGATGTCGTCGAGCAGGCGATTGACGCAGAGAAGCGCCTCCTCTACTCACGGCTACACACTGCGGGCCACGTTCTCGGATCAGCCGTGAGGCATCTGCTCGAGAAGGAAATCGAGGGCTTTGACGAACTCAAAGCATCTCACTTCCCCGACAGCGCGGCCTGCGAGTTTCGTGGTCTGATCGAGGGCAAGTGGAAGCAGCCGATCCAGGACCGAGTCGACGAGTATCTTCGCCGCGCAATGCCGGTAGAGATTGACTTTTGGACTGAGGACGATTTCAAACGAGAGGGTCTGGAGCGTTTGATTCCGGACCGAAGCCTGCTGCCTCCCGGTGAGACCAAGTTTCGCGTGGTGCGCATTGTAGGAGCTGAGGTTTATCCTTGCGGAGGCACACACGTTGACACGACGGACCTGTGCGGCGCAACGACGGTGAAGAAGATTGGGAGGAGCAAAGGCATCAGCCGCGTCAGCTACACGGTTGCTGCTTGATGGGCGATTTGGGAGACCGATAACGGCATGACTTGAAGCAATAAACGGCCACTGGTATAGATGATTGCATACGTGCATCTCGACGCATTAGATACATGGATAGGGGTGATTAGACTCTCTTGGCATGGGAAAATAGAACGGATAGGCCGCAGTCAGCCGCAGTCAGCCGCCATCGCGATAATCTCTACTGTTCCTGTGATGCAAAAACGTGGCGTTGAAGCAAGTTGGCCGATCTAGCTGCAATCTCCGACCTCGCTCTAGAACACAAAATAAGTTTCCGGTAACAACGATCGCCCCAGCAGCATCTACTAGTAGCATCTACATTCACGGGTATCCAAATGATAAATCTCCTATCAGGGAAGGCTGCCAAATCCGGACCATCGCAACCCTGGACGCCACAGCCGCTGCTAGAGATCCTGAAGCCATCGCTATTTTCCAAACCACAAAAGTTGACGATAGATTGCCTTCTTGTTATGGCTAGCTGGCGGCTTGTGCCACCGAGAATCTCCTCAAGAGTTGGAGACTGACCCGCACTGTATGAGACAACACGGAGCGTGCCACAAGCCTCTTCGGACCATCCCCGCATTCGTGACATCGAATTTCGATGTTTCGTGGGGAGATGGAGAGAAGATGGGACATTTCAAGGAACTTGGATGTAGAAAGCGAGTTTGCTGTAGATTGAATTGCCCGCATTGAGTTGTTGAAAAGTTTCCATCACTATTCGTTGTTCAGTTCTTCCAAGCAAAAGCACCTCTGCAGTATTTCTCACAGCCAACATCGATCATGGGCAGCGAATTTCCCTTCACTTTGGCCGACTCCAGCCTCGGCCAGCTAGATTGTCTCGTCGATGGAGAGTCTGTTGTTGCCAAGTCAGGCAAGCGCTTCGAGGTCATCGATCCGGGCTCTGGAAAATCTTGGGCTTCATGTCCAGACTGCCGCGAAGAGGACGTTGATGCTGCGGTCCAATCATCACACCGGGCGTTCCAGAGTTACTCCAAATGGACGCCCAGACAGAGAGCGCAGACTTTATTGAAGTGGCACCAGGAGATTATCGCTGCGCGAGATGATCTAGCAAAGATTCTGGTTCACGAGACGGGCAAACCTCTTTCAGAAGCCTACGGCGAGATCGACTACGCCACCACCTTTACTTGGTGGTTTGTAGGCGAGGCAGAACGAGTTCAGGGATCCTCCATCGTCTCGGCAATTCCAGGTCGGAGGGCGGTCACAATTAAGCAGCCCGTTGGCGTTGCTGCTGCTCTTGTGCCCTGGAATTTCCCCATAGCCCTGACTCTCCGAAAGGCGAGTGCGGCTCTGGCTGCTGGCTGCACCATGATTGTTAAGCCTTCTCCTGAGACGCCCATCACGGCCCTGTCCGTGGCACGGCTTGCATTGAAAGCTGGATTCCCCCCAGGCGCACTCAATGTGCTTACAACGAGCCTCGAGGGCACACCGGGGCTGGCCGAGGCACTTTGCCTACATCCACTGGTTAAGAAGGTGACTTTTACCGGCAGCACTAGAGTCGGAAAGATCATTTCGGGTCTATGTGCGAGAAACTTGAAGAAATCTACCATGGAGCTTGGCGGCAATTGCCCTTTCATCATCTTTGACGACGCCAATCTCGACCAGGCGCTTGGACAACTCATGGGGCTGAAGTGGCGACATGCAGGCCAGGCTTGCGTTTCGTCAAACAGAGTCTATGTCCAGCGAGGCGTATATGACAAGTTTGTCGACCTCGTCGTCAATGCTACGTCTCAGTTGAAGATGGGCCATGGCATGGCTGAAGGCACCACTCTCGGTCCAGTTACCACTCCAAAGAGCCTTGATAGAGCCGAAGACATGGCCAAAGATGCTCTAGCTAAGGGAGCAAAGCTGGTGTTTGGCACAGGGAAAAGAGATGCATCAGGTAGCGGAGGATATTTCATGGCGCCCACAGTCTTGACAAACGTCACAGACGACATGCTCATGAGCCAAGATGAGATTTTTGCGCCTCTCCTTGGATTCTCAGTTTTTGATACGGAAGAAGAAGTTATTCAAAGGGCAAATAACACAGCCATGGGCCTGACTAGCTATGCTTTTACGAAGAATGTGGACAGACTTTGGAGGCTCTTTGAGCTGCTAGAGGCAGGTATGGTTGGCTTGGTAAGTTATTTTATATGGGTGATATGATGTTGGAGAACCATTGCTAATGTGAAATTGTACAGAACACTGGAAACAACTCCTCCGCAGAGGCACCCTTTGGAGGCATCAAGGAAAGCGGCTCAGGCAAAGAGAGTGGAAAGGATGTGGCGATTGAGGAGTTTATGATAACAAAGAGTGGCACATTTACTATTGAAGGCTTGTAAATAGGGTTACTAATATAGATGTGATTCCACAAATCTTTCCCCAGCGGGTTTCTATGTCTACGGGACTGGATTCTTTGAATGGCTTTATAGTGACTTGGTGAGTCTCAGGCTTTCACACCATGCTATACTGGAAGCTTATAAAGCAAGCGATGCATCTTGCTAAATACCCAACTTGTAATTTGAAGTTAAGCAATCTCTATATCCCCACTCGCTCTGCTATTACATCTGGGAAAAGGCATTGATGACTATTTCATCATGATGAGAGAAAGTTGTCGCCCCAAAGCACATTCAATTGTCACAAATCACCAGCCGTTTTAATCCATCATTGCATTTTTATTCTAATCTGCGTCATGAATGGTGAAAGATTTTACAATTAAATGCCCCCATCATACGCATCGTCCACCATCCACCTCAAGATTCACTCCCGTAATAAATGCAGCTTCATCACTGGCAAGATAGCAGCAGGCGTTGGCAATGTCTGCCGGTGTTGACGGTCGGCCAAGGGGAACCGTCGCCACAAAGGTAGATATATCTGTAGATCCCAGGAAGAGATTGGTCCTATCATGAAATAGTCAGTAAAGGGTGTAAGGATGATAGCCTTCACATGTACTCACATTCCAGTGACGCCAACTACCGGAGAAACGGCGTTGAATCGAATCTGCTTAGGGCCATATTCAGAGGCCAGAGCCTTGGTAACAGTAATGGCAGCTCCCTTGGAGGCGCTGTACCATGCCAAACCACCGCGAGGCCGAATTCCAGCTGTTGATGCAATCTGGATAAAGTTTCCGGGGCGATTCTCCTTGAGCAAGTACGGTACAACGACTTGTGTCGACATATAAATGGACTTGACATTGACATTCATCACCATGTCAAATTCCTTTTCCGTTACATTCTCCGTCGCTTTGTTTGAGTAAGATGCACCGGCATTGTTTACAACAATATCTAGCTGTCCATATTCCTTGATGGCCAGCGCCAATGCAGCTTCCCAGTCGGCCTTTTGAGTGACATCGGTGCGAATAAAGGCACCGCCGAGCTCAGAGGCAACTTGCTTTCCGGCGTCTTCTGAGAGATCTGCGACGATGACTTTGGCTCCTTCTTGGGCGAATTTTGTGGCAATGCCTCTACCGAAGCCAGAAGCGGCGCCAGTGACGATGGCAACCTTGCCCGCGAGACGTGGTGATGACATTTTGATCTCGATTTCTGCTTGGAGGGATTGTAATGATGGAGACGCTTATAAGTTTACAAAATGAAATAAGTAAAGACAGAGATCTCCAACGAGAGAAAGTGAGAGCTGTAGATGCAAGACTTTTTGTCTGATATCACATCATGTGCGACAATGAACCCCTCTCGTTACCGTGACCTACAAGTGGTTCATCTTCAACATGTCAATCCGTATACAGTGCGGCGTCCCTTGAGCCAATTTAGATCCGCCAGCTAGGGCCATTTCTCTTTGCCTTTTAACCAAGGAGAACTCGTGGTTAAAACCGGCCGTGTGGAGAAGCTTGTTGAAGGGGCGTCTGCTTTTGCCTCTCCGCGGATGCGGGGTTGTCCGGGGGGTTATTAGTTCAATGTTCTCTGCGGGACGATGATGGATTGAGTAAGAATTATCTTGGAGCTGGTTCCTGTGATCACTGGAACTTACCACTTGATTGGCATGGGTATTGGAGCCGTGATGGAACATTTCGTTTGAAGAGCCGATCTCGGATCAGGAGGAACGCTGACATCAGGGCCGGTGAGGAACTGGAAACCATAGGCCTAGAATGTGATGTAAGACGACCAGTCGATACCAAGTCGGACTTCTGTTATTGCACACGAAAGAGAAAAGCAGCAAAAAGTCACGGCCCGGGAAGCGTCATTATCACTCATTACTTCACTTCCATACTGTCACCTTAACAAAGTCAACAACTACCCGGTACAATGGCTCAGACATTTCGCATCCTCGTTCTCCCTGGCGACCATGTCGGCCCCGAAATCATGGCCGAAGCCCTCAAAGTCCTCGACATCGTAGAAGAGTGTCGGCCGAATCTCAAGTTTGAGCGCACCTTCGATCTCGTTGGCGGCAGCAGCATCGACAAGCACGGAGTCCCCGTGACAGAAGAAGTTCTCGACAAGGCCAGCAAAAGCGACGCTGTGCTATTTGGCAGCGTGGGCGGGCCAGAGTGGGCAAACGCTTCTCCCAACCCAGAGGCCGGCATTTTGGGACTTCGGCAACGGTTGGATGCATTCGCAAACTTGAGACCGTGTGAGATTCTGGTCCCGTCTCTGCTCGAAGCTTCGCCTCTTAAGCCGGATATCGTCAAGGGCACCAAATTCATCGTCGTCCGAGAAAACTGCGGAGGTGCATACTTTGGCGACAAAGTCGAGAAGCCCGAAGTCGCATCAGATCTATGGGTTTACGAGCCCCGAGAGGTTGAGCGCTGTGCCCGTGTATCGGCTGCTGTTGCTCGGATCCTGGGGAAGAATGGCGACGGCAAAGGCGGCGATGGTCCGGCCATTGTGTGGAGTGCCGACAAGGCAAATGTCCTTGCCAGCGGAAGACTCTGGCGCAGAGTGACTCAAGATATCTTTGACAGAGAGTTTCCGGACATTGATTTGCGCCATCAGCTTGCGGATAGCATGGCGATGCTAATGGTCAAGAACCCTCGCGGCTTCAACGGTGTGATTCACACGGACAACACCTTTGGCGATATTCTGTCTGACATTTCTGGTGGCATCGTCGGCAGTCTTGGGACGCTGCCGAGCGCGAGCATCTCCGGCATCCCAGGACAGGGAAAATGCAATGGCATCTACGAGCCTGTGCATGGAAGTGCGCCTGATATTGCTGGCAAGGGCATCGTGAATCCCGTTGCGCAAATCCTTAGTCTGGCGATGCTTCTAAGGTACTCGTGCGTGCTTGTGGACGAGGCGGCGGCCATCGAACAGGCTGTTCAGACAGTATTTGATTCAAAAGAGGCGGGTGGACTCGGTATTCGGACAAAGGACATGGGAGGTGAGGCTGGGACAAAGGAAGCTGGTGATGCCATTGCTGGCGAGGTTCGGCGTCTCTTGCAAGCGAGCTGAATTGGACAAGGTAATGCTCTGGGTTCTTGGTAATGCTCTGGGTTCTTGGAAGATGAAACGACAATACGAATAGTTAGAAACAAATAAACTGAAGCAAGGGATTCGTATTCAGTGCAGAGCGTATCACAGCTACCCGTAATTTACTACGTGACTCTGAATATCAACAGCTTTGAGCAAACGCCAGCTGCCGCAGCAATTGTGATTGTGCGGCACCATTCACTTCCACCACCTGTCAAACGCGCTGCCCACAACTGTGGTGTTTCATTGGCTTTTCCATCTGATCTTTTCGCTTATCGATTTTTTTTCCTTCACTAGAATCGTGCTGTTTTCTCCGGTTTCGCGTTTCGCCTTTCCTTTTCTCTTCCTCTCCATCTCACGTCGTTGCATTCCGTCACGCCTCAACCACCAGCATCTCTCGGCAAGAATACCTATGACCTAGGTATGTATCCAAGCTCGTCCATCTCTGTTTTCTCTTTTTCTTGTCTGTCTCATAATATTAAAGAGTTCACAGGTCGCCCGCCGACATCCATCGATCAACAATGCCTTCGCAGAGAAAGAAATCGATGATCATGCTGTCGTACAAAGACCTTTTACGACCACGCATCAAGGGTGAACCCCGGCAGCAAGTCAAGAAAGGAGACCCTGAGTGGGAAGACGGCATCAGGTGTATAAAGGCATATCATTCCCAAGCCACTATGTTATCTCAGGCCAACTGGCAAGAGATGAAAGATATTATACGGAGCTGCCGCTACGTGATCACTCCATCGACCAAAGATACGCCATCAAGGCACACACTCATGAAATCCCATAAAAAGAGCATCAAGCGAGGGAAGGCTCCGTCCTGGCCCATTTTCATTATTCTGAAGACTCTGTACGGCCCTGCCTTGCCCAGGGAGTATACAGAATGTATTCGCAAGGCCTTTGGCACAACGGAAGTCAAGGACCATACGCATGAGTATTTTGCACTTGACGGTGCCGAGCCTGCCGAGCCTGCCACTACTGAAGAGGATCACCAGAAGTCTCCTTGGAAAGATGAGATCTTGGATGACAAACCCAAAATCTCCAAAGAGACAAAGAAACGTGACGCATCGGCTCTGGACATTGGAGATGGCAGTTCTTCTGCTAATAAGCGTGCAAAGGTGGCAGGCGCTAAAAGCGTCTCTTTGACTGTACAAATGACCAACGCTATCTCCGAACAACAGGCTGCTGAAGAAGGGGGCTGTGAGTGCACGGTTGGCAAACTCTGGGAGATGATTGACAAGAGGTTTGAAGCAATGCGAGAGGACCTCGAAAGAAAGGAGAAAGAGAAGTCTGAAGTTCAAACTAAGGAGCTTCAAGTGGTGATGCGAGAGGTAGTAAGGCTTCATGGAGAAGCTTTGATGAGACTTGCGGAGATAACTTGGCAAAGGCCTGCTGCTCCTCAGAACGCCGACGTTTGACACCAGTCGAGCACCAAGTGTCTCGTGTGTATTTGACTACGTGGATATTGAGAGTCGTTGGACTCTTCTCGCTTCTTTCTTTTCAGTTTCTTTGCAGGATTCGTATATCGACGGGCTGCAACCCTGGTGGTAGTTTCACATGGTTTGACCATGGATCCAGGTAGTTTACCGAACTCAGCTGTGCTACAGTTACATCCGTACATTTCCCTAAATGACCAAAAGTGTTACACGAGCTGAATTAAATCTTATTGATCTGTTTATATGTAGTCACTTTCGTCAATTTCACCCACCGAGCTGGTCCACTATGAGTCGACGCTCTTGATGAAGTATTGATGTGGTGGTTGATGGTGCAAGGACCAACGACATTGCTGATAAGCTCGGTGTATATACATGTACCTACTTGACTGGGAATATGGTCTATACTGCGTATACGTAAGATGAGATGCGCAGACTAATAGATCGCATTATCAAAGCGTGGATAATGTTGGATAACCTTGAACGGGTGAGATAAGTAATTTATTAATGGAAAATACCGTAAACTGAAGCATAGTGTTATCGGTCAATGAGTGTAAACGCATTGAAGGGTTTGTGGCGGCGGAGAGAATATACGCTCTTTAATACAACAACATCCGCACAATTGATGAATTATGAGCGGAATTACTTTGTTAGACAATTCTTGCAATATATTTCGCTGCTTTACTTTATTTATACTATATGTTACATGACAGACGCATCTCTGAATAGGTAGGCAATCTTATTTCTTACGCAGCCAAAGCTTCTAATACCCGCCCAGTCATGGCCAGAACCTTTTCTTCCTCCAACCTCCGCGCCACAAGCTGTAAGCTGATCGGCAGCCCATGCATCAGATCGGCGTCATCTACACAATTCACCAGTTAGCATCGTCTTAATAGTAGTTCGCATAAAATAAAAGGATGATACGCACATGTCTCGTGAATGTCTTTGCATTCGCTGCTTAGCGGAGCGTAATCTTCCCGGGGAACATCGATGCTTCGATCTACATCCAGCCCGGTAGGGAATGATACGGCAGAGTAGTCAAGCACATTGTAGACACCAGTGTATGCAACTGTTGTTGTTCATCTCATCATTAGCAAGCAGTACACACAATGCACAAGAGGTAGGGCAAATAATCGCATACCGTGCTTAAACGTCCCGCTCTTGACTGTGTTGAATGGTACTGTGGGCAGCAAAAGAGCATCCAGGCCAGCCTTGTTCCATCTATCCAAGTAACGATTCTGGTAATCGGTCCTCTCTAGGTGAAGCTTCCACATCTCCGCCGTGCCGAGTTCCCTTGCAACGCCATAGGGAGCCATCTCATCCCTCAAGGGCTCATCAGTTGGCTCAAGCTGTGACTTGATAGTCCTGCCGCCATCGGCTACAAACATGCGCTGCAGCAACAAGGATCCCTCTTCCTGGTCAGCATGGTCCCATTCCACAATCTCATGACCGGCGGCCTTGAGTCTGGCGACTGTGTGCTTGAGTGCACGAGCCACTGGAGCTGTGGGCTGAACCATGCCATCGTGCCACATGACGCCGATCCGGAGCTTTGAAGGAAGCTCTGGCTCTCTCCAAGGAATAGGCAGGCATTTGGGGTCTCTAAGCCAGGGCTGGGCGTCAATCACGGCCTTGCTATAGAGCTTGACGCCGTTCAGAGTCGGGGCTAACGGGCCATTGACAGATGCAACGGCTTCTTGGCCAGCCATGCCAGATCTGCAGTTTCGTACGGGGAAACGACCGGACGAGGGGCGAAGAGTGAAGATGCCTGTACAGGCAGCTGGGATTCTAAGCGAACCACCTGTTTTTATATGTCAGCAAAGCATTCTTTCGTCCTTATTGTTGGCACTCTGAAAAATGATGCGCCTACCGATATCTGATCCAACACCAACGGGGCTGCCCTTCATGACAATGAGCGCAGACTCTCCGCCAGAGCTGCCGCCGCTAGTCGTCTGTCTGTTTCTCGGATTCAAAGTGCGTCCAAAGACATTGTTTACCGTCTCAGCAATCATCATGGCTGTGGGAACATTTGTCTTGACATAGAAAACGGCGCCAGCCTCCGCTAGCACTTCTACCAGCGCTGCGTCTGCCTTGGCTGGATCGCCGACGTGCACCGCCATGCCCACTGTAGAATCAACGCCCTGGACGTTGATGTTGTCCTTGAGCGAAATAGGAAGGCCGTGTAAGGGGCCCATTGGTTTGCCTGTTTCAGCAAAATATTGGTCTCGAGCGCGAGCCATGGCGATGGCGCGATCGAAGAAAGTCTCGGACAAGCAGTTTGTCTAGACTGGGTCAGCACAGAACTAGGAAGAGTATAGAGCAGAGAAAAGACAGGAAACAAGAGAGACAATAGGAAGAAACTCACAAGCTGGTGCGCCGCAGCTGCTCGCTTGCAAAATGCTAGAGTGACATCCTCCGACTTTAAAACACCCGTCGCCAGCTTGGAGAGGAGCTCTTCAATAGTCGAGTTGGTGATGGCCAACTCTTCCTCTGTGAACCACCCAGACGTCTCAGGCCAGCCTGTCACATCGTCTTGTGATTCTGGCGGCATCAGGTTCTCTGGGATGCGCCATTCCTTGGGTATAGAGGCTTGCAGCTCGCTGCGCTTCTTTGCGCCGAGCTCCTCCCACGATCGCTTTGCGCCACTGGCAGCAGCATTTACACCGTTGGCAGCAGCACTGCTGGCGCCGTTGGTGAGGTTGGAATCTCCAGAGACCGTCATGTCGACTTTGATCTTTGTTTGCAACCTTCTTTGATGCCAAGAATGTTGTTTAAAGAAAAGACAAAGATGAGGCGTCTTAACAGAGAGAATATGTCCAGTCACTTGGAGTGGCTTGCTAGACGGCAAGGATAAGGTTAGAGTCGGGGCTTATTGCTTGACCCGTCGCCCTGGGTCTAATGTATCCTTTTTCTCTCGTCTCTCTCCTCCCCCAAACCGTTCAAAGATGCCAAGAAACAAGCCAATAAATCCGCCAGACCCGATGCCGGATGTCCTGTCCGTGATACGATAAACCCGCATGATTCCATTTCGTCAGGCTCTACTTACGATGGATGGCTTGAGGCTGGTCCAGTGCGGGGTCTCTCGCATCCCCGGGGTCAGAGGATCCCGTGGATTTGATACCCATGGGTCCGGTTGCCGATACGAATGCATGCTCTTTCGAAACGAGCAAGAGGAAACTAATTCATCTCCAAAAGGTGGACCAGTGTGCTGGGGGGGTTCCGATACCTTGATTATGCCGTTTGCTGGAGCAATGAAGCGCCTTCTACTCCACCAACTTATCGCGCCGCATACTTGAGGAGATGCGTCGATAGATTGATTGCCTGTTTCGGCATGGACGAGTTCAATATGCGGCACCACGTTAAGGTTCATATCTTTGGATGTGGAGTTGGTGAAGGGGAGGGGCGTGCTCTCAACTAGCCGCTGGTGGCTTGATGCCATGCACCCCAGCTTTTAGTTGAAGATATAAGAGATGTGTCGACAAATGGTTTGTCGGGTTGATATTGCTGATAGGCACAAGTGCGAGGCATTGCTAATCTCTTGCTCATCTTGTGGATGGATGGTTCAATAGTTGATACTAGCACCGGCAGGAGATCCAGTTCTGTGCTCGGGTCCCAAAGCTGAACATTCAGCTGAGCAAACCCAGTGACAATCTTTTAACTTGATCAGGATGATAATCAACCATGTCCATGGGGCTGGGAGCACGGATCTGCATGGGATGCACAGCCAATGACGGCGCTTCAGGCCGAGGAAACCGGTGAGACCTGCTTTAGTAGCGTTAGCGCATCAATTATATGTTAAAATGTTTGTGAAGTGAATGATGGTGTAAAATAGGAAGGATAACAACAGTGAATGGATATCTCAACATTATGTAGCATGTACACGTATGTGATTGCTGGACTTGTTGACCGATGCCACATTGCCAGGTGGAGGCAAGAGAGTGGATAGCGGTAATAGTGGTATTCTCATGTTTTGATGAGTTAGCCCATAGACCGTTATCTTCGGTATGATATCAGATAATATCAACATGAATTATGGTAGCACAATTTTGACACTTTGGGCATGAATGAAACTGCTGTTAGTTGGGTGGTGAATTACACCGTCACGAGCGTATACACACTTAATGGTTTTTAGGAGAGAAATCATTACAATATCAACATCGTGCATGATTGCTCGACAATCCTTCCATGTACTATTGTAAAATATCCATAGACACAACTCGCTGGTTCCCGTTCCCTCAGCAAGACCAAGTCAACATGATTCCCAAATCCGTACCAGTTGTAGCGTATTCCCTTTTTAAACATCCCGTCAAATACATCATATATATCCTTCCAAAAGAAACTAAACTAAAAATCGCTTTCATTTCGCCAAAACCCAGAAATTCAATCGTTTATAGCTACGCCAACCCTTTCATCTTCCAACGCTCTTCGCATCTAGCCAAACCATCCGGATATCGTCGAACGCCTGCATGGTTGCAATTATGCCAGTACGCTCGTATAACATCACACTGTTTCACTGTACTCGCGTTGATACCGGCCAGATATGCCGGGACAGCCATATGGATGTAAAACTGTGAAGATGATGGCGTTGCTGCAATGATCTGGCACGCCCGGTCTACCGCCAGAGTAATAGTGGCTGCCTTGGATATCGCTGCGGGTTCCTCACTCACTCGGGTCAGCACGGCAATGACTCCCGCGCAGCGATAAGCGTTAGCTGAACGATCCCAGTCGGTAGTGCCTTGGTTAAGCTTGAGGAGCTGCTCCATAGCGAGAATGGCGCTGTTGGAGGGATTAGAGGCCACTTCGCCACTTGCCACGCGCGTAAAGAGCTGGAAAGTGTCGGCTGGACAACCGACCGTTCGGAAGAAACTATCCGTCAGGAGGTCGCGATGCCAGCTCTCAAAGATGAGATCCGTCGTCCCCCGGATGATACTACCGGTAGTGTCGAACCAAACTAGACGAACCACCATCTCGCCCAGACCGGTGACACTCCGTGATAACGTGTCCAACTCGGCCCGGCTCTTGCAATGATAGTCTAGCAGCGATTTGGCGCCATAGAGATGTCGCTGCCAGTCGCCGAAGCCACTGTCGCAAACCTCAAAGAAGGCAAAGGCCGCGATACCGATAAATGCAAACGGGTTGGTGGCCTTTAGCGTATCTTTGAGGCTCATGAGGGCGTCCAGCCGGTATCGCGCCATGGCCTCAGACTCCCACAAGTCTCCGCGGCCAGTCGAGGCTCGAGCCGGATGACCATCGATACGGGCCTGGACAAAGTCGCGCAGCCGCGAGATAAGGCGCAGGGCCTCGACGGACAGATAGTGGTTGCTCCGCAGCGCATCGCCGTCCAGCGAGATGATTTGCTGGCACAGCGACACCAGCGGCCGGATGAAGCTGTTCTGGTCGGCCTCGGACCAGTTGATGGGCTCGTCGCCGGGGCTTGAGACGGGCCGGTCAGGCGGCGACAGCGAGGAATCCGCCGGGCGATCCGGGGTGTGACCCGAGTCGCTGGATCGCGACAGCGTCGACTGCGATCTGGCCTGGCGAGGGCGCGTGATGATGGACGGGGACGTGGACGTGGACGATAGCGAGGCATCCTTTGCGGACGAGCTGGCGCCGACCCAGATGACTCGCTGCGGATAGCCGCCACACGGCACGCCGGCAGCGATACACTGTTACACATACATGGTGAGCATTGATACTCGTATTGATGGATGGGATGTCATGTCATGTAATGCCAAGCAACAAGCAATAAGACAAACAAGGGCTTGGATGAGATGAGGGCATACCCACTTCTCCGCAAGAGGGTCTGTTGAGATCGCACTTGACGTCTCTTAGCTTGCAGCTGCGACAGTCCCGATCCCGGCGCATGCCACGCGGCTTTCCGACTGGCTTGTTGCGCTGCTGAAGAACCCCATCCTTGGTGTTGGAACTGGAAGCCATTCCCAGCTTGCTCGATTTGGTAGGTTGTCAAAACGGCAAATCGGGAAGGCAACCAAAGAGGAGGGCGGAAGACAAACGACAACAAGGGCGTGGGGGAGGGGGGGTGGGCGGGTGTGGATTAACAAGGGGAGGAGAAAGAGGAGAAGGGGAGAAAGAAAAGAAGAAGAATGGTGAAAAGGAGAAGAGATCAGGGGATGTCTAGCATCGCGATGCGGCTGGTGTGGATGTGGATAGATTGTATGTATGTAGGCGAGCAAAGGATTTGGCCCGTCTGCGGGGGTTGCAAGGAACCGATCTCGTTATCGCAGCTCCATAGTGCGACTCTGGCTGGTTAATTGCTCGGCAGCCTACCGGAGAGAGGCAGCTTCTCCGCATGGGCATGGCAGAGAGAGGATAAGTTTCGAAACTAACAGCCCGTCATCAGCAACGAGACTCAGTACCAGTTACTCGTATCGTCAGTTGCCGAACGATGGAGCCTCGCCCCGAGCCTCGAGCTTGGCCCCCATCTATTTACCCCAGCTTTTTGTCTTCCCTTCCGAAAGAGGGGACGTTTCTTGTGCTTCCCCACGTCTGATTCACCGGCCGGTGACTGACTGAATGACGCCCTCAGCAGGGAGGCTTGAGACTAGAAGCATCAGTACTAGTACAGTTGAGTTATCGAGTTTCCGTACGGAGTAGAATCATGACACTGCATGCCTTGGTACAGCGCTAAAGACTTCCATGCCAAACCGAAACAGGGATCTTAACTCGGCCAACTTTTTTAGTTATAACACCATTGAAGCTCCAACAGCCAGCCATGCCGCTAAATGGGCGTATCTGAGTCTTGATCCAGTTCATCACCGCCCTCACGCGACAGGCCGAAAAGGCGCGAAGCTCGGACTACAACCTGTGCTAGCATCTGGGCATCGTACTAGACAAGATATTGGAGATAACGGGGGGGCGAACTAACAGGCGCCTCTTATCTCGCCACAGCGATAACTCGCTGCGTTTGTTCGTTCTTTTTTCTTATTGCCGGCATTGACTAGGTCCGTTCACATGGACTTTTTTAGCCGACGACGGGCGCTGGAACAAGAAACGACGTTCCGACGGGGGTGTGGCCGATTACATTAAATGATGACTGATGAGGGAGCATCCAGCTCTTAAGATCCACCAAACACCCTCGCATTCTGTGTTCCTGTGATCGACCATCAGAGAGAGAGCATCAGCTGCAAGGTTCCATCACTCGCTGCCTCTGTCTGAAGAAAAAAATTCTTCACAGACTCTATTATCTTGCGCTGAGAGCGGAAACCGGAGGCGGCTCGACCCTCCTCGGCAGTTCAAAATGGTGCACCAAAAAGTCCGCGAATACTTCCATACGGAGTATAAGCCGGGAGAGCGTACGCTGATACGCAAGATTGACTTTTTCATCTTGACGTTTTGCTGTCTCAGCTACTTCATCAACTATGTATGTGTAACGCTCTGCTTGCTTCATATGCACATTGGCTAACTAGAGTCTCACCAGCTTGACCGCTCCAACCTTGCCAATGCTTACGTCTCGGGCATGAGAGAGGACTTGGGCTTTGTTGGAAACCAGCTCAATGTCATTAATACTTGTTTCACCGTTGGGTAAGCGACTGATCTTGTTCCTCTATAGTGAAGACCGGGGGAGTTGTAGAGAGTCACAGACATCAGCTGCTAACAAAATGGTACTCATAGCTATGTTTTGGGCCAGGTTCCCTCCAATCTTTCCCTCTACTATGTCAAGCCGCGCATCTGGTTCCCCTGCATGATGCTCTGCTGGGGCGGCCTCACCATGGTTACCGCCTCCGTCCACAACCCGCAAGGCATCATGGCCATTCGCTTTTTCCAAGGAATCTTTGAGGCTTCTACCTTTGTCGGTACGCATTATATCCTTGGTGCCTGGTATACGGAGCGCGAATTGGGAAAGCGCAGTGGTATCTTTACCTCATCCGGTCTTGCTGGTAGCATGATTGGCGGCTTCATCCAGACGGGTATTCACTCAAGCCTCAACGGCCGCGGTGGACTCGCGGGATGGCGTTGGCTTTTCATTATCGACGGACTTCTTACCATTCCAGTCGCTGCGTACGGTTTCTTCTTCTTCCCAGACACACCCCGCAACACAACAGCTTTTTACCTTACAGACGATGAGAAGGCTCTGGCTGTCGCCCGCGTTCCTGTCGTTGAAGAGCATTCGCCCATCACTTTCCGCTTTCTTAAGAAGGTGCTTTTGTCCTGGTATTGGTGGGGTTTTGTCATGCTCTGGGTCATTGCCGGAGAGACAGAGTCGTTTTCTTCAAACTCACTTCTTGCTCTCTACCTCAAGAGCCACCCCACAACCAAGTACACAGTTTCTCAACTCAACAATTATCCTACCGGAGTGCCTGCTGTTGGCATTGTTTCGACCTTGTTCTGGGCTACACTGACAGACTTCTTGAATGGAAAGCGATATCTTGTAGGATACTGGATCGGTTTAACAGGAATTGCCACTTCCATCATGGTCTTGGTAGCATCACACAACCCAACTAGCTCGCATTCAACCTCGGTAACAATGGCTGCTTATTACTGGGCCGGATCTGTCTATGCTTGTCAAGCAACCTTCTTCGCCTGGTGTAACGACTCGATGAGATATGAAGAACACGTCTTCCGAGCTGTCGTTTTGGCTGGCATGAATCTCGGCAATAACGCAGTTAATGCATGGTGGAGCATCATCTTTTACGGAGCTTCTGAAGCTCCTTGGTTTACTGTAAGTGTTTGTGTTGCTATATCAAGAATGTGTTGCTAACTTCAACTCCCAGCGCGGCATGTGGGCCATGATTGCTTGCTGCATTGCTCTTGTAATCTGGACTATTCTTTTAGCCTACACGGACCGCCGTGATAGAAAGAATCGTGAGCTTGACGAAATTACTGGTAGAATGAGCATTACCATTGAAAGCAAGGAGAAGGAGTAGCGTGGCTGTTGGTTGTTTTCGTTTTGTTGTGCATAGTCAATTTACATTATTTTTAATCCGCGTAACTAATGATATATTCAATAAACGATGGAAGAAGCACATGACAGTTATTTTTGAACTTAGGTACATTTATATGTGTCTTGATCTCACAATATCCCGCGGTCATGCAGTCATTTCAATGTGCCTAGGTACTGGTACAATGAGTCAGTTATCTATCCCCTAATCACACATGTGTCCCATTCCCCCATGTAAAAATAACTTTTCTTAAGTTTCCACTGTTAGTATTGACTTGAAGACTTTCTAGTTGCGTCAGTGTATATTTCTTCAATGGCGAGAGATATCTTGTTGTGATCTCACAATCGCTCGTTGTAGTTGTGGGCCGTGATGATCTGTGACGAGATGACATCGCCGTGGCTGATCACGGTATAGAGTCTTTTGTGAAGGACAATGGCAACAGAGGCGTATCAGGAATCGCATGCAATGGGACCTTTTCGTCGTAATATTGTTGTTTTATCTTCATTTCAATTAGCCTATCGCAAATGGAGAGGACAAGCAACCGCTGTCTTTAACAAGACTTAGTAGTGGCTGTAGTAGGCTGGACATCTACTCAAGACTAATAAATATGAATGTCTAATTACGTCTACAGCAAGCCAGAATCTACAATCTGGTGTCTTTATAACGAAAGGTCTGGCACCTTATATCCCTTGGGATTCCCTCGCATGATAGTGAGCATAGATTTAATACTCACAGGAGGTTGCTTGACCAAAGGGATGAGTCTACTGCTGGAAGATGCAGCCATGGTGCAGAGATTCGAAAAGAAGTCAAGAGACAGGTCAAGAAGGAAACCCAGAAGATGGTCCGAATTCTGAGAGAGATGAGCGAGATGATCAAACTCTACTCTAGGAAATTGCAACATTCGACGGAGTCGGCTTCCAGCGACGAATACGCCCCATCTGGATCAGACGAATCCGATGATGACGCGTAACGAAGGTGGCAATTCTTGACTGGCGATGGGAGATATCCTGGGTGGATATTGTCCCTGTTTCGTTTCCTTTTGTTTCATTTTCTTCTTTATTTTTGTTCGCTTTCTAGGCTGTGGCACTTTCGAAACCTGTTCATCAGTTCACGTTCAACTACATATACAACAAAAGGGGCGACCGGATTGGTGGTGGCTGGCGGTGGAGGATATCTTGCTAGTAAAATAAATTCATCGATTGACATCACTTTCGACACTTGACGTGGTGAACGTATTCAGCGCTTGGTGTAAAGTTGGTTCCGTGACTGTTGAGTCTTCAGACGCATCCACCGTAAAATGCGTTCAACTAGATGTCGACAGCTCTTGATCTACAACTGTGAGTGGGCTAGTATGTACATAAATGCACATGAATGTTGTATGGTACCTCATTGATGAAGTTATGGATGTAATATCGAGTTTGAATATGAGGAGAAGGTTGTTTGATAGAGAGGGATCATCGTGTTAGTTAAAGCCCAAGTGATAATGCCATTAGGCCAGTCATATATAAGTCGAGTCATCACGTAGCTATATAACATGAAGCAACCTAAAGTAGTCCCGAGATTAAATGGAGGAGGGGGGGGGCTGGGAGCGGAATTATCGAGAAGTGGTCTACCCACTGCGTACTCGGATACGATGTCGAAGACTTCCCCGAGAGAAGGAGGACTATCGGTAGTCTTGTCGCTCATTCAAGTTGATCTGTCATGTATTGGGTAGCGTAAGGAATAAAAGATAAACTTGGATGACAGAGATACACGTATAGAAGGAGAAATAAGATTGAACACGCATGATTGGGAGTATTGAGATGTAGAATCACGAGAATGCTGTGAATACTGAGAAGTGATAAGAGAGAAATTGAGGGACAAGAGGAGAATGTAATGGCAAATGCAGTAGATATTGAGAATATTTGGCTTGATGTAGATTATAGATGTATAAAGTATTGAAAAGAAAACTAAAAGGTACCTTCGTTTAGCTGTAGGGTACCGCCCAAGGCTGGGTAACTGATTTCAGAATGCAAAAGGCCCATCTCCTAGCCACGAGCTCCTCCCACAGACGATACGCATGAACCGACAGCAACATGTAGTGATGCGGGACTACATCATGGATCATGACTATGTTAGAGCACGTACAGCAAAGACAGCTTCAGCCCATAAGCTGTAAAAGCAGACGATGAACGCCTTGAAGAAAAAAGGCAAACGTGTCGAGAACTTATCATGGCCCATATACCTCATTTTGTCGGCCGTTTACAAGAAGCTACCCAAGAGGTATATCTACGGAACGAGTTTTATTGGCGATTATTCCAACACTTACCGCACCCTTCTTAGAGGTTCGGACAGCGCCTCTTCTGCATCAGCAAATGCTCCCAATATTTCGCAAAATCCTTTTGCTTCGTCTTCCTCGGCGAAACCTTTTGCTGCTCCCGCTGGCTCAACGTTTGCTCCCGCTGGCTCAACGTTTGCTCCCGCTGGCTCAACGCTGTTTTCTTCGTCGAAGAATGCATGTCCTCCTGCTACCTCGACTAACTCATTCTCTTCGGCCGCCAACGCCGCCTCGAGTTTGACAAGAGTCATGATGCCGACAAATGCTTCTGCTCAGAGCAAAGATCTGTTCCTTACCAAAACCAAGGACAGTAAAGATACTGTGTTAGCCGCCGCAAAACAAAACAAAAAAACAGTCGCCGAAGCAAAAGCATACATGGCCCGAAAAGGCTATGGAAGACCAGAGGATGTCTGGGCCCGCCCCTCGAGACGATGAACAGGACTTGACTGGTGAGGAAGATTCTGACTCCTCCTCTTCAGAGGTTGAAGCCCTTTGGCACAAGAAGCGCCAAGCGTCCTCAGTTAACCGCGAAGACGATCCATCTTTTGCGGCTAAGTGACCACGCCCGTCCTCTAGTGGCAAACCGTTCGACATTGCAACGGTATCAAGTGGCATGAAGCAATCCCAACTGGGACAGAGCCATCAATCTGCTCCTCTCATCACTAATGGATGTTCTTCTAGTCCCGCTATCTTCTTCTAGTATCTGTTACTTCTTCTAGTCCCGCTATCTTCTTCTAGTATCTGCTACTTCTTCTAGTCCCGCTATCTTCTTCTAGTATCTGCTACTTCTTCTAGTCCCGCTATCTTCTTCTAGTATCTGCTACTTCTTCTAGTCCCGCTATTTTCTTCTAGTATCTACTACTTCTTCTGGTATCTGCTACTATCTCTACTTTCTGCTACTATCTCTACTTTCTGCTACTATCTCTACTTTCTGCTACTATCTCTACTTTCTGCTACTATCTCTACTTTCTGCTACTATCTCTTTTAAACTATATATCAGTTGAACGCTTGGCTGGAGTCGATGGCACGGGTTTCGGTGGATGTTGTATGTTGTTTGATTCCATGGCTTCCTCTGTGTTATCGGCCACTGGCTTTAGACGACTCACTTCCAGCGGATTCCTCTGCGGCGGCCTTTAATATAGCTGTAATCTCCAGGTCCATCTCTGCAGCCTTTTCCCTCTTCTGTTGGGCCTTGAACTTCATCTTTAGAGCCGTGTATATGTTCGCTGCGCCCGCCAATTCCAACTTTATAGCCAATGTCTCTTCTGCTTCAGCCTCCAATCTCATCTGTGCAATGTCGTACGTCTTCGCTGCGACGTCGTTCTTCGCTGCGACGTTGTTCTTCGCTTCCCCAACTCTCCCTCCCGTCCCTTCTTGGCTTTCCTGCAACAAAGAGCGGGCGATATCTTTGGCCGCCGGCGAGCCGTTGCCCAAGATGCTTTCAGCCGCCCTGGAGAAAACCGAGTCGTCGCCCGACTCGCGGCGTTCTTCCCTGCTAAGGGGAGTTGGCGATGCTGGACGTTTCTGCGCCGGTTTGCCGAATAGTCCTCCACATTGCATATCATGTGATTGCATGCTTTCCTCTCTGTCCTCTTGTTCTCTGTCCTCGTCTTCTTGGCCCATCATTTCCTCCAACATCGCCAGCTGCCTCTTTTTCTTCTCCGCCAGCTCTTTCTCACTCTCTGCCTTTCCCTGTCGGCTGGACTTCTTCTCAGTCGTCTTCTGCTTGCTCCCAGTGACCTCGATAGGCCCGGCAGGCAGTGTCCCTTCCAGGCGGTAGTATTCTTCTGAGTGGTCTGCAACCACGCTGGTGCCGAATGTCTCGCGGATTGCGTTGACGTATTTCGTTGGGAGAGTATCCTTGTATATCGTACGTAGAGTAGAGTAGCGAAAATCGGCCACGAAAGGCTCTTTGGCGTTTTTTCGATCAACTTCTGCTGGGGTTTGTACAGCTTATGGGAAGATGGTGAACCTTCCGCAGATGGTGGAATGGCGTAATGCACACCTGCGATGAAGGCGCGCATCTCATCGCGTTGCGCTGGCCTCAATCTTGTGAATTGCATGTGGTATGCCTTGATACATTCGATTCCGTCCGCCCACGCGGAGTGACCTTCGGTTATTTGTGTACGCTCGCCTGACTTTTCTTTCTTCACCAGATGGGTATAGGTGAGGAAAAGTAGCAGATACTGGGAAAAGGTAGCAGATACTGGGAAAAGGTAGCAGATACTAAGGGAGAAGTAGCAGATATTAGAAAAAAGTAATAGATATTAGAGAAAATAGCAGATATTAGAAGAAAGTAGCGAGACTAGAGGAATATAGTAATAGTAGTAGATATTGAAGGATTTAAACTGCCTACCTATGAACCTATCGACAAATAAGAATATGGGATATCCGAACATAGCAAAAGCTAACTGAGTGAGAAAAGAATGGGAATATCAAAGTGTAAGAAAGCCATTGAACGCAAAGGAAGGACAATTGGGTAAATCTGAGAAAAGGCAGCGAGGCCCAAAGATTAATTAAACGGTTCCCCAAGCCTAACCAAGGCGCGCTGAACTTACTAGGGACAGTGGCTCAGCCAACATGAAACAGGCGCATCAAGTTTATTAAAAGAGAGGAAAGATACACAAGTGGCCAAGTCCTATGTGTGCTTATAAAGCAGAGAGTCTTAATATTTCCACACCTAGGTATGATAGGGCAATGTTCGATATCTGCAGTCCATATTAAACAAGCCGCTGCAATATATTCTCCCCGCCGCCACAGATCCTACAATATGCTTTTGCCCATTAAATGATAACAATCTTCAGTACATATCCTCTCACTAAGCTCCGCTCAACTCAACTGTCGCCGCTATGGAAACAACGCCCAACTATAGAAATACCAAACCCCGTTTCTTACTAGTCTCCCGGTATAAGTTTACTCAACCTTCCTTGGGATCATGTAAACATTGACCGGACCCTTCTCCCACAGAGAATAGGTCTTGCTTCGATCATCCCAGCCTTCAGTTCCTTCAGCCAGCTTGATATCGTACTGCATTATCACACGAGCCAAGATGAGACGCATCTCAGAGTATGCGAGGCTATTTTAAAATGTTTAGTCAATGGCCTTGAATTACCAGAGTGAACCCACGAATCATGACTTACTTCTTGCCAATACAGTTACGGGGGCCTGTGGAGAATGGTTGAAAGCACTCTCGCCTGTCATTTGCAAATTTCGGATCACCAAGCCACCGCTCAGGAATAAAGTCATCAGGCTGTGTCCAGTAATTTGGGTTGTGGAACAACGGCCACTGCCAAACCTCAACAATGGTCTATATTAATGAATTAGAGATTTTGAATCCCACTTATGAACGTAAATAATATAACTTACATCTTCAGGAACATATTCTCCAGCAATCATGGCACCTCCCTCAGCAGTGAGTCGTGGCAGGCCACTGACGACAGGTGGATACATGCGCATAACTTCGTCAAGAACGGCCAACATGTATGTGAGATGCTGCACACTGGTAATGGTAATATCTTCCGCACTGTTAAAGGTTGTTCGCACTTCTTGGGCCAACTTTGCTTGGACTTCTGGAAAGAGACCTAGGTAATAAGCAGCGGCAGACAAGGCTGTGGCTGTGGTCTCAGAGCCCGCAATGATAAGAATGGAAGCATTGGACGTGAGCTCTTCGAAAGTAAGGGACTAGAGACTTCAATTAGTATGACTTCGCTCATGTATGAGTATACCTCTTCAACTTACTTCTCCATTACGCTTTGTTGTCATTGATGTCATAAAATCGGGGCGGTTAGAGCCGGTTTCGAGACGCTTCTTAACCTTCATGGCGGAGAGACGTTGATTCTCGGCATATTTATTCGATACGCCCTTCGGCATGGTATATGGCAAAATGAATTTCAAAAAGCGTTTAGGGACTATTTTGAGATGTTTGAGGGCACCGATGTAGACCAGATTCTTGACACTGTTAAAGATGAGCTGAACCCAAGGATCGTATGTGGAGTTTTGGAGACAGCCGAATGATTCACCAAAGGCCAAATCGCCTATTATGTCGAATGTCGCATAGTTGAACCAGCGAACCATGTCAATCGGTTGAGTTCCGTTGGCGCCATTCTTCTCAAGAGACTTCATAAGTTCCTCAACGTAGTCACGGATGATGGGCTCCTGATCCAGCATGGCCTGATGAGAAAAGCCGTTTGCCAAGCTCCTTCGGAAGCGAGTGTGATCGGCGCGGTTGGCACCAATGATGTTCGTTACATGTAACTCTTGACGAATAGGATCCTTTCGGTGCTCCGGTTGTCCAGCCTTGCGGTGACCACGAATGTCATTCATAGCATCAGGGTGACTGAAAGACAGGAAGTCGGGAGCAATGCGGACAATGGGGCCATACTTGAGATGAAGATCCAAAACATCGCGGTGGCCCTCACCACTGATAAGGAGGCGGGAGTAGGGGAAGCGAGAAATGGCCGACAACTTGGGGCCGGGAAACTTGCTCAAGGGGTGAAAGTAGAGATTGTAGATGCAAAGCCAGACAAAGTAACCAAAACCCTATACGATAGCACCGACGTGTCAACATGGTAAAAAGTCTCATCACAGAGTTTAACTTACAAACACTATAACAGCGAGTGGAAGAGCCAAGCTGAGTTTGACTGGGATGACGACTTTTCCAGCGTCGTTGCTGATGAGAATGCCCATCGCGAAAAGCTTTCGAATTTACTCGTCTTCACAAAATGCGTTTCCAATGATCGAAAGATGCTATGAGAAGAGGGGAGAAGCGATTGTAATATCTGCCGGTCCATGTAGTAGCAAATACCACTTTATATATAGCGGAGTTGACTGTTGCATTTGCAACATCATGTCGGCGATGTTCCCCCGAGTACTCCCCTACGACATACGCGCAAGCAACCACACACGCAATACTACTACGAAGTACTTCTGTTACCCCCTTCCTCTGTCTCGCGTGCTCCATTTTGCGATCGACTGCGGAAAATCTGCTCTGAGATCGGATATGCGGCCGCGGGCCCATCTCACGGGAGAGTTTAACAACCCGCAATGCGTCCTGCAGTAGCCACCACAGTATTGGCCATAAGAATGGTTCAAAGGGGGGCGCTGGGACCATATCCGTGGAAACTCCTCGGAGTCAAAGCCACACGCATTGCTGTAGGGAGGAAATATATCACCACCCCTGCACTTAAGCAGCTTTAATGTAACCTCCCGTGGCCTGCGTCTGGCTACTCCGCAGTGGGGCGGAGACACAAATAGCTTGCTTTTATTTCTTTTACGTGTATCGAAAATACATACTTGTACGAGACTCTGCATCCGCCTCGCACGAGACAATGTCGTGTCGAGATGTGCGGCTGCGGAAATAAAGCTGGCGGTGCCCCATGATAGCAACACCAAGTCCGCTTTGCCCCGTAATGTGCGGAAATACCTGGTGATGGATGGACATGTAATCAGCGCCTTTTCAGATGCGGCCGAAACGGCGATATGGCCGTCGGAGAGAGTTCCATCCGTTGCATTCTACCGCATGAAGTATTATTGCATGGGGTAAATACCTGCATAGATGACGCAACTGGAGACACTCTCTCTTTTACTTTGCTAATCGAAGGCATGATAATACTTGGTGGGCAGTGTTCATTAGGAAGCATGTGACAGCAAGTCTGCAGGCACTCTATGTGTGATTCTAAAACAAGTTGGTTTTGGCGATGCAACCTTCACAGTAGATGCAAAACCATTGAAGGGGTTGAACAAAGAGAGAATTTGACGGATAACTAATGCACGAGCGATAACATAAAGATTAAGAGGTAACTGGGCGAGTCAGCATTACTTGCTCACGTTGTCAGTTGCGACTCAATAACAATACCTGTAATATCGCTGATAGTTTACAACTTTGCTGATTCAAGTTCAGCGGGTCAATGCTAGGAAATGACTTGACAACACTAATAACAAAGCGACCAATTACAATTCATAGTAACCGAGCAATGCAGTATTCGCTCGAACGTCCATGCAGGCCCTGGGATCAATACCCAGTCCAAAGTGGAGGCTGGGTTGTCAAAATTGGGGCGGGAGTTTCCACCCCGGTTGTTTTAAAAGTTCCGTGGAAACATTACCTTTTTGTACTACTCCGTACAAACGAAGTGATCGTTAGAGTTATAGGGGCATGAAGAGTATTTATAAGCCCGATTTGTCACCTTGAGGGTTTATGTGGAAGCAAATTGCTGTCGCGACTTCGTCCCAGTGCACATTTGCAATCTCGTCGATCCCACTGCCAACGAGCTTTAGGCCAGATATGTTTGTTAATGCGCAATTCGGGGTAAACTGACAGAGATGAAGACTATTCAATCTTTCTGTCAGATTTGCATCTACTTAAATCCATGAGTACACATCCAAGAGTAGTGCTCCCCTGTACAGTCACAAAAGCCGCATGTAAACAGAACATATATCTCTTTGTGAGAGTGCAATTATCTTCCAGGTTGTTCGAAAAATAGATTAGCGAACCAGCAGTGTCTATGAGCGTACTAAACCAGATCGAATGCTCCCAAGCTATTGGTCTGTGAGGCTAACAGTTCTCAGAGCTCTGCCCTAGCACAGGTTTGACGGTATTTAATTTGAGTATAGTGCCTGGAGAACTCACGATATAGCTGCCTATTTAGTTTAGAGTCATGGATGATGTTTGTTTTGGTTCGCCTCTTTTCCACCCGGATTTGCCTCGACACTATGTCACGTAACTAATGCAACTCCTCCTATTCTTACCCTTGGTAGTCGTATCTACCTAAGCAACCCTATCCTCTGATTCGGCTGCGGCCATGCGATGTTTTCGTGTCATTGAATCTCTATCATGTATTGAAAAATTGACTAATTTGTCAAGATCGCCAACTGTACTCAGCTTTTTACTGAGCCTTATTGAGCTGGCGCCAGCAGAAAAAAAAAGGCGAAATTTGTTGATTGGGTACCTTGTTACTAGGCGAAGATATGTAGTTCTCCAATGAGCGGATCATCCGTTACGCGTATAATACAAGACAAATAGGACCACCAGAAAACTACTATACCTAGTATAGACCCGTAGATCTGTAGATTTCCGCCTTCAGATTTGCTCGTCAAGTATTAACGGTTAGAAAAAAAACACGCAACGCGCTTCCCATCAGTAGGTATGTCGCATGTAACCACCGTCTCTTCCCCTCTCCCGCAGGCCACCAAAGACTTTTGTTGCTGATATTGGGTTGGGAGGCACCAAACAAATAGACGTTGCAGACTCGTCCAGGAAGCTATTTTCTCTACAACGAGCCCGATAATGAGTATTTGTCTCCATATCTCAATCTAAATAGAGCTTCACCACAGTAAACCGGTATGAGAACATCATATGACCAGAAACATATAAATTCCTGAGTGTTGAGAATATCCTGGGTTGTCTCACAGCCAGAGGGCATCAAGAATTTCAGGTCAAATGGCTAGGATATCTAGATTCTACGCAGATTCTTTGTGAAAGTACAAACTCGATATCCGACAGTTGCTGCACTAATTTGATGAAGTTCGACATGTATGTATGTCGCACACCTGGGCAAAGGGGACGGACAGCTGGCAACGAGCGCCGCATCACTCTTGACGGCTGTCCCCATCGCCCGGCAACGAAATGCCCAATACTCGAATGCCAATTGGCTCTTTCGTCTGATCTTTTGTTTTGTTTTCATGAAAAAATTTTCCTTTTTTCCTTTTCCCCCAAACGCGAAGTTTTCGTTCACCCACATCACCTCACACTTTGACGTTGAACTCCTCCGACATCACCTTTCAAAGTTGAACTCTACACTCTGACGTTGAACTCCTCCGATATCATTTCCCAAAGTTAAACTCCTCCTAACGATACCTAAGCAATCCATCCCGACAAGGTCAGACGGCGCGTCACAGCGAAGATGAACGACGTCGTAGCGAAGATGAACGAAGTCAAAGCGAAGATGAACGACGGCGTAGCGAAGATGAACGACGCCATAGCGAAGATGAACGACGGCATGGCGAAGACGTTTGATGCAATCGCAAAGTTCGGCGCCGCCTCAGAGAAGAATAAAGCGGTTGCAGAGACAATATTAGAGGGTGCAGAGATCATATCAGAGGCCGCAAAGATAAAATTAGAGGCCGCAGAGATAAGATTAAAGGTCGCAAAGATAAACTTAGAGGCCGCAAAGATGAACTTGGAGGCCGAAGAGAAGAATGAAGCAGCTGCAAAGATGGACTTGGAAACCGCAGCCATGTTGAAGGCCGCCGCAGAGGAATTTGCCGGAAGTGAGTCGTCCGAAGATGAGTAAAATCCTTGACGAGGATGTTGGGGGAGGGCGGGTTTCTGTGGTTTGGTATGGGGTATATTGGGCTCTAATGATGCTGTGTTTCTGTCAGGCTAAGGCCTTAGATGGAGGTGGAATGATAATCTACAGTTTGCGCGAATCCCACGTTGCCTGTATCCAGTGATGTCTGCAAACTCCCTTAGACTTGATCCCTTCACGCCCCAAGAACGATATGCAACCTCCTACTGGACATAATGATCTTATGGCAGGTGACCGAGATCCGACGTAGAACGATGGGATCAGATGTATTCCAAATTCAGGACCGTCAAGCAACGAGGGCGAGTCTGTGGCAATAAAAGGACATGCGCAATGGGCTTCAAAACAACGCGTAGGACAAGGCTGCAGAAGCCCGCGATCGAGAGAGAGCCGGAAAGCCACCCAAGACCCAGTTGTGTCCAGTCTAGCGCGTATCCCTCTGAAGAATCGGACGAAATTATGCGAGTTTTAAGAATGAGAAAGTCCTTTATCCGATCTGATGAATGCCACCAAAGAAATCCACATCGCTGCTGATCCTCATGCGCCGATCGAGTGTACATGTAGCTACCTACATATACGTGTGCACTGCCTGCAGGTAAGATACATGTAGGTAAACGCAATTCACTTTGCCTGAACTCACTCTCCAAATCATATCTGACGCGTTGCCCATAGATCAGCCATTTATCTTCCACTAATTCTTTTTCTTCTGAACTTTTTGTCTCCTCAACGTTCTTTTTTCCTTGTCCTACACAAATTTCGAGGCACGGTCTCAGTGTTCTTCATAAATTTGCAAGGAACATCTCTGAAACAACTTCGAAATTCCTCGTATCCTCCTTCGTTGTTCTCCGATGCCCTAGCTACGACTTTTTTTCGTCTTTCATACAGTACTCATTTTCCGGTTTGCGTTATGGCCACTGGTCGATCGTTATTATTTCATTTGGGCATGCACAAAGACTGGCAGGATCTGGTTCCCACAGGCCAGCCTCCATTTGACTCTGCTGTTGAACTATATGTATACAAAGAAGTACAGTTCAACATGTACACGATCGAGTCCCTGATTTGTGGTCATTGTTCCCAAGGATCACATCGTAAATCCGAGCTGTTTCGGAACACCAGAGCTTTCTTTCACAATTATACAATGCTAATTTTACACTACAATAAACAAGTCTTTAAATATTAAGCCATTTGAAATAAGGACCAGTACTTGGCTCATGACCAAGATAATCCTTTAATGTTTTCTCTTCTGGCTGCTTACCTCCTACACAAAAGACAGTATCCCGAAATCGCCTTGCAGCACCCTTATCGAGAGTATTTGTCTTAAACTCACGGTTCCACATATTTAAAGCAAATACTCGACCACTGATTGACTGATTAGGTATGAAATTCTCCTACAAGGAAAAGAAGATGCAAAGGTACTCACAGAACATATGTATAATACCCAGCGTCATATCCGCTGACAATCATACGAAACACAGACTCTCCATGGCTCCAATCCCAGCCATCACCAATTGCTTCTCCGCCGTGCATTGCCAAGATATCAGTCTGCAGTTTATTGAACATCTCAGCTAAATTCGCTTGTTCAAGTTCCTCATGGGTAGCAGGAGTGTGGACAAGTATATCGAAATATGATAGAAAGAGATTATAATTCTCGCGACTGATCAGCTTTTTTGGATCTTGAGTAGCCAGCTCGGTCACGTTTTTGTCGCTCAGCTGCGCAGGTGGCTGTTGCTCCTTACTCTTATTCTCCTGAAGCCACAGAGACTTGTATTCTGGAGAAATATAAGAGTAGTGGTAGGAGAGGTCTTTGATATGGCGGGCTTCCCAAAAGAACTGTTCAAACATAAGGCTTGGCGCCTCCACGAAATCCCTATCAATGTACGATAAGCTCGCATATTTGACTTTAGTGCATAAAGAATGATGGAGGTGTCCAAGCTCATGAAAGAGCTTTCGGACGTCCACTAAGCTTAGTAAAACCGGCTTTGAATCCAGCTTCGTGTAGTTCATAACCAAGGCACAAGAAGGATGAAACCGTTTGCCATCTGGTTCAGTAAATCCCCATTGGGTCGCATAACTTCCGCCGTGTCCATATTTTCCCACGCGAGGAAAGAAATCAAAATACGCATAACCAAGAAATCCACCTGGCTTCCTAGTGTCCCAGACAGCGTACATCGAAATATCGCTGTGCCATACAAGGGGCTTTCCATCTCCTAGCACAGACTGCTGTTCAGGAGTGATGAGCTCAAACCGAGTATCAAATATGTGTCCGAGAAGCTCTAATAATTTATCCAATGTATGATATAATTCGAAATATTCTGATATTGTTGACCGGATCTTTGACTCGTTTTGTAGTTTTATGCCTGCGTAAAAGCTTTCGTCCCAAAAGCAGAGCTTCTGATCCTCTGCAGTCTCTCCTCTTGCAATAGCGTCTTTACTTTTTAGATCCAGTAACTCCTCGGCGGTCTTGACAGCATGTGGACGAATTCTCTGTCTTATCTCATCTAGAATGTCGATGACTTTCTCAGGTGTTCTGATCATTTTATCCGCTGTCTTGTAAGCTAAGTAGTTTGGGTATTCTAATAATCTAGCAACTTCGTCTCGGCGGAGAACCAGCTCGCGAAACAAAGATATGTTTTGTGGCAACCTATTTTTCATCGCGTAGTAAACTTTTCTGCGAGTGTCTTCTGACTTTGCATGTGAGATGATCTTGAATGGGTGTGGAACTTTTGTCTTCACCCAGACTTGGCCCTCATGGTCGGCCTCGCCCTGCTTGAGCTGAGCCATAATCTTTTCCGGTACGCCTTCAAGCTCTTCAATGGAAAGCCAGATGCCGGAGCTGTCTTCATGAAGGTTTGCGGTACATTGCGTTACAAGCTCTTGAATCCTTTTCTGAGCTCGCTCGAAAGATTGCTTTTTCCCCACGTCGGTAATTCCGCAGCCATTTTGCCTAAGCTTACGGTGTAGTTTTTCGACATAATAAATAGACTCATCGTCCAAGTCTTCCCGTTCTTGGTGGATGCCATTCAATACTGCACTAACTAGGCGATATATATCCACTCGAGAGTACAATTCCACATCAGCGTCATTGAACATTGAGGTGGCAGAGTTAGATGCATCTCGTAGCTCTTTGCTTGGTGATGTAGAGCTGTAGAACCTAAGAATTCTCAATCTGGTATGCTTCTGGTTTTCGTCGGTAATAATAGGTATGATTGTGTTCTCGAACGTCGCATGGTTAGGTTGTACGCTTAGAGCGACCTCATCCCAGACAGTACGGGTATGGTCAATGAGAGCTTTGGCTTCTTCAATTAATGATAACGGTGTCGCATCAAAGGCCGGTGGTAACTGTGGAAGAGAACTAGACAAAATATTGATGTTTCCCATCGTGGAAATGAGCGAAAGGTATTCTTTAGCAACTGACAGGAGCTAGGCTTGTTCAACTATGAGTTGAGATTATTACCTTGCAATTGAAACGTCGAAACATCAGTGTATAATCAAGAACCTACCAAAAAATTGTCAATCGCATGCCTATCGACTCTTGCTCAAGTTGGCGATGAATGGGTTTATCCTATGTCGACACTTCTCAGTGCCCGCATTTCGCTTTCCATCCTACATAAGATGGGACCGGCACTCTTTGCCGGGTCTTATCTTTTCTGTCTCTGTGAAGTCCGTTTCCCACTGAGCTAGCACGAAGGAAGCAGGTGACTCCCTCTCTGGTGTTGTTGGGTTGACGCTTCACCAGCTCCTCCTCCAAGGGAACAAAGAGCGCTATGTAAGTCGGAGTGTAGTGTGATTAAAAAGCATATATGAGTATCAAGCGCTAGACTGTGATTGAGTGCACTTTTGGCGCCGCTAATTTGCCCTTTTCTGCATGTTGGTTCGTCTTTCACAAACCGGCAAAATGTTGCCGGCCTAGTCTTTTGGCTGCTTCATCCTACACCTGCATGGTGGATACTCTCTGTATTATAGCGAGTTGCAATTCTGTAGTCAGCACAGCCGCTACAATAGTTTTGTCTCATTCTATCAAAAGTTCTTGTACATATTCGCCGAGAAATGAATCCCTGAATAATGAATCATCTATTTGCCAGGTGAAAACTATTACTAGCTTTCTTCATTTTTTTATATCAAACTTGGAGGAGAGATATTTGCAAGGTATTTGTCATTATGTTGTTAAAGCCACGCGATAATACACAGCAGCTTTTGCGCTGGATTTATTTAGCGCTCTGCATCTTTTGCTTTGCTGCCTCCAGTATATTTTATGGCCTCCAAGCGATGCGTTCTCTTTCAGATGTAGCATGTACAGAGCTTTTCTTCCCTAAAAGTACGTGTTATCAATATTCCATTGGGTTTCCATCCCTTGTCTCCATTTTCTCATAATAACAAATGCTGTGAACCTTACTATAGCACCTGCACTTGAGGCCGTGGAATATCAACGGGAAAACTTTCGGGATCACTACTCAGATCGTGAGACTTATAGAGGACCACCAACTCCTGATCGCGAAGCAGCTTGGGAAGAATTTGCCCCGTGTTAGTACCTAATAATACTACGTCAGACAGTTCAGAAAGCAAAGTAATGGATTGCTAATGTAACTTATTTTAGACGGAGTGAGTCAAGTTCCTTTGGATAGCCACTCAAAGTCTGGCGAACATGCTGTTCTTGGAGTAGTTTTACATTTAAATTGTGTGGTAAGTATTTAGCACTCTTGCAACAATATATAGGATATCAGGAATACTAAAAGTATGCGCAGAAGTTGATTCGCCAGTATGTCTACATGACAGCAAACGAGACATATGTTGAAGTGGCTTTGAGGTCACAAGTCAACCAATGTATAGAAGTTCTTCGCAGACAATTAGTCTGCAATTTCGATGCCACTCTATACTTGATCGCCAACACCAATCACTCTTTAAAAGGGACTGTTCCTGTCACTGGAAATGATCATATCTGTCGGAATCACACCAAGATACTTCATTGGGCTCAACAACGCTTTACGAGTAGTAATGAGTCGCTCCGTCAATTTACCATTTCCTTGTAAAGAGCCGCAAATTAAGTTCAGGTTGATACGTGCTACTAAGAAAACTACTTGAAAACACCAAGTTAAATGACATGCTCATCCCTCTGTTTCTTTGTGAAATGGTACGGTAATGTGATCATCTGCCCATTTGACTAATCTCTCAAAATTCGGACACACCTTGTTTTGCCCCTCAATATGAATCGTCCTGTCATCGCTTGTGTCTCTTGATACCGGGTAAATGGATAAATCTGCATCACACATTATTTTCACTCTGAGCATTTCCAAACAGTGCTCAACGTGGTCCATAATGTCCATATGAGGGTTATTGAAAGCGTGAATATCGCTGTAGTCGTACTCGTTCCGATACGTAAACTGACGTACGAGGTTCTGGAATCATTAGCAACTTCTCCATAGTGTCGATCGCAAACTGAATACTCCATACCAAGCAGTGAATGTAATGGAAGCCTTCAACATAAGCTTGAATACCTCCACCGTCTGCCTCAGGTAGATGGTGCCAATCATGTTCTGTACCGGACTTATGGAGTAGCGGAAGTTCTTCTTGAGGGAATCCAAATGATCCGACTAGAATAAAACGTCAGATGTAAGAGTCTAAATAGCAAGGAGTTGAAAGAGCTTACACTGCCAAAGACTGTCCCAGGCTTGTTCAAGAACGGATGTAGGATGCCCCAGGTATATAAAGTTTGAAGTCATTCCAATTCTCGGTCTGTCATCATATTCGAAAGCCCCCAACATTGGCGCTATTTATTCAGAGAGCATCAGACCAGGTTATTACCTTTCTACTAACTTATGATCCATCATGAACACTTACACCACTCATGTAAATGTTTCACACATTTCTCAAACGTAGGCTTTGATCTTGAACCGCCGATAATCAACATTGCAGATAAGCCAAGCAGTCCGTACATGGCTATCTTCAAATAATCCGGTCTAATATTTTGCTTTGTATTCTCGGATGTACGGCCCGGATGATCTATAGGTGGTAGAAATGGAATATGCTGCTGTTCGTCCATCGCAATATTTTCCTCAGATATGCCTTTGTAAGCCATAGCCTTAAATCGGGTAGAAGCGAAGGAGTGGAATCAAATTTGAATGAGATCTAAATGTTTAATTTTTGTTCTTTGCTTTTTAGATCTTTTTCGCATCAACCTTTTCACGATTAAAATTGACGTATAAGACGAGTTGTGGTCTGAGATAACACCGGGCGCCTTCAGACATTTATAATCTCTGCCTGTCTCCACTGCACTAAATATTAGACCTGCCTGTACGGAGTGCTTTCTCCATTCATATCTTTACAGGTGCACAGTTGCTCTGAGAGCTCTAGACAAGTGCTGTAAGCGTGGACTATCACACTCCACATCAGTGAATGTTTTACTCTTTTATTTTCTACAATCGTTGCTTCTTAGTCATGTCCATCTACACGATTACTCTTACTATTTACAATTGCTACAACCAAAGGGTCGCACTGCTTCCAAAACCTTTCCCCAGTCCCTGCACTGGTGTGTTGTCTCCCATCCGTCTACTGCTCTTCGGTGACCATCAGGATCAACTCGCGCTTTCTCAATTGTCATGTCTGCTGCACACATGATGGACTGACGCAGATAGTCAAAGCAATGCTCAACATGATTATCCACAGGATCATTCAATGCGACTTTGTTGAACAACGCCGCATAATGTTTTCTGATCATTTTCTAGAAGAATAAAGTATGAGTGGCGATAGAATGTTGAGCTTGCTATTAGTGGTGCTTACTAGGCAATGTAGTTGATGAAAAGCTGACAACGGATACGACTGATAACCATTTGCTCTCTCAATTCCCGGTGGGAGATTATATCTCTTCGAGTCTGGTAAGAAAATTTCCCCATGATGATCTGCACCAATGAGGCTCTTCGTCAGTGTTCTCAATGGTCACTTAAATGCTTTTCCTGCACACAGGGCATTACTCACTGACAAGTTCCCACGCGCGAGCTGACTCGGCGCTGGACACGTTCCAATAGAGATAATTTGGCTGGAACGTCACGGGTGTGCTGTATTTTACTATCATTATTAAACCATTAGGTCAACTTAACCAACCATAATCGGATTTCGCAAAGTTTTTAACCTTTTGGGAGGATGAACTCATGTCGATTCTCTTCATGAACTAGTAGTAGGAGCAATAGTGGTACTCCCGTTGCAAAGATAATAATCGAAACCCACGCAATACTCCCCCATCTGTAGGTAATTGTAGTATCGATAGTAGTCTTTTCGATGCTTTCTTCACACTCCTGATCTTCTTTCAGGGCAGGATTTGCATTGGAAATGCTGATATATCCACGCGACATAATCCTTTAATCGTTAATCCGCAACAATTTATTTTTTTTCTAATCAGAATTTTGCAAAGAGTATTAAAAATGTAGTCGTCATCACTGGCCTAGGTGAGCAACGACTCTCTGAAGTTTATGGTGCTGATCCATATGCTGATGGATTGAGATCCTAACTTCGACTACGCAGTGTAACTCGGCACAAAAGTTCCGCAGTCATCTCATGCTAGTAACTTGGATATATCTAGATGACGCTAGTAAATCCTTCTCGTCGTCGTATGCATTTAAATGCCCGTTGGTTGGCCAAAGTACGTTTACACTAGTCAGGATGCGACCAACAACAAGGTCACATTTGTCATGTATGGTCATATTCGTGTACGATCACAAACTTGCGGCATTTTCCTCAGCGGGGAAAAGAAACGAAGGTATGGATTCAAGGCGATGTGAAAATTAGAGATAATCTTTTTAACTATACAAACTCTTAAAGAATTGGCGAAAGAGTGTTAGGACTTTGACTTGTTTTGCTTCAAACTGACCATTCTACCACCTTATCTAGTCCGCCAATCTCAGAAGAAGAAAATGGACGATGAAAAGGAATCATCGGAGTTCCTTTCTGAATCTGATCATTTTATTCCAAGGCCTTTATCGGATCCCAGACAACGAATTCTGCCGTGGATAGCAAGTACAGGAGTGCTTGCTTTTGTTTCACTGAGCCTTATAGCTTACATATGGGTCACAAAGCCTACCCAGTTTGCAGAATGGAAGCAGTCCGATTTTCGTGAGTGTTTTCGTTTAGATATACGGTCACGCTGATGTTGACGCAAGATAACAAGCCGCTGCGAGAGAGTCGATTGAGTACCACCAAGTTCGGTTTCACGGAAATGCAGAGTACGACGAAAATGGCCAATTCTTTATCCCGAATCCTTCCCCAATCGACTACATAGGGCCACCGAGTCCCGTGGTCGACGACGCATGGCGTAATCTCACCGGAGGTGAGTATTCATCTATCATCTTCACGACCTGAGTCTTACTTTACGTCATAGAGAGAGACTTTATGATTACAAAAGACGAGGCGCGAGCGCTTTGGCCAGACGAATATGAGATTCATTGGCATCATAGAAAAGGAGGGTACACTGTGGGACTGGACGTCTTTCATACTCTACATTGTCTAGTAAGTCTTCTTTGCTACTAAAGAGATCACAACGTTCTTGGTCCCATGGCAACGACTAACTGTTTAACCAACTCAGGATAATCTTCGAAAATATTACTATCCTGAATATTATCCAATCGAGCCCGAGCATAAAGAAGCAGCATTGAAACATAGAGGTATATCCCTTCTTTGTACACCACATCCGCATCATAGTGAAGTGAGCTGATCTTAGTTGGTATATTTGCAGGTCATTGCATCGATCAAATTCGCCAGTATATCATGTGTGCCGGGGATATGACCGCCTACGGGACTCGATACTACGCAAACCCAGGGCGCAACTACGCCGACTCAGATGTTGTTCATACTTGTCGGAATTTTGACAAACTGAGGGAGTGGACGAGAAATCGGTACCATGCCGGTGGCAATCTTCATCTGCCAGATGTTGATGTTTGGGAGCATTGGAGAGGAGAGACTCAAGTGTTCCAAGAGTGAGGAACCAGCGGCGATACGGGGTTCAAGTATGTAAACTAATCAACCCTTTTGATACGTAATAGTCTTCTACTTATATCTTTCACTTCTAAATATTCCTTACGTTCATGTACTAGTAAAACATGCCTTCTCTACCCAAGTAGTGAAACGTTCACACGTATCCTCCACGGCCGTCTTGAATATATCGGCAAGCCAGATTAGGACGACTCCGGTTACAATCATCCCGAGCCCAAACCCAAGTTGATAATAGAATACTGAATTAGTTCCGGTGAATTTCCAGAAGAACGGAACAGTGAAGTATCCAAAGACATGTAGCATTGGCTCATGTATGAGATACATGGAGAAAGATATTTTACCAAAGTATTGTGCTGTAGCAGAGCTCAAAGGAACCTGAAGGTGCCTTTGCCGAGATAGCGCCCATATAATTTTAAAAGCAGCAATATCATGCCAATAGCGATAATTGGGTGTAATGGCGCACAGAAACCGATAGCCAGAGACGCAGTCTGTTGCCTGGTTGTGTCGGGGAAACGAGCCAATGTACAGGCCCACCAGTAACAATAGAAAATCCAGTATGTCTCCAAGATAACCCAAAGAGTGGTGATTCTTGGTGTTTTTGGATTGGGGAAGTGTGTATGCTGAACGAAAAAGACTGAGTTGGGATAGAACCATCCCAGCTAAGAAAGGTGCAATATCCCAGCGGCCCTGCATAAGGGCATAGGCCATTTGAGCGCAAAGTACACATAGTCGGACATTCGACCTCACGCGTGCGAGCATGAGGCACAAAAGAAATACAACCAACGATCCCTTGTATGATATTGGTATTGTCCAGAGATGAGGTCCGTACTCTAGGCGTGGGACATCCCATCGCCATGGATTAACCAACTCACCAGTAACGAATTTCATCCAGCGAAGAAATTGTAGCCATAATGAACTTTCAGCTACAGGATGAACTGGTATTCTCCCCGGCATATCGGCATATGGAAAGGAAAAACTCCCGAGTTGAGCAAGTACCATGACAAAAAAGGTTGTAATAATTGGTGGAGAGAAGAGACGAATTGCTCTCCGAAAGGTTGACTTTGACAAACTTAGAAAAAGAGATTCATGTGCTGCTACTTGAGCCAGCTTGAAGGTTTTGATAGAGAGGACAAAGCCAGAAACGATAAAAAACATGGGTACCAACGGGCCAGCATACATGAGACGTAAGATTGGCAAGCGAAGTATTCCATAGTAATTCTCATACCCATAGCCGTAATCCATATGCTTTTGCCACGGAAGAGAGAAATGACGGACAAAAACCAGAATAGAGATGAGGCCTCTTAGACCGTCTAGATAGCTTGTTGTGTGTATATTCTTTGCAGAAGTTGGACGATAAGTTGAATCGGATTGTAACCAGCTTGGCAAAAGCAATACGCCTAGCTTGACCATTGCCCGATAGATGTGTTGAAAGAAATGGAAGGCACGATACTTGACTTTTTGGCGAATAGTGCCAAATCTCTCCATATCGCTGTCCATGATTATTTTGGTTTATACTATGGCAATCTCAGATTTGAGAGAAATAGAGTACGCAATCGCCTAAGACTTCACTTACTATAGAGGCATCGCACTTTTGCATACTTTTTGCCAACGCGGGAAGCTAACAAAAGCCGAGTTTGTTCATATCCAACTAATTCAACATTCTACTTTTGTCTTAGTTATCTCGATATAATTCTGACATGTCGTCTTAATTACAGAGAAGCTGTTGGTGATGCTTTGATCTACTTGCATTTACTAGCGCCAACATGCATAAGTCTTCTGACGAACTTTTGCTCTCGGCTCAGGATTGAGGTTGAAGCTAAGTGAAGATCCTCACCGGCTGTTAAAGGGAAGAAGGAAACAAAAGTGCCGCTATCTATGCAGCAGGACGCAAAAAATTATCAAGTGCGATATCGCTCAGTCATGACAAACAAGTTACTGTCTCGATCACGAATGCTGTAACGTTCATGTACCCACTTCATGAAGGTCAGAAGGCACATTAGCAACCTGTTGATGAATAAGTTTTATTTGTATGACCATTGGCTTATAACAGTATTGAGAGGTTCTGAAGTAGCCCATATCCGAATCATGCTGGAATTATGTATAAAAGGTTGGTGTATTTTCTTCTTATCTACCACCAGTGCTACTATCTTCCAACTTGAAGGACCTAAATTTTACATCAATTTGGACACCATATCAATACTATAGCTTGCAATGTTATTCACCAAAGCAATAGTTAGCCTACTGGCTACAGCATACGTCTCAGCCGCTGTCGCTATCCCGGCCCGGGGTAAGTAGACACTATAATGCGTGAAATTGAGTCAGTGTTGACTTTTGCACACATATCTAGGTGCTTTGGATCTTGCCGGACGCTCAATCGATGTAGTTGAAACTAGTTTCAGCAAGCGTTACGAAGGAGATGATGAAGGAGATGGTGGTCGTAAGGGCGAAAAGGTGAAGAGGTATGAGGGTGACGACGAAGGAGATGGAGGTCGTAAGGGTGAAAAGGTGAAGCGTTATGAAGGCGACGACGAAGGAGACGGCGGCCGTAAGGGCGAGAAAGTGAAGCGGTATGAGGGTGATGATGAGGGAGATGGTGATCGCAAAGGTGAAAGGTGAAGCGCTATAGCGGCCATGATGATAGTACCTAGTCTATGGACGTCGCTGAGTACACAGCTGAGAAGTGTATCTTCCTAGAATTCGGCGTAGGCAGTCTTGCCAATAAACAACTGCCCTACATCGGTACCGCAATAGATAGAGGTCCTGATCCATTAGAGGTCGGCATAGATTATACAGATGTGAAGCTGATGTCTCGCCTACAACAGACCATACGTTGCATCTTGAACCACTTACACCGTCCCTAGAGTCACGTTAGAGCATCTGTTAGCGTCTACAATACGGAGAAAGCAGTATGCGTCATTAAATTTGGGAACAGCTTTTATCAATTCCGGAGCATTATCCTGCGAAAACTTGACAGCTTTCGTTATCAAGCCATTCAAAGATCCAACATCATTGCGAGTCTGTATCACCAGCCTAAGCACGAGATGTAGTCAGTCACACGTTGGCACTTAGCGGGATACCAAGATGCCGGATATCCGTCGGCATTACAATGCCGGGTCACCCTGGTTTCCCCAGGCCTTTTGTAGTATTGGATTCCTTCAGTGTAACATGCTGTTGGTTCGAGACGATATTGATCAGAATCTCCAACCCCACTAGGACTAATGCTCCGAAGGAACAATCCCCGAGCCAGTATACAGGCTGTTTGAACTTCTACGTTATGTTCAATCAACATCAGAAAAAGATTGCAACTCTTTGACTGGACCCTTTTACGACAGGCTGACAATGTGGCGAATTAAACGTTCATTACAAAATATGTCGTTATGGGAGAAAGATTATGCGCCGCTGGGCAGATCGTCGGCAGAAGATTCTACGAAGAGCGATGATGGCATCGAGCTAGAAGTGCTTCATTTGCCATCAAGGCGATGGACACAGTCGCTACTTTTTCAAGCTTTACCATGGATTCTGACCTTGGTATTCATGGTCATCTCTTTCGCTCAATATGAACTGAGAGACAAGCCATGTCAATCTGAAGAACATTCTCTACTTCGCCCAACCGATTTCAGTGCGTACCTTGATGCGGCATAGAAGTATCCCAGAAACTTACCAGGTGATATGATAGAGTCTGCATCATCAGAGATTGAGTTGGAAATAGTGACATTCACAGGAGCTCCTGTGTTCATGGAAAATGGCACATTCCACGTACCAAATCCAGGGAAAACAACGTATACTGGCCCCCCTTCTCCTGAGATTGACAGCGCATGGGAAGAAATCACAGCAGGTGAGTCTACTGCCTAGTTTAAGCTCTTATAATTGCTTATTACTAACTGTAATGCAGGAAGGTATTTTCGAATTACTGCTGAAGAAGCCATCGAGGCGTTTGGAAGTGCCTCGGATGTATATTGGAATGATAAAGTGGGTGGTTATATGGCAGGGTACGTTCTCTTGACCATTGACCATTTATCAAGTTATACTGATCGTACTAGGATTGACATGTTTCATGCTCTACATTGCTTGGTATGTGTGACTCTATTCAGATTCCATACGTCTCAGCCAATTTGAACGAGTCTAATGTTAGTGATTAGAACCGGTTGCGGCAATCATTTTGGCCAGACTACTATCCACCTTCTACGCATCCTAATACAATCATCCACCAAGGTATGCACGAATAATTTAATCGACCGCTCAAGATATTGCATAGTTCACTAACGAGATATTGCTTTTTACTGTAGAACATTGCATCGATCATATTCGACAAATGTTAATGTGCTCGGGAGACATGACCTTGATACCTACAGAATGGACGGATTACTTGGGAAGAAACTACGTAAACTCTGATGTTCCGCATACATGTCGAAATTTTGCGAAACTTCGAGATTGGGTAGTCTCGCGGCACAATGGATCAACCATGGTCCCTGAGTCTTCGGTGAAGCATCACGGAAAAGGCCAAGGTCAGTAGTGACTCTAACCTAACGGACAAGAGTGTACTATTGGGGGAGAAAGACACAACACACGGCGCCGGTGATAAGGCTGCCAAACGAATTGATAGCAGGTATCAAGACCAAATGTATTCGTAACTGCATGTACACCGTATATCGGGTATTCTAGAATTTTGTTTGCGCCCTGCTCGTCTATGCCGCAGTCAAGATTGTTGTCAAAGCGCCCGCTCCCATTGCGAATGCCACTGTCCGTATTTACATCGTCACCCCCTAGACCTCGTTCACAGCCTCCTTCAGATCCTTGACGTCTATTTGCCCTTCCTTTGCTTTTGCGTTTCCAGGGTGGCGGCTGCCCTTGTCCTTGACCTTCTTCTCCTTCTTTGCTGGTGGGGGGTAGGCCTTGATGGCAATCTCCTGCCATTCTTTTGACGCTTGGAATTCTGCCTGGATGGGGGCCAGCAGCTCGTTTAGTGATTTCGTGACGGCCGCCTTGAGAATTTGTGGTGACAGCTATTGAAATGGTCAGTAATTGTACAGATCATGGAAGCCGACAGTGGAAATCGTTCAACTGATACGTACCACGTCATTTCTGTAATCTTCGTGCATCTGAGCGATACTGCTGTAGACCAATGGCTCCAGGCCATCTCTCTCGCGGTCGACGACAAACTCTCTCTTTCCTCGCAGAGCTGCTACCGGCAGCAAAACGTATTCGACAAAGGCCAGGATGCCATTCTCCTCAACCACCTTGGGGGTGGCAACGGCCTTGCGGATCTTCTTGGCGACGACATCGGGAGCATCCAAGAGGTCGATTTTGCTGTCTGTTTATCGCATATCAGCATCAAGTCATTTGAACCCGTGTTGCGCATCCAGGAGGGCCTCTTACCTTCGTCACTGGAGCTCATCTTAGCGCCCTTGAGGCCAGGAACCATGGGGTTCATCAAGTGGCATCGCTACAGTATGTATTAGAGACAATTCGATGCGAGCGGTGGTCGGATAATTCGTTGACTCACCTCCTTGTATCCCAGCTTGGGCAGCCAGTCTTTGGCGGCGATGAACAGTTTGCGCTGATCAAGACCACCAAATTGAGCATCCACATCCAGGTACTGCTCATCAAGAACCTGCAAGAGTACTAATTCAGCAACAAGACTCGCCACACGTCAATGTCATGACCACGACGCAACCTACCTGGAGAATGGGGTAGAGCAGACCAGACAGAGGCGCATTGTCCGTCTGTTTGACCACTTCAGCACCGGCCCTCTTGGCATCGTGCTCTGAGATGACAGACGACAGCTTGTAGACGTCCATGATGTATTCGGGGCTCTTCTGGTACGAGCTGCCCTGCACAAACTTGAGCTTCTCGGTCGACACACCGACGGCCTTGAAGATGGCGGTGATGACGAATCGGTAGAACTCGACTCGCAGCTCGACCAGCTCGATAGGAGCCTTGAGGTTGTCGAGGAAGCCGTGGATATCGGCGAGGAGGATCGTCACATGGCAGCCGGCGGCGAGGTATTGGGCAATCTTGATGGCGGGAACAAAGTAGCCACAGTGAGGGCGGCCGGTTGTCGCAGTGCCTAATAAGAAACGTCCATTGTTAGCAATCGCATTGAACATCTCATATATCATCCCTCAACTCTCCAATGCAAGACAAACATACCCCAGTAAATCTTGGGATGGCGGCCCTCGTCCAGGATCTTCTCGATAATCTCCGGGTTCAGAATCTCGGCAAGATTCTCGCGGATGAGCGCGAGCTTCTCGGATGCGTCTGCGGCGGCCATGGCGCTTCCCCTTGTGAGTTCCTCAAGTACTTGATTCGATGCTTTTGTCGTTTCTCTGTTGCGGTGGTTGGTGATGCAATTCGCAGTGTCGCTTGTTATCCAACTTTTTTTTATCGAATCGACCAAAATGTTCCTTTTATCGCGGGGCAGATTGACTCACTCAGAATGAATGGCGGGGTGGTTTTTTTGCGACTCGGCGATTCATCGGACCGCAGGGAAGATACATGCGAAAAGGTATCTTTTTTTGGCGCCAACTCTGCGTACGTAATCAAGATTAGTCAGTACAACAATCTTCAACTCTTTCTTCTTTAGGCAATTTTGAAGACGCCGTGTCTCGCAGCAGTTCGGCATCCGCGGTATCCGGAGCGAGGGAGTTGATTGCAATGACTCTATAAAGATATTTCTCTTCCTATACCGGATTAATTATGATTCACATCAGTGTGTACCCATCATATATCCTTTATCGCACCTCATCTAGTCAACTATGCGCTAGGCGCCGGATCGATCTAGATGACTACAGGGTAACAAATGAGCATCTCCCTTTCGCCACTCAAGCTTTAAATGCCATTGAACCACTACAATTAGATAAAGAATATCAGGTGATGGCATCAGCAACGTGATTTTGATGTAATTAAGGGAGCCGCTAACAACAAATTGATAGGACTTTGAATACTCTTTGTACACATGAAGCCTAGGTACTGGTAATAACCTAGGTAAGTTGTTCATTGCCGTTTAGCCAATTCCTTCTTCCCCCTTCGCTACCTCCCCAGATTCTCCATTACAGCACAGCTGCCGAAGTAATTGCCGCCTTAGTCACTCAAATTAGCTAATGGAGTAGTACTTCCATGCCGGCATTGTTTTAACCTCACATGGTACTCCATACCCTCCATCGCTATTCGCCATGTGTTACACCTTATTCTTCAGCTGCGGGACGCTTCCGGTAACAATCCGGCTTTAAAAAGTAAACTCGGTTCTTGATTACTATTTCATAATGTGGAGGTAAGCCGAGGAACGCGAGATGTATATAACTTGCCTTGAGCAAACGGATATTAATCAATCGTCTCATCTATAAACTATCCTGTATTTGATTCACATCACTGATAACATTTCGGTTGCCGAGCCTTACTTATTATCTACTGTACTATCATTGGTACCTTTGCTCGAGTCATGGCCCCTGGAAATCACGAGTTCCTCGTAGAGGCCGAGACCTTTGACGACTTCGGCGGCTGGGTCTTGGATTCCCAATTCGAGCTCGAGATGGGATCGCCGTACCTTCTAGCTCATGGCAACGGTACACCAGTCGCTGATGCTACAACTACTGTCAAAGTATCAGAATCTGGCAATTACAACATATGGGTTCGTGCCAAGGACTGGGTTCCTGATCATCACCCGGGGCGATTCAACGTTGTTATCAATGGACGTGTCCTCGACACAACCTTTGGAGAAAATAATAAAGATTGGAGCTGGCAATTCGGAGGCCAGATAGAACTTTCTTCTGGCTCACTCAAGCTTGCGCTACATGACTTGACCGGATTCTGTGGTCGCTGTGACGCTCTTTTCTTCAGCACCGCTGATGCTCCTCCTCCCGAGGCGGCGGATGAGACACAACGCTCGTGGCGAAGGCGGCTAAGAGGACTTCCAAATGAGCCAGTTGATGCAGGAACTTTTGATGTCATCGTAGTAGGAGGCGGAGTGCCCGGCATCACTGCTGCTCTGGCATCGGCACGGCTGGGAGAACGTGTGGCCCTGGTTCATGATCGCCCGTTTTTGGGTGGCAACGCAAGCCCAGAGATTGGACTGCGCCCACGAGGAAAAGTTGGGCGGATTGTCGATGAAATTTATGAGCGTCGTGAGAATGGCGACTTAATTGCGCTTCAACTACTCCAGGCCGAGTCTAGTGCAACGGTCTTTACGGAGCATACAGTTTATTCAGCAGCAACCGCCAAAGGAAGGATTACTTCAATCGATGCCCGTGATGCTCGGAGCGGACGTGAAGTTCGCCTCTCTGCATCCACCTTTATAGACTCTTCAGGAAAAGCCATTCTTGGAATCTACGCAGGAGCAGAGACCTTGTATGGACGCGAGTCTAGGGACGAATACGGTGAAAGTCTGGCACCTTTACAAGGTGACCAGGCACATCACGGCAACACGTTATTCTTTCGTACCAAAATGGCGTCATCGCCAGTTTCCTTTCCAGCCGTTCCCTGGGCTACAGAGGTGTCCAAAGAATTCTCCAACCTCTCAGGTCAACTTGTCAAGTATGGAGAAGAAAACGGCCAGGGCCCTCGTATCGAAGACGGTGTCGGTCCAACAGCTCGCAAACGCATGCGAAAAGAAATGACCCACTATTGGGAATATGGCCAATTCCTCGATCCTTATAAGAATGGAGAACGTATTCGTGATCATCTCTTGCGTGCCATTTACGGCACGTTCTCCAACGTCAAGCGGTTTGAGCCCGAAAAGTATGCCAATCTTGCGCTAGATTTGGTTGCTTTTGTGCCCGCACAGGGAGAATTCAGGAGATACAAGGGCGATTACGTTCTTACGGAAAACGATGTCCGTAATCACAAAAAGTTTCCCGATGCTGTTGTGCAGAACGAAGGAGCATTTTGTCTCCACATCCCTGGCAACAAAGACTATGACTTCCGGCTTCAAGACTGGGAATGGGATGAGCGGGATGGAAAGCCCTACGACATTCCATTTCGCTGTCTCTACTCTGCAAATATCAGCAACCTGATGATGGCGGGGAAGCATATTAGTGTAACCCACGTTGCTTCGTCAAACACAAAGTTTATGGGCAACGGAGGGCAACACGCCGTTGCTGTTGCGGCAGCTGCCAGGCTATGCAAAAAATACAAGACAACACCTCGAGGTATCTGTGAGAAGCATATAGATGAGATGAGGGATTTGATTAACAGAGTCTCGGAAGGCGACGCTCTTATACGCTCTAGCCACTTGTAAATTTACTCTATACATCCGTTATATGAGCTATCCTGTCTGTTATTGATTCATACTGATCTAAACATTAAGAAACATATTTATATGTACCGTCTTGGATAGTCATCGACGTCTTCTGTTGAGGTATTGGAACAGGAGGCTCGTTCAAATGTAACCCTGTTTCATCCACAAGTATTTATCCGCCACGGCAGCCCGTCTTCTGGTTATGGGATTTGCTATTCAGTAGCTTGGAAGCTCGATGTCAACTGCCATCGTAATCAAGTGGAGAAACATCTCTCTTTCCTGTAGTTTCGGCAGATCATAAGACCCATTGAGCCAAGTAATCTCGATATATGAGGCAGACAATTTACTAAGAAACCGATAAAACTATTAGGAAATGTAGTCGAGAAGAACCATAAGCTCAGCAATTCGTTATACCTTACATCTCTTTGCGCTTTGCTTAGGGAACTGAAAAAGCAACATCGGAAATACGGAAAGATACCTTCTACGGAAAGATGCTTCTTACGGAAAGATACTTTGCTGCCATCATCTAATCTCTGATTGGGTAGATGAACTCATCTATCTAGACCAGGGGAATAGGAATACCAACGCAACAAGGATTAGGTCAGAAGAAGTAACGGTTAGGCAGCAGGCCATTGTATGTCAAGGGACTATTCTATAAACCTAGAACAACCCACATTGGGAAGCTCTTGTGACCATTGGTAGGGCAGTAACAGGAACTAGCAGAAGGAAGGGGGTGCCAGAGGTGTAGCCGGAACAATTACGCATTTGCTAGTAGCGAAATGGAAGACCATTTGTATGGATCGGACTTTCGGAGCGTTGCCGCTTTTCCGGGGCGTCTTAGTGCACATGTGTGTAAGAAAACCTCCGAAATGGCGGAGTTAGTATCCAAAAACAGAGATTCGGAAAAGCAGAAACTCTTGTTATGTATCTCCGTGGCTAACAGTTGAGCTTTTCCGGAATTCCGAAGCACGTTTAGAAGGGGGCGATGCAAAGGCGGCTGTGTTGCTTGCTAGAACTGGAAATGATGGTAGGATCAGGTTGCCGTTCTGGCAGGGTGCTAAAAAGGTTCTAAGATGCGAAGGTGCCAGAGTAGTAAACAGCACTTATACCAAGGTAAGGTAGTAAAACGAGACTTCTGGAGATGCTTCTAAAGAGTACAATTACCACGGTAAACTATCTCGAAAGACGAATAGATATCCAATTTAGATGTTGGACCTATTCAATTCCTTGTAGCTACGACTTTGGCAACAGAAGCAGAATTTTTCCTGAGTTACCAAGAGAGTAGAGAGAGATATTCGGCACCCTGATGATGCTTCATTGGCACCATGTCATATTTTGGAACCATTCTAGTAGGGATTTCGAGAATTCCGCACGGCACCATCCCTGAGCATGCTACGGGTTTCCACCAATTACAGCAGCAGAAGACCGACATATCTACATACAGCTAGCCATCATTAACAACGCTGCTTGTTTCGACACCCATTGTCCGGCTTTCGTTTGCATAGAGCATAGCAAGTGCTGGGATTAAAGGGCAGAATTGAGCTGCTGCCTGGTAGTAATAAATGCTAAGATTACCTTTACCTTACTCGGGCAATTATGCAGCTAGGTTAGCTCAGCATCTTTAGTTTAGGAACATGGGATGTAAGTGGTTTCAACTAGCAAGTAATACAATCAGTGGAGTTAGCTGGGCTTCACAAATTGATAGACAATTCTTTTTCGTGTCTACCTATCTCTGCATTTTATATACATTCGGTTTCAGTTAGGGCCAGCTCCATACGCCCACCATTCCTGTTTCTTATGCGCATTGTGTCTTGTTATTCTGCGCTTAGAGAACGAATGGCACGTCCCCCCACGAATTGAAGGTGCTTGAAGCACTGCCCTGTGGACCTGTGGCAAGAACATCGAAAGGATGTTGAGGGGCGCTCTCGTCACTGGCCAACCATGAACCAGTGTAGAGAGTGTAGTTGGTCCCTGCAATCTTGCCGGAAGCCTTCATGGGGGCCACCTCCGCAACCCATGGGCTTATGGTAGCACTGAAGTTTGAAGGCTGAGGAACGATAAGCGAGATGTTAGTATACTGGTCAGCATTGTAGACCTGAGGCATAGATGCTCTGTTAGCTACTCCACTCTTATTTAACATACTGTCGCACAATGGGGGTCAATCATACCGCTGCAGTCACATTGAGTTGTTGAAGAGTGACACCGTTGACAGTTTTCGTAGTTTGCGTGCTGAGGCTCATCTGTGGCTGAACAGCATCAGACAGTGGAAATCCGGCGCCTCCATTGTTATAGGTCGTAGTCTTTCCACTGCCGTCCGTAATGTCAACAGTGAAAGAGGATATGCCTTGCTCAGCAGGAATATTGATACTGTAGTCAAGATAAACAAAGCTTGGGCCGCAGTTAGGATAGTCGCAGGTTGAAGTAGATATGTTTCCAATAACGACGGGCGATGTGGCAGGCAAAGCCGCGCCGGTGCGTGAGACTGGCTTGACCAAGGCCTGGATGCCACCTCCCAGCAGAGTATCGACAATCTGAAAAATTAGTTTCTTGCGGCTCTCATCCGTTCTTGTTGGTGCTATTACTAGTACTTACTCTTAAAGTTAGACTGACGGTCAGCGTCTTATCCGCATTGACGTCTATAGACCACTTTCTTGGCTTAACGGGCAGGGGTTGAAGAACATCAGTTAGCTTGACACTTGGTGGCACCGTATTGATCATACGTTCCAACAGCGTAGCGCAAGTCTGAGAGAAGAAATCTAGTGATTCAGCCATTCGTGAGATCATATCACCGCCATCAGCGTTGAAAATGCGGAAATCCGATCGCGTTGTCTCATTATGGCCAAATGCAAGTGGATTCTGAGAAATATTGGCTACAAATTCCTTGGCACTGGTTTGGTCAAAGATCAGTTACATGTTGACGGGATGGGTTTAGGAGGGCTTAGTTGTCCACGAGGTGCCAAGGAAGACTTACACCTGGTTGTCGAAATTGCTGGTCGTCGTATCAAAAAAGACCGTATTGTCATTACCGAAAGGCTAAATGGTCAACATTAGCCGCCGCATGCATGCATAATCGCTAAGCCTCTGTTGGTCAAAGAGGGTGGATATACGAACGCCAGTAACTGGAGGGGGCTGTGGGTTCGGCACGATTTCTGGAAAATCCACACCATGTACACCTCCCACGGTATGCCCACAGGCAACAAGGGCGATCATCTCGGTCGTGTTGAAACCCTGTCTCACGAACTTTGCAGTGTGTGTGACAAGGTCTTCCTGTGGTTCTGGAACACCAGAAGGGCCGGGGCCGGTTGCATCAACACGGCCCGCCCTGTAGGGGAGGATGATGTTTCCATTCGAGCATCCGCCGACTCCAAAAACCGCCCCCATAGCGAATAGGTCAGCTAACGAGGATCGGGTGGTGTATCTTGGCCGGAAAAAGTCCAATGTTTCTTGGAAACCGGCGCCGGGATTCTCTGGGCGATCCTTTTCGAAAACAATCGAGGCATCTATTCCTCCAGTTCCAGCTTGCACGTCTGCCGTGGCCATGTCATGGTATGCGTTTCTGATCCACTCAGCACCAAAACCACGTCCGATAGCGAGGCCAGTGGCGCTGCAAGGGACAGCAAAGGTGGCAAGGCTGCTTTCAAAAGGATTCTGTTGTTCGAACAACATCTTCTCAAGCTCGTCAGTTGCTTCATTTGGCCAGACATTGTCGGCGTTGGTGGGAAGCCAGAGCGAGCAGGTGGCCAGCGTATAGGCAATGGTCTTTGTCCAAGCCATGATCACGATAATATTTGCTGGAGAAAAATGTCAATGAAGATTGCGAAGAGAAATATGAACACCTCTCTGGCTCAGTTATGAGGCTCATTTATAGTAAAGCTTCGTAAAGAGTGCGTTAACCTGGTAATCAATACACGAGATATTTGGCCGAGTTTCGAGCTCTCGTGTCTGTCAATGACATGCATCATGATGTGTTAAGCGCTAGCCCCAGCTTCCTATTTCAGTATCATGCCTTTTAGGTGAGTATACTGAACATGGTCCAGACTATAAGAAATAAGCAATGCGTCTATTAATGGATGCCTACAACTTACGACCTACCAAATTCGCCCGTGAAATTTGATAGCGTCGGTTTTGAATCTCAATCCCTTGGGTTATTGGTTGGAGTCTGAGAGTATCAGAGCAACAATAAGCGGTGTGAACAAAGAATATCTCTGCACCCAACATAGTCAGTACTTGAAATAGCTTGCTATTGCAGTATCATGCTGTTAAGATATAAAATGAAGTATGATGAAGTTTATACAACCTCCTAAGTTTGCTTGTATAGTTGAAGCCAGTGGTAATGGAAGTCTGATGATAATCTATCCACTTACCGATGACTTGAGCTGAGTGGAAACCACATGCAGGGTGTAAGAGGTTTTATTCATAAGTTCAGGGGTTAGGTTCCTTGATACTCTAGCCACTTGCAATTGTGAGGGTACCTGTACTTTCATTGGATACTGTGGTATGATGGAAGTCCGCCATGTTGCCGCAAAGCCGAGAGAGAGAGAGGATTAAAAAAAATTAAATATTTATTTATGTTTATATGTAACCATTAATAGCATAGTACTGAAGCCAATAAACGAAATAAGACAAAGAAAACAATTGTGTTTCATCAGTCTCTTGATCCGTTCCATATTGGTATTGTAAGTAAGCTCAAACAACGTTTCAAAAGACCAACCGCCCAGAACCCAGCCACCAGCATCCTAATAATACATGTGAATTCAGAAACCTACAAATGAAAAGCCAAAGAGAGTGTTGTTTCTCGTCATTTACTTCTTCTTTCCAGCTCCATTCACATTGCTCTCTGTCATTGCCCCCTGAGCCGCGTTGAGTCGGCCAAACTGCCACTCAGGAAGAGTGATACCAGTTTGCTCATTGATCGTGGTCATCAGTGGTGGAAGCATCTGATAGACATTGCGCATGACATCAGTTGATTCCGAGCCGCTACCCTGGTTTCCGGTGTTCCAAACGCTGATCTTGGGCTCCAATCCGCGGATAGCGCTGGCGTTGGCTTTGGCGAGCTCGACAAGGGTTCCGTCCTTGATCATCATGTACTGGAGAAGACCAGCTGGACCACCAAATGCAACAGAGAGCTTGCCGTATGCGTCTGCCATTGCTGTGATACCTTCGGCTTCTTTGAGGGTTTTGACAAGGGCAGCCTCAGCGCTCCGCACACTTGCTTCTTGGTTTGCCTCAGCTGTCACACGAACCCTATATGCCTCTGCATCGGCAGCCTTTTGGTTTTTATAAATCTCAGCGTCTGCCGCGCGTTGGTTAGCCTCTTGATTCGCCTCGGCCGTTACCCGAGTTTTGTATGCGTTTGCCTCGGAAGCCTTTTGGCTCTTGTAAACCTCTGTATCTGCTCCTCGCTGGCTCGCCTCTTGGTTTGCTTCTGCAGAAACGCGAGTTTTGTATGCATCTGTATCTGCAGCCCGTTGTCCTGCCTCCCAGTCTGCCTTTGCCTTTGCGTTGAGTTCATACGCGAGGGCATCTGCGGCTTGTTGTTTAGATTCACGAATGATAGTTGCTTTGACGACATCTTGGGCTCGAAGACGTTCCATCTCGGCTGCCGCACGCTTGACTTCGACCTCTCGCTTCAAATTCTCGTCCGTAGACTCAAGAGTGCGCTTAGCAGTGACCCGGGCAATCTCCACATCTCGAGTGAGGGCAGCTTGTTGTGTATGGAGGCGCGCCTCTGCCTCCGCGCGCTCGATGTCTCGCAACGTTCGCTGGACCGCCGTCTCTGCGTTTATTTTCGCAATCTCCCTTTCTTGTTCTCCCTTCTTCTTTGCTTCACCGACGTTACCTCGAAGTTGAGCTTCCGCAACGTCGATTCTTGCCTGGTTCGTTGCACCTTCGTGGGCCTTCTTGGAGAGCGATTCGAAGTAGATGGAATTGGGAGCATCCTTGAGTTCTTTGACATTCGAGTTGTAAATTTTAAGACCGAATTGCTGAAGTTCACCCTGAATGTTGCGGAAGATGCGTCGCTTGAAAACCTCACGTTCGGTGAAGATTTCTTCCATGGTCATACCGGACACCAGAACACGCGTCTCACCCTCGATAATGCCTTTAACAATGTTTTCGACATGATCTCGCTCTGCAACAACCCTGTTTCCGCTGTTGGAGCGAGCTAAAAGCATCGCATACTTGACGAGAGCATCTCCAGAGTCTTCTTGGTGGCCTGTAGTCTCAAAATTGTCTTCTCCATCATGTGAGATTGTTTCTGCGGTAACACCTCCTTTAATGTTGGCCCCGCGCTGATTCACGTCAGGTCCAACTGTGAATACAACAGGGAGAGAGAACTGTAGTTTCTCCTTTGTCATTGCCTGGAGGTCCATGGCATAGTCGTGGGGCTGTACACTGAAACGAGTGTATCGCTGAAAGGGCCACACCCAGGCAGCTTTGGTGATTCTAACGGTACGAATACCCATGCCAGTGATGGCAAGGTACTCGTCCGGAGCAGAAATCTTGTAGGACGCCATGGTGACTTGTTGGTGTGTGCTTAGAGAGGATGTGTTTGGATAAGGAGTTGTGAGGGGAAACAATTAGAAAAGCAGCAATAAAAGATGGATATGAGAGATGAAAGAGAAAGAAGAGCAGACAAGAAGAGCAATTTATGTAGATAACAAAGGATTGGTGTAACTTAAAAGGTGAGTTCAAAAGCTTCTTTGTTTAAAGTTGTAGGGGGTGGCTCAGATTGAACAAGATAACTGCGCGCCAATTTATACAATGACCAATGTGCGCCGAGACGCAGAAACCTCCAAAAGTATGCCCATTGGATTGCCCCGAGAGCTGCTCCCTCGCTTTTCCGCCTCACTATCATTGGCTTATAGGGCAGGGCTGTTTAGTCCAGACAACTCGGTCAACCAGAGGTGGTATGATGCATGGCTCGGCGGTGGCGCAGCGATCTTGATGTTCCAGAAGCTTTCCCCTACAGGACGCCAAGGAACACGAAAGTGAGGCGGATCGCGTCCAATTTGGCAAATGCCGGCGTTGGACTCCTCAGCCGCAGCGGCCTAGTAACTTTTGGCGTGGGCAGATTCGGCTCAGCTCGATGCAAGGTGAACTGTCCTACAGTCCTTGATCATCTGACCGCTGTTTACACAAAGTATAAATTCCAATCTCCATCATTTTATATGAGGGGTTTTTATCTTGCCATTTATAGATGGCATTTGCAGGAGTTGCAGATGTGGCATTCATCGACACGACGTGAGTCAATGCGGTATTATACACAAATGAGCCTTGCCTTGGTGAGCTTATGGCGATCGTAGTGCAGCAATATGATTGGATCCATGCAAAGTGCAAGCCCCATTCAGGCGACAATGCATGGGGTGCATGTATGGGGTAAGGGGAATAAGCGGAACTGTACGGAGTAATAAGTTGTGAAGTAAAGTATAAAACTAGAGGAGGAGGCGTCTTTATTTATGTACTTTAGTTTTGACCATTTCCAACAACAATATTGATAAGAGGAGTACGCAGATCAGCCTCTACTAGATCTTTGGCTGCACTACGATGCCGCAATTTCGGCCCTCTTGGCAGCTGAACACAGTATTTCTTCAGCAAGAACCTACCTGTTCAAGCGATACAACACTGGATGCCTAAAATAAAAAAGAATATTAATGAACAAAGTGAATGTATGCGAAATAGAATTAAAATGAGATTCATGTGTAGGATGTCTAGAAAACGACTATGGTAACACCTATTGAAGCAGATAAAGAGTCTTCCGTATATCATCCTAACGAAGAAGAACGGTCGGTAGGGATCTCGCAAAAGTATGTCGTAATGGAACAGTCTGAGAATATTATCAGGATTTGAGGTATGAATAAGAAGGGGCCGTGGGAAATACCTTGGTGGCCAAGCACGCTCCAGCTGTTCCATCATAACGTTGAGCCGACGAACAGCGCGCTCCTGGCGTCTTCGAGTGCCTCGAGTGGTGGGCATGTTGAAGAAGCTTCGAACACTGGTTGATAGCCGACTGGGGTGATGTACGAAGAGCTTGAGGCGAATGAGGAGCTTGAGGCGATGGAAGAACTTGAGGTGGATGAAGAGGAGGATGTTGAAAGAGAAAATTTTAGTTCGGAGAAGAGGAAGAGAAATAGAAGGGAAAAAAATATACATCTACTACATCTACTACGTATACTCCATTAAGGGTAAAGTTTAAATAAAGTGAATGAATACATGTACAATTTGAAGTGAGAGCCATGTCTAGGATATCTAGGAAACGACCACGGCAACACCCACTGAAGCAGATAAACAGTCTTCCGTATAGCATCCTGTCAGGAACGGCGGCTCAAAGGAAGAGTGAGAGAGCCAGGGGTGCCGGCGGCACGGTCATTCTCACAGACCATACAGCTAGGGTTACACAAAGGACTGTATTTATCTCTGACCTCCCTGAGAACAAAGGGTAGGTGGCTCTTTCTTATATCCTTTGTTCAATCTCTCCAGCCACCTAGCTGACTAGTTGATAACTCAGACGCCCCTATCCGGGTTCAAAGAAGAAGGAGGCATATCCTTTGTGACTGGCCTCTGACACATCCCAACCAACAAGTGCTAGTAACAGTTTCTAAGATGCCCAATTATACCCTACAGTTTATACATATCGCCTAACCAGTCGGCAAGCATTGCAACCATTTCTTTAGTACAGCTGTGTCCTGTGTTCTCCTGTATGAACAGTCTGGGCTTGATGTCTTTAGATGTTTTGCTTCCGTTCCGCATGGTGCTCCTTCTTTCTAACCATGATGTTGTATACCGTGCCGGTACCAGTTTATCGTACTCTCCATTGCACATGAATAGAGGTACATCGCTGGGGAATTCTTCGTATATCTTCCTATCACCCTCTCGGATCAATTCTGCCAATGCGCGCGGCCATCGACGCCGTTGCGACTTGTCCATAAGCTTTTCTAAATGTTCGTAGCTGACAGTCTCTAGCTCTTCCCCCTTGACACCAAGAGCTGAAGCATCAATTCCTAGACGCTCTAGTAGGAGAGATGTCAAGTTTGGGCAACCGACAACCATTGCGAAGGCGTCAAACTGGCCAGATGCAGCCGATGCCATACGCCAGGCTGTATGGGCGCCTAATGAGACGCCCAACATGATATTATGCATGCGATTGAACTGTGGGAAATACGCTGGCAAAAAGTCGAGGACAAGCTTGAAGTCTTGGGTTGCACCGGATATCATGGATATTAAATCGACGCTGTAGAGTTAGTACACTGTTAGTAATACTCAATTAAAGAAACATGGACAATATAAACCATGTCTTTTGAACAAATTTGCACAACTTACGCATGGTTTTCATTACCACCTGACCAAGTCAAGTTTGCTTCTGGACTGACCTATTGGGTTCCGCCCTTGTTAGCTGTCATCATGGCGGCAAAGGTGGCGAGTAACACATACCTGGCGATCTCCATGATTTCTCATGTTCATCGTAATGGCAATCATCTCAACTTTCTTCTTCCTGCCATCGGATCTATATCTATGCAAAATCTCATGGGCGATGCCTTCTGTAACTAGATATGTTCTTGTTCGGTTATGAGCAAGATACAAAACAGCGACGTCCACTCCGGACTTTTGTTGGAGCTCATCTAATCCATAGACGTATATAGTAACACCACCAATCGCCAACGATGTTTTGCTTGACCGAGGTGTCGACAAAGGGAGAGAAAATCGCGGCTCCAAGCCATCTGGGGTTGTGCTTGGCGAAGGCAAAGTGTCCGACATCTTGGCGTGCGTTACTGGTGCCTCAAAGAAGGAGTGAGTAGACGAATGATAGAAGTGCCAAGAAAAATGCACAAGTAAATGACCGAACTAAGAGGAGAACCCGGACTAAAAGAGACGTGGCTTAAGAATCCCTTCCTCGTGCCATCTCTATAGACGGATAGACAGCGCTGTGCAGGTATAAGTCGGCAATAACAAATGGAAACAAGCATTTGCCGGGCTCTACTTTTTTTGCCGGAATGCAAGGGGTTCGGCTGCTTGTTCGGCCAGTTCGGTCAACTGTGCCGATTGGACTCCGTACAAATCTCGTAGCGGTACTGTGGCCATCCAACTAATTGAAGACATGGAATTCCATTAGCGTAGGAAGAGGCACAATGTCAGATCCTTATTACATACCTGCTATGAACTGAGCTTGTTGATCGTAAGTCTCGCGTAGCATGTGGAAAACAAAGTGACTTGGTGGATCTAACAAAGCAGTGTCTCACCAAGCACATACTGAGAAGATTTACAGCCTTTTTTGCAAGTACACTCAAAACGCAGCAATAGATAAATATTAACAATGATAATATTAAATAACGTGAAGTAAATTCACATTTACATAGATGTACAATTGGTTTCCTCCACTTCCTAGCCAATCGCTTCCTTGCCTGTATTTCTCAAATTTCTGCAAGGAGATCCCACACACTCAAAGGATGCTGCTTAAAGAACTCCAAAATAATTGGTGTAGCATTGAAGCTAGCAATGTGGTGGCCAGACACCTGGTTATCAGCATTTGGCGCCGTGCTCGGCCAATCATGTCCGATTACAGCGTCGTAAACATGCTCAACCAACCCAAAGTTGACTCCTGACCCGTATTTGTAGGATACAGTATTGGACGAAATCGGCGTGGTAACATTGTGGAGGCTCAGGCCGTCTCGTGCAGCCCATTGTTGGATGAAATGCGGGATTGATGGAAGACATTCCTGCTTGCGTGCACCACCCTGGTAATGAATTGTAGTGTCGTTGCCACCGTGAAACTCCAGGAATGGAATGTCATGGCGACTAGGGTTACAGGGGATCTGCACGGTGTCGGCGTCACAGGACGATGTATTGACATAAAAGGCACCAGATACGGGGGCAAATGCTGCAATCCGACTGGACATTTTCTTGTCGCAAGCCAGGACATTGCAGAATCCGGCGCCATCCGACTTTCCGGTGGCAAAGATTCGAGAAGGATCAATGCAATACTGCTCTTGAACATGGTCGAGGATATCTGCGGTGAACTGGAGGTCGTTTACTGTAACATTCGGAACGCCTTGCCAAAAGTCCTTCAGTTATGTCAGCATTGGCTTTAAATACTGCGTCCAAGCGATTCAATTGCCCTACATTGATGCCCTGAGGATAAATGACAAAAGAATTCGTATTGAACTGTGGACTTGTTAATTCGTCCAACTCCAGTTGGCTTTCTGCCGTTCTTTCGCCTCCGTGGTAAGACAGGATCGCCGGAGTTGGAATCTCATTATGATACGTTGGTGGAATCGAGATGAGGTAATACCTCAACAGCCCTCCACTTGTAATCGTCACGTTTGCAACACTACCAGCTGACTGGCCATGGGGTAGTTTCTTAAGGCATCCTTCTAATGAGATGGACGAAAGGCCTTTAGGGAGGACCAAGGCTTCAGCCAAAGCGGCGAAGAATGCAACCTTGAGAGACAACATGGAGAGCCAGGGACAATAGAATCCTAATCCGGAAGAGAGAACAATGGAACACTGAATCACACTATCCACTTACGTCAATTGTCTTAGATTATCTCTCCTTTTATATATAGTCACATTCAAGTTGGAAAATGCTACCCCAAGGGTCCGTCACATTTTCTGGGGAAAAGATGCGGAGAATCCTGGAGAGAAGGGTCTAACTAGACAAATTCAGTCCACGAGAGTACCGAATCTCCAGCTCATGTTTGGTATTTACCGAGTTTACCGGAGTCATATGTTCAAATGGTTCCTCTCACCGTCAATGAAGCTCCATAATTCTTAGGGCTGACTGACGGATGGATAGAGTCGGAAGACGGTGTCTCGGTAAGCAGGTTCGAGCCCACGATTGTGTTCTAGAAACCTGACTATTAATAAGATAGTCTGTAAACTATAGACATGACGGAACTGATTTGCCGGACTTGTAGGGTTTTTCATGACTCAAAGATAGTTAAACTGAAACTTCAACATCTGGCTTAGTAGAGATGGATGGAATAAGTTGAGTTAGTTGAAGCCCATTATGGAGACAATCTGACTGTATTGACATTACTTCTCTTGTAGTTATGGGGAGGGCGAAACTATATTAGAAACAAGTGAGATAGGAATGAACTAGAGTAATTGAACAACTGCTATTGAAGAGAGTATTGGAAACTAGCTGAGCGTTCTACAAGACGTATCTGAAATCTTTGTTCTGGAGATCAGTAAGATCCTCATCAATTGAGTGCAGACCCATGGGTGTGCCACCTCGCTTGTCTCTCTTTCTGTTTTCCATACGCAACGCAATAAGAGTAATGGATGCAATCACCACCACTCCGCACAGACAGACAAAGCTTCCTACGAATCCGGCGTGATAGATTGGCCCCGGAGACGCGCCAAAGATCACTGGACCAATGACATTTCCGACGCAGTATCCAACGAAAGTCGAGGCACTGACAGTGGATTTTTCTAAAAAGTCTTGTGAGATGCTGTTTCACACAAGGTAGATGTAACAAGGGGTAAAAAAACTTACTGGTATGTCCGGCTATGTTTGATGCCGTCAGAGAGACTGCAATTCCTCCAGAGGCAACTTGGACAGCAATGAGGAAAACACCCGCAAACAACAATCCTCGATTACTTCGAGGCCCAAACCAGCAGATGAGAGTGCCCGCGATAGAGATCAAACCGCAAATAATAATCAGCAGGTAACGCATGTTTCTCCACTTCCGTGTGATGTAGCCCGACAGTAGAATAGAAGTCGCAGTAATCGCTCCAATGGGACATGTTAGAGCCAAAGAATCGAAGTGGTCGAATCCGAATCCGTTAATAACAACAGTACCGAATGTTCCAAGAGCTCCCGAAGGCACACCGGTAAGAAGCACTATGAAGGCGCTGCTGTACAGCTTGTAATCGCGGAAAGCCTCGAAGAACTGGGCTTTGTTGAACTCGTGGCTTACGGTACCGGCATTATTTCTCTCTAGACGACGAATAGCGATGTGTCTCTCAGCTTCCGTCAACCGTTTACTGGTCATAGGGTCATCGGGGAGGAAGAAGAAGAGAACAATGGACCACAAGATGGTGACACCGCCAAGAATCAAGAAGATCGGCTTCCAAGAAGGAAGTGATCCATGAATCTGGCCCAAGCCGTAGTTGATTAGCGGCGAGATGGCTGTGGCAACTCCCACACAGCTGTACCAGAATCCAGTTCGTAGGGTCTGCTCTTCTCGTGTCCACCAGAAGGTTACCAAGACAGTAAAGGAGGGAGCAACGGCTGACTCGAGGAAACCCAGGAAAAGGCGATTGATCATAATACCGGCATAGTTGAAGCAGCCAGCCGTGGACATGAGAACAGCTCCCCAGAGGAATGTAGCGACCGACACCACTCGCGATGTTGAGTAGCGCTGGCATAAGAACATCATTGGGTATGTACCGACAAGATATCCGATGTAAAACATCATCGAGGCATTGGCGTATTTCTGGTTATTCGTGATTGGTGTTCCGTCTGGCAAATGGCCGACAATCGTGGTGAGCTTCAAGTCTGCATTGAAGTTGAACTGTGTTGCGGCGCTCATGACACCCTTGTCGTAGCTCTGCAGTGTGTACGTCACCATCATAAGAGGAATAATCCTTTACACTTGAATGAGCCATTGATCACGGAAAAAGGGTATAGATTATCATACCAGAAATCGAGTTTCCGAATAAGCCGTCTCTCTTCCTCCGGAGTGAATGTCTCACTGGTAGGCTTCATGTTGGCAGTGTCGTCTTCCATCTTCTCAATCTCTTCAGCCCCATCATGCTTTGTGTCGTCAAGCACTTCCATGTCGTAAGGCGCCATAGTCACAGAGTAGCCGGACGAGAGGCTGTTTTGTTGTTCGATGTGTGCAAGCATCATTCAGTTCCCGTTGTTGTGGTGATAATGATGTTATATAACGTTCTCGTCGTCGTTCTTGCTGGCCCTGTGACACAATTGGCTGACCATCGTTCGGCAAAGTTACCACACAGAGAACACGACAGGGTTGAGTTCACCCCGCTCTTCTCCGCGATGTTCCGTCATGATGCCCATCCGTGGAGAAAGCAAAGGAGAGAAAAAATGTGACATACCGCTAGATGGATCTCGGAATAGAAAGTCTCGGCAGACGTGCGGACAAAGCTAAAAGTCAGATAATAGCCGAATTAGCCGTTCTAGCTCGCGACAACTTCATAGTTCAGGCGCCACAAAGATGGGGTTTGTGGAGTATTAGCTCGTATACCCCATCCGGGGTAAAAGGTAAGCTGGTCGGCAAGAATTCTTTTCTTTTCTACCGACGGCAAACTTCTTCCCCAGACAAACTCATCTTTACCGGCCATGGAATCTGGGGAGAGCTTACATGCAGCTCGGCCCAACAGCAACGCATGGGGAAGCAGTGGTGGTGCCAGAGTTGCTCCACGGATTCGCTCGCGGGTTGCCTGTCAGCCTTGCAATCAGCGCAAAGTTCGATGCGACGTTGTTCAGACTGGGGGTAATGCGTGTTCAAACTGCCAGCGCGATGGCGGATCTTGTGTTGTTCTTCCGCGCAAGAAGCATCGGTAAGCATTGAAGAGGGCTTGGTTGAGTATTGACATCCGTTTTTGCTCACCTATTGTCCTCTCACAGGCCGCGGAGGAAAAGAGATTCTCAGTTTACGTCGCAGAAAGCAGCTGGAAATACGGCTGGGATCTCATATAGCAAGGCTGCTTCTGCTTCCGGTGGCCTGGTAGATCCACAAGTTGGTGCTATACCAGTTGAAGATCCTCCAGGATACCCTTATGGCGAAACATTTTCGGCATCCCTACCGTCGTCAAGAAACAATGTAATGGGCGTTGGAGAAGCCCAGGGCCGATCGGCGACAGACACTATCTTGCCTGAAGATGGCCCTTTTACTTACATCGGTAAGCATCCTATCAGAATTCTGACAATCATGACATGGGAAAGATATCTCATCATATCAATAGGCGATAGGAGAGGGCCACGCCACTCTGTCTATGACCTCTGCCACCCTGAGACTCCTGAAGATGCACGATATTTGCCGCCAGACACGGTCATCTCGTCGTCCCACAAACCGCATGAGCTAGAGTATATGCGCCTTCAGGGTGTCTTCTCTAGGCTGCCGGACGATGTGTGCGACGAGTTAATACGCTGCTACTTCCATCATGTTCACTTCTTTCTACCAATAATCGATGCACCCGCGTTTCTAAACGAGTACTGCAGCAATGGCTCTCGGAATATAAGCCTGCTGCTCTATTGGAGTATTCTGCTGGCTGCTGCAAACGTGAGTTCATGTGAAGACGCAAATTGATGTCGTCGTCTAACCTTTGCTCTCAGTTCGTCGATGCGGATGTTTTACAAAAAGCAGGGTTCTCTTCCAGAAAGGCAATGAAGACTGCCATGTACGAACGCGCCAAGGTGAGCAATCTGGCACTTGGTGATCACAATATGTCTCGTAAACTGACTCTTGACAGTGTCTCTATGACTTCGATCGAGGGACAGAAAAACTGGTGCTCATTCAGTCCGTCATCCTATTGGGATTCTGGTATACTGACCCTCAGGATCATACTGGCGCCTGGTACTGGATAGGCATTGCAATTTCGCTCTCGCAGAACATCGGACTCCATAGGTCTTCGCGTTTGGGTAGCCGTGCACCGCAGAAGTCTTTGCCAGCGCGAGAATCCCTCATGCGTCGCATCTGGTGGGCGTGCGTAGTCAGAGATCGATGGGTTTCGTTGGCACGGGGCCGTCCTATGCGCATTCATAGCGAAGACTGCGACACGCCTCTTCCTGTGGTGGAAGACATCATGAACGAATTAGAGTCTGTTGTTGGCCGGGCGCGAAGCAATTTTGTGCCGGTGGAATCCAGGGCCTTGGCCGAGATGTGGATTCGGCTTGTGCGCATTTGCGATACGTTGGGCCACATCTTAAGAGTCCATTATTGTGTAAATGGAGGGATACCCAGCATAACGGAGATTGACAGATATGCGCAAGAGTTACAGGCCTTGGCCCAAGAAGATGCCGTCCCAGTTGACTCCAGCGAGAGTTTGACCATCAATGCGATCCAAATCGATTTATTGTACCAGTTTGTGCTCCCGTTCAACAAAACCGGCTCATCTACACAGCCACTGACTCTTTACTAGAGCTACAATTGCAATACTCTATCGACCATACGTATTGAATCGGTCTACTCCACTCCCATCTGGAGCGCATTCACTGTGGCAAAAGATTGCAACGAGCCGAGCCCGCGAAGCTGCATCAAATACCAACGGACTGCTGCAGAGTCTCATTGAAGTGGATGGTATACGATATTTGAAGCCAATGATGTATTAATTCCCTCTCCTATTGTCCAGTTTCTGGAGCTTGCAAACTGATCATCTCTCGCCACAGGATTACCGCGATGATCCCCGCTATGCAGATTCACCTTTACGACTGCAAGTCCTCAAACGCATTGACCCGCGGTCTCGCGGAGAACAAGCTTCAACTTCACATGCTGGTTTTGTCAAACTTGAGAGAAACATACTGGAGCGCCGACGTCACGTATCGACTTTTTGATCGGGCTCAAAACATACTCAAGAAGTCGAATTACCAAGTGGAAAAACCACCTATCAAGAACGCCGATAACAGTCGAGATTCCACGCATCTACAACAATCGCAGCCGCAATTGCTTCCACCGACCGAGCCACCCTTGCTTCCGACTCCAGAACCTGCCGTCTTGGTAGGTGAACAACAATATGCAAATACATGGTTCAATGGTTCGCCACAATTTAGAGACGTTGATCAGCTATTGAGTCCAGGGTTTTACCTTTCTGAGGATGGCTTCTCAGAGTTCCTTCTTAGCTATGAAGACGCCGTTGTCTACGATCCACTTGTCTTGGGATGAAGCAGAATACCTACAGAGATATTGCAATAATAATCAATATTCAATTCAATGTATCATGTTACCATGTGCCCCTCGGAACGTCAACTGAGAATATCTCCGATTTCCGACTCTACTCAAACGCACACATTATTCACTGACAGACACCATGAAACATGTGATATCTATGACTCAAGGCACCATTGATTTATTGCACAAACGCTTAACTGCCGTGACTAGGCACCAGCAGTTGGCAGCCGATATTAGTGGAGCGGTGATTTCTCCTAAGCTGCAGATAGCCGCTCAATGACAACATTGAACAAACGCGGACGCTTTCCTGCATTCCAGGCGGTGACTCTCTTGCAGTGAATCTGGTGTCATTTTTGCTGATCGGAAGTTAATTTACTTGAACTGCATTGAGCCATCGAACATCAAGCGCTTCACTCTTGTCTCTTCACTGCTCTGGTCTTGAAGTGTTTCTCCCTAGAAATCTATTGCCGCCGCTTCTCAAATCTTTTGGACCATAAATTGCAGCATCTCTCCCCATCATTTCCTTCTCATCATCACCTCATCGTACTTTTACGAGTAGAGCATTTCTGTATTTCTTCATTACCCCAAACAGAATGGCCTCTCACACGAAAATACGATGACCGATGGTCACCCGAGAGACAGACACCGTATTCTGTCCATCGTGCTGAAGTCAGAATCATCGTGATGCCTGAACATCCGACATCCGCATACGATTCGTCCCACACGAGTTCTTCTACGCTATTCTATCCCATGACTTGCTCTCTACACGGCCTCTTTCGGTGTGTATTCCTGAGACTTCAAAGTTTGTTCCAGCCCTTGACTAACGACGAGAGATACACCAGAGCCGTTGATTTGACTACTTACGGATGGACGACATCACTTCCTGGCCCCTGAAATCATGGCTGAACCACGAATCCTGAAATTGTATCGGACAAACCCAGACACTAGATCTACCTACATCTACCAGATCCATCTATCTCTACTAGATCTACCTACATCTACTACACCTACCACAGCGACTACAGCGACCATAGACTACAACAGCTACATCGACTACATGCACTACAACGACTACAGAGACTACGCCCCTCAAGCCTAGCAACTGGCGGACGGCATCCGTGCCTATGACATCCCAAGCAGTGTAGACGACGAGGCTCCAGATACGACGGCTGGGCCAGAGCAAGATCAGGAACTTGAAGACTGCTGGCATGGATGCGCGGCGATACCTTGGAGTCGGCAACATATTTTCAACGTGAAAGGTACTTTACTTTAGCTGCGGCTGGCCACTAAATGGTAGGTACTTTTACATTTTCCAGCATATGCTCTTCACTTGGTGCCTTGAGGCCTCATTTGTGTGTGTGCGCCTATTTAAACATGGCGCAACTCTCCTCTCTTCCTTTTCTTTTCTTTCTCCTTTCATCATCTGCAGGCAAGCAGCGCACCTCCGCCTTTCTGATTCTCTTGCCTCATCTCCTCCTTGCCTTTTGTGTGTTGCCGTTCTCTCTTTTTCTTCTCTAATACTTCGCTCGGTATCTTTTCTGATTCCCCATGAGATGTTTATTATGACCTTTGACTAACCAGGGAGCAGGCTTCGTTACTTCAACTTCGTTTCTTCACACCACGCTCGAGAAAAGCACTGCTTGATTCAGGACCTTGTGTTTCAATCCGCCTCCACCACAGGCACTTTTTCGTACCAGGAGCCGGCACCCTGGCTGCTTGTTTCCGATTCTCTGCGGTATGTATGTCTAGAAGACATTGGTCCTGATATTGGCTGACTAGAAGTTGCAACACTGCCCCATAGAAGCAACGATGGTCCGGCCCAGCGAACAGAAAAAGAGAGTCCTGCCGGAAGGGGTTCTCGCATTCGTACTCCAATATGAACCACTTTTCTCGAGACTCATCAAACACGGATGGTTGGGCAATGGCACTCACGTCACATTTGCCCCATAGATTTACCAACAGATTTCCAATGAGGAATTGGAAAATTCAAGATGCCAGCCGATAGCTGTCTGGCCACGCCACCTCCGCAGGCTTGCCATATCAGCTTGCCCAAATTATACACAGCTCATCTTTGCCCGACAGACGGACAGCATCCCACGAGCACCACAGCACGGAAATGGAAGAGGATGTTTACTCTTCCTAGAGACAGTAGAAGAGGTACCAGAGGAGCAGAGAGGAATTGGCCCAAAGATTGACCCAAGGATGGCCAGCGGATTCGAGCCGGCAGAAGATTTTGAGGACCGCTGGAAAGACTGCACCGTTATATTCGGTAATGATGAACGGAATACGGTGATTCTCCCACCAGAACAGCAAGTACTGGTAGAGACTGAGGAACAGCTTATCTACTTCAGAGATAAAGACGCCGTGATCCATGAAGACGAGGTCATACAGTATCGCATACGGGCACGATGCCAACATCTCGCATGCAACCCTGCAAAGAAGCCAAGGAGCAAAGCGAATGGAGAGGATTTGAACGACAACGGTGCCCAACTGGACTCTATCTCGGCTGGCAAGTCGGTCTACATCGGACAATCAATGCATATGGATGGCCATGTGATTGCATCGGATAAGAACGAAGATAAGCATTCGGCCGCGTTCGATTTCAAGGGCCTTAATCTGAAGTCCGAACCGCAAAAAATCATAACCGGCTCTGGAACAATCCCGCATTTCGCAGTGAGCTCGAAGTTCAATCTCAAGAAGGCCAAGCAACTCGTACATGCGAAATCCCTGAAATCACTCTACAGACAGGAATGGGAGTTGCGGGCTTACAATGAGTATGCCGAGAGGTTGATAGGGGAGATCGTATGTGGCTTTCCTTTAGAGGCCTTGGCGCATCAAGATATCGAACCATACCGAATAAAGCCAGGAGACAGCCTGCGAGGGGCATTTAGGTTCCCAAACCTAAGCCCGGGGAAATGGAACCAGCTCCTGGAGGAGATTGTGTCGCACGCGGATATTATGCCGGACGTCTTTCAATTCAAGGTTTTACTTACAGCAACTTTGGAACACCCGGAAGAGCTTGACGAGGCCCTGCGAATATTTGCCTTGGAACACTTCGAGGATATCCTCCCTCGGAACATGCTGCGTCTATCATCTACTTCATTTACTACCATCTACTACATCTACTACCATCTACTACAACTACTACCATCTACTACAACTACTACCATCTACTACAACTACTACCATCTACTACATCTACTACCATCTACTACAACTACTACCATCTACTACAACTACTACCATCTACTACAACTACTACCATCTACTACAACTACTACCATCTACTACAACTACTACCATCTACTACAACTACTACCATCTACTCCCATCTGATAGACCTACTCATTTACTTCATCATATGGCCAAGGTATAGATGCATGCCGCTAATCTACCAAGGACACTTGAGTCTTTGCTCAGGTAACATCTCCCCGAGCACGAGCTTCCGCGACAATAATGGGTGATCTCTTGTCTTGACGAGGCCTTGGGGCAAAGAGAAACACGGATGGAGGATTCGTTGTGCTATCGACCATCAACACCGTTGTTTCTGAAACCCTGAAATGTCTGCAATTTCCCCATTTCGTGAAGCATAGGCTTTTAGGCCGTTGCAGATATTTGGTCTGCAACTTCGGCAAGGAAAAAGAAAGCAAGCACTAAGAACCGATGCTGCGGCTGCCGTTGACATTATCTCTCGAAGATCTTGACTAAACCAAATGATCCTAATTTGCAGCAAGCGATTTCTTGCATCCGCATTTACCAAGCTCAGGCAATACGCCTTACCCAAGAGCAGCAGGAGGAAATGTGTGATATTATCAAGAGTCATAACTACGTTAGAGCACGTACAGCACCTCTTTTGCATTAGTAAATGCTCCTAATGTTTTGCAAAATCCTTTTGCTTCGTCTTCCTCAGCGAAACCTTTTGATCCATCTGATTCAGCAGTTACTTTTACTTTCTCTTCCTCGACAAAGCCTTTTGCTTCGTCCAAGGATGCTCCCACTGGCTCGACGCTGTTTTCTTCGTCCAAGAATGCTGTGGTGGATCAGGGTTTCTTGCCTCACTACTCCGTGACGTCGCCGGTCAACTGTATAGCTATGGAGAGATACGTTGATGGGGAGTCGCTGCAGACTGTCATTCCCGCCACCAATCTGAGAAGGGAATACTTGAACGGGGTGAAGGACCTTTGGGTACAATTGCAGCAGGGAAAGAATGTCGTCCCTTCTCAACTAGTTCCCATCTCCAGAGAGGACGATACGGTTGAAACTGAGGATGGTGCCCGCCGCGTGGACGAAAGATCTTGCAATGCCTCCCTGATGTGGCGGTCGCTCAATGCTCCCTCTGGATATCAGCTCAAACTTGTGTACGTCAATGCACTCGACATCCCACAAGCGTTGATCACCATCTTGGAAGATTTCGCCAAGAAGTTTCCCAATGATCATCTGACGATGCCCTTGATGATTACCGCTTCTATCTTTAACAGAGGATCGCCATATATACTTACATAAAGATATACCTACGTCTACTACGTCTACTACATCTACTACGTCTACTATAGCTTCTATAGCTACTAAAATTACTACGTCTATTACGCCTACTATACCCATTGCACTCTACACTATTAGTGCATAATCTTAGCCTCAATCCAGCTAGAGAAGTGATGCCAATCGTCTACGTGAATCATGGTTAATCTCTGTTAGATCAAGTCCTTATTGACACTGAAACGTACTAGTAGAATATGTCTGCAAGATAGAAAGCTCAATAATGACTGCATGTGTCCAAAGGTTGGATTCAATGTATGTATTTTCTAACCAAAACTGTGCGACGATATAGTATATTTCTTATATCCTCATACTTCCCCCGATTCCGCAAACGTTCTAACCATTATGTACATAGCTGTTTCCCCAGCTTTGTTTACAGCGTTGATATCAGCTGCTGTCTCTACTACCTTGTCAATTAATAGCTTTACATTATCATCCTTGGTACTTCTTGCTGCCATGTGAAGGGCGGTTTCACCTGCGTGAGTCCTTGAATTCACGTCGGCATCGGCATCCAACACAAGCCTCAAAGTCCATGTGTTTTCAGCCCGTGTCACTAAGTGTATCAGAGCCTCTCCACTCTTATTTTTGGCCTCGATATCTGCCTTGTGGGATAGTAGCGCTTGAAGTACCTTTCTTTCTTCGTCAGCATTGGCTCGTAAGAGAGCTGAGTCTCCTTTCTCCGTAGTAGCACTAGCATCTGCCCCCCGATCAAGTAGAAGCTGGACCATTTGTTCGTCTCTGTTGATCACGCCCCTGATAAGTGGCATTTCCCCATTTTCAGACTTCGCGTTAATATCCGCCAACTTTTCGTCTAAAAGAAACTTGACGACCTGAAAGAAACCTTTCTCCACGGCATAATGAATGGGCGGATCATCGATGAAATGAGAAGGATAGCCTGATTTCTCCTTCAGACTAAGGAATGAGTCTCCCACATCTCGGAAAATGTATTGTATTAATTGCCGTAAGGAGAGTGGCCAGGAAGCTCGGTCTACATCCTCAGCATGTCTCATCCCATAGGTAGCAGCGTATTTTCCCAGAGCGTATTGAACATTACTGGCGTTACCATTTGCATAGCATCCTATATGGCAAAGGTATACATGGTATCGCAGGCACACCTCAGCCAACTGCAGATTTGCCGCTGTCTCGTTGAGCGCAAAGTTCATAGTCGCCGATTTTTTTATATTTTCTGATGTTAGGTATTTGTGTATCTAGCTAGATACTTATGGTCGTTAATATTAAAACAAACAAAACAAACAAACAAACACACATCTCACTTCTGTCTTTTGTATATGCCATTCGGCGACTAGATGTCATTTTCACGGCTGTGTGAGGAGCCTGGTACCCACCAACTCTATGCAGATTTTGCATTTGACTGCATCTAACTGCATTAAACTATATTTAACCGTGTTTAACTGCATCTAACTGCATCCAACTGCATCCAACGATAGTTCCCAATAGGTAGCTGATTAGCACTTTGGACACTGACCTTCTGTATGTATACTAGCAGGTAAAAAGTTTCAGATTGTTTTTTCGGCCCGGTGACAAAATCATACCCACTTCAGGGCTTCGACGCATTTAGCAACAGTAGACTTGCTATGATCTAGAATTGATTACCAAAAGAGTAACCCAAACCCATTACCAGCAATCGGGTGCTACGTTAGCCATGGGTAATAGATGTATATAGCTAGTTAATTGTGGCGAATAACTGTGTTAGAAACTTACTAATCCAGGAACCAGAGGCTTAAATGCACCGAAGATGACTTAGGGACATGTCACTAGCTATCTTCTTTGTACAGAATGCATAATTGTTGAGCCACTTATCAGAGACGGTCGGGACGCTTGTGCCATTGTGGATTTTGGCCCCCAAGCTGTTGGACGTGTTCTTCATGATTCTGCATGTGACAAGCTTTGCAGTTGGCAAACACGTGAATCCAAGTTCCCTCAGCCGGAATTGCGAGGGCCTTTTAATTAGCATTGTCAGCGAACACGTCCAACTTGCCGCCCAAATCAACCGTTCGCATCGCCATGTCTCATCCACCAGAGCCGCCTCCGCTCTTCGGAGTAACACCATCATCCATCACCGAATGCGCTCGACAGCTAATCCAAAGACTTCGTCAGACGCAGAGACAGATCATAGATACGGTGCTACCAGAAGACGCGACCTTTTCCAATGTCCTTCTGCCACTCGCACAGACTGAAAATGCCGTTTCGGCAGACAAGTGGCTCATCACAAGTTACAGAAATTTCTCGCCAGATGCAGCTCTGCAAGACGCTGCTAACGTCGCAGCTACTATGTTTGAGGACTTTGAACTTGAAACCTCATTAAATAATGACCTTTTTAAGTTGATAAATACCGTGTTACGCATAGGTGAGCAACTGGATTGCGAATCGCGGCGATATCTAGAAAAGAAATACAAGGGCCATATCCGTAATGGACTTCTGCTCTCAGAAGACTCTTCCCGCCAGCACTTCCAGACTATGCAATCCCGTATAGCCGTGCTAGAGGCTGAATACAAAAAGAATTTGGCAGACTCACGTCTGGAAGTCTGGCTTAACCGCCAGGACTTGAGAGGGGTACCGGACGAAGTTTTATCTAGATTTAAGAGCGACACCATTGGGGACGAGCAGAGGTTCCGATGCGACTCCAGAACAATCCTTCAGGTTATGATGTTTGCCACAAATGCCGATATACGAAGGCTCTGCTATATGGCTAGTGAAAACACATGTCGCGGAAATGAATTTGTGTTCAAAGAACTCATCCTGCTCCGTGCCGAAAGTGCTCGTCTACTTGGCTACACTAGCCATGCTGCGTTGAGACTTGAGGATAGAATGGCCAAAACACCAGATGTTGTCAACAATTTCCTGACCGATTTGGTTTCAATGCTCTCTAAGACAGCAAATGCTGAGGTTGAGAATCTGAAAGCCATGAAAAAGAATGATGTCGAGTCTCGTGGAGAGTCATTTGATGGAAACTATTATTTCTGGGATCATGCTTTTTATAATCGACTCATGATGGAGAGAGAGTATGAATTGGATCAGCAGCAGCTGGCAGAATATTTCCCCCTGCTGTCAACTATAGAATATATGCTGGAAATCAACCAGCATCTTTTTGGCTTGGTTTTTACGGAGATTACCAAACCAAACCAAGATTCCGGCGTCACTCTCGGATATTATAAGAGCACCGAGATGCTCTGGCATGATGATGTGAGAGTTTTCAGCGTATGGAACGATAAGCAAGAAGGTGGCGACTTTGTTGGCTATCTGTACCTTGACCTCTACGATAGGAAAGGCAAACCCCCAAATGCATGTAATGTGCCAATACGACCAGTAAGTGCAAGACGAATATATTCGATCGCGTCTAGAAGCGACGGCGAGGGAGAAGATGGTGATAGATATGTCTAGTAGCTAACTAGCCATGCTTAGGGCTGTATTCTACCGGATGGATCGCGTCAATATCCTGCGACTGCACTGCTGTTTGACTTCGAGAAACCTAGCGTCACTAACCCGACGCTCCTTCAGCACCGTGATGTTATCTTGTTGTTCCACGAGTTGGGTCATGGTATCCACGAGCTCGTGGCCCAAACCAAGTTTGCATGCTTTCACGGAACTGCGTCGCCTGTTGATTTTGCAGAGATGCCTAGTCAGGTACTAGAGAACTGGTGCTGGACACCATCACAACTAAAGCGCCTAGGTAGACATTATTCATACCTATCCGCGGACCACTTACAAACATGGAGCGAAGCGGCGAATGGCAAGCCCAGGCCAACAGAGAGGTTGTCTGATTCGGAGATTGCAAATCTAACTCGTAGCAAGCACTGCAATAGCGCGTTGTTTTACCTGCGTCAAACGGCCATCGGTATGTTCGACATGTTGGTCCATCAGATCACTAACAATACTGAAGCCGAGAAGTGGGAACTGGCTGTCAAGTGGAATCAGCTGCGCCGCGAAGTTCTTCCCCTGGCTGGAGGCGAAGCCGTGAATGGCGATTGGGCTTGGGGACATGGTTATGCCAACTTTAGGCATCTTATCGAAGACTATGACGCTGGTTATTACAGCTATTTATTGTGAGCAGCTTCTTGTCTCCATACCCTCCTTCGTCATTCATTCATTCGTTTGTTCGTTTAATAAACCTACATACTTGCTAACAGATATCATTTCTTCGCTTTGTGTCAGTTCTCTTGTTTATGCTGCCGACGTGTTTAATGCAACGTTTAAACTTGATCCGGAGAATACGGCAAATGGCCGTCGGTATCGCCATGCAGTGCTTACAAAAGGGGCAAGCGAGGATGAAATGACGATTTTGACCCAATTTTTAGGCAAAGAACTAGACTTCTATCCTTTCTCACAAGAATTGAACCTATCATAGGTTACTTGTTCTTTAGTATTTACCTTCAATCGGTCTTTACTTCAGTTAGCTCTTCTGTCTTTAAGTGTTAAGCTATAGATTAATTACATCAATCTCTATTAGACATATTGATTTATGACTCTTTAATGCGAGGTGGTGATCTCTTACATACTTCTGGATGTGGCTTGAAGACGGAACAACTATCAAATCAAAGCTGAAAAGATGTCAGAGAGGAAACAACTATGTGATTCTGGAAATAATAACTGGTCATCGAGGGTATGGGCAGGTACGAGAATAGCTATTCGTGTTCCGCGCTGCCAAAAAACCTTTCTTATATTAATCTACACTGCCTTCAGTATTTGGGATATGGAAAACACCACGACGTCGAATTTCATCGTGTCGAAGAATGATTGGGGATATGGCCAGACTTTCGCTCCCATAGCGACCATCCCATCTGTCGCAGCCGTTACAACGATACTACTACGAATGGGTAGAAAGCTGGATGAGTCAAGAAAATTAGTGAGCAATGGGATAGAAGTTAAACGAGCCTTTACATTATAGATGGCAAATAGCTGTTGTTATCGGTCGTTTAAGGCCCTCTCCTGGCTCTGCACGATATGGTTCGATATTTAGTTGCGACATGGTGTCCAAGGGGTGACCATATGCGAAGGCATTGATGAATTCCTGGGCAAATTTCCTGTTAGCCGCAACCCTGGGTTTCATAGAATGAATCCAAAGACTTTGCATGGGCCATTTCGTTTTCAGTATTGGAAATTGAACTTTATCTTCAAGGTTTGACTTGGTCAGCTGCGGCCGATCATTTTAAACTACGGATTGATTCTGGATTTTGAACCAAAGGATGGGGCGCAGCCCTCTGTATATAATTTTTATCAGTTAAATATATATTTTTGCCATTTGAGCCTTTCCTTTTCCTTTTCCTTTTTTTTCTTATATATATCAACCCTTCTCTCGACCTTCTCTTTTTATCCACTGCTGTCTCGAAGCCATCTTGCCGCCTGCGACTCTTGCGCACCTTTTGAAGTACAGTACGACTACTACATCTACCACATTCATCGCTGCTACTGTAAGCTTGAAATATAATTGTAGCATTAATAACTCAGAAAAGCAACGTGCATCTACTACACAAATCGTCATGACCATCCATCTTATCGTCCGTAGCGCATCACTGTCCAATCTTATACGGCTTCCCAGACTTGAGAATCAGACTAGGCTTCCTCTCAGCTAAATCCAAAATCATCTCTGCAAAATAACTGTTTGCCCACGCGAACCACGGACGAGTGTACACGCTCGCGTTGTAAATGTTGACACTCTCATGGATCAATCCCAATCCGCTAGTGTTCTCCAAGATGAGTGCCAGACGCTGCTTGATCTCCCTATCATCATCTGTGCCGAAGATGGCAGAAATTTGACTCATGGGCCAAGGATAAGTGGCGTTGACGTGAGGACCTCTATTATATCATTAACGGTTGATCGAAGTCGCATTATTAAAAGTAGGTGTGGAAATCCACCAATCTTTGACTTACCCAATGCCACTCCACGTCTTTCCTACAGCATAGTACGGATTCGCTCGCGAGAACATGGCGGCTTTAGTCTTCTGGTAGGTGGGATCGCTCCGCTCCAAGAATCCAAGATACGGCAACGACACCAGGCTAGGTACGTTGGCGTCGTCCATGATGTATTGCGCTCCAATTCCGTTGGTTTCGTACGCAAAAATGCCGTTGGAAGCGCGGGTATGTGCCCAAACGGCCTGTTTAATGGTATTGGAGTATTGTTGGAGTTGCTTGGCGAGGCTCCTCTGGGTTCTGATGGTGTTGAGCATGTCTGCAACGTTGGCCAGCTCGACAGACATCATGGCATTGTCAGAAGTGATAAAGTCTAGATTGAATTGTTAGTGAGTAACGACGTAACGGACGCGTCTTGATGACTCCAAAACTTACTAAAGACACAGAGGTCGTCCGAGGGCCTGTGGCTGGAGGCAACCAAACCGTTTGCTTGCTTCGGCTCGCCATTGCCACTGTTGGGTACCATTGGAGAGAGCGCTCCAGCAGTGCCCGTCCAGTTGTAGTAGCTGACCCATTGAAAGTCATCCGACCAACTGCTCTGAGACTGTTCGTAAAGGACTCGAACAATTTGGTTCATCGCAGCATTCCCTAAAGATGGTGTTAGTTAAATAACCCGAGAGAAGGGACATTCGTCTTTTCCACGTCTCTTGTTTAGTGGTTCGTACAATTGTCATTGATAAAGGATGAGTCCTTTGTATTGGCGTAGTAAGAACGCGTGATTTTGAGGAATCCAGCAAGAGAATCGAGTTCGTACTATTGAGTGTGAGAAACCCTCCATTAAATAGTTTAGCAGCCATCATACCTTGCATTCAAATACCGTCTGGTTGTTGACAGGCCTGTTGTAAAGAGCGCAGGTGTTAATTTCGGAATGGCAACTTCGCAATTGGCAGGGGTGTACACATACGGGTTTACTATGACATTTGTTGCCCAGTCCTACATGTAGTGTCAAAAAAAAAAGTCCTTACTGGTTAGAATCGCACTCGATGACTTACATTCACACTTGGAGCAAGCCCACTCTCCGGCGGTGGCTGAAACGAGCCTACATGCAATATCATTCGTCAGACGGTTGCCTCTGTAGCAGGTGGGTGTAGTTAAACGCACCGCAGTATGGGTACTGCGAAATGTATCGCGCCTCTGTGTTGATGACTGCTTTGACAAGGGCTTGGAGGTTCTTATCATGTGGAAGAAGCTTGTATAAATGGGCAAACTGGTTGCCGGTGTCGCGCAGCCATTGTGCACTTAGAAGATTAGTCAATTGATGTCGATCCACGATGATATTGGCATGTATACGTACGTGATGTCCTAGCAGAATGTCAGACAAAAGGGTCCTGGCCGACGTAACATTGCATTGAGGAAACAACTTACACCAGTGATGATGAATGCCAGATTCAGCGACGGGTCAAAATACTTGACGGTAGTATCCAGCGTGGACGGAAAGGTATTCTCAAAAAGTCGAGCAAGATCTGGATCCTTGAGCCGAGATTTCAAGTCGCTAATGACTTTCTATACGTAGTGATATTATCGTCAGCGACTCAATTGGAGTCATACTCGTCCCATCTGGGCAACAGCTCATGTCGACATGGTTATTGAAGCTCACCTCGACTGCTGGGCTCTTGAATGTTCTGCACTCCTCGCTCGGCCTCATGTAGGGCAGCTTCAGAGGACCCGACGAATACGGTCCATGAGGCGATCCCGAAAAAGTGGTATAATCTGGACATGAGGAGGCGGTACGGCGGTGCGGTGGGAATTTCTGCCAGCCAGCAGACGCAGTTGCCGGGAACACGGCCAAGATGCCGAGGGCAGCGCTGAGAACGCTGTGAGGAGACATGTGTAGAGGCATCGCGACTCAATTGGGCACAGGAGATGCCTGCTGCTATAAAGCTATGGATGCAGTAATGACAATGCTTTTGGAGAGTAAATTGAACAGAGTCTCAAGCAAGATTCGCGGTGCAGCGGAGGAAAGGCCCAGGCAAAGAGGGAGGGGCTGCAATCGCGAGGCAGGTCTCACCGATCACCGCCCTTCTCTGCCTCTGTTCCGGGGCCAGCCATTTTATTTATCGTCATCTGTCTTTGCACAGAGTTACACCCAGATCCATTAGGTGGGGGAACCGGACGGGCAATGGCGATCTTTCCCTTGGGAGCGCATTCTTGGGTAAAAAGCGTGCGGGGGAAGCGGGGAGAATTCAAGAGGGAGAGGCATCACCAACAGGGTTTGTTTGGAAGGATGCGGATGCGGGCGAGTTGGATGTTATCCCGGCATGACGATGCTACTCTGTGTTATGTGGGGAGGGCGGGTTTGGTGTTTTGAAAGAGGAAGCTGGAGGGAGTCGTGGGCATTGTTATGAGCTGATGGGAGAAGCTTCAATGTCTTGGGCGTGCTGAGACTGCATTCTTGGTTGATGGGGTTTTGCTTTATGTTTCTGGTGCTTTATTGTCGCTTGTCTGAGACAAATTGAAGTTAGCTAGGTAATTCTTAACAAAGCACGAGGCTGGGGCTTGGCAATTGGGCGACGGCGATGATCCGATCCATGATGTTTAGCAACCAACATGGATGGAATTGAGCGTATTCGCCTCGCATTAGCATCGTCCTTACATGCACACTCAACAAGCGGACGAATCAAGTGTCCAATTCTCTTTGTTATATGCGTAAAAGCCGAGCAATCCTCCGTCTCGCCCTTTTCTCCGCACCGACGGCCGCTGCCACCCGCCTTTGTCTCGGCTCTTTTCCTTGATGCTACCTCTTGGCATCGAATGCCGACGGGTTCAAGTCATACAAGTTAATACTACAGAGCAGACTCATCCAGTGTCTTGCTCGCTGAGTCTCCAGCAAGAACTTGGTAACGCGAGCATTTGAGATTCTTGAATATCGAATGTCTTCTTTGTCTCAATCTGTGGGACCTGTCTCGTCGCTGACACGTGTTGAAAACTTCAATGTTATGAGATCAATGAACCTCTGTGTCTTTCATGAATGATCCCTGTCACAATAAATTCCACGTTATGTAATCTCGCATCAACCACGGATAGCGCCGAAACAACACATGGCTCTACTCTACAGCTTCAACACCAGCGTAACCATCACCAGATATTGATCACATCAACACTCACACCAGCCAGCAATTTCACGCAGCCTGGCTGCTGCATCGCCATGCCATCAGCATCTCGTCAAAATACCTCTCCCATTCCGCACATCCACGCCCTCTGCATGGAAGACGAATACAGCACCGCCCTCCAGGCAGCCGTCGAAGCTCACAGCCTCTCCTCCGTCTCAATCACCTACCACAACTGCGCCCTCTCCTTTGTAGAGGCCGAGTTCGATCTCATCGTGTCTCCGGCAAACTCATATGGCCGACTGGACGGAGGCTTCGACGACGCCATCTCGCGCTCATTCTCCCCTCGCGACGACTATCTCGCCCTCACAAGAGCTGCCCAGGCGAAGCTGTACGATGAATGGCGCGGCTTCGCTCCTCCGGGAACATGCACGCTGCTTCGCATTCCCGACGACTTTCACGCCCGCTCACGAAACACCTGGAACACCAAATATCTAGCGCTGTGCCCGACAATGCGAGTCCCGCAGAACGTCAACTGGGATCACGAGGTTATCTACGAGTGCACTTGGAGCTTGCTCTGTGCGATAGATAAACACAACCGGGCAATACGTGAGGGCAGACTGAGCGGGAGACATGATGAGATCCGCAGCCTTCTGATGGTTCCTATGGCTACGGGCGTGGGCGCAGTGAGTCCCGAGAGATGGGCGAATCAGACGGTGCTTGCTTTTGAGCACTATGTTGATGCGATGGAAAACGAGTCCAAATGGAGCTCGTTGGAGCCTGGTGATATTATCGAATACGCACACGAGGTTGAGCAGACATGGGAGCTCTAGAGAGGCTGCTGTCGGCTATCATCATCCATTGGAAGACGCATATGCTTCGGTTCGTGTTGCGTCGTATCGTATGCTCTGCCGTGACATGAGAGAAGCGATCTACTGAATTGACCATGTATATGACGGTTTCCAGCGCTTGAAAAGGCCTGCTGAGCAAAGCTCCGGTGGTTGAGCTCACCTAGGTCGCCATTGAGGTTTGTGCAAGCTCGCCTCGTGCATCTTCCGTGAGCGACGGCTGCTGATGCTGCTCCAGCTGAACATACCAGCAGCAGGCAGTTATCCTTGAACGTGAACAGGTAAATACGTACTCATTCATAATATCTACAACGAAAATAGTAAAAGTCATCCCTCGAACCAAATCTTTGCGGACCAACTCCACCAAACAGGCGCATCAACCGCGACAGCAAGCACCAAAACACATGTCCGGATCTAATATGTTAGAAATCATTTCTTGCTGCCTCACCAGCATCCAACTTACTTCTCCTATGTGACGGTACGCTTGTCGACTCAGCCATCTCCTTTGCAATCCATTTCAAGCACTTGGACAATGTCCCAGACCTCCCTCTGGATGATAAAAAGGCGCCATCCGCACCCAAATTCCCAACGTTTTCTCGGCTGTAGTATGGAGGAGGAAGCAATGCATTTCCGTCTTCGGCTCCGTAGCTCGGCGGCAATATTTCGCTATGGTCCATAAAAGTGTTGCCCGACGTCGCATCGGAATGGGTCTGTTTGAAGGTATCCGCCATTGTAAATAAGCCGTATATCGAGTTGTTTTCCGCAGATCGAGATTGTCTCTTCCGACAAAATATATTCTGATATGTGGGCATTTTCAACGGCTCTTTCTCGACTATTAGTCTTCTTCAACTACTCGCAAACTCAGCATCCGGAGAACTCTCGGTCTTTAAATCTGTCGCCGAGCTACTGGCAGTGACATGCCAAGCTTTACAAGCTGTCACAGCACCCTCTTCAGCCGCGGCTTACACTATGTCAAAGAGATCCAGACCCTTGTCTTGGGTCAACTAAGCTTAAATAGTATGCATCACAAGGCCTGTGCCGCTTTGAATCAATCTGCACGGCCTGTCCTGCATGAGGGGCGAGCTGAATGAACTGCAGATGCCTAGCGGGAGGAATGCGTTTGATGGACAACAAACAGCATGTGGCGGCACTTTTTTTTTCCTCAGCTGAAGATATTGGGCAGCCATGGGGCTGGCACCAATGGATATAGAAATGTAACCGCTGAGGCTGGGCAGATGAGGCAATGAAAGGCCCAAGAAATGAAAGGCCTAGGCTTGGCAAACTGCTACCCTCAAAGGTGAGATGCGGGGGAATCCAGATGGCCGGCGATTTATATGGACAAGGGCACATCCGTAGATCTGATTAGCAGGGTTAGATCCCGTACATGGCTCTCTCTGTCCAAATCGAAACCGCGATGGCCGTCGGTGGCTTCATGCCAGCTGCAGCCCGTATATGCGCGTATTCATAGCGCGTATCGAACGACGTTTCGTCGAACGGTATTGGAGGATAGAGCTAATCAAAGCATTGCGACGGCGGCTAAGAGCTCCAGCTCAGCTACCGTGCAGCGAACAAAGCGCAAGACACCATCATCAAACGGAGTCGTTATTCGTTCGTGATTCATGGAGCCTGCGCAAAGATGCATATCAGCTCCATCTTGTTCCACCTACTTCCACTGCTGCCCTACCGTCATGGTATCAGCTCACTTGTTTCCAAGGTTCGAGACCCAGCAGCATTGATGGGTTCTCAGCTGAAGGCAGCATGCTCACGATTTGGTCATACATACATGATCTTGGGCGCCATTCTATTCGACTCTGTGCATACTTTGCGATAATGGGGTGCCAAAATGGAAACTTCGAAGATGTAGCAGTGAGTACAAGTAGAAAAGAACTCGAGTATGATAACTGATGAGGAAGCTCGGTATAGAGACTAGAGCCAACTGTACGTGCACCCAACAAAGTTCTCGAAACAATATAAATAGAACATCGAGGCATCAAAGCTCAGTCTTGAAACATCCAGCGAGCACGTGTCACCTTTTACACCCCCATCTTAGTCACGATAATACTACTGGGTACCAACAACACCGTCTTTGTCATGCCGAGAACCATTAGCATTGGCCACAAGATGGCGCATGCGATGTATCGTAGGAGATGCTTTTCTTCTCCACATTATGGGGGAACGTTATCGGCGGTCTGGATTCATTGCAAAAGACAAGGGCATGTGTAGGTGGGATTCCATACTCGTTCTTTGCCCAATAAAGTTCGGCAAAGGCAAAGCTCCACGGCGGACCATAAGATAATTTGGGTTATAAAATGCGACATGCTCCAAGATAGAAAGGCCATGTTCTTGGTATCAATGTCCGAAAAATGCCTTTGCATAGCTCAGACGTCAATGTAGAATGTCAGTATACGAGTAGATAGCTCTACGACAGAAGCAGATCTACAGTAGTAGATGCAGATAGATCTACTAGTTGGCAAATAGTAGATGGATCTAGTAGACATAAATACATCATTTACATCATCACGCTCGGAATTTAAATACAGATCGTCACCAGTCAAGTGGGTGACAAATAACACCGCCGCTGATCACACATAAATCGTGCCAGACGGGCGGTGTTTTCTGTCACCCTCATGCCAGCTTAAACACTATCGTACGGTAATGAACTCCGCGCTGCTGGCTAGACGATCTGGCAAGGCGTGAGCGTCGGAATCCGCGGAGAGAATCGTCCGTGTAGCAACCCAGCACCACAGCTGCTGCTACGTTGCAAGTGAGCGTTGTCTTATCGGGTACTCCGTACTTTTGCTGTGAGTCTGTTTACTACCCAAGTTGGTGACCGTACATGCGTACAACAATGCGGGCGGAAGCAGTACGAGTACTTTGTATGAGCACGACAGAAGAACGGGATGCAGCATTGCAGCGTCTCTTTGACTAGACCAGGTCCATGCTAGCGGGCGTATCAGGGCGACAGAGATCATCAAGGAACCAAAATCTAATTGAGGAAGCCGAACCAAGCGGTAGATTGATTCTTGGCACCTTCTAGGGATGTAGATCGCGACGCCGGGGACAGGCATTGTTTTGATGGGCCTTGTTCATGGGCAAAGCTTCAAGGTTCCCCTTTATGGACGGACGGCTGGAGATTGCAGATTGAATCTGCAGGCTCACACGCCGGCGGTTATAACATTCGAGGGTCCGATGAGAAAAAAAAGAAAATAGCAGAGTTACATTGATTAATGCGGGTTACTCCGAGGCTACTAAATGATTACCGTAGTGGTCACCTCACCACATCTTTTGCTGACACCAAATCTTTTCGCAGCGTCTCAGGGTCATTCAGTCACTTCACCTCAGCTGTAAACGCTTCGAACACAGCCAATGGCTCGCAACAGTCAACAGCTTGCGCGGCTTGAATGATTGTCGACGCTGATCTTCAGCCATCCAAGGCAAATGCGCGACACCAATGACGTCTCAACCAAGGAAAAGTTTGATGCTGCGGTGGACCATGGCTGAAGGCACGGCCCCACTGGACAGGGAGAGGCGAAAACTTGGCTTTTTTGTTCGCGCGCCCCGTTTCTGGTTCGGCAATGCTCCGCCTCGAGCGTTACAGGATGGCGGTGATCCGAAGGGGGGATGGCGAGATGGGCACACTGTATGGAGAACGGGGGGGTTGGAGGATGATGATGAGGGAATGGTGGAATGGTGGAATGGGCTCAGGGGGGAGGAGAGAGGTTGCTGAGTTGTTCGAAGCGAGGTATGGAGTTGGGATGTGGTAATCAGAAGATGATTGATAAAGTACAATAATATGATATATAATTAGATATAGTTGAGAAAGAGTATTGCGAATGGAATGAGTCTCGCAACAAAGTGATGATGGTCGTCTAGGAGCAGTCTGGATGTGTATCCGTATACACGCGCGATTTCTTCTTGAAAAGAGCTCGTCTGCCTCGTCTCCGGTATGGATAATACAAAGCAATCTGGCAACGGGCCTGCGAGGTGCATCACGCCAGCCAGCATGATGATAGGCAGGAGAAGGATATCACCATCTGGCTTATCAGCCCCTGCATGGCATGGGCTCTTGTATCTCTGTCCAGCGGTCAAGGAGCATCTGTCAGACGGCCCAGAGTTCAATGCATTCAGCTGCTACAGTACTGCGGCATACTAATCTAGGTAATGGTACATTGAATGCTGCCTGTGCGCTGTACAGTATAAGGAGAGAACGGGCGAAATGAGGCCCGCATTTGAACATCCCCCTCACGGCATAGATTTGCATGTGGAGAGCAGCGATCAACGGCGCCCCAGGGGCTGGTGCTGCGTGGTTTTGGAAGCAAGATTGGCAACAGAGTCAGTCGATGCGAGTTTGATTGGGTCAAACAAAGATGTGCAAAGATTTGTCTTTTCTCTTGCGCGCGCGTCTATGTACATTCAACACTACACACTCTCTCATGCATTGATTGATATAAGGGGGTCTCTGTCATTCAACTAAACTTGCACACGGGATGCCAGTCTCCCCTTGTATCCGTCATGCTACTTAATTTAAAGCCATGCGGAATCTAGACTTGGCTTTCGACCAGCGACAAGAGCCTTCAAGCGCAAAAAGCAAAACCCGCTCACGCAAATCCAACGTTAGCCGCATCCATCGTGAGGCCTGAGCTGCCTCATTGGGCCCTGCCAGCCAACCAGAGCCAGGGCCAAGCTTTGGACTAGCGATTCCAGAAGACATGGATCGCAGCAGCAGGCTAGGGCGAAACAAGGCAAGCATCGTGGACGAAAAGCTTGTCTTGTCTTGTCTGTGGACGAGAGAGGAAGATGGAGCGATGCTTATGCACATGTAGCTTACTGTCAACTATTACTAGTTACCTAGTAGTGCTGAATATATGCACCTGGGCTATGCATCTCAGGGCCTCGACTTGTGGTGTTTACAAAACAGAACCAACCAGCGCCCAATTGAACTGATGGAATTCCCTCTGTACAGGTACCTACCTGACCTCAGCAGCTCGCCCGCTGGGAACAGTGACATTGAAGCAACCCGCTCGCCTAAAGCACCTGTAGACACAAGAAAATACAGTGCCCACTAGCATCTCCCTTACGGAGTACTTGCTATCTAGAAATCACAACGTCCATCAACCTTTGCACATACCACCGCCATAACACTCCCCTCGCCCAGTCTACCGCCTCGTCTGTTAATCGCTACCACATGTCCCAAGTTCTCGCTACCCGCCGCCTCTCATCAGCCGTGTACCCATCCTGCCGCCCTGGCGTGTCACCGCCCGCCCCATGTTCATGCTGGTCCATCCAAAACAACTCGCCCCCACCAAAATCTTCCATCCTTTTCATACCAACAAAAAAGCTCCAAATGTTCACCTCAGCCAAATCCCTGCCACAGCCCGGCCCTCTGTGGACCCTCTTTTCATCATACCTGGAGTTCCTTTGACTCGACTCGGTTCATGGTTTGGCCTTGTTGTTCTGAGTTGCTCCGAGCAGTTTGTGTGCCCTTCCTGTTCGTTTCTATTCCTGTTCCTAGTCCTCTTTTCCTTCTGTCTCTTTGTCTTTCTTTGCCTCCTCCATCTCTCGACTCGACTCGACTCGAATTCTTTTCTCCTTTTCTTATTCCTCAATATCACACACACTCTCGCTCTATCTGTCAACCTCGTCCTCTCTTTGACGCACATCTCCTCGCCAGTTCCTTCCTTCACTTTGGCGAATCACCCGCGGTCGATACATGTAGGACTCGACTTCACACAGAGCTGTTTGCATGTTTGCTTGCTTTTCCTCGTGTTTCTCAACTTTCCAATCAAGCTTCCTCCGATAAGCTTGATTGTGTCACCATTTCCGCATTCTCTTTTCCCGGCAATAGAGATTCGTTTGTACTATTGACTTGTCACCCACTATCCGCCACCTAACCCGCACACTCGCTTCAACCCATCATCTTGCGCTGGCAGATTCTAAGTTTTGATACTTCAATCTCCTCAACGAAAAGTGGCCCCTACAGGTGTTCTTCATCAAGAGCACATCCTCTTTGTCAGCACATGCTTCAGAACCCGCACGCAGGACACGACACATGCAGGCAAACCTCGATTACCAGAGCTTCTCTAGAATGGGCGCCAAGTTGTTGCCAGGCCCCCATCGAGTCATCAGCATGAAGAGCCCAATTGTGCGGTCCATATTGGGCGCCCTGTGCGTCTTCATCATCATCATGGCTACCATGCACAATGACAGCCTTCACGTTCGCTCCAAGCTGTTCGAGCAAGCCGGCGTCAGGACTGGATCCTCACACGCCTCCCAGCAGCATCTCGACAGCAAACCTGCCTCGTCACCCAAGGTCAAAATGGATTGCAACGCCGACCTAGCCCACCTGACTCAGATCAAAGAGCGCTATAATCTCGAGGACAGGTTTCAATACATGAAGCGCTACGTCCGATTTACTCGCAAAGATGGCCTCGAACGCAAGCGAATGACCAAGCTCTCCCAGAAACTGCTCCCTGATAGCTTCAGAACGGTTGAGCTGAGCAAAGGCTTCGGTGGAGGCGATGTGTGCGCTGCTCCCCTCGAGGTTGACGTGCCCGCGTCCGACTACCCTCGCACCGTCAACGCGTCCGACTACATCTTTGGAGTCTCGACCACGTACAAACGCTTCATGGATGCAAGCACGACGCCCATCAACGAGTGGATCTTTTGGCTCACCGACAGCCACGGCAATTCAAACGGCGGCAAGCTGCTGCTCATGCTCCTCGATGCCACCGACGATCAGCTTCAAGAGGTGGCCAACATGTTGGGCGACGTGGGCATCGATGTCGACGTCTACCACTCCGACTCGTCTGTTGAGATGGCCGTCCGATACCTGACTCTGGTGCCAACTCTCTTCACCCACCCCGAAGCAAAGAGCAGAAAGTGGCTGGTAACTTGTGATGACGACACCTTTTTCCCCAACATGCATGGCCTCATTGAGAAAATGGCGACCTTTGACCACACAAGGGACATGTACATTGGCACTTTATCCGAAGATGTTGGTGCCATTGAGCGTCACGGCTCTCAGGCCTTTGGAGGAGCGGGCGTTTTCTTGTCGCGGTCCATGGCAGAGAAAATCACTGGCCACTTTGGCGGCTGTACCACACAGGCCAAGATTCTCGAGTCCAACTCTGGCTGGGGTCCTCAGGGCGACATTATCCTACGAAAGTGCATCTACGAAAACACAGAGGTGCGATTGACCACTCTCTGGGACCTCTGGCAGCTCGACTTTTTCGGCCACCCCAGCGGCTTCTACGAATGGGGCATCAAGCCGCTCTCGCTGCATCACTACCGTGGCGGCGGCTGGCACAGCGCCAAACCTGGACAGTACACCAAGATTGCCCACGCGTGTGGCGAGGATTGCACTCTGATGCGCTTCCAAACCGCGGACGACTTCATCATCTCGGGCTACTCCATTGCCCACTACCCCCAGGGCATCACTTTCGATACCAACCAGTTGGAAGCCACTTTGTACGCCGCGCCCGAGAACAAGGGCTGGAACCTTGACTTTATGTTTGGCCCGCGGCGACAGTCGCTCCTCAAGACGGGGCGCAAGATTTCCTGGGAGCTTCAGGAGTCCGAACTCCAATCGGATGGTTCCGTTCTGCAAACATATACGCGAAGCAGAAATGACGAGAGATGGGTCCACGCCGACAAGCAGCCAATGAGCAACATTGACGGTGTCATTGAGCTTGTTTGGATCCCCTCATAAAGCCGGAAAACTCGACGCGGTGCAACCTTTGCCCTTTTAATCTCTGCTCGAGTCTGAGGGAGAGGCAGGTAACGTTGGACAGCTTGAGACACCGTTTTCTCCCCCCGGGTGTCACCAGGACAGGACGGTATGTCCCATCTGTGTAGTCGGGCTGTGCGACGTACCTTGTGTCTAGGACGCGAATTGTTCTCTTCCCACAGAAAGGCCCAAGACACGACACATGATACCGCCAAAGGCTGCTCCAATACCAAAAATCAGCAAATCATAGATTTTCTTCTTTTATTCTTTTTTTTCTTTTCTCAACGGCTGGCGTTTTGGAGCTTGGTGGGCTGGATATCCATATCGACGCGCATCCCGTACAATAGAGTCGGAAACGGGACATGAACAGCTCGAAGAGTGCTTTGTCCTTGAAGTCGAATGTGAAGGAGTTGATCATTTCTTTTCTTCGATGATTCTTCAATGACTGTTTTCTTCCTCACCATTTTGCTATTTTTTTCCCTTCTTCCATCCTGACGCATGGGGCTCAGGGTGTATCATGTCATGTAGACTTTGTCTTTTCGCGATGATGGCCTAGTGCAGCGCCACATTGCTTTGAATTATACGATGCAAGACAATCTGTAGGAGCTGCAAGTTACATGGGCTGAGACGAGGCCGAGAGGATGCAGTGCTGGGCTGAGCCGATGACCTTTTTGATAAAAGGGAGCTATAGACGATATGAATAAAATATTAGACCTCTTTACCACGATATGGTGTTTCTGGTGCTTGAATATTTCCACGACATAAAACAAATATTACCAGGAGGTTAGTTTCCACCCGGTCCGACTGTACAGGAACATCAACTCGACTCCTAGAAATTGGTCCCTTTCTTTGAAGCAATCGACAACCTCGGCTGTAGAAGGCTTTTTCTTTGAGAACCGATATCCTAGGTGATGATGATGACCAAATAACAAGAAGGACTTTGGTAGAGAGATTCGGCCTCGGGAGTCGCCATGGAGAGATTGAATCCTGCAGAATTCACAGCTGTCGAGGATTGTCAGAACTTGGGAGGAGTGGCAGTCCTCGACTGATAAACGTAGTGGATAGGGCGAAAACTTGGATGGGTTTTGAGTGTTGTGACAATATGAAAGATTATGAATACCAAATTAGGACTACTAATTGACTGATAACTTGTTGACCTTTGCATTTCGTTCGGCCTTGATCTGGTATATTATTTATGTAGTATACCTATTCTTAGTAGCCGCTACTAGAAGCACCACTTCTCCATGTGGGTAAATAAAGACTTGTCTCGCTGGACACTTGAACTGCAAGTACTGCATAGTCTCAATACATATGTGATTGTATGAAGCGCCACCGAAATGATGAAAAGCTGCTGAGTCATCGACGACGCCCCTCCATGGATAACCCGGCAATGCCCCGCCAACCACCGACCAGCAACACAAAGATGCAAATAATACCCGGAGCTGGTCATGTCATGCATGATAGCTTCTTCCTCTCCTACAACTCCTCTGTAGCTTTTCTGCATTCCCTCAAGGCCCGACAGCGGCCCGGCGCCCAAAATGTCCACGTATGGAATCCCTCCCTCCCGATCCTCTGCTGTGTTTTGCGCTTTCTGACCGCCTATGTTATTTGCTGCAGGCCGTCCACCAACATTCTTTGCATCCCGTTCCGCCGGTCGCTTCACATCTCGCTGTCGACGACGATCCGGCAGTATATCAACACCAAGTATGACCAGCACCCGGACATGTTCCAGTTCGATCTCGAGGCGGTGGATGCGCTGCGCCGAGACGCCGTCAATGTGCGGGAGCCGCATCTGAGCGGCATCCCGAAGCTGCAGGTGTACGCGGGCCAGCTCGTGTGGATTGGTGGCAAGTTTCCAATCGATGTGCGTAATTACTCTGGGGTTTTTGTTGTTTTGGAAGGATTGGGTGGAAATCAAATAGGAAATCGAGGAGGAAGAGTCATAAGAGATGACGGCAAAGAGACCGGATGCTGATGATGACTTGGATTGACTCTAGATTGGCGCCGAATTCACCTGGTATCCCGCGCTGGGTTACCACACCGAGCGGCCGATGGCGCGCAACAACCTCAAATACGAGCTCATGAACGTCCTCTACAATCTCGCCGCCCTGTATTCCCAGCTGGCCCTCAACACTCCTCGAGGAGACACCGAAGGTCTGAAATCGGCAGCCAATTACTTCTCCCTCGCCGCCGGCGTCCTCTCCCACGTTCAGAAATCCGTGCTTCCCGAGCTGCGCATGTCCGACCCGCCCGACGACATGGACAACAATACCCTCGAATCCCTGGTGCAGCTCTTTTTGGCGCAGAGCCAGGAGTGCTTCTGGCAAAAGGCAGTCATGGACGGCTACAAGGACGCTTCAATCGCAAAGCTGGCTGCGAGAGTCTCTGACCTGTACAATCTGGCAGCCGAGGCCGCGGTTCACAGTGAAGCCATCAGCAGCGAGTGGATTCATCACATGAACGCAAAGCATCACCACTTTGCGGCAGCCGCCCAGTACCGCGCCGCATGCGATTGCCTGGAAAAGAGAAAGTACGGCGAAGAGATTGCGCGTCTAAAGGACGCCGTCCTCTGCGCAAATGATGGGATCAAAGAGGGCCGGGTGTCCTCATTAAACAAGACCGTCATGGAGGATTTGCAGGCATTGAAGCGAAAACTGGAGGAGGATTTGAAGAGGGCCGAAAAGGACAACGACTTAATCTTCCTTAGTATGTCTTGGCTGGTACTCCCCTTGGAGCTCGTTGTGCGCTAACAATCACGTAAAGATCCTGTTCCCCCGAAAGCTGAATTGAAAATCCTCGAGAGAGCCAACATGGCCACTGCCAGAACGCCTCCTCAGGTGGCTAATCCTCTCGACTACCTCGGAGACCACGCCGAACTTGGGCCGGCGCTCTTTTCGAAACTGGTTCCGTTCTCAGTTCATGTGGCTATATCCATCTACGAGGAGCGCAGAGATCGGACGGTGAATCAAAACATCATTCAGGAACTGGAGAATTTGACTGAAAAGATTCACACGCTTCTCAGCTCCATTGGCTTACCTGGATCTCTGCAAGCGCTGGAAAAGCCGCTTGGTCTACCGCCGAGCTTGATTCAGCACGCAGAGGAAATTCGACAATCCGACGCCATCAACAAGATCCAAAGGAGTTTTGCCGACATTGACAAGCTGCGATCCAACGACTGGGCGATTTTTGAAGAAGGCAAAGCAGCTCTAGCCGCTGAAAAGGACGAGGACGAACAGCTGCGGAGGAAATACGGCACCAGCAGATGGCGACGACCAGAGAGTCAAGCTGACCCCAACGGTTCCAAATTCTGGGCGGCAATAGGCGAAATCGAAGGCTATTTCCAGAATAGCTCAATTAGTGATGATGCCGTTCGGGAAAAGTTTATGACGAACAAGGACTTGTTGGAAGTACTTTCGGGGTCGAACCAGTCTCTGATGAACTACGTGCCTGCGAGTGCCCCTGTCGAAACGTCGGGTGATTTGAAAGCATCTGTTGGGCGATTGCGAAGTGTGTACAATGATATCCTGCGGCTGGAGAGTAGGAGGAGGAAAAAGGTCGAAAGCCTGAGGGAGGCGGCAAGGCGCGACGACATTAAACCCGATATTCTCAAGGAAGCGGCTCGCCTAGAACGGACGTATACTACGACGCCCTTGCAGACGGTTCACTTTGAAGAGTTTTTCGAAAAGCGACTGGACAAATTGTACGAGCCCGAACTGGAAGCTATCGAAAAAGAAGCGCAAGAGCAAGAAAATCTCTTGACGCTCCTTCAGCGCGCAAACAGGGAATTTGAATCTCAGAAACGCCTCATCGACGGCAAGGGTCATCGAGATCGCGAACAGGTGCTGCAGAAGCTCAACGGCGCGTATTTCAAGTACAAGGAGATTGGGACGAACTTGGAGGTGGGAAGGAAGTTCTACAATGACCTCAACAAGATAGTTGCAAATGGTTTCCGAGATGCTGTCAAGGCTTGGGCGGCGGAGCGACGGATTGAGGCGAGGCGTCTGGAAGAGTAAGTTTGTCGTAAAGAATGTGGAATGCGGTTGTTTGCGGGCTAACATTGTTCGACCAGGGAACTCAATATGCCTCCCCTTTCGAATCTCAACATCACACACCAGCAAGCGGCACAGGCTCCATCCGGATTCGCAGCCCATCCCGTTGCCCACCAACCAGCCCAACACGACCAATACCAGCCATCATACCAGCAGCCATATCAAGCATCGTATCAGCAACCACCACCACCACAGCAGCAGCATTATCAACAGCCACAGCAACAGCCCTTATTTTCAAGGCCCGCCGTCCAGAGTCCCGCAGAGGCCTCGATACAATCTTGGGCTGGCCAAACGCAGCAGCCACAGGTGCAGCCACAGCCTGGGCAAACACCAAGCCCGATGCCTGGAACGTGGAACCCCTCCATGGGCATCAAATTTGGAGGGCCACCAGCGGGAGGGTCACAGGGTAGCGGAGGGACATGGAGCGCCAATTCAGGTATTAGATTTGGCTGATTGGCGTACGCTTGGAATGCCGCAATGCCTGACATAGTGGAGTCTACTATATACCTACAATCTATACACATGTACATATATAATGTGGACATATTTACGACGTTGGCATATTCAAGTTCCTGGGATATATTAGATGCATATGCAGACTTGTTGGAATGAATACGTGAGTGAGCGATATGAATTATCACTCCAGGGAGCACTATACAGCAACAGCTTGTCCATGTGGTCTGCATTAACCAATGCTCACTCGTAGCAGACAGCATTGTTAGGATCCATTGGCCTCATGCTGCTTCCGGGCCGACGATTGTAAGACTTCCGGGGAAGGATGTGGCGCCATGAGTTGAGTACAATATGAGACAGTAACGGGTTTGTGCCATTTCATGTGCCAAAACAGAGTGGTGATAGTCTATTCTGCGTTTAACTTGCTAATTAAGACTCACCAAAGGCAGAAAATCGTTGAAACTTGGCGACTTACTTTCCTTCACAATGAAAGGACTGAAAAGGATACAGCCTCACCGGCAACTTGGTTCATTGATGGTACGTGAGTGGGTAAATGAAGGGGGAACGAAACTAGAGATCAACACGATCCGCATGCTATTTTCCCAAACCGGCTTTTTGTGCCATCTTGTATCTTGAAAAGATTACAATCCTCGAGAAACATCATGCATGCTGCTTTATTTTGCATGTTCTGGCCAACGTTGGACGGGGGAAATGAATCAGAGTGTTATGCTACCCCTGTCAAGGGAGGTTGTTGACTCTTGCCCAGGGCTGATCCATTGGTGGGATGGTATGGAGTCTCAGAGGACTGGCATAGTCCTGCACCTTCACTGGCGATCCCTCTGCCTTCATTTTGGCTTTATTGCCTGTGCCTGAAGATATTGAGACGTACATCTGGGATATGGACTGCTGTCGATGAATAACAACTACCAACATGTAATTTACGGCATGTCTTTACGAGACGTGGTGCGAAAGCGGCTGTGAGTGTATACCTAGAGGGCATCATTGCATTCCTAAAGGTTTCCCCGAACACGCCGTGTGTGTGATTGCCTGGGCAACATTCTGAAACGAATCAAAATGCCATCAACACGGAATTTCCTTGAATAACGTCATGAAGCGTTTCAAAAGAAATCCGTGTTAGTTACCGTCGAATATAAAGACGAGACTATTCCAGCAGCAGGCAGCTCACAAACAGAACTCTCATACATACATACTCTTCAACGACACATCACAAAAAGAGTTTCTCACCTTGTCATAGAAGGAGAAAAAAAAAAGGCAACGTCTCAAAAATGAGGTTCACCACCGCTGTCGTCTCCATCCTCGTGGGCAGCGCATTCGCCGCCCCCACGGAAATGTCCGCCGAGATGAAGGCCGACACCGCTTCCGACATGTCCGCAGATGCTATTGCTGCCCTTTCACACATGCGCCTGGCCGACATATTCAGCGAGCGCCAGCTGGCCGTGCTCAAGGTCCTCTCCGAGCACAAACATGAGCTTGGTCTGAACGACAAGGAGGCCGAGATGATGGATACCTTTATGGGGGCACTGCACGAGACGTTCCACCTCAACGACAAGATACAGATTGCCACTCCTGCAGCTCCTCCAAGCATCATAACCAATGCCACTGACGCTGCCGGCAATGCCACCAACACGGTGACAGGCGCGCTGGGAAACCCTGGGGGTTTAATTGACCCGCTCAACGTCACCAATACTAATGCTACTACCGGTGCGGTCGGCACAACCGCCGGAACTATAACCAATGCTACTACGGGGGCTCTTACGGGCTTGGCTTCACTTTTGGATCTTCTCAAGAGCATTCCGGCGCTGGGAAATCTGTTTGCCGGGACCACCGGCGGCCTTGGAGGGGCTACGAGCGGACTGACGGGGGCTGCAAGTGGGTTGGGAGGACTTACAGGCGGACTAGGTGGACTGACGGGCGGCCTGGGAGGATTGACTGGCGGTCTTGGTGGACTGACGGGAGGTTTGGGTGGTCTTGGTGGCCTGGGGCTTTTTGGGCCCGGGCTTCTCGGCGGTATTCTCATTCCTGGGATCTTGTAAATGTGGTTGTTTGTTGTGAGACATGGCTTTTTAAGGATGGGTGGATGGATGGATGGATAAAAAGGGAGCGTGTAAGGAAAGGATGGGAGAGAGGGCTCAAGATGAAAACAGCAATGATATGATGAATGTAGCATCTACGCTTTTGCTGTGAGAGTTTGCCGTTATGCTATGCTATGGATGGCCGTAGTCTGTAAACAGGTAGGACACAGACAGATGTGCTTCTATTGTGTTGACAGAATGGTATATCCCTTGGAGCCGTGATTGACGTCGTATATAGGTATAGTGATCGTCGATTACTCACACAACAGGTATAGGCTTTGCTGATAGGGCTACAGGATATATCTATACTTTACCATAGAACTTCCATATGTACTTACTAATCGATGGATATTGATTCACTGCATCGGGCTCGTCTCGTTCGATCAAAGCCACTTGCTAACCTTGGCCACAGCTGGAGGGGACCGTCAGAGTTGATCAAATGTCAGGTACCTACAAGCACGTGTATAGCCGCAGCAAATGGCAGGTACCTCTCTGCTGGCAGCCACCTGGCACTCTCTCGTCGCCATCATCACCATGCATCGAGGGCTGTGCACGGAGCATGAAGCTTCTCTCTTCTCTGCTTCTCTCACTTTTGCCTCTTTACTTCTTCTTCTTTCATGCCTCATTCACCAAGTTGCCACTCTGAATCCATATCATCCGCCCTCTCGCATCTCACGTCTCCCGGAGGATATTAACACTATTCAACATTGGTTCACCATCTCATTGTTTACCTTTTGTGCGGGCAGCATAGTCTGGAACTGTTCTAGACAATGTCTGATCAGACCAACCTCTGGCTGTATCGGAAGCCCAATCCCGCCCATATGCATCTGTCTGCATCTCATTCTGGTTCAGATGAGAAGCAGCTACCGCAGGAGCCGGATTATGACAAGTACGCCGCAGTGATGGAGCTGTGGTCCAAGATCCATCCAAAGGCTCACCTGTCCTGGAGAGAAGGCCTGGAGACGGCTCGGCAACTGCAGGCGGGAGAGCGCTCTGTTTCGGCGTTGCGAAGACTTGTGACCAAGGCCATGAGAGAAGAGGTCACAGACGTGGAATTCGTGCGCTACAAGTTTCGGACCGCTTCCGACCGACATCCCATCATGCAAGACGACGTGTCAAGGCTCATTCCCTTGGCTCTGGGCCGCCTGATGGGCATGGGGTCTCCAGACGACGTAGATGAGCAGGCCCTCAGATGCCCTGGCCTATGGGATGGACATTTTGTTCCCAGAACCATCTTCAGGCCGGATCTCAGGTTGGCCGTGGAGTACGCAGACGAAATCATGCAACTATTGAAGACGGCGCGAGTGAGGGATCATTTCGAGCTCGCAACAATGGAGCAGAAAGCGACGAAATGGCTCAGGAAGCTTGCGGATTGCTTACGGGACGCGACTCATGTTGAGTGGTTGAGAACTTGGACAAGACGTTTTCCAGAGGTATCAGGCCATGGTGACGGCCCGGACGGACAATCCTTTCCATTCACTCCAGGCGCAGAACCTTTCATTACACACATCACACACCAGCAGTCGCTGTCCACGGGCGAAGAGATGCCAGCCTTGGATCATGTGGCCCAGGCTGTTACTGGGCAGTCAACGGTTCCCCATTCAGAGACGGCGGTTACTACTTGTAGTGTCGAGGCTATGCTTGAGAGTGTCCCTCCAGCCTCTGAACACGACATCAATCAGACTCGCAATGTGATAGAACCATCGAACGACCAATCGCCAGCTTCAAACGACCAAATGCCGGATGCTGAGGGGCAGATATCAAAGTCAATTGAACAACCGTCCAACCCAAGCCCATTTATGGATATTGCAGCTGTTGTAGCGAACGGTCCACTGTTGCATTATCCGCTACGAGTTTATGATTGGCGTACGCCGGCCAAGTTCACGCCTCCGGTTCGTGGAAATGATGATGGTCCAGCGTCTAACGATGAAATGCCATCTTCTGAGGGTGTCGGGGATGAGGTACGTTACCCAATCACGAAGACCCAACTCTCAGAAAAGCAAATTCTAACCCCAGACAAGCAGGCTACGGGAAATGCTTGGGCCCCAGGGCGAATAATAGCCTTTATCATAGACCTGTCAGAGGATGCGAGAATATCCGACTGGATGATTGTTCCCACTGTTGAGCTGGAGGATGGGTGGTACATACACGGATACTGGCCACTCGCATAGGAGGGCCAGTTTGGTAAGACAAATAGCAGAAAAGCATTCCCGACCTATACCAACCGATTTGGCGAATGGTCTGGCTGATTGGGAGGAGCATGGGATGAATGTGTGAGGAGTTCAAGCGTGTTATGGGTTTTTGGGAAGGGATATCTTAAGGGGACAGGCACTACAAAAGGCAAGCAATGGGTTTTTCTTGGGTCATTGGGAGGGATCGGGAGGGATTGGGCAACTGTTTCATCTTCATCACGAAAAGTTTATTCTGCTGGGAGGCTGAGGAGGACGATGGTTTCGTTTTCGATATGGGGTGCTAGGCGAGCTTCTGAAGCAGGGGGTTTCCGTCGTAGAACATCTTTGCCGGGGAATCAAAACACTAAGGACAATGTAGTCGCGATGGCTATACGTGGCAGTGAGATTCCTCTTATTTATTATACCAAAAATAGTAATGATTAGAGGTGTCCTGTGCTCGCTTTTTCTCCTCTTTGTCATTGACTGTATTCCTTGGCCCGTGACTCCCAGTAGTCCTTGTCAATGTTGATGCAATCTCTTGATGCGCTCTCTAGTTGTAATGTAATGTCTACTGTTGAGCAGGCACTACAAAGGCGCCTTTGACCAGAGACGGCGTGCGGCGTAAGGGGTGAGGCATCCAGTCAGTAAATGGGCTTTTGATGTAAGCACAAGACACGATATAGACCCCCTGACTTTACTATACCCAGGTTGGGGCTTAAAAAGTATCTAAAAGGGTATATATAATGCTGTATTCACTGATAATGTGAAACAGTTGATCTATAGAGGGAGGGCTTTGGGCGGTGCTGGCATCGTTGCTTATCTACCTAGGCTATGGCCTGTCAGTATGAGGATAGGTAGGCAGTGAAAAGGGAGTGACAAACTTTGATGATGTCTGAATATGGCTGTTATGAAGCTGGAACGCGCCATTTAGCTAAGCTAGAATAATAATGGGCAGCGATGACAGAAGGAATCTTGAGGCAGACTGGAGAGAGAAGGCTGCTAGGATGATCCAGAGGGACTACGATAAAGAGAAGAAGAGAGAGAAAGAGGAGAGAATAGTGGAAATGCAACACGAATAGATAAATACAATGGAGAGAACCCACGACGAGGGTTGGCGGTGACTCAGAGATGTCCGAGAGGTTGCGTGGGTGCTCGGTGTTGGTGATTGATGGGAGAAGTGAGAGGTACTTTTGCTTAGCTGTAGATAACCTTACAACGTTGAGAACCCAAATTCCGAAGACATGATGCTCGTATCCTGCGCATGCACGCACAGACATTGGAGTTGACGATCGCTGTCTTATATGAAGGGCGTTTTGCTTTAGCTGCGCTCTGCCATCAGATGCCAACCGCTTTGCATTTGCTAGCCAATACCCTACTCTTGATGCCTTGATACCTTGTCGTTTGTGTGCAAGCCTTGATTCAAGTATAATTTCATCGCTCTCTTTTCTTCCTCTTACGTTTATCCTTCTCTCATCGCCATTGGTAAAGCATCACCCGCTTGCACGTTTCCTCTTCTTGTCAGGCTTACTCCTTTTACATTCGCCCGTCCTTTTCTGGAGGCTATTTTCTCCATTATCTCATGCGGTACGTGTTTCAATACAAATTCACCATGGCTGTTCATTAATCAAGGATCAGGAATCTCTTCTTCTACCCTATTTCTCCTTTCCGATTTCGACATCATCACCATCCGGTGAGACAACGTCCAGCCTGTCGATGGGAGTCACAGCCGCACAATCTTTCTTTCGACTCAATTATCGGCGCTGAAGTCACTGTCTATACTCTTCTCAGACGCCGTGTATGCTCACAAGTGTCTAAACTAGGGTTTGGCCAACCAGAAATCAGAAGATTGGCGCCATAGCATCGTTCAGTCAATGTCGGTGAACGATTATGCTTGGTATCTTGGAGAGATTATACTCCCGCAAGAGCCAGGAAGTGAGCTCATTCCAGATTACCCCGAGTACGAACATCTGGCGAAGACGTGGTCTGCAGTTCCTGATGGCGCACACTGGGCCTGGGAGGCAGGATTTAAGGAAATCAAGGTCCCCGAGGAAGGAGGCCTCGAAAGCGCCGTGGAGGTACGCTATGCTTTTACACTCGTCTCCTCAATCTCCAAGCAGGAATGCACCAATATATTCCTTGGAGAAACGCTGGGTGATGATTTTATTGTGTCACCAAGTATGCAGCGTCAGCGGAACGGCCCTGTTTCTGTAGCTGATTCCGACGAGGATTAAGCGAGAGACAGAAGACTTCTGAAGAAGATGCTGAAGATGCTAGAACTTACAGATCCTGGTGAGGCCAGGGGCCTTGGCCAAGCGGAAATGGTGTACACGGCATGCAATAAGACGTCGAATACGGCGGAAGACGTCAGGAGACGGAATGTTCGATTTGTCTTCATGTCTCATGTAGGACCAACCCTTGGGGACAGTGTCTAAGAAGTCCCATGCCCATAGTCCGTAACCTTACCAAACGGTCTCTTTTGAGGACATCGACGGACCCAGCTGAGGCACACACAGTAATTCAAGGGACGCTCTGTGGGACAAGTGCGAGACGATATGGGGCCCATTGTAGGGGACTTGCGTGACACTACAATTCTTAAGCCCATATGGCCCGTATCTACATATAGTAGATTACCTACTAGTATGTATTGTTAGTCAAGCAGCGCGGGACTTCGCTGAAGCGTCATACTGCGAATCTCAAATTCCCTTTACTCTTTATGTTGCGCTTTTAAGCTTACGCTAGGTGCAGTTTGTCCTGGCTAACATGTCTCTGGCCACAATTTATTGGACATTTTTTTTAATCCACCAACATCATCAGCTTAAGCATAAGGAATGATGATAAAAAGTAGCCGGTGGTATGGAGAGGATTCCCAAAGGACAGATACAAGCCTCGGTTTAACTTGGCTATGCATCCTGGTCAAGGAGTGCATACCATAGCCTCCTGCTGCTTTTGAGGACATAACAGGCATCAAAGATGAAACGAAGCATCCCTACGAGCTCATCATCGTAGGTATGGGATATATCAATCTAGTTCCAACTAGTTGCAAGCCATGGGAAATATATATTCATGGAGCAAGCATTTATAATATGATGTTGCTACTTGCTTGCCCTAGCCTTGGATTTACCTACCCAGCTGGAGTGACACCGTCTCGGATAAAGGACAGAGCACATATGTGAGTGGTAGCTCCCTATTGTATCCCTTGCCTTGGCACCAAATTATCGGGACCAAAGGCGGAATGTGATTGCCAGTTTGGCCAAGGGAGGCTATTAGGATCGTCTTCAGTGCCTGCAAAACAAGATATTCTAGATCATGATCCATAAGCACGGATGCCGCTGGTGGACTCTATGCAGAGCAATTTGGGAGTGATGAGTCACACTACAATGATTAACCACTCAAACGCCTGACTTGGATGTCTGAGATGTATTTAACACGCCCCACATCCAAGACAAAAATGATATACCTTGGATGAATCAGGGGCCTATACATCCCTTAGCATGTTAAATCACAACCCACCCAGAGAGAATAAAGTTGGCTACGCATTGATAGGTGCAAAAAGTATAAAAGCCATCAATTTCACCTAGCTTCTCTCAAACTCATACAGACGCCAATCATCACTTCTACTTCAGAGCCTACAAAGCCACCTACCTTGCTATCAACTTTCCCATCTCCGAGATACTACCTTGTCCAAAATGAAGACTGCTGGCGCCACCATCCTTTCTCTCCTTGCCGCTACCGGTTTTGCTGTCCCAATGGTAGGTTGTTCGGTGGGGACTAGACGTCCATGGCCCAATATGCAATCTGTTGAAGTATTATTCAACCGTGCTGACATTTATCAAGGAACAAACTCAGCAAGCCGGCCAGGCTCAGATGACGGGGCAAGCCCAGATGATGGAGCAGGCCCAAATGGCAGTCAACGGCCTCTTTGACCCTCCTCGCAACGGCAACGGCAACATCATTGGTGACATTTTTGACACTGCCGCCTGTATCCTTGGCGCCTTTGTCGGCAGCCGCCGCTGTGATAAAGACCTTAACGACAACAATAACAGCAGCAGCAGCAGCAGTACTAGCACTTCCTACCAGTACAGCTATACTATCGACTCGGACGGAGACTACCACATTGAGATTATTCCTGGTGGTAACAAGTCGAACTGCACCTATACCGTTGCCAAGGAGGATGCGGCGGTCTTGGCCACCACCATCAACGCGCTTGCCACCAAGTGCCTCAATAAATAGGCGATTGCCCTCCATTAGAAAGTCCCTCTTTACACGCCAACCACGGGCATAGGAATGATGAATGACGGAACGGTGGAAAGGGGGTTCAAGAGAACTAGGCAGCCAATACAATAGGGCGTGTTTGTATTCAATTATACTACAAGTTTTAGTCTGCGACTTTTTCTTTCCTGTTACTAGATTCACCCGTTCCATCACGCCACCGTGAATTATGCAAGACCTGAAGCATATCTTCATATCCGCCCTGTCCATCTTTTTCAACCACGGAACGCCATTCTATGTAGACTCTAGTTTATGTCAAAAAAGGAGAAACCACGAGACAATCTTTCCATTTCTCGATTCATTCTTTCATTCTTCGCCTTTGCAATCTCCTGTTTCTTCTTTTCCTTCTGCTTCTTCTGGTCTTCGTAACCGTCGTCCCACGCACCCTTCAGTTCGTGAATAAGCCATTCGCTTGTGTCATCTACCTGAACCAGGTGCTGATCGGTGAAGAATTCGGGTAGAATATTCTCGATATGAAGATCAATCCAGCCTGGTAGCGGATCCTGGGGCTGGAAAAACACTTGATTGGCGATGGGGAGATTATGCGAGTCTTCCAGACTAAAGTGACGATATTTCCCGAATTCAACTTCAGCGTTCCAAACCGCTGGTCCCGTGTCAAATGTACATTGAATAAAGCCTGATGGGCTATTCACCATCTCGTTAACTGCATCGGGAAATCCCTCGAATCTGTCTGTTTTGAATTTGTTAACCAAGAACGAAAATACTTAATGCGAGAAACTTGAGTCCTTACAGCAATGGTGGGCCCTCTTGGTGAAGAAGGATTCTTCCGAGAAGGTGTCGGACGTCATCATTTCCCAGGCGGTTTGCCAGGCCGCATCTCGTTGGACTATTGTTTGGAAGATATCTGAGCACTGCTGTGGCACATCTCCTCCATCTAGAACTAATGTATAAGATTTTTCAGGCATGCCCAGCGGAATAAGAGCCAACGCCTCTGTCACCCAAAGAGCAATACTGTCTGTGAGTACCAAAGACCACAGTCCCTGTCCTCTGCCATCATAACCGCTAGTGCTCCATGCCAACCGACCTTCGAACGTGAACGTGAGATTTGCCATTTCACTAGATGGCGATTGGAAAACATTTCTCCACAAGTCGAGCCGTCTTTCGACATGTAGCATCGGATTCTCGATACAAAACTCAATAAGGCCTTGGGCATGGCATTCCGGATAAGCCACACTCACTGCATTCTCATTCAGACGTATATTTCGCAAACACTTTCGTAATGGAGGTGGTAGCCTGGAGAGAAACCTTATGGCGAGGGCTGCTGCCGAGTAGCGGTATTTTCCTTGAGTGTATTGCTGCTCTCCATCTTTTGTCGTATGAGGGGACTTCCAGTATGAGGCGGACTGCCTACTAGAAATAGCCCCAACATTGAGCTCTCGAATCTCATCCCCTGTCAGGCAACAGCGCCATGGTTGATACTCCCTGGACAAGGCCAATATTTCCTTGGGAGAATGGGTCGGAGCTCCAAGCCAGTGCTCCGGCGTGGAATTATGCTTGACTTGAAGTTCAAGTGTATAAAGAGTTGCTTGTCGTTTATATGACGGTACTATACCAAAGTAATCGTCCATGTCCACAATATTATGACCTTCCAGAATACCGTCCAGAATTGGCTTAAATTTTGGATATCGCTTTGCCACTTCGTTAGCTATCGTGGTTGTAAATCCTGGCAAGAGTTGAGGCTCATCGTTCTCATCCTCTTCCTCATCATCCTCTTCGCTCTCATCCTCATCCTCGTTCGCGTCTTCGTTCTCGTCTTCATCTTGGCCCTGATACAGGCTGCCATCTTGGTCTTCGCTTTCGCCTTCGCCCCCATCTTCTTCTTCATCTCCGCTCTCTTCTGGTGCTGGTCCCTGAAGCCAGTGATAGGCCTCGAGGTTTATGTTGGCCATGTTGTGATGAAAGGCGGCTGCACCAATGCGCCAATTGTCAGAGTATCCAGTTGAGAAAGTGATACGGTTTGATACGAGATCCAATCCTCTCATTTCTTCCGCGACTTGCCTGCATGTGAATTTCAAGGCCTGGTCGATTGGTTGCGTCTTCCCGTCGCCACTGGCAGCCACCAGTTTGCCCGACTCAAAGTTGAAGACATAGCCCCCGTTGACAGTGACATAATGCGCATAGATCCTATTCCGAACCTCCGGTGGGAGGTGAAGGAATGAAAATGTTGAAGACATGATGGATGATGGATGGTGACGTATTGCTCAGCCGTTCCCCAGATTGATAAATTGCAAAAATGACACCCTGACAATGAATTGGCCGGCTATTAAACGAATAGAGTGGTGAGTATTTGTGTGTAATATTTGAGGGTGTCGGAGAATTCGAGGGGGGGCAGGCGCTTGTTTATGTAGGTTTGTGGGAAAGAGCACCTGGGCAGATGGATGAAATAGAGTTTTGGGAAAATCCCGGAGCTGACTCACGCGGCAGGAGCGAGGGAGTTAGAAATGTGGGGCCAAGGGCAGGAACGAACTGAAGCCTACGGATACAGGTTCCCAGTACTAGCTGGTGGGCGGGGGTTCCACGCCTGTGCATGAGTACATGTACGAGTACGAAGTGAGGAGCCCCAGGCAAAGGTCTCTTTCTTTTTAACACAACGCCCAGAAGGTAAACATGGTAGGTAGGGCGAGAAGTAATGCACCGATGGAACAAAGTCGTTTTCACAGCCATCGCAAATTGCCTCGGTACGTCGACTCTTTTGCCTTCCAGGTTTCTTTTCCATGGCCGTATCAGCCAGTCGGCGACGGCGTGAGCTCGCTTTAGCCGCTAGTTACCTATGTTGATGCTGAATGCCCAATGCCATTCCCCGTCGTGCCGGCTACTTGCATAGCAACCCTCTGCCTTTTCTGAGTCCTTGAAGGTGTGTCACTAATATAGGCGGAGGCGCGCTTCACCCCGAACGATGGCTGCCCAGCACAAGTTCCCGTAGTGCCAGATTCTCGTCCGTTCGGGGCTTTCGAGGATGCACCATCACTGTGAGCCCGAGCACGGTTGTCGGTCGATTTCCTGGCATGGTGTTTCCTCCTTTTCCTGGCGCGAGGTCGTCTTTTCCTCTTCCTCGAGCTCGGCAGCTTGTTGCCAGTCGAATGATTGTCCTCGAGGGGCTTGGCAGCCGATGATGCCGCATTCGGAGGCGGCCATGTTCTACCGTTGGTGCTCGAAGCCTCCGGTTGCGCCGCGTTCCCGTGACTGTTTCTTTCCGGCATCCCAATTATCCTTGCAGAATTGGGGGATGCCCAATGTGGCAAGTGCAAACTTGACGGCCTTGACGGGATGCTCTTGGAAGATGGAAGACATATTATAGTCTTCGTCGCCGACCTCGGAATATAATATTCTTCGGGCCTCTGCTATGCTGTTTCTTCTCTCTTCCCCACCTTTGCAATACCTGAGAAGATGTTGTATAGTATAGTACATGTGTTGTATAGTACATGTATGCGGGCCATCTTCGCAAAAAGGACAAGTGGTGGGCTTTTCTCTGTCGAACCGGTTGAGATACGACCGTAAGCCAATATATCCAGTCCTGCAGTGAAGCAGCATGGTACACTCCCTTCGCGTCTTGAGATTGTCGTAGTATTTCAAACTTCTTAGGCTCCACATGGTGGCAGTTTTCTGTGCAGGATATGGAACTTAAATGGTAGAGGGCATGCATTGATCAATTCATCCATTCAGGCCAAACAATAGCCCGCCGCCCACTCTCATTGCCTCTAGAACTGGTACCCTTTGACACAGGTAGACTCTCTGTGGGGTACCTGATCGACATTCCCGCGATTTGGCCCCACCACTCCGATTCCCAACCCACCATCAAATCTGCTGTGGGTCTGGAGCTGGCCTGTGCTTTGGTCTGGCAATCTGGTACCTGCATGTAGGTACATGTACAGACAATGGTGGCTTACGCCTCCCGAATTATGGCTGTGCAAGTTCAATGGCCGGACCATCCAACTAAACTCAGAAAGGCTCCAGCATCACATCAGGATCCAGCTGTAAAGTGCCTAGGTAGCTTCGCAGCCACACCATTCATCAGGTTGATCACTTATGTCGCTATCCAATCATACATTTGTTAATAGTGGCAGTGGTCGGTCTAATACGAATAAACAGCAGAGCGAAACTACGGTGCGAAAGAGTTGGAGACAGCAGCCCTGGTCTGAGCAGCGCAAAAGGTGTCGCACTTTAGACCTAGACCACTCACAAATACATATCGTGACCGATCACACCGCGATACGGGAGGCGTTCCAAAGCGTGGCATCACCACGGCCAAAGGGCAAGTATCAAGACATATACGAGCGCCACATGGGCACAATCAACAAGCGAATGGACAAATTGAAAGGACAATCCAGACAGTCGTTCACGCCAGTTTGTCGCGGAGGAAGAGACCATGGCGGACTGGACTCTACTTTTGATCATCAAGCATTGGAGGCTCAGCACCAGCCGGGGCCCGCATGACTATTGTTTGGCTACACCAGATGAGGGAACAGGAGAAGGAGGCCCAGGGCTGGCAATTGGAGGGACGGCGAAGGCTGTACGATCAGTGCGGCATATAACTATCTTTAACCAATGAAATGTCAGAGAGCTAGGATGAAAGGTATGTGATTAGAAATATATTCCAAACTGGTTCAAAGCCCTCTGCTTATTCAAAAGCATAGGCCAACACCAGCACTCGGCTTGTAATACTATACATTCTCAGAGTCAAGAACAATGAAGCCGCTCTGAAGAAACAGTAAACGCTGCATAGCATACTGTATATTCCAGCCAATGCTAACTAAACCTTTTAAAAAATTGGCCTTCAGCTTTGTCCTTGCTGAAAAGGGGCAGTAACCATCAAGGCATCTGTACAAGCCGAATAACAGGGGACTAGATGTAATTAGTATAATGAGGGACTCTCCGCCCGACCAGCCTAGTAGGGAAGTAAGCCAAATTGATCATACCTATATTTCAACAGTCCTAAACTATGACAATCTCTATTGCGGACTTTACATAAGCCATGCCCCAAGCCGGCAACTGCGGGCTGCAAATCCGCAGCTCCACTTCTCTCCGCAACAAGATACTTGACAGTTCAAGGCTTCAAGCACGCCCAACAGCGCAAATCGCTCGAAAAGATGTACCTTGTTGTGGCCATTGGCAAATTTCGTCACATTTCTATTTAGTATTTCCAATTTTGGGCTCCTAATTACCAATCTAGAGCGATTACCAATAATGATTTACAACCCGTTACGCCAGCTCTTAACCAAACTCTTCACCTTGGTAACCCATACATCGTGACTCAGGAGTTGTAAAGGATTTATGGAGCAAACATGGCCATATAGTCTCCATGAAGCTAAAGAAGGTGATATATAAATACATGATTCCCAGAGCAATGGAACTTGAAACGTTCAGTGGCTTTACATCTTAGAAAAAGAAACATAACTGGAGGCGAAACAAGCGCAGATCCTTTCCTCTAAGTCACCATGGCCGACCAAAAACTTATCGTGGTTCTCGGTGCGACTGGAAACCAAGGCAGCTCTGTTGTCGACACTTTTCTGAAAGACGCTGCATGGCGGGTTAGAGGGCTTACTCGAAATCCTTCCAGCGCAAAAGCCAAGGCACTGTCTGCTCGCGGTGTCGAAGTTGTCCAGGCCGACATGGATGATGTTTCCAGCCTCTCAGTCGCTTTTCGAGATGCCAACGCTATTTTCGTCGTGAGCGACTTTTGGGGGATATACGGCGCTCTCGCTCAACAAGAGAAAGGCACCAGCGAGAAGTCGCTGAACATGCTGGCGGGAGAAACTGAATTACAGCAGCTAAAGAATGCAATCGACGCCGCTTCTCAAGTGCCCAGTTTGGTGAGATTCATTCTGTCTACCCTCTCTAATGTGACGAAATGGTCTGGAGGAAAGTACACCCATGTCTATCATTTTGACCTCAAAGCGCGCGCATCTGCCTATATTGAAGACAAGCATTCAGAACTGTGGGCGAAAACTAGCCTCTTCCAAGCAGGTCTATTCTTGAGCACTTTTGTGGATAGCCCAAGCTTTATGCCTCGAAAGGCAAGTTATCCGAGGCAGCCAATCAAGTGTAGAAAAAGTAAGAAAGTGCTGACACATCTAAGATCGCGGATGGAACCGCCCAATTCACTACTACGATGGCTCCCGACGTCAAGCTCCCGTGGATCTCCGCAGAAGAAGACACCGGACCATTCGTCAAAGCTCTGGTCCAAGAAGAACCGGGCAAAAATCTCATTGCCTACAGAGAGTGGGCAACCCTGCGCGAAATGGTAGGAGCTTTCCAAAGCGCCTCCAAGACCAAGTCCGAAGTGGTGGTGGTACCTCGTGACGAGGCAAATGAATTCTTGCCGCCCGATCTGAAGGTCGAAATTGACGAGGGTTTTCTTTATTTCGAAGAGTTTGGGTATGAAGGTAGAGATGACGCGACCATCGTTCACCCAAGCCAGGTAAGCGTATTTCCTCGACCGATGGATGTGCTTGAACTATGAATTAAACAGGATTTAGTTGAAAACCCCTCTAAAGTTGGATACAATGGAGCAATATTTCCGCAAAGTGGACCTTTCAAGAATATTCTCCGCCTAAAGGTTGATCCACATCAATATTACCAAACATTGAAGCTGCATTCACGTTGCTAGAAAGCAATATTCCAGGTTTTATAAGATTGCTATAGTAAAAACAAGCTGATTTATCTCGAGGACTGTTTCATGACGATATATTCCATTCAAATATGTACTCACAGTAACCCCGTCTAGTCTTAAGCCTTCAGCACATGTATGTACTCATACTTTTTGAACACTTTCAGCGGGGTATCTAAAAAACTCTCTCCTGCGGTTTAGTCCCAACAGTCCGATTTCCAACCCAACCGCCTGTAAATCTTCTGTGGGGTCTGGATTAGCCTGTGCTTTTAGTTTGCAAATCTAGTATCTGCATGTCCTTGCAATAGTGGCTTCAAGCCTCCCGAAGGATGGCTGCCTAAGTTCAATGGCCGGATCATCCAACTAAACTCGGAGAGGCTGCTTCAGGACAGGTACTCGTGGGCATCACATCAGGATTCAGCTGTAAAGTAGATGCGCCGCTACGCTATTCATTACTGCCTCCATCGACTAACGCAATTCTTCGCAAACTCTTTCGCCCAACATTGCTCACGAGTTTGTGACAACTTCATCACCTTTTAGTGCTCCACCAACCATGCAGCCATGCAGAGACGCCAAAGCATGGGAAACGTGGAAAGCCGACTCAACGCCAAGGTCGCGCAATTGAACGAGAAAATAAAAGAGATCCAATTTGACATGGAATACTGCAATGAAGTTTTCTTTCATTAGCACTGGCTCTAACTGCATAATCCATAAGACAGTGAAGAGTGAAATCGCCAATGAGGTTGTTGGTCTAGCTCGAAAGCGTGCGGACTCGCCTTACGCTGAATGGTCAATGGTCCAATTTTCTGCTGTCCAAACTTCCGTGACTGGCCCAGTAATTTATATCCATGATGAAGGCAAGGATTCACACGTTGTCTTTCAACAAAATCATGCTGCTGGGGCTGTTTCTAGTTCTGGTCTAGGTACTGTACTTGGTCGGGCACTCATCCATGCTGCATCTCATCGTTCACTACGATACAACATCAATTCAAAATCTGTTCTCCATACAATTCCCAAAGTTTGAAGCTGTCTCAATTATGTTGCTATACATAGGTACATGTATGCGTTAGTGATGGCAGTAATCCGTTCAGTACCAGGTACGAATCAACATTTTGTCGCGCACATAAGACTCAGCTCTTGACTAGAGGCTGGGCACTGGGGTTTCTCCCAAAAACAACGTTACTGAGCATATCCGATTCACATCCAACAACGCAAATTGCCAAAGGCCCAGACAATGGGGATAAGAATCTCTACGGAAAAGAAAGCAGGCAATTGAAGGTGCTCTATGTTCTGATTTGGTAAAAAATAATATAGTCATTTCTTATACAATTTAACAATGAAGAATAAGAAAAATACCCACTCCATACACGTAACAACGCACCAAGACACATTCACGATCTCACCACATTAAAGCTCAAGCATGTTATAAATCTCTCCCGCAGTAATCCCAAGTACATAGGTATTACACAGCAAATCGAAGGGTGCTGTCCAGACGACAAGTATCGTCGTTATCGGTGGCGGTTTGGAGACACCCTGTACTTATTTCTCGTCCCTGCACAACTCTTTTGAAGCCACATGAGGCTTTCTGAGCCTATCTGCAGCAAATGGAGCACAATTGCTATCTACGTAAACTTTACGCAGAATTAAATGAGGCGAGTGAAATTTTTTCATCCCCTGGCTTCTTTCTTGAAAAAAAAACATTTCTCATTCTTCCATTCTGCCATTGTACAACACCCCGTCTCCGCGGACGCATTCGCCATATACCTAAGCATACCATGCCTCTCGTCGCGATGGATATGGCGACAGGCCTCGTAAAGGTCCAGTCGCCATCATTAATCCTAATGGCCACCTTGTGGGACTCCTTGCCAGTCGAAATACACCACATGATACTGTCCATGGTGGGTTTACCCTGGATGGGGAGGCGATACAAGGTGGCCAAATTCGCTACAGTGTGCCGGGACTGGCAAGTCTTCTTTGAGACCTGTCTATTTCGGCGTCTGGTCCTTGATTCCAACTCTCTCGGCGAATTTTACGCAATCATCAAACGCCATGACATTCGGCTGGCGTACATCCAAAAACTCTGGCTTCGAATTCAACTCCCATCGTACGGCTGTTCCGACTGTGACAGGCCAGAGAATGGGGCAACACAGCGTCGGTATGTTCAATGCTGTGTCGGGCATCCTCATCACCTGCTCTGATACCTGCGTACTTTTGTGCTAATCAACCCTCCCAGCAACAATGCGGCATTCACAATGGCTATCCAGTCCCTACTGGGCACTCTCACGCTCTGGGATCCAGCGAGACATGGATCGAAGGGACTGGCATTGATGTTGTCTGCCTCCTCGCGCAGTGATGCTGAGCATCGGTTCAGACGGTGTGAAATCAAGGATACTTATCCATTTCACTACGCCGAAGATTTATGCCGTGCACCTGGCATCGTCGACTTCCACAGGGCCAACGTTGTTAGTTCGCTTACCGTTCGGTTTCATCAGTACCGATCCCCCCCGTTGCACAATGGGCATATCAAAAGGGCGCAGGGAACTCCACTCCAGTTTGAACCGAAAAGGGGCGAGCGAGGCCGCTTCGTCGGTCGATACAAGAGCCTTCCTGCCGTGCCCGTAGTCAAGGGACTGGTTATGCGTAGACAGTTTCGCAGAGACATTCACACACGCACACTGTCTGAGCTACTAAGTCGAAGCTTTGTAGCACTGGAGTGGTTCCGTTTCGAGAAGACCATTCCCCTAGAGCCTTATAAGCAAACTACTTTTGATAGAGGTATGAAGCTCCGATCGGTTTGAATGGCGAGCATCTGATGCAGCTAACGACCCTATCCTAGACTTCCAGTCGCGCGTACTGCCCTCCCTGCCGAGAACATTGCGCCAGTTCTCCTTCACGCAGTGGGAAATTCCCAAAGATGAGATTCAGCAAACTTATGGTCTTGAAGAAGAAGAAGCACCTAGAATTTCTTCATATGCAAAAGCCCTGCCCTGGGAGATGGCAAAGCTTTCTCACAGACTGGAGCAGTTCTGTCCGCCATGGCAGATGGATACTGCTGCCTTTCTTCGGTCTCTTATTGAACTAAGCGAATGCTTCGAGATGCCTGAAAGCTCTTTGAAGCGCATTGTTCTGCGTTGTTCTCTCAAAAGTCCATTCAAAGCCAGGCGAGATTTCGAATCCCTGGTAATGCTCGCAGCTAAAGCGGCTCTGTCGCTTCCCCGACTGACAGTGATGGAGCTTTGGGTTACTTGTCTTGACAAAGATGAAAGCCGCGCATACATCTTCCGGTACGCTTATGAAGACAGTCGAGCCAGCATCGTCTGGAGGAGCAATGTGGGGACCATGACAGCTCAATCTCGGATTATCACCAAGTGGAACGAGGTGGCCGAGAAGAACACGCATTCGACTCTTATCTACGACGCTGTCTCCCTTGAAGAGACTGAGGCGGATATTTTCAGGTCCAACGGAACATGCATCTATCGACATCTGCTGCTCAAGGATTTGGTGTTTGATCCAATTACCCAGATCATCTTGGAGAATGAGCCGACCCAATGGGGCTTCAATAAGATGGGCAATTATTCAGCTTTTGCGGATCAAGGGGATGACGATATGTGGGATGGTAATGGGGCAGATGATGACCTTGGGGCGGAAGATGGTTTTGAGTTAAATCTTGATGCTGAAGTGGACGATAATTTGGCCTTACAGCAAACAGATATCACGGCTTGGCAGCAGGAAATCATTGCTGCTCACCAAGCCAGCATGTCGGGTAATACCTTGTGACAGGATATTTTGGAGAGGACTGCGGAGGAGCAACAGGCAGGCGGGGCCAAGGGACTGACTAAAGTCATCGAGATTAGAAATACACATTTGTTGCGACATACAGAATATGTAGCTAGGTTGAAAAAGGGTATGATGCGAATATATTGTTTTGTGTTACTACAGTATTACGGCATTTTGCTCTTTCCGTACCACTATTCCTTGGATAGGTCCTACGAGGGAAAGTTACTCAAGCCTGTAACTGTCTTCTTTATCGTATTTACCTACTAGTAATGATTCAGAAGGATATTCTCGTGACGAGAAATCGAGCGGAAGGAGGCTTCCTCAAGCCGTGGTATAAAGTCAGCAGCCTTTTTTTCAAAATAGAACTTGAACTTTCAACACAGACACCATCACCACCACAACAACAAAAACAAAAACAACAACAATCATAATCATAGAAATGCCAACGGCAGAGATGGTGGCGGCCATCATGGCTGCGATTGATGATCTTGTGGGGGCGAGGGGCGAGGGACGAGAGGGAGACGAGACGAGACGCGACGATACCGGCGGGAGTTAGTGCGTTTGGTAAATGAGTGGGCGGCAGTTACGGAGGAGGCCATTCGCCTTGTTGAACGTGGTCATGAGCTAGTAAGGGTGTTAGGGAGGCGGTTGGAGGCAGAGAGGATGTTGTCGGGCGTGAATTAGCATCGAGCACGAAGACGCTTCAAGAGCATCACAAGAGCCCAAACTGGGTTGGAGAAAAGAAGACGCTTCTCTTGTAGTATTATCACCTAATATCTTCTACTCTCTTCCAGTATCATATACTATTATTACCTTCTTCTAACATCATCTACTATTGCCAAGGTAGCTATGGTAAAGTATAGCCCCTGTATCCCTATTAGCAAAGCCTATGTCCGCGGTATGAATAATTGACGATCAACATATCTGCAAACGAGTAAAGTAATTGTAGACTTTTTGTCTGCAGGCTGTATATAAAAAACAGTTTAGTCTTAAAACCTAGATCCAACCTTTGCTTTGCAAAAGTTCCTTGGCACAAACATCTAGGCTCTCTTCAGGCAGACCTAAAATTTTGTTCCATTCGGAAGCGCGTCCTGAAGAGTAGCCAAAGCCTGTGTTTGAGTAAAGTGCCGCCGTGACTGATTCCGGATATCCGAGATCCCAGTTTCCCTCTTCTATATGCGCCTTGCCAGCTGCAATCAACTCCTTAGTGCTTCCTTCAGTTCTCTCAAACGTTTTACCTGAAAGTTTCTCAAAGGCGTCGACAATTTGACTCTGCGAAACAGAGAAAGAGTTGACGTATATCCGCTTATTCTTTGTCTCTTCAAGATGTTGAAGGGTTGCAGCGACTGCTAGACCGACTTGATTCATAGTGGTGGCGTCGAGAGGCCTTACGCCCTTGTCGAATAGCTGAACTTTTGGCTCATCGAAATGAAAGCCCATCAGGCCATAACCATACCCGAAAAGCTTGGAAATCTCATATCAGACTGAAAGTCTTTGCAGCCTGGGGTTTTGCAACTATTGCTGGACACTTACATAATCAAAGAAGGCTCCGACACTGATGGCAGTCCAAGAAAGGCCCTGCGACTCTTTTGTTTCAAGGTACTCAACAACCTTTTGTTTCTGGACGGCAAATGGAGCAATATTCTCGAGATCAGGCAACGAGGCATCGCCACCATATTCGCTTGGCAGGAAGCGTTTCACTTTGGCCTCAACCGCGGCATCGATCATAGCGAATTGATCAGGGACGTTGAAAGTTGCGACAGCAGAGACGACGGCATCAATACCATGAAAAGCCTTCACAAGGGATGAATGACTAAGGTCTGTCCGATGGACAGTAATATCGGTGGGATAGGTAGCCTTGGAAGCCTCACGAGCAAGGATTGAAACATTGAAGCCTGCAGTCCGAAGTTTGGCAAGGAAAGTAGGGCCAATGGTATCACCGACCTGTGCTGCATTAGCAAATATGTCGAGAATAGGTAAAGATATTGCACTGTCATACTCCGACTACAATAACGTTCTGGATTACATCTGCCATATCCGAAAGCGCCCTTGCAATATAGCTGATATATACTGCGAAGGTTGTAGAAAGGGGTAAATATATATTGTAATATAAACTGCGCAATCGTTCTGTGATATTCAATAGCAAAACTTAGTGATTCGCTGCCTCTTTTATACTTGAGTCTCTATCTAAAATAATATAGATTTCTTAATGCAGTAGATTGTGAAGTATTAATAATCGAAATTTGCGGTTACGGAGTTCAGTCCTGATATGGGCTTGCCTAAGCCAGAGGTTTGGAATCTTAGTTACTAGGTAGCATTGCATCATGCTCTGCGGTGAAATCACAATGCGTAATGTGTCCAATATTGTAAAGTAGCTCTAGGTACGGAGTATTTGATTATTATTTGCGCTGGGGAAACCGATCTGGATTCTAAGCGTAAGATCGTAAAGACTACTAATCAAGATTTACCGCTGCGGAATCTAATCTAGATAAGGGTTCGCTTAAAGTAAAGATTTGGAATCTTTATTCGTCTCAGAGGCAGTTTACCTGGAGGTTTGTGAGGCCTTGACTCTGCGTCGGGTTTCGCGTCAAGGTCATCTTCCAGGCGCGCCGGTCGGAGTTAATACAGGAATGGAGTTTGCCCACAGAAAGCCAGGAGGCAAAGGCGAAGAGATGGACATTATTGACATTGAAATGGGGTGGCACAGTCATAAAATACTCCCCGAGGCCCAGAGAAGCAACCCATACGAGAGAGCAGCTTCATGATCCGTTGGACAGCCCTCGATGCATGGTGATGATGGCTGCCGGGAGAGAGGTACCTACCATTTGCTGCAGATGTACACCTGCTTGTAGGTACATGCCTTAGACTTGACCAATTCTAACGGTTCTCTGCAGCTGTGGCCAAGATCAACAAGTGGCTTTGATCGAAAGTGAATTGATGCCCTTCATGAGACAATGGGGGAGGTGGAGAGTTTGTTGTCGGGGGTGTCATGGCACCGAGCACGGAGACGCTATGAAGGCATTAAAAGAGCTCAACTTGGGTGGGATGAAAGAAGACTTTTTTCTTGTAGTGTCATCTACTCTCTTGTAGTATCAATTATTTTCTTCTGGTATCATCTACTGTCCCTATTTCTTTTCTCGCACATTTGCCATTACAAGCGTTGTCTCGAGACGCGCGTATTTGTACAAAGCACGCTAGCTGGCGCCTAGGGTTCATGTTATCACCGGGATTGTGTAGGCTCGTACGTAAGACTCTCTCATGACGGGTACAACTACCACCAGAACCAACTAGCCAGCAAGAAACCACTTGATATATAATGCCATAAATGGCGGTAACTTCATCATCACACGGGCTTGCACTTTGATAAGAACAAACTCCCCGCCAGGGACGACAATCATTAACAATGCCTACCAAACACCTTTTACAAATAATTATGATAGTGGCCTCCTCTCTGCCGCTTGGCCACTGTGCGCCGAGAAATGGCCGCGTTGAGTTGCCCCCTCTGCTCGACGCGACGCTTGACGAACTACAATCAGGCCTCAATGGTGGGCATTTCACCAGCGTAGACTTGATCCGGGCCTATACCGCCAGAATAGAGCAAGTCAACCCGCGGCTGCACGCCATCAACGAGATCAACCCTGATGCCATTTCCATCGCCGCACATCATGACGCCCTGAGACATTCTGGACATCTCATCGGTCCGCTTCATGGGATTCCAGTCGTCGTCAAGGATAACATTGCCACGGCTGACAAGATGAACAACACGGCCGGGTCGTACGTCCTCGTTGGCGCCGAGGTCCCGGAGGACAGCACCGTTGCGCGCAAGCTACGCGAGGCTGGAGCCATCATTCTTGGCAAGGCCAATCTGTCGCAGTGGTCTGGTGCTCGCGGAGCCATTACCCAAGGATGGTCTGCGTATGGCGGGCAGTGTATCGGCGCGTACTTCCCCGAAATGGATCCCGATGGTTCGTCGTCTGGCAGCGGAACCGCGGCCTCGATTGGTTTGGCCTGGGCAGCTTTAGGCACTGATACGACCGGTTCCATTGCGGATCCGTCAAGCAAGCATAACTTGGTCGGTATCAAGCCCACCATGGGGCTGACGTCTCGGTATCTAGTCGTTCCCATCTCAGAGCATCAGGATACTGTTGGACCAATGGCGCGAACTGTCAAAGACGCTGCATACTTGTTATCGGCCATTGCTGGATCAGACAAGAACGACAATTACACGTCTGCATCGCCGTTTGGAGAGAAGCCCCCAGATTACGTCGCCGCTTGTAAGGGCAAGGGCCTGCATGGGAGGCGGATTGGTGTTCCTCGACACATGCTGCAGCTGGGGTCAGACAGGCCTTCGGATTATATGATCGAGGTGTTCAACTCTGCGCTGGACGTATTGCGAGAGCAAGGCGCCGAAGTTGTAGACGAAATCTTCTTGTCCGGTGCAGCGGACTTGGTCAGAAGGAAATATAGCCCGTTTGTCACGGGTCCAGACATGATGGCAGACATACCCCGATATTTTTCGCAGCTCAAGACGAACCCCAACAACATCACTACAATGATTCAACTACGTGAGTTTATCCAGAAAGATGTTCGTGAAGAGTATCCCGAGAAGGGCACCCAGTCTTGGGACAGAGGCATCAGCAGAGGCTACGACAACACCTCGCCTGTGTGGTGGGAGAATTACAGCGCCCAGGCAGAACTCGCCGGCCCTCAAGGAATTGCCGGCGCGGTGAAGGAACACTCTCTCGATGCCATAGTCCTTCCCACGGAGTATTTGAGCATGCTTGCAGCTCCTTTAGGCAATCCGGTCATTTCAGTACCGGTAGGGCGAACACCCGACGACGCGCCGTTAGTGAGGAATGAGTTTGGAACCCTGAATCTCAAGGGTCCGAACCAGCCGTTTGGGTTGGGATTTACCGGCGCGCGGTTCAGCGAAGAGGTGCTCATTGAGATTGCGTATGCGTTTGAGCAGGCGACGATGGTGCGCAAGACGATTGTTCCTTATATTCAGCCAGAGACTGAGCTCGAGGATATTGTGGGGAAGACCAAGCAAACGAATGGAAACTTGGAGTTGTAAATGTGTAAAGGGCACTGGACAAATAGACATGAGAGACTTTGTATTGTGATGGAATGAAATACTCTATAGATAGCCTTTTAGTTGTATGGTTTAGATGAATCTCTAATTCTAGTACCGTGAGCGCCAACGCCGTGTTGATGCTGGCTTGGGCTTTGGGAGCGGTAAAAGTGGCCGCCACAAATTGCATCAAGTACAAGGCAGATTGCGGTTAAATCATTCACCTTTGCAGGCTAGTAACTCACTATCGGGCCTCGGTTCCAGACAACTGTGATGAAATACAGCAATTCCTCTGACAAGCAAATCATGTAGGTGTCTACACGTCCCTTACCTAGGCATTGTCACGGATTGACCTCGAACAGCAGCCGCCGTTGGCCCTCCAGCTGCCCCTCCTGCTACCCTCGCTCGTCTTGGCTGTTGCGGCTCCGCTCTGCTCTACCGATGGAGCCTACTGCATGCGCGCCCGGACTTTAGCGCTGGTTGCCTTGGGTTGCCTTCCCGCACTAGCGGAGGCGCTACTCATACGAGGCTGCCAAGGCGTTATTAGAGACGCTACTGTACATGTATACTCGACGCCGTCAGGACGCCAACACAGCAAGCTTTTCTTCTGTGTACTCGTATCAGCAATTTGAAGACCGCTCTCAACTACATGTACCTAGTTTGGCGAATCTTCTGGCGCCGGCCCGTCCCGGCATACTCCACCTCTGGTCAGTAAGATTGGTACCTTCTCACAAGGTGAAGCTGGCCTGCATGTACATGTATTCAGCCGCACGGCGCAGACCATTCAGGATAACGACCCTCATGTGCTGAAGCACACCCCCCATACGAGTGAGCGGTTAACTGCGAGGCTGGCCATTCATTTGTCTACATAAAACACTGAGACTCGACATGCAGAACGCTAAACCAGAAATGCTCACAACTCCTGCCCCCATCCGAAATCCCGTAGCCGACATAAGGGCGCCCAGAGCCTCGTCTGTTAAACCCCTCTCTTCTCATGTGCTCCATGTCTCCCCCCCTTTAATTTCGTTGTAAATGGCTCTCAAATTCTCTGTTATCTTCTCTCTCTTGCCATTCCCCCATCGTCGGACTGAGTGTCGTGGGTTGGTAGTAATTAGAGGATCTCTATTCACTAGCCAACAACCAGAGAGTATTACAGAGTCAAGGGACCAGATATAAGTAAGTAGGCATCTTATTTTTCAACGAGGTTTCTAATCAAGAGGTACGACCATCTATGGATAGTTAGCTATACGCGTCTGACACGACATGTAGAAAAGAATATCCTTTCCGACATCTATCTTGCCCGCCGTAATAGATCAACAACATGCAGGATGAATCGACAGTTGGCAATATTTTCGATTCCGCGATTGCAACGGTCAATAACGCTTCCGCACAATATGAAGCAACTATACGTCGCTTCAAAGATCTTCCCGGTGAATTTATACAAGTCAATCAGGCCTTCCCAGTTGCGAAAGGGACTCTTCAGTTTGCCCGCGAAAATGCCCGCTTGGATGAAATCTCTACGAAGAAGTTTCAACCTTTAGCTGAAAGTCTCGAAACGAAGGCGGAGGGGCTAGAAGATATCTTCAAACAAGTTGGAAAGAAGATGAAGAATAACTCAACGTATACTTCAGTCTTGGACTGCTATTGCGACACGCTGGGAGAGCTGGATAAATCGCACCGTGTCGAGGTGCTCATGCTCGGCCTCCTAAAGGACTTAATTGCGTTGTTTACCCAAGAGTTGCTTAAAGCTGAAGACTACGCGAAGTTTAACGAGCTAAAGGAAGCCATTGGCACAATGTCGCAGGCGGAATCATCTGTCTCAGATGCTCAGTCCAAGACCTCTGGGGGCAATATCCAGAACATTGCCTCTGGGGCAACCGGCCATCAGTCTAACTATAGCGGTCGCGGTCATACTATCTACAATGGCAATGGCGCTATTACCAACCACTATGGAGTGAGCCCCGGTAGGAGTGCATAGATGTAATATTCAAATCTTATTCTAAATTAAGCTGACCCTTTTCTTGTAAAGTTACCTTTTATCCTGAATCTCAAACCGGTCATGATTTACGTCATGCGGATGTAAATAATATCGTAGGCCGTAATCAGTTACAGCCTCGGCTGGCCGGCCGGGGACAAGCTGGAGGCCGACCACGTAGCCGTGAAGATTTCCAAATTGCCATCATCTGTGCGCTACCACTCGAATACGATGTCGTTTCTCTACTTTTCGACAAGTTCTGGGACGATGATGAGCCGTACGGACGCGCGCGTGGAGACATGAACTCTTACACAAACGGCCGCATGGGCCAGTATGATGTTGTGCTGGCACTTCTTCCCAATACGGGAACAGTTGCTATGGCTGGATCAGCAGCAAGCCTTCGGTCTAGCTATCCCAACTTGCAGCTTGCATTTCTAGTCGGAATCTGCGGCGGCGTGCCAAGAAGTGGCGAAAACGAAATTCACCTGGGCGATGTGATTATCAGCAAATCCGCCGTCCAGTATGACTTGGGCAAACAATATCACAAGGCGTTTGTGATTAAAGATACCGTTGATGACAGTCTCGGTCGGCCAAATAAGAATATTCGCAGTTTGGTCGCAAGTTTTGAGACAGAGCATATAAGAGACCAGCTGCAACAAAAGGCGTGCTTGTACCTGAAAGATTTACAGAGTGCAGCCGCAAAGAGGCGACGACCGCAGAATTATCAATATCCTGGGATGAATAACGACAAACTTTTCTTCACAGCATATCGACACAAGCATAGAGGTCCGCAACCATGTAATTTCTGTGACAACCCGACCGATGCCTTTTGCGAGCAGGCTGCCAAGGCGTCCTGCATTGACCTTGGCTGCGACGAGACGCAGCTAGTGAAGAGAACGGACCTGGAGATGAGAGGTTCAACTGGAGATCCCGAAATATTTGTTGGGCGCATAGCCTCTGGAAACTCAGTGATGAAGTCTGGCGAGCATCGAGACAAGATTGCTGAAGAACAAAAGGTGATTGCGCTTGAGATGGAAGGGGCCGGTGTCTGGGATGAGATTCCTTGTATTATCGTCAAGGGTGTGTGTGATTACGCTGATAGTCACAAAAATGACTTGTGGCAACGGTATGCTGCTGCTACGGCTGCTTCGGTTATGAAAGCTGTGCTTGGGCGATACATTACTACCGATAGATGAAAACACAACGTTGGTGTTCCTGGCGCTGTGAGAATATAATGGATATCTTAGATCTCCTTACAAAGATTTTATATACATATGTGTCGTAAACGCAGGAATCAAGCAGTTGCAGAACATGAACCAATGTCTGAAAGAGTTAATAACAACTTATAATAAGAAAGAGCCTCGTCGTCATGGCCAGACTAGCTCCGGAATGGTTGAACTTCCCTTGCCTAGCACAGCCTAACGTTGCTGTTGGGTATCCATTGGGCACGAAAAGACCTAGGCTACGCCATTCATGGTGCAAAGCCACCCACCATACCGTCTTCATGAGTGAAAAGCAATGGCTCTACGCATATAGATAAGTCCCAACCTCGCGTATCATTGGAGAGTGTTCCTCCATATAACTCCACATTCCTCCAATCATCTTACCTCTGTCAGAGGAGCAAGGGTACTTGTGTGAGAATGCTGCTAGGTTTAGGATTTGAGGCTGAGCTGGTGTAACCACTCCTTCCCCGCATTGCGTTTACTTTTAATCCTCCACCTTGCCAGTATATGAGGCATTAGCATCATGTATTTCGCAGACCATTGAGTCTCCCAATTTCCTTGCCGACAGCCTATACCACTGTTCTTGCTGCAGGATCATTTCGCCTCACAGGATACCCTACGGTAACAGACCAATACAGCAGCCAGGGAATACTGGTTACTCCCAAAGTCATAAGCCTTGGCTCTCCTATAAGCAAGGCCTTCTTTAGGCAAAAATGGGACGTAGCAACGGGAGTCAGTTTACTCAACATATTGCCCCCGATGGAATAGGCCATCAACATTACTATGATGGCCAAGGGCACCAGATTAACAACGGCAGTGGTACCATAAATAATTATAATGGAATATATCCTAGTGTTGGTATGATACCACCATCAAATATTTCATAAAGAGAATGCACAATTAACCGAGTTTACAAATACAGATAGCTCTCGAGAGGAAATATTGCAGGCTCTTTATAAATCGCCGTACCTACAGAGAAAAAATCGAAATCCCGACCGAGTTGAAGGAACATGCGAATGGTTTATGAACCATCCTAACTTTCGCCAATGGCGAAACAACACGGCTTCCTCTATGCTCTGGGTATCCGCAAACCCCGGATGTGGAAAGTCCGTCCTGGCTAAATATCTGGTCGATGAGCTTAAAAAAACAAGACAAAGAACGACTTGCTATTTTTTCTTCAAAGATGATTTTGGGGATCAGAAGAGCGCCAAAGGTGCACTCAGCTGCATTTTGCATCAACTTTTTATACAAAAAGACCATCTTCTATCTGCCGAGATAATGAAGCGATTTAAGTCTTACAGAGCACCTCCCGCCAATTCGTATTATGAACATGATCTTTACGAACTCTGGGACATCTTAACCACGGCTGCGCAGGAGAGAGAAGCGGGCGAGATAATCTGCATCCTTGACGCATTCGATGAATGTGCAGATCAAGAACGGCAGGAACTTGCGAAGATTTTGCGCGAGTTTTACCGCCCCCGCGGTGATACTGAAGGCACTGTCAATTTAAAGTTCCTTATCACCAGTCGTCCCTATGATACAATCCGACAGGGTTTGGTTGGATCTTTCGACATCCAGGATTGTCCTGTGATCCACTTGAAGGGCGAAGGCGATACCGAAGTAAAAGGGATTACTCAAGAGATCAGGATCTATATAAAGGATAGGGTCTCTCGTTTTCGAGCAAATTTTCATCTTAATGAAAAAGAGGAAGATATTCTTTTGCAAGGGCTTGAAGCTATCCCTAATCAAACATACCTATGGGTTTATCTCACTTTGGAATGGATTGAAACTGAACTCAACAACAAGATCAGTGAGGCTGGGATACGCAACGCTATTTCCACTCTTCCGCGAACAGTTGATGAGGCCTACGACAAGATTTTAGACAGGAGCACAAATGTGGAAGAAACCAAGAAACTGCTACATATTGTGGTGGCGGCTCAGCGGCCCTTGACGCTCGCGGAGATGGAGCTAGCACTAACAATTCGGGAGGACCATGAGTCCTACAAAGACTTGGCTCTAAGACCTGACAATCGTGTCAGAAAAGACATCAGAGACCTCTGTGGCCTCTTCATAAATATCACAGATGGGAAGATTTATCTCCTACATCAGACAGCAAAAGAATTTTTAGTGCCTAGAGACAATCCAGACAGCCAGAAATACAGCCCCGCACAACTATCAGCCGTTTTTCGAAAAGGTCCCACTAGTGGTCCTACTTGGAAATTTTCACTTATACCATCGGAATCTCATCGCATTCTTTGCAAGATTTGTATTTGGCATTTGCTCTTTACGGAGTTTGAAACTCGGCCGCCTACACGGGCAGCAGATGTTACCAAATATCTTTGCGACCATCTATTCCTTGGATACTCGGCAAAAACCTGGGCTGCACATTTCCGAGCGTCAAATATCACGGGAAATGAAATTATAGAGCAATTACAGCGACTTTGCAATGTTACATCTCATCGTTGCCCGGCTTGGTTCGGAATTTATTGGACAGACATATACGCCAACTTTCCTTTAGAGTTCACGACACTTATGATTGCCTCGTACTTTGGAATTAAGAAGATCGTAAGGTTACAGATCGAATCAGATGGCGTTGAAATAGATTCTGTCGACGGATCAAATTATCGTACAGCGCTCTCTTTTGCATCGGAGAACGGCTTTGATAGTGTTGTGCGGTTACTAATTAAAGGCCCCAAACTTTATGGAAAAAAGGGCCTCAAAAAAGCAGTTCGTCTATCCTACGCAAAAGGTGCAGATGTCAATGCGAAAGACGAATATAAACGAACAGCATTATTTTATGCTGTATGGAATGGGCATGTGCCTATCGTTAAGAGGCTACTTAAAGCAGGAGCACGCGTGGACATGATGGATACAATTGGAGGAACGCCAATATCTTACGCTCTCTGCTATGGACAAGAGGACATAGCAACCGAATTAATGAGAGGGGCACAGCGTGATTCGGTCGATGGGATTCGCCGCAAACTGCTTTTGTCTGCCGTGAAGCACGGCCACGACCCCGTTGTCAAACGACTCCTCGACAGCGGAGCTAATATTCAAGTGACCGATGACGACGGTGCCACTCTTCTCATACTAGCCGCGAGGCACGGTCACGAACCCGTTGTCAAACGACTCCTCGACAGCGGGGCTGATATTCAACTGGTAAATGACGACGGTGCCACTCTTCTCACACTAGCCGTAATGTACGGCCACGACACTGTTGTCAAACGACTGCTCGACAGCGGGGCTGATATTCAAGTGACAGATGACGAGGGTGCCAGTCTTCTCATGTTGGCCGTGAAGCACGGCCACGACACTGTTGTCAAACGACTGCTCGACAGCGGGGCAGATCCGGAAGCGACGGATGACAAGGGCGTCAGTCCAGTCAATTTGGCCACCAGGCAGGGGAAAACGAATATTGTTAAGCTCCTGATAGAGAAAGGAGCTGACGCCAACAAGGGTGATAATATTGGTATTACCCCATTAATTTTGGCCATCCGCCATGGTATAAAAAACGTCATCGAGTTCTTAATAAAGAAAGGAGCTGACGTTAACATGGGCAATTATAATAACAGAACGCCATTAACGTTGGCCATCGCCCTGGTGGAAATAGATGTTGTTGAGTTGCTGGTAGAGAAGGGAGCTGACGTCAACAAAAGTGATTATTATAATGAAACGCCATTAAGGTCGGCCATTCGCTATGGGTTAACGAAGGTTATTGAGTTACTGATAGAGAAAGGAGCTGACGTTAATATGGGCGATCGTGATGGTAAAACCGCTTTACTGTTGGCTATCATTGAGGGGGAAACGGACGTTATTGAATTACTGATAGAGAAGGGAGCTGACGTCAACAAAAGCGATCGTGATGGCAAAACCGCTTTACTGTTGGCTATCATTAAGGGGAAAACGGACGTTATTGAATTACTGATAGAGAAGGGAGCTGACGTTAACAAAAGCGATCGTGATGGCAAAACCGCTTTAGTGTTAGCTATCATTAAGGGGAAAACGGACGTTATTAAATTACTAATAGAGAAGGGAGCTAACGTTAACAAAAGCGATCATTATAATGAAACGCCATTAACGTCGGCTATTTACTATGGGTTAACGAAGGTTATTGAGTTACTGATAAAGAAGGGAGCTGGCGTTAACATGGGCGATCGTGATGGCAAAACCGCTTTAGTTGTCGCCATGCAAGGTAGACATCATGCAAGATGTTCCGATATGGTTGAGATGCTGCTCAAAGGCGGAGCGAGAGTGGATTACACTTTTACGGTGAGCAATATACATACATACGCACTCCAACTAATTGTATATGATAGCTGACATGCCACTATTTGATCTTCAGAACGTCTCCACACCGTCTGGAAGTTTAAATGGCCCTGGGCACGAGGTAAGTATACAAAATCTCTTTACGTTCAGTATTTGAGTATTACAGCATTGAAGTTGATTACTTGCTATTGTAGCGAGTAGAGCTATGCTATTATCATAGATATCGGTACAATTAATATAGCTAACATTGAGATTATAGCCTGTAAGCGATTACAATCAAGCTATATATATTGTTAATACATACATTAGGTGTGCTGACCTTTATGAATCGAATAGATTGTGAGTAAATATAATTGGAGAAAACTCATGATGCAGTCATTAACCCTACTTATAAGACACCATTATTATACGCGATTGACTGGTCGATGGACAAAATAGTAGACCTACTGCTCAGATATGGTGCTAATCCCAAATTTGTAGGTGGCTGTAGGTTCACACCACTGGAAGCCGCTAAGAGGAAGAGGGATGATCTAAATACAGAATTTCAGAGGTTGGAAGATGACTGGAGGACATGGAGACCTAATCTTCAGCCCATTCAGAGGAGCCTTGCGTCAAGCAATGCAATCGTTCAGATGTTGGAAGATGCTATCAGAGCATGATAGACTTGTTGAACATATTTTATCTTACAACGATTTGTTAACAAGATGAGGTATCGGAAGCCCCTTTGAGTACCGCAACGAGATTGCCCAGCCTCTATCGGGGTATGAAGGTTGCAGATATCGCACTGTGTCAATCGCTTCTGATAAGAAGCCTGGGAAATCGGTGGTATATAATATATCTGGAGTGCTGATTATAATTGTAACAAGTGATGATATCGTCGGAGATGGGATGGATAATATCCTATGGTTAGTCTAATGAACACAGGCTTTTTTCACATGGACGAGTCGTTCTGCAGATGAAAATGAGAAGCATACAGTATTTACATTTAGGTATGTTATGGTTGTTCACCCGAGCCACAAATCTTCGATATGAGTGCTGTAGTACCTCGATTTGTTGGTTGCTAGCACCCTTGAATAGGAATGATCAACTACTGAAGGGTGAAGTGTCAAATGAGGTCATCAGGTACTAAGTAATTCATACAGCAACCGTAGAGCAGTTACTTTTTTAAGCATTCAACAGTTACAAAGTATTCTCCATGCATACTACCTATCTACTATAGGTAAGATGTTTATGCTTCTAATCTAGATTAATCCCTACGATCATGATGACGATGCAAACAATTATATCCAGAAGGGAACTTTACATGGGAAATTGGGCATTTTTGAGAGAAGGAAACTAGCACTTAATGGTAAGGTGACAGCATGAAAGTAAAAAGAGCATAGGTACATACTAATCCATGTCAAATACAGTGCGACTTAAGCCTCCGAGCAATACTTGCGCTACGCCCCGTTGGGCTGATTGCGCGTTGAATCATCAATTGCAAAGGCGGTGCAAACAAAGGCTCTTCTAAGGCGGATTTCTCCCTCGGCGCTAAGCCGCCTCACTTTGAGTGTGTTAGTGTTCAGCCGCAGCGACAGACTGCATGTGCTTGAACAATGTAACTTTATCATTATCACTTTGGCCTGCATTCATCAAATTTTTGTGATTGACGTGTAGCTGTATCGCAGCTACCACTAGTCATTTTCTTTACCATGGATGACCATCTTGGCCTCGAAGATGGAAGCGACCTTCCACCTCCGTACTCGCCGAGTGTGAATCCAGCCAGCAGCGCCTCAGTCCAGGTCTCAGACGCAAGGCCTTCATCCATATTCTCGTCTCACGTAGCCGGTCTTCGGAGCGAAATCAGCGCCTCACAAGCTGCTCGAGCATCGGCCAGGGATGATCGCGACAGCTACGTGTTGTCACTCATCGTGCCCTACATGGAAGATTTCTTGTCCTCGATTTCAGAGATCCATCCGACGCCGAGGCTTGCAGAAGCGACGTTTGTGCCCGATGCAGCGATCGGCGAGAGCTGGAAGTTTAGCGACGAGGATGAAAAGCGCGCGGGTGAATTTAGGACGCTGATTCGCGTGCGCGAAAACACAAAGAAAGGCGACGGCCAAACTAAGAAAAAAGCAGATGACTATGCTTTATCGTCACGGTCGGGGGGTGGTGATGATGAGAGAAGTCCCTCACTTTGGTGGGAAAACGAAGACATGGCGCGGCGGCTTGCGAAGCATCTACAACCTCAACGACCCGCGACTGCTCCCACAAACACGCAGTCGATTAGGGATCGATGCGCCAGTCAAGCTACCAGTAGCAAGAAATCTGGTATTTGGGGTTTATTCAAGAAATCCGAGGAACCAGTCCGGCCAGCAGCCCCCGCGGTTGAGGAGCCCAAAGATGACGTGGTGATGACCGCTAAAGCTGAAGAGGTCACGTTTAGAAAAGAAAACGAGTTTGGATTATGGGAGACATTGACGGGATTTGGCATTGTGGTGCGAGTGAGAATTAGGATGGCCGGGGATGTTGCCAAGAGATGATAGTGAGGATTTGCGCATTTGTCGAAAGACTTTTGCCTGCAAGCCACTGAAGGTGAGTTAAAGATCTCATTTTGTTTAGGATGAGATACCTACCTATGTTTCAGATTGGGTTATTTACCAAGTAGGTAAGTAGTTCAAGTGACTCATAGATAGTGGGACTAGATAGAAAGAAACAGCTTGCATCCCATCAAGGTAGAATAGTCAAATGCTGGGTATTGTATTGAAGAAACTGGAATTCTCACGCTTCTTTGTGACTTTCTTCTATTTACGTCAAGCATATTAGACTCACGATCGCAATTCAACATCACTTCCCTTTCAACCCAAACATAATTGACAGCACCCAAAAATTAGAGTCATCATGCTTCATCTCGGCCTAAACGTTCAACATCGCCTTCAACCAGCGTTAGAATCTTCACGTCATCACGCTCTCAGCAAATAACCAATCCATCTCTTGATCCATTAACCGGTCCATTATTATTACTTCAATCTTCATTATTTCCACATCTGTCCAAGACCAAATTAACGCTCAACCCCATCCTTTGTGAATCCAGCTAAACACACAATAGTGCTCTAACCCCGTCTCTCTTCGCCGTCTTCATTTTTTGCCTCTTCTAGACTAACGTGGCCGGCTTCTCGACTCATTCGCCGCATCCCCTCAGCGCACCCCACTACTCAAAATTCTTGGCGACAATATCGGAACAAACGTTTTTTAACTTGTGATTTCGTGTCAAACATGTGTATACGTTGGGTGCAATATTTAATCTGAGAAAATCTCTAGCCTCTCGTTATATTTCTCTCCTTTTTTCTTTGTCAATCGTTATATATTGTAAAGAATAAGCGTGGCAAAATGCAGGTTCCTACAGACGCCCAATATGATGTCCTTGTCACGGGCTCAGCTGGCCATTTGGGTCACGCCCTCATGATAACTCTCCCTTCACTTGGCTTCAACCCAATTGGAATCGACATTCTCGCTTCTCCAACGACTACTTCCGTCGGCTCAATAATGGACGAGCACCTCATCGCCGGCATCTTCCAAAAATACCCCATCAAGCACGTCCTCCACACAGCGACTCTCCACAAACCTCACGTCGGATCCCACACCAAAAACGATTTCGTCCAGACAAACATTGCAGGAACTCTACTACTCCTCGAGGAAGCAGCCAAACTCGGCGATCAAATCAAAAGTTTCGTCTTCTTCAGCACCACCAGCGCCTTTGGTTCTGCGCTCAGCCCCAAGCCAGGCTCCCCCGCAGCTTGGATCGACGAGACGGTCATTCCTATTCCCAAAAACATCTATGGGGTGACTAAAATTGCGGCCGAAGATGTTTGCCAGCTCTTCCACAAGCAGCATAAACTTCCGATACTGGTTCTTCGCGTGAGCCGCTTCTTTCCCGAGGAAGATGACGATGAGGATCGGCGTAATGCGATGAGCGACGATAACCTCAAGGTCTTGGAGATGGCGTACCGTCGTTGTGATATCAAGGATATTGTTTCGGCAACGGTATGCGCCATGGAAAAGGCAAGACACATCGGATGGTCCAAGTACATCATCAGTGCGCCGCCGCCATTCTCAAATGATCCAGAGACGCTGGCTGCCTTGGACAGAAACCCAGGAGAAGTGTTTGACAAAGTCGTTCCCGCAGCTGCAGCAGTGTTTCGTGAGAAAGGATGGAACCATTTACATCGGATGGATCGTGTCTACGACTCGGGAAAAGCTGTCCGAGAACTCGGCTGGAAGCCTGAATACACGTTTGCAGGGATCATTGAGAAGTTGGCCCGTGGTGAGGATTGGCGGAGCGAGTTAGTCGAGATAGTTGGAAAAAAGGGATATCACGCCGTCAGCCATGGTGTATATACCAAGTAGGTCGCAATGCCAACTCTACTCTTGTAATCTATATATTTGTTGATAGATAATGGCCGTAATAACAAGCTAGCACAAGTCGTCCAATTCAGATGTGATGCCGTAAAATCGACATGATGCAACCCTCCCGCTTTTCCTATTTTACACTATACAATTTACACTCATTGCAGAAAAGCATCCCTCCCTTGCTCTTTTAATACATCGTGGACCGCCTTTAGTACTTTATCATGGGCTGCTACCGGCGCAGCCACAAATCCAAAGTTGGCACTCAGCTTTCTTCCAGCCGACAAGTCAATGTCTTTGCCGTGTACGTCTGTAATCTTGCCACCCGTCTCTTCAAAGAGAAGCATTGCACCTGAATGGTCCCAGGATTTCGCAAATCGGTCTCGGCGCTTGTACACCCAAACAGTCGTGTTGCCGATACCAAGAGCCATGGCCGCCCAGCGAAGGACCCAGGGCACAAGATCGCTTCCTGGAAAGGCAACTCCCAGACGCTCCGCAACCACTTCATGAACTCCATCGAGGGCAGAATCGACGAGGCCGGTGCATGTGACGAAGCTCAGATCCTGTGTTGTAGGCTGCTGAGGCAGCTGCTTGACATCTTGAGATCCACTTTGCAAAGACCTCGCAAAGGCGCCGTGGCCCTTGATGGCATATACAATGCACCCCTTGCCCTCAGGATCAATATCGCTATTGCGAAGGGGCCCCTTGTGATGTAATGATAGATTCGGACATCCAACAACACCAAGAGTCTGCTGACCGTCGACAATCAGGCCAATGTTGATGGCGTACAGCTCGCCCCTCAAATATGTCTTGGTCCCGTCAATCGGATCAAACACCCAAACCCTGCCAGATCCCGCCCCCCCTGGATGGCTCGTGCCCGCCTGGTCGATCAGATCGCACATCTGGTCTTTAGTTTGGGGTAGTTTGCATGCGCCCCTCCGAGTGTCTTCATCCTGGGCAATGGTGTTGAGAAGGTCCCAGACACGGCTCATTAATGCCTCGTTGGCTCGTAAATCGGCAGCATCCTCTTCTCCTACAAAGGTGTCCTCGGGGAATGCATCTTTAAAGGTGGAGATCAGGAGAGCCTGGATGGCAAAGTCTGCAATGGTGACGGGGCTAAAGTCGTCCTTTGTGATGGTTCCTTTATCCTGAGAGGAGATGATGAGCTGGCTTAATTTGGAAGCCTGGAGGAGGGCCCCAAACGCTGTTTCAAGCTCTTTTTGGAATATTTCTGGGTGACCCATGGCGTTGAGACTGTTTCTTTATTTGACAAAGAGGATTAGGGTAATCATCCCAAGATAGTAGTATCATCAACACTGAGTTTCATTGTTCCTTCATTTTCGGTGGAGATGGTAGGAATGCCCCGATTGAGACAAACTCGGATAGATGCATTATCGTGCTTTTAGCTACGGAGCCGTCGCCCTTGGGTTGGTTGGGTGGCACGTTGCACTACGGATTTTTAATTTACACTCTGGATCGTGAATTCACGAGTCTATACGGGCTTTGATAATGGCGTTCGCAACCTGCGGCGGCAAATAAACCTCGGGCTTCTCCTCTGCAAAGATGCCAGAGCGCAAAAGTGGTGTGAAACCATGGCTCGCCTCAACCCTGCCGCCATAACAACTGCTCCCAGCCAGGAGCCATTCACGCTTCAGCCACTGATTCGACAGATGCTCAGCTCTCGCCGCTGCATATCAGGCTCCATCTTCATCGTCGAGGGCATCGACGTGATCCCAGTGCCGGCTGCGACGCCCGAGGACGATGACTCTCACGCCGTCAGGTTGGTGCTGGGGGACGGCGAGCTGTGCATCCAGGCCCTGCTGCACCCCGACATGTTTGACCTAGTGGAAAAGAAAGATGTATTTGTCGGATGCTGCGTGAGAGTGGGGGACTTTGTTATGCGGTTCGAGGAGCCTGAGGCCGATGGGCAGAATCTCTTTGACCAAGGGGACGAGGAGGAAGACGAGGAGGAAGACGAGAGAGAGGAGAGAGAGGAGGATGACGAAAAGGGCATGGTGTATCTGATTGTCAACGAGCTGGAGACGGCTGGATGGAACGAGTCATATATGGCAATGTGGCGTCGGCATGAAAAGGGCAAAGACGTTGCAGGTGCTGAGGATGCTGAGGATGCTGAACAGCCAGCTGTGGTCACAGGCAGGGTGAGCACAGACGAGCAACTCGCAGGAGAGAACCAGGGGGGGGCATCGGAAGAGGCACAGACGTCGACGCCAAAGGCATCCAGGCCAAGACGAGGCGTTGTCCGATTCGCAGACCCGCAAGCCTCGCCCTCAGTCCAGACTCCTACCAAGGCCAGATTCCAAGACAAAGGCAAGGCCCAGGCCCCGAGGCCCCTGGACGACAACGACGAGGACGAGGACGACGAGGACGAGGACGACGAGGACGAGGACGACGAGGACCTGGAGAACGCGTTCGAGGCCTTTGAAGCCCGCACATTTCCAGCGCGGAAAACGACGCCCAAGAAGCCGGCTGCATCCAACGCAAGGGGGACGACGACGGCAGCGGCCAGCGACAAGTCGCAACAGCAACAGCAACAGCAACAGCAACAGCAGCAGCAGCAGCCAATTGCCCTGGCCAAGGACTGGCACGACCGCCAAACGCCCCTCAAGCTCACGACGCTGCGGCTGATCCCGCATCTCCCCTACGCGCAGAACTGGTCGGTCAACGTGCTGGCGATTGTGGCCTCGCTGTCGCCCGTGGAGCCGTCGCACCTGGCGCCGGGCAGGCAGCGCACGGCACGCATCGCCGACCCGTCGACGGCCAAGCAGGTGCACCTGACGGTGTTTCTGGACCCCGACGGGTTCACGCCGCGAGTGGGCAGTGCCGTGCTGCTGGTCGGCGTCAAGAACCACCGGTTCGACGGGGGCAGCCTCAAGAAGTACGCCAGCGACGGCGACAGGCGGTGGTGGTTTGAGGACCCGTGGGACATGTCGTGGCTGGACGTGGCAGGGATCAAGAGCTGGTGGCAGGGCGTGGAGGAGTATTACCGGACGGGTGGTTGAGAGCGAGCGAATCACGGCTAGGGGAGGCGTGGGGATCGTACGATTTTCAGTCTTTTGGCCGTTTCTTTTCGTCATTCTTCCTTTGGGTTCTACGAGTACATACTCTCGCGCTCTCTCTCTCTTCTACGACGACCTAGGTACTCGGCATTTAGGCGGGACTACTGTACTGGGGCCGGTGCTGGCTGGCATTGTTTAATTGCCTAGGCTGCATGTCTTGGACGATGGGAGGGGAGAGAGGGCGTCTTTCTGCATCCGAGATGGATGGTCGAGGTTTGCACAATGCCGGCATAAATTCGAGACGAGCTACCACTGCAGCAGTACGAGGATTTGTTTGTGTCATGACTAGCGGACGAACTATTGCCAACATCTCAATCAATCTATTATTACTAGGGATCAGCCGTAGTGGTAACACAAAACCCGGGGTAAGTCAGATCAATACTACATGCGAGCGTGCGGCTCTTCAGCTCCATTAACCATCCATCCATCACCTCTAGCTAGTGAAATGCCAATAGAGGAGCCAAATATTGGCACCGCTCATCACAGCCAAAAGTGAAGCCAGCTTCATTCTAGACGCGGACGATCCCGAACCCCCCGTAAGGCAGCTGTGCCGATCACAGCTACAACAGTCCTGTAAGCCCGCCAACGACTGTCCGCAACGCATCCCACAGTAGAAGCATCGTGAGAGGGAAAAAAGTGGAGGAACACGCAAGGGCGCGCAGCTTATCTGATCTTGGCAGGGATCCCGCCCGTGGCAGTGGAACCACGTATCAAAGAATGGTTGGATTTGATGCTGATGCTGCTTTGCTTTTGCTTTCGCTTTCGAGGCTCTTTCTTACAGTGCAGTGCAGTGCAGCGCAGGATATGTAATCCATCCAATGGGTTGATGCATGGAATGGATTCCAATGATATCAATTTGTCTGCCCGGGTGGATTACTTGCTGCATCTCAGGCTGTTATAGGCGTGTCTTGCGCTGTACTTGGGGCCATTGGGCGAGGACTTGCATTTGGATACCTTAGTATGGAAGGGCTTCCTTGTACTACCCCTCTTCGGACCCTGTTCCCGCCCAAAGCCAAGCAAAAAGCCAAGTTCGGTGAGCAGATGTAAAGGCCTGTGCCTTGTCGAGCGAACTATTAATTAATATTAATATTACTACTCACAATACTATTATTATTATAAACTAGCTAGTATTATTTTTTGATTAATTCACCCACTCTTTCTTCTTTTCTCATATCCTCTCCTCCTCTCTCATCTCCTCTTCTACCGTTTGCGTTCTGTTGGTTTGCAGCAAAAAAAGGCCACAGCGAGTATAGCACCCGCTAACGCATCGTGCGGTACCGATACCCACACGTGACACTCTGCCGCACCGCATCGGCCTCTGGCGCCCACCACTTCCGTCGGTACTGCGCATGTACTCCTACTGCTCTGCTCAGTCTCAACTTCGGCAGGCGGCTTAACGAGGCTTCTCAGCTCATCCATCATTTTTCCCTTTTCCTTCTTTTTTCTCATTTTTCTTTTTTTTTTCTTCCCTCTACCATCTTCTGTCCCGTCTTTGTGCTTATTTGTCTCAAACGTTTCCTCTGCCTCTTCATTTTGCCCAATTTCCGTGGCGGGGGATTGATTCTGTTCCCTTGCTGCTGTTAATTTCATTTTGACTCAGCTTCCGACACCCTACCTTGACTCTCTCTGTGTCTCTGTCTCTATTGTGACCCCGGAGTATCATGATGCAATAACCATGACTTCTCTTCCGCCTTCGCCTTCGCCTTCGTCCCCGTCCTCTTCGCCGTCTCCCTCTCCGTCATCTTCGTCGTCTTCCTTCTTACCCCTGGCAGAGACGCAGCAGCTCAAGCTCAAGCAGAACCAGTCAAAGCACCGCTTCGTAGTGCCGAGCTCCAAGCCTAGCCGCCGGAGAGAGTCGCTCGACGCCTTTCTCGACAGCCTCTCGCCCTGGGACCTGCTCTACATCCGGAACCGCTTCCGCGACGGCCACGTCAAGATGGAGGGCTTCGCCGGCCTGAGAGAACTGCCGCCAGAGGTGTTTGCCTCCATTGTACCTCACCTGCGGCTGCAGGACGTGCTCAACTGCTTCTTGGTCAGCAAGGACTGGCGCGAAGCCTGGACGCAGGGGGTCGTTTCGACGTTTTTGTGCCGCCGCTTCTTCCCCGGCCTCTTGGAGCTCTACGGCGGCGACGTGCCAGATCGTCACGAACTCTTTCTGGCCTCGGCCAAGCGCTACCTGCGGAAGCACTTCATTAGCCGCAGCAAGCGATCATTCGTCTCGTGGGACGTGGGCTGGAGCTCTGATTACTTCATCAGCAGCGAAGAGGCGCCGCCGAGCCGTCAGCTTGGTGACTTGCGCAAGGTCGACTTTGGCTTTGCGCCTCTGACCATCTGCTACTCTAATGGCAAGATGGCCTGGCAGCCGGACAACTGTCACCTCTTTGTCGATGACTTGTACACCCGAGAGAGGGCTCGCTTCAGCTTCGGTGTCGACTTCGTCTCGGGAAGGCCGCTGCAGCTACAGGCCGTCACCGACAGCCTCGTCATCCTGGCATCAAGTGCACCTTCGTACCGGGACAGAAACTTACCGGACAACGGACAAACCATGTACGTTACAAGCACTTCTTCTCATTTTTGAGGCTCTACTTTCATCTACTAACATTTGGCTGCTAGAACTGTGTTTCACCTGGAGAACCGGCTTTCTAAAAACGTCGTCCTCCCAGGCAAGTTTGCGCAGTGCTACGCTCAGGGTGACATGGTGGCGTTTGTGACCAAGCAGGGACATGTTGTCATATGGGGCTGGAGTGACACCGCCTATGAGCTAGAGATTGACCACGGCGAGCACTTCCATCAGCCCAATGGCTGGGAAAAGGACCTGGGAGGCGTGCCCGGCGTCATGTTTCATCCAACGGACACAGACATTGTCTTTGCAGGATGGCTAAACTCGCCTCCACTGCCAGGTAAGTGTAAGGTGTTGTTAGTTGGCTCATGTGCCTCAAGTGTTAACCATTTGCTGTCATTGTGCAGACTCCCGCATCCACACCATTGTCATCATCAAGTTTGACCGCGGCGTTCCCGTGGCTCGATTCGAGACTTCACTCTCCCTGCCAGGCTACCGGCGACACCCCGACAGTCGGCACTCGTGTCCGGCCATGCGCCTAACGCTTTCATGTCACAAGATTGATAGTTACGGTGGCTACGCCATTGGGATTGCCCAATTTGTGCTCCTCAAAGAAGGCGCCCCCTGGGAAGAAGAAGATAACAAAAAGAATCCCGAATGGCTCTGCATCTGCTTCAATGTCCTCACCGAGTCGTTTGCACAACACAAGTACGAGAGTCGCCGGAGGCCGTACCCACCAACGGTGAAACACTTCGACTTGTGTGTATGGGAAGATCAATTCGTCATTGCCTGGTTCGACGAGTACCTCGTCAGCAGACACTACTCGTACGGTATGCAGTGGCTGGTGGCCAGCCCCTCCGATGAAGACGGATGCCCTCGCATCAGTGAGCTCGATGCTGCAAGTCTACGCCATCGATCCGACATTGCAGGCTACATGTTTGAGATTGGCTTTGCGCGGAGAATCTTTGTGGACAATGATTTCCTCATCATCACGACCGGCCAGGGATACATGCTGCTCACATGCAATGACGAAATCGATCTTCCCGGTATAATAAGCACGGATGAGGACGGCGTGCCCGAGTACTCCAAGAATCCTCCCTGGCCCATCCAGGGAGAGCGGATTGAACCGCCGAGGCTTCTTGGCTCGTGGGACACACGAAAGGTTACAAGCCTGGAGAAGATTTCGTGGGACACTGATGCGACATGAAATGCTGCTCATAAACGAGGGGCAAATGACGACATGTAACTGAGACTATGTGGTATGAATGATTGGACTTGGCATATTTTGCACGGAGCAGGTTGGGAAAATATCTTGAATCAAGCTTGGAAGCAAGGGTCATCTAGTATTGCGTGCGTACGGGAGTATCATGGCGAAACGGTCATATTGGAGGATTTCTGCGGGCATCTAAAAAAGAGAGACGCTGGGATTATTTTAGGTGGAAATTATGTTTCTTTTTGTTTGTGTTTCTTTAGATTTCAATGTGTATTCCGTGTTTTATACCTCGGCCCTTCTATGATGTACATTTACATAATTGAGGTCATCTTTTGATGTCGCCATAATGTTCAGGTGATGGATGGCCGCATTACTGTCCATACCCATGATCATCCCCTTATCAGCTAGGGACCCGCACCCGCTGCAGCATCAGCCAGATCCGCTGGAGCAAAGCCCCTGACAGCCCCGAGGCCCCACCGCTAGGGACGCTACGGGGCCCGCGGTGTGCCACTCCAGGGCCCATGACCCCAGACTTTCAGCACTCACTTCCGAAGCGCGCTATCGCCGATAAGAGCTGTCTCACCTAGCTGTGACTCTTCTATGATTCCTATCGCCACCCTTTGTCCTCTCCATCTCTTTTCCCTACCATCCGATCGTCACTCTTCCTCTTCCGCTCTTCTATTTGCGGCCTCCTTTTCCTTCTTTCCTTCTTCTTCTTCTTCTTTCATTCACTCCTCATCTGTTCTTTAGCTTCAGTTCAAGGATGCGAAACAATTAATTATCCCCCATTCAATCCGACCGAATCAATTCCCTCTTGCTGCTGTCGCGGCCCTCCTCCCCATCCATCACGCGCAATGCCGACCTCGGCTACCTCCGATCACCAGCGCTTCATCTATCCGACTGCTCCCACGGCCCTTGACGATGACGACCGCTCTTCCGTCCTTACCAGCGATGATGAGGGCGATGAATCGTCGGGCATTTCCGACCCTGCGCTCCGGCGCCGCCAGATAAGATCGAAGCAGATTGTTCGCTTCATCTCTCTTATCGCGGCCACCATTGCGGCCCTATGCGCGGGCTCCATTGTCGTCTTCTCTCTGTACGCGCCAAAGTTCCTCTCGCGACTGCACTACACCCAGTTCCAGGTCAATGGCGTCGCCATCGGCAGCTCCCTGGCCCTGTATCTGCCCATCTCCGTCATGGGCTACGTCTGCGACCGAGTCGGCGTTGCGCCGCTGGCCCTGCTGTCAGCATTCCTGTTTGGAGGCGGATACGGGCTTGCCGCAGGCATCTACAAGAAGCTGGACTACGAGTACAACACGCTGGGCAAGTCTCATGGCGCCGAGAATGGCTGGTCATATCCGCTCATGGTGCTCGCCTTCATCATGATTGGCGCCGGCACGTGCGCCATGTACATCAGCTCCGTGTCGACGTGTGCCAAGAACTTTGGAAAAGGAAAATACCGAGGACTGGCGCTGGCTATGCCCATCACCGGCTTCGGCCTGAGCGGCATGTGGTTGAGCCAGTTTGGCAGCCGATTCCTCTACGAAAAGAACCCTGATGGGTCCAAGGGCGATGTCGACGTGTTTCGCTTCTTCGTCTTTCTCGCGGTGTTGCTGTTTGTCGTTGGAATTCTCAGCGTGTTTACCCTCAAGGTTGTCGACGAGCAGGACCTCATTGAGGAGGCTATCGAAGAGCTGGAGCAGAGCGGCCTTCTCGATGGAAGCTCTCTCCTCGCGCGATCGGAAAGCCGACGGTCCAACGCCGGCTATGGTGCAATTCCTGCAACCGCTGCAGATGATGATGCAGAGGGCGACGATGATGACGATGCGAAATGGAAGAAGAACTGGGTTCTCAACGCCGAGACACGCCGCTTCTTGACTGACCACACCATGTGGCCATTCGCCTTGGCTTTCCTTCTCATGATTGGACCCGGTGAAGCCTTTATCAACAACCTAGGCACCGTTATTGGGACTCTCACCCCGCCCATCACCGAAGACCTCAACAACAAGACTTCGGCGGCTACTCACGTCTCCGTCTTTGGCGTCACCAGTACCATTGCTCGCCTCATGATTGGCACTTTGACCGATATCCTGGCTCCGGCACCCGAGACGCAACACATTCAAGTCGCTCCTTCGCGCCCTTCATCCCCGCTCAAGCGCTTTGCCATTTCTCGTGTTGTCTTTATGCTCATTTTTGCTATTCTTCTCGCCATTGGCCTTTTATTCCTTGCCAGTGGCGCTGCCCAGAACCATGCGGACAGATTCTGGATTGTCTCGGGCCTTGTCGGTGCCGGATACGGTGCCATCTTTAGTTTGACACCGCTCATCGTGACTATCATCTGGGGTGTTGAAAACTTTGCTACCAATTTCGGCATCATTGCCATGCTACCTGCTTTCGGATCTACTTTCTGGGGTCTTGTTTACTCGGCAGTCTACGAAGCTGGGGCACGTCGCACGACCACCCCGTCACTCTTTGGTGACGATAATGGCGACGGCGGTAATGATGGGTCGGACGATTCTGTTTGCTACGGAAAGCATTGTTACGCAGCTACTTTCTGGGCCGAGGGGCTTTGTGTGATTGCGGCGTGCTTTATGCTCTTGTGGGCTTGGAAGGGCAAGGGAGGCTGGAGCCAGCGCGGTATTGTGATATAGACGGTTCGCCTTTTGATCCTGGGCGTTTATAATTGTTTTCTATTTTTATTTCTTTTGTTCATGTTTGGGTTTATCTTCTTTTCTTCGGATGGATCATGTTTACTTTTTGAAAGAATGTGAGATTGACACGGGGTTCGCACCCGCATTCTTGTTACTTTTGGGTTTTGTTACTGTGAGCTTGGGATTATACTTGAGATTGAAACATTTACTAGCGAAACACGCATCCGGTGTTGGCGGCGTTGGAAATGCTTATCTCTATTTGCTTCGCTATTTCGAGCTTCACATGTCAGTTGCGACGTTTTGCCTTTGTGATTGACCTGCTTCTTCCAAGCTACTGCACAATGCATCTCCCCATCCAGCACGAGCCATGTTCTAGACTCCTTGCTGCCTAATTGCACCATTAAGGCAGATATGCATGTACTTCACAGCTCCTCCAATGTCTCCCTGCAGCTGGCAAGTCGTGCATCTCTCAATGGGCCAGCAGGCTATCTGCCCGCCTTTTCTCGGGTTACACAAGGACTGGCGGTGTGACGAGACGGAACGGCATGCAGAGCGTGAGGTTTTCGTTTAGATAGCGAGGAGAGATACGGCGACCAATGGAGAGGGTGGGAGGTGCATGGATAGTGGCGAGGGACTCGGATGTCGCTGGCTTTGTGATTTTAGGGGGGTTGGGGGTTGGGAGTTGCATATGAGTGTGTGCGATCACTTTGACGGGGAGGCTTTATGTTGGTGTTTGTGTTTGTGGGGGTTTGGAGGGGGCATAATTGTGAATGGATGGATGATTGTGCTGTGCTTGTGAGTTGTGAGTTGTGTGATGGATTGGTTGATGATGGTGAAGGTGAAGGTGTTGCACAATGTACGGTGTATGATGCATGTATATCAGAGCAAAAGTGTAGACATCCTACAATAGCTATAGCTTCATAGCACAGTAGATGTCATCTAAACGCTTAGTGTATAAGATATTTAATCTTCATCATCAGAATCATCCTCTTCATCAGAGTCAACAGGTACACCACCCTCAGTCTCATTCTCCAACGCAACACCCTGCCTCAACACCCTCATGATATGCTTCACCCATTCACCATCCAACAAACTCTCCCACGCAAAGCAGTAAAAATCAAGATCCCGCTCACTCTGCTGTCCCTCCCCCAAAAGCCCCAACAGCTGCAATCTCCTCTTATCCCAAAACGCCAGCCCAAACGGCCTATACCTCTCGAACCGCGCCTCTGTAATCGGCAAACCGTATCTCCCTTCCCTGAAATGTCGGAGCTGAGTAATTGCAGGGGCTTCGCTGTCGAGGCTAGCTCTCGTCTGGCCGAGGAGAGACGCTTCGCTGAGCTGGGGGTTCTTTGCGAGTTTTCGGGCTTCGCGCGTGGGAGGGAGTTTGATGGTTTTGTGGCCGTAGTTGTACACGATGCCGATGCCGCCCCAGGTTGCTTCGCAGGGGTCTGGGAGGGGGGTTACTGGGTTGACGGGTTTGGCGTCTGCGAGGAGTTTGGGGAGTTTGTAGAAGGGTTGGCTTTTGGTTTGAAGGTCGAATTTTTCTAGGTATTCTATTACAGACCGCAGCTCTTCGCTTGTGTTGATCATGGAGCCATCGTGGGCGAGGCTGTCGGCCCATGTTGGAAATGTGGAGTTGATGTCATCGTATGACCAGCCTGATGAGCTAAGGTTGAAGAATACAAAGGAGCGTACGTCTCCTACTAATTGGATGAGCCACATGGCGCGTGTAACACGCATTTCTTCTACCCAGCTTGGTGGTCCAGCATTAACCACCGTGTAAGGCATTCCAACGAATACCTGGTGCCAAGCGGGAGTTTTATGGCTCTCTGGAGGATTGGAGCCTCGTATTTTGTATAGAGGCAATGGAGTTTGTGCATGTTGTGGTGCGAAAATGCTCGGGTTGTAGACTTGGCCGAGGTAGAATGATAGACAAGCGTGCGTAAGAGCTGATATGTGATGTGCCGTTGCAACAACGGATCGAAGAATTGACACGGGTATATCCGCGGTTGTTAAACGATCCGGACCAAAAGGGATACATGTCTTGTCCTTGATTGTCCGCATAGGTACTTTGTGGTGTATAAACTGGTAGCGTAGCTCATCGCGGCTCTTGAACGGAAGTGCATCAGCTCGCGTGAGAATAACCGCACGGATAATTTCCTGGATTTTCGGCGGCAGGATCGAATTCGGGCTGGAAAAGATGTTTTCAATGATGGTGAGAGCTTGGGCGTTGAAGAGGCGGAGAGAACGAGGTGATGCGGTAAGAAGGTTCCAGAGCGTGTCGAGGCCGGGGAGATGGCCGATGATTTGGAGGAGGATCTTCTCAGGGATGTGTTCTATGTTTGGAAGGGTTTCTGGGTCGTGTTTTGATGATGATCCTGGGTCGAGATTCGGTGGTGATTCTGAGGCGGTGTTTAATTTGCGGCGTTTGATGCGTTCTGACATGGTGAGATGGGTGAATTAGATGGAGACGATAGGTGGCGTGTTGTATTCACGGATTTCGTGTGATGGTGAGTTTGGAGATGTTCAAGACAACAGCAGCTATGGTGTCGTGAAGATGAAGCGTCACAAAACAGATGACGCAGATTGAAGCAACGTAGACAAATTAAATCTTGAATTTTGACGATTCTAAGAGGAAGTGATCGCCATGTAACTGTGCTCTCGTAGACATTCTGAAAAACACGACGCCGTACGCATGAAGTTTATATATCGTCATCTTATGTGGGCCAAACTAATCATTAATCCCCTGACTAAGGACTCTAGGCAGCAGGTAGTGAGATCCATAGCGAATGCTCCGCGTAAGAACTATGCTCATTTCAGCTCTGAAAGACAGCCCTGGAGTTAAAACTAGTTGATTCTGCGTTACCCGGGAATATGGTCCAGCAAGCTACTGGCATTAGTTGGTTAAGCAAATCCACATTTAACTACTCCTGATCTCCGAGATCATGTTTGATGCATGATAGGGAGGAAGGAGTAGATGTGGAAAGGTTGGATATATTTAAGTAACTTGGGGGCATATATATTGATGGGTTGTGCATGGTGGAGTTGCTAAAGCTGCTGTTCCTATGAGTGGGTGGTTTAACACACTCGTGTCCATACATGCAATTTGTAAAGACAGGTGTTTCTTTCACCGGCGGCTACCGGAATACTTACCCATATGGTAATACACAATTGTACAAAGCATAAATCATTACTCAAGAATGGTTTCCACGCAGCAGCAGCTACAAGTCCCATTTTAGCATCCTGGGTAGCCTTACTAGGCTTATTTGCGCTGATACGGTCCACGTACAGACATGGTGCGTGGGGAATCACAGATGGTTAAACCATCCATGGATACAATAGTCCGATTGCAGTATACTCTACTTTGTATTTAAATTAACAGAGATTTTTTGATAGTACACAGCTTCGACAAACCCCGACGAATTGATAAAAGCACTTGTTTTGAATACAAGTTAACAGATATTCAAGGCTCTTCCAATGAAGGAGCCTGTCTTAGACGCTGTTTATTTTCTGTTACGTTTCGACTTCACAATCAACTTATCCGAAGGATTCGTTTGCCATATTAAAGCGCCAGCTGTTGCCAGCATTTTTACAAGCATTGTGCCGCATGCATATGCACTTGTAGTACGATTTGCGGTTCTCAGCTTCACTATTGGCAGCCTCGTCGTTTATTTGAGACTCGAGGCTGCCTATTCGAAAGCCAGAGCTCAAGATCGGCCCTTCTAGAGTCCAAACCGTGGAGGATTTTCATAGACGTGGTTCATTATGACAAGGATGAGGTGCATTGATGCAGCATTGTTTGGTGGGGGAAAGCGAGCGATGCTTGACCGGTGAGCAAAGACATGAATCCTCCAAACAACCCCGCTTCTCTCTTTCACGGTCCATTGTTAGAGCAAATCAATACCACATGTAATGATCAGGGCTTCACAGACCTTAGTCACAACAAAGTCACATGAAGCGCTACAAGTATAAAGATGCACACATGTTTCCATCTCACTCTCTTCTATTCTGATTCTACTCTGCAGCTACTTATTAAATACTAAAGAGATTCAAAGGAAAGTTGCTATGGTATGGTATGACGCGGATCCAAATAAAATGAGTCGGTTGGAGAAGGCTACCGGAGGAAGACGGGTAACACCCTCTAACATGTCCTCTTCATTCCCTGGTGGACGGGCGATATGATGAGGATTGGACAAAAGGCTTGACTTCTCGTATTTCTTTGTATATCGCTATCGCGATTGTCTGTGGTGGAATTAACGAATGTATAACGGAAATGGGAATATGAGGATGAGAGAAGAGAGTCGGGAAGGGTTGGGACGACGGGTGTGTCGATGGATTTATAGTGCCCTGGTTTCGGGCGATTGAGCATCACGTAAGATGGATGGATTCACACTAGCCACTTGTGTGATGGTGTAATTTCTTTTGTCATAATATTAGGGCTGTATGAATGGAATATAATGTTTTGGAGATGCATGGTGCTGAGTCTGGATGTACATGCAGTTTCGGTGCTGTGTCACCCGAGTTTCCGTTTTCTGTATTCGGAAGTGCGTTGATAGACTCTCTAATGTTACAGTAGCTGCTGCCTGGCTTGCCATAAGCTCTAGTTTCTTAGAAGCTGTTTAATGTCATTGATGTACTTATGCATGATTGGCCGCTACACGTATAAAGTAAATAAGCAGGTATTGTTCTATCCAGTATATCTAAACCACGACCAACCGCATCAAACCTCCCCTCCAATCCTTCAGTCTATGTGACGCTACTGCTCTGTCCGTTAATCCATCCTAGTTAAGGCCGTCCCGTCTTTATAAAGGTCAGCCACCCCGCCGTTGATCTCTCGGCCCCGCACCTTTCCATGACATTTCCTAGTCAAGGCACTTATAACGCCTAATAGTGTGCCAGTGTCAGACATCAACATCTGTATGGCTCGCACCAGGATTCTTCAGTCTAGAATCCGAGCCATGAATAGACGGACAACTTGGACTCGATTTCATCTGCCACAATGGCAGGGTTGGCCAAAATGGTCGACGGGAAGCTCTGTCCTAGGACCACTTGCAGAAGTGACAGGTTATGACAAGGTCTGGCTAGGGAGGCAGGTTGATGACCCGGAGCAGGCTGCCATCATCATTCGTAAGTATTTTCAGCTGAGGATTTCATGGACTCAGCATTAACATTAATACGCAACAACAGTATGGGCGTCTGCAGAAGCTCTCAGGAATTTCCAAGATTCTCCAGCATGTGCCGAGTTTCTGAAGGACCTGCCTGACAGCGGTATCGTGTCCGGTGGGTTATTCCAGCGTCTGTCCCTGAATGACACAGACAATGTGGGCATCACAGTGTCACCAATGACATCACGATTCCCTAGCCTCCACTGGCATCATAGCGATAGGAAGGAACTCGAGGTAGAGGGTCGTGTGACGCTTACCGCCTTCTTGGTGCCGTACACAGGCGGTCCTGACCTCGAGCAAATACGTTTCAGCATCGTAAGAGCGTTCAAAGGCTTCGTTCCCGCAGACTGTGAAGACTTACGGCCGCCGCCGCCGCTTTCGCGAGACTCAATTCCATTTGGAGGACAGTGGCCCGGCCTGGTGGCTTTTCTACCCAAGCCGGATGGTTTAGTGTGGGCTTGGACGGACACTGGAGACAATGAACAGTGGCAGCCGCCGAGACAGCCTACGGTGGCAGAGGAGAATGGTAGTGGCCAGATGGTTGTATGCCAGTTCCGCCTATGGAATGGCCTCTACGGTGCCACCCGTCAGCGCGAAGAGGCATCGGCGAAAAACCCGCTGGCAAAGGAATCTTGGGAAACCGCTGTGTCAAACGTGATTCCCCCGGCTACGGCTTGGGAGCAAGAGCGTTGGGATATCCAGGTGGCGCCGTCCTACCTTCGCCCCCTGATAGATGAAGAGGAGGAAGAGGAAGCGCTGTAAAGAGAAGCAATAGAGGTAGAATTTGATATCCATCATTAAGACAACCAAGAGTTTCACTTTGGGGAAAACCATGGAGGCGTAAATATTGAGCTGTGAGAATGACGATCGCGAACTATTACATGATATAGCGATAGCGTGATATATAACACTATTGAAGAGCGATGGTAGTGTGTACTAGGAATATGTGCCGTTATCTTGACTTGGCTATCTGCCCCTGCTCGAGGAAGCGAGTTCAATGTATGCTTTCACAATAAATCATCCCAAGTACTTAGACGACTCTACAAATTCCCTCTTCCTTGACCATCAGCGTACACCCATGGATGCCTCCACCCTTGTACCTAGTTAAGGAGCTTTCGCCCCAAACTTCTTATCTCCATTCGCTTCCTCAATAATCTCAAAGTCCCAATTCTTGGATATGCCTTGGCTCGCTGTGCCGTACAAGTAGAACATGTGCGCAGCGAAGAATACGTAGTTTTCAGGGTTTTTGCGCGCCCCATTTACGGCGTTTACGTTGGCCCAGCTGATGCACGTCATGAGATTATCTGCCCATGCCAAGTCAGTATCGTAAACGCTTGCATACACAAAAAGCAGAACACCTACATTCCTCGCCAGTCTGTAGAAATCCATATTGTCCAGTCGTCCCAAACAGGTTGTGAAAAGACTCGTGGAGAAGCGTTGCACTCTTGGGTAACACGACGTCAAGACCGGTGCCCGCGGAGATCAGTGCATCACCAGCCGTGAAAGAGTTTGGTGCCGAGGTTGTAAAACTAGAAGGACAGATGATGATGTCTTCGACCTGTCGACGTCCCTTGAGTGTTCCGGTCTTGGTATTCACCTCTAATTCTGAGATAAATGAGGTGAGACCGAGACTTTTTGGATTGCTGCAGTAATCTGCGCCGGTTGGTGAGAAGTAGTATCCGTTAAAGGGCGCGTATTGACCAGACCACCAGATCTTGTTGCCGGCCTTTGTACCGATGGCCGTCTTGTAACCGGGTATCGATTCAATGGGAACGAGGTTGCCGTTTTTGTCTATGATGCCATTGCCTTGATAGTCTTTGGCCGTGTCGTCTTGCGTTTGCTCTATAAGCCAAGTACTGTCGCAAAATATATAGCGTGAGTTATCTATAGGATACCAAGGAGTACCATCATCCTGCAATGCGAACGAGAAGAAATTGTAGACCCATTGAAAGATTTCTAGCCTCAGAGTCAACCCAGTCAAGATACGAAGAATAAGAAAGATGGACATACTACGAATGTTTGTGGCACCCGATGGGGTTTTTGCAGCCTCTTTGACTCCGAAGAAGGTTGTAAACGCCGCTCTGACTTTTGGTTCCGTTTCATACTTATCAATGGCCGCAAGAGTCGTTTGGAGGGCGTAGTTGATTTCGATCAGCCAGTTATTCATAGTTGCGGTATAGGCATCGCAGCCGCCGTTAGCAGTTCCGCCCTGAATTATAAACAGCTGATCAAGGGTCGGGGCGCCTAATACAGTGTATACTAGGACACTGAATAGGACTGGGAGCAGTCCCAGATGAAAGAAGAGCTTCGCCATGGCCTTTGAGAGCTCAGTATAGACCAAATGCGAAGAGTTGTTGACCTTGATGTCAGTTCTACATGCAACGACCAAAGGAAATAAGGGCAAACAAGTCCATGTGGTAAGGAGTATGCAATCTCTTGATGGACGGAATGACTAGCCTACTAGCACACACAGATGCCTGATCATATGCAAGAAGCCCGTTTCTTGTCCAAAAGACCAAGTGTGACGTTGTAATCTCAGAATAGGCAAAATGTCTCTTGATAGCCAGAGACTGCTGACCTTGGACGGATTGAGAGCTGCAAAAACCGACTTTCCTTTCATTCATGCAGACTCATCCTATTACTACTACATGTGGCTTCCCTTATGAGATATGACTGGCCATTGGAGAGATGGTGTGATGCACCGGCCGATTATGTTGGATCATTGGGCCACTAACTATCGAATTCCTCCAGGAACAAGTCATTGCAACCCTTCCTGGTCTGTTGAGCATAACTATCGTATACTCATTGCTTTGTTATAAGGATATGGTAGAGTGGGGGCCAAACACGCGTTGCCAGATGGTGGATGATATCTAAGAGGTGCGCTTCTGCGAATATTGATCCAAGGCTATACCATTTGTGGGTTGAACCGATGGCTGAGACATACATGTACTCGTAGTTGCATATTTGGAGATATATGAGAAAGGTGGAGGATAAGGAGTTGACTGCTTCCACAAGTTTGATGTGGTACTACTTAACCACTAGACGTTTCTCAGTAATCGGTGGTGAGATATTTTGTCAGCCAACTCTTCATCCTTCAGACTTTAATTACAACTATACACCAAAAAGAAGCGAGTTTACAGAGTAAAGTGGAGTTTCTGAGTTGCCGTTACAGCCGTAGTAGAACAAAAAGTTCCCAGGTTGCCATGTGGTGTAATGTGTAATCAAGGACGAGTAAGCCAAGAATAGCTCAACAGCAGGAATATTAGCAATCTACTAGTATTACATCGAAGCTACTAACATAGCTTCTTTTACCATCTCACAAAGAAAGTGAGCGAATCCAACTGAACAGCAGAGATGCAAAGCAGATTATTACTTGAAAGGGAATTAGCCTATATCAATATATAGCAGTGTTGCCAAAAACAATCCTTCCGGGGAGCAGCAGCAATCCTTCCAAACTACGGCAATCCTTTTGAGTACCAGCAATCCTTTAAGTGTAAATACAACCCTACGCGGCTGTAAGCTTGTGAATGTAATTTCCGTCAAATTCCTGCAACTCTTGTCTTGGCGACCCAATTCTCCGATTTGTATGTTATGCTAGCTTCAGCAAGGTGAGTTTCAATTTAGTTTACTAAATAGACTGGTTTCACTCAGCATGTTACGGAAAGAAGATCTCAGTTTCGGCAGGTTGTAGCCCTCAAGCTTAAGCATAGTTATAGCCTTCAACCTTGCCATTCTCTTTACCTACCCCGCAGTTAATGGACTTCCCGAAGGCTCCGTTACTCGTAGAAATAAATCTGCACGACGATGCTAGCGCTGGGCTGTTGACAGGGGTTCTGCGGGGCCAAGGAGAAAACGGCAATTATATGCCGATCAGATCAGGGGCCGGGACGAAGCCACAACTCCACTGCGGAAGCCAGCTCCCGGCTTTTCCCTAAATAGGACTTGTTTCGATTTGTTGGAGTTACTGCCTGTCTATGGTCGATAGGTCGATGGGTGTTGCGCAGCTCGTTACTTTGAATGGAGAGAGAGTCTATGCTTAACATGTTACTAATTACTGGCCGTCTGACATCTGATATCTGAGTGACGCTAAGGTACACCCAGCAAAGATGAGAGAAATGGTGAAATTAACAGCAAGCTTGGGAGGGAGAGATGGGCAAACTTGCTCTTTCATTCCCTGGTCCAATTTACTAATAGACGTTGCATTGCCTTTCAACATACTGAGTTGTAACTATCTAACAACAAAGAGAATTACCCAACATGTATTTGCGAGGCAGACGCATTTGTCATCAATAAGGAGAGTATGATGGAACTCATTTGGATTGTTTTGTCAAGTTGACTAACTAGTTCTAGGGTTTTCTCTAGAGACATGATTGCAAGTACGCTTAAGCTATGAGCTACAAAGAGGAAACCCCGGTCTCATACCCAAGTTCTAAGCCCCCGTCGTCACAATCTTAATCAGAATGCCCTCGGGTGTGTACCCAGTAGGGTAAGTCGAAGCCGAGTATGCCGGGTTGGAAGCGTTGTAGACGACTCCGAGCGAGCCGCCGTCAGTACCACAGCCGATGAGAGCAGCAGCTTGCTGAGCAGCGGTAGCGCCGGTTCCACCGTCAATGGTATTAGCGATATCCGCGTAGAGAACGCTACTGTCGACGGTGTCGTCGATGTGCTTAGCGATGACCTGGACAGTGCCGTGGGAATAGACGGTCCACTCAGCACAGTCAGGAGCGTCAGCTGCAGACATTGAGTACAGGCGTCCGGCCTTGGTTTGCGCTCCGTATGCGCGGAGATATGCCGCGACATAGGATACATCAGCAACCGCGACGTCTTGCGGAGTGTTGTCAGGAGCAGTGTAGCAGAGGAGGTCGCCCGTCTCAGTGTCGTCACAGATCTGCGCAGAACGCGGAGACACGAGAGACTTTGGGGCAGCAATGGCAGTGCCGACGAGCGCCAGGGAGATGATTTGGAAGAGTGTTTGGGAGAGCATCTTGAATGGAGTGATAATTGAGTGCTTGTAGCGAGATCAGATAACCTTGATGAATGAGGCAATGAAAGCGAAGAGACTTTGAAAGCCTTGCTTTGTTTTATAACAGTTCGGAACACATTATGAAGAGCAGATTATATGACGATTTTACTTCGTCAAAATGTCTCAAAACTCGAGGGTCGGCCTGTCGCTGCTGTTACCCCCGAAACACCCTGCCGAGTTGGATTGATTCTCGGGAATGACTGAAGACGGTTAAATGCAGGGGAGCCGATGTAATCCTACACCGATGCAATGCGACACAGATGCGATCCTACGCTGATGGATCCTACACGATGAATCCCGTCTTGATGCAATAACATGGTCAGACAATCCTGCACTAACACAATCCTATAATTATGCGATGGTATGTATTCTTGGATAGGTCTTCCATGTTATGGATATAGCGATGAGAAATGCAACCCTACAACTGGCAATCCTGATCGGATACACAGATACAATCCGACACTGCATCGTTACGAAATTCACAAGCCTAATTCGCGTGAATAGAATGAAGGTGGCATCATCATAGCAAAAATAGTTCGACAACATCAGGCAACAAGAAGGGACTTGTGTAATACGTTTGTTCATGCGTCTTAAGGGTTGCATTCTTTAGGATTTGGTTTAGCCTAAGTTGAGAGGTTGAGAGGTAACCTGACTATTGTAAGATCGGTTATGCAGCACACGGCAGAGCTGTTCCGCGGCCGTATTTGGGTCCATAACATCAATATCATGGCAGATGTCCTTTCCCAGGTCTCATTTTCCATTCCCTTTCCCCATGCAATGGACTAGTGTCAGGCTTCTATAGCAACATGACTGGTCCTTTGCCTCTGTTTCTAACTCTGCTGGCCGCACAAGTGAGTCTTGTGCGGTCAGCCACGCCACCACATCTTCCCGCAAACGTAACTGCGCTCCCATATGATCCAAGAGTAAGTTATTGATGTGTTTTGCAACCTTCTTGTGTTAAGTTAGGGATGATGCTAAAATCTAATGGCAGCCAGCACCATCGTACATGGTGGATAACCAGCACAACTATTACCACACAGCTCCTGACAAGGGGAAGCAGAATGGCCCAGTATGGCGTTACTCAGGCAGTCTAGAAAAGTTCATGACGAACCTTGGCAAAGGAACTGTGATTCGTGGCGGTTATAAAGGCTTCAATGGGACTAAGAAAACCAATTTCAAGGCACCCAAGAAACGGCAGTCTTCAGATGATTACTGGCTGACAACTCTTGGGCCTTTAGGAGCTGTAAGTTCAATGTTTCCATCTTTTTGTGATAATGGATATTAATGCGCAATCCAAGCAACCTTTGGCTGGAGGAAACGATTACCAATTCTTCCGCAATGTTGTCGATGACTTTGGAGCCGACAACTCTGGAGATACAGACACAACCGAGGCCCTCAACGCAGCCGTAGCCAGCTGGAACAAGAATTCAGTTGGGGGCAACCAGACACGATGCGGCGAGGAGTGTGGCAACACCTTCTCACAGGGTGCCATTGTCTACTTTCCGCCGGGCACGTACAAAATCTGCTCCCCTGTGATTCAGTACTATTATACGCAATTCATTGGAGATCCCAATGACATGCCTACAATCAAAGGCTGTGACACTTTTGCGGGTATCGCACTATTTGATACGGATCCGTACATTCCTCTTGAATCAGGAGCGCAGTGGTACGTGAACCAGAACCAGTTCTTCCGCCAGATCCGCAACTTCGAGTTCGACCTTACCGATATGCCGGAATCAACGGCGGATCAAGGACAAGATCTGGTACCAACGGGCATTCACTGGCAAGTAGCCCAGGCTACCTCGCTGCAGAATCTCATCTTCAGCATGCCAACGACGAGTACTACAACCGCCGTTGGTATCTTTTCTGAGAATGGCAGTGGTGGTTTCGTATCTAACCTCATCTTTGACGGCGGTAACATTGGTTGGCGTGCAGGTTCGCAGCAATACACGGCTCGCAACTTGCAGTTCAACTTTTGTAACACTGCCATCCAGATGGTTTGGGACTGGGGTTGGACTTGGCAGCAGATTGACATTAATGGCGGTTCTATTGCCTTTAACATCTCGGGTATTGGAGGAGACACGGGCCAGGGAACTGGTAGTGTGTCCATTATTGATACTATCATCAGCGGAACAAAGGTCGGCATCTTGACCAACAACGCTGGAACGTCTCCCAATATCGTGTTGGACAACACCGTCTTTGATGGAGTCACTAGTCCTGTCTTGATCGATGGTGGTAGCACGCTGCTGTCGGGCAACTCTGACTTGTGGGCAACCGGCAAGCGATACAACGGATCAGCTGGCTCATCACAGACCGGCGACGTGACGGCACCAGCAAAGGCCAAGGGACTCTTAGATTCCAAGGGCTTCCTCTATGTCCGCGAGCGACCTCAGTATGAAGATCAGAGTGCCGGTTCCTTCCTGGTGGCCACCACAGACGGAGGATGCAAGAATGACGGCTCTGGTGACCAGCAATCCTGTATCAACTCTTTCCTACAAAAAGCCGTGAGTGGAGGCAAAATTGCCTACTTTCCAGCTGGCATCTACACGGTGGGCGGCACGATTGTCATCCCGACAGGCTCAAAAGTCCAAGGGTCGTCATGGTCACAAATCCAGGGGTCTGGCTTTTACTTCAGTGACATGCACGACCCCAAGGTCATGATACAGGTTGGCAATGAGGGTGACGTCGGCACCATGGAGATTGTCGAGATGCTGTTCTCAGTCAAAGGCAACACGGCGGGCGCCATCCTAATGGAATGGAATACAGCAGCGTCAGATCAAGGAGCTGCGGGCATGTGGGATTCACATTTCCGCGTGGGAGGTGCTCTGGGATCGGATCTAGATCTCGCCACATGTCCCAAGTTTAGTGAGAATCCTGAGTGTATTGCAGCATCACTCATGTTCCACGTTACGCCTCAGGCCAACGGCTATTTTGAGAACGTATGGGCTTGGGTTGCGGACCACGACAATGACCAGTCCATCTTCAACCAGCCAGACTCAACCATCACGCAGGTTGCCATCTTTGGTGCCCGTGGTATGCTCATCGAGTCTCAGGGTCCATCGTGGTTCTATGGCAGCGGCTCTGAGCACTCGGTGCTGTACAACTACCTGCTCAGTGGTGCCAAGAACGTCTACATGGGTCATATCCAAACAGAATCGCCTTATTTCCAACCAGTTCCTGGTGCTCCAGCTCCCTTTGATGCTGCTGCGAGCTTTCCAAATGATCCCGACTTTAGCCACTGCAACTTCACGGCGGATACGGATAATGAGCAGTGCCGCTACTCCTGGGGCCTGCAGATTATCGACTCAACCGATGTCACCATCCACGGTGCTGGGCTATACAGTTTCTTCAACGCCTTTTACAAAGATTGTGAAGACACAAGAAACTGCCAAGAGAGCATCCTGGAGGTCAAGGGCTCAACCGGTGTCGTCATCTATAACCTGTTTACTGTGGCTACCGTCGACATTGCCAACGGTATTGACGGCACCAAGATCCTACAGAGTGATGGCAATCAGCGCGGCTACACAACTGAAGTCAGCGTATGGCTGCCGCTTCCTGGGGCTGATAACGTCAACATCGTGTGGGTTGGCACCGACATATGGCAAACGCCGACGGTGTCCTGCTCGTCGGCGCCTTGCATGTTGATCCTACCTACAAGCTCGCTGGCTTCAAATACTACAATCTCGCCGAGCCAATATGTTACCTCGTTTGAATACGGTGGAATCGGGCCCACGTCTATTGCCGGCATTGGCACTACCAGTGTCTTCAAGACGACCACTACCACAGTCACCATCACAATCCCGACCATTGTCACCGGCGGCATCCCCTACTCCAACGTCAATGTAACGGGTACGGGACCAACGCCCATCACCATCTATCCCAGCGTCAACATCCCGCCTGTCAACGTTCCGTTGCCCGATGGCAGCGGTGGCACTACCACGCGCAAGGTCACGCTCCCACCGTGGCCAGAAGTCAATGGCGGGCCTGGCTCAGAGATCTTTACAGACCCGGGAACGGAACCTGGACAGAGCTCTGGCACTTCTGGTAGTTCCGGTGGCAGCTCAGGCAGCAGCACAACTTATTACACTCCGCTCGGTTTCCCTGTCACGATACCCAAAGCCACTGTTACGACGGTGACATTCCCAGCTTCGACAGGAGCCATCACGATCTCATGTCCAGCTACAACGTCTGTTGTGTTCAAGACGCCAGCCATTGCTGTCGGGACCACATGTACCAACTCTAACCCCTTGACACTGTACTTTGCCTGCCCAACCACAAAGGTCTTCACATTCCTTGCGGCTACTACGGCTGAAGCTTCAGTGGACTGCTCTCTAGTCACATCATGGAGCACTGGACAAGCCGACTCTACGACGCCGTTGCCCGTCTTTGCTACATGGCCACCCTTCGGCCAAATTGTCCCCGTCACAACAAGCGTCAGCAAGCCCCAGCCCACCGACGATGGCGTGGTTGTGCCCTGTACCGCGTGGTTCTTCTTTATCTGCATCTCCTGGGGTGAGCTTCACATTGGTGGCTGGCACTGGATCTTACCGCCAGGCATCTACGGACCTGGTCCTCCACCCGTCGGCCTGATCAGATGGCCTCCTGGCGTTACTATCAAAGGAAATTTGCCAGATTGGCCCAAAATCACTATTGGTGAAGACAACCAGCTCACAACGGATGATGAGCCTGAGTGTCAGACAGAGACAGCCGAGGCATGCATCACCACGACGTTTGTCTCGGCTTCGACAACGCTCTCCTCAGCTTCAACATGTGAGACCATCTCAGGCTGTTCCATCACCGTCTCCGACTCTTCCACCACTGATGTCGTTGGCACGCAAACGCCCGCACCCATTGGTACTTGGTACGATGAAGTCTGGTCTACTGATGACTTGGGCCAAGCCTACACCAACTCTGTTCTCTCAGTATTGAGCGCCAGCCTCGCCGCCGCCAGAGCCAGCTCTGGAGGAACAACTATCAGCTTTACTTCAGGCCCTACGGCCGGACCAACATGCAAAGGTGGCACAACAGCTTGTGGAGGAACAATATGCTCTGGATACTGGTGTACGCCCAGCCCTACAGGTTATCCGCCAGGCTATCAGGATCCCAAGGATCCCAGCTCGGGGGGCTACTCAGCGCCGACAACAAGCATTGGCTCAAGTACCTCATCAAAGCCAATCCAGAGCAGCAGTACCCGCTCGTGTACTGCCACTGATGTGTGTAACTGCGATGAAGATGGATGTGACGAGTGTTCGCCTGCCTGCTGTGCCAACGGCACGTGCCCAACATCGAGCTCAAAGCCTCCTCCGGCGTCTTCGAGTGCCGATCCTTGCGCCAACTTTGATTGTCGGGCGTGTGGATCTCCCTTTGACGATCCTTGCTGCATGTCTTCTCATTGTCAGGATAGGGTAGTGTTCACACTTGCTGGAGGGAGGGTAACGACTGTGGCGTCAGTGTCGGCGTCAAAGACGTCTTCTTCAGCTAAAGGGGTTTCTTCAAGTAAGCGATAGAAGACATGTAGAGTTTGTCAAGTTGATCACAAAGCAAATACTATACGATATTTCGTTTGTTCGATAGCACTGCGTCTTGTAGAAAAGAACGGTTCGGACCATGAGTTTCATCAACGCCAACCCCCTCTCCAGTAACAGACTCACAGTTTGTCATTTTACAGATTTCACTTCTTGGCACAGGGGTAGCTCAGCGTCACCATTTACCCCTACTTTAACCAATCAACGAGTTGCTTCTCAATTACAGTACTGCAGCGCTTTATCTAGTACCGTATCCTTTGTGTTAAGTTCCTCATAAGAGTAGGTGTCCATAGTACGCCTATGCTGGATGGTGTGACGCACTATGCTAACAAAGGGCCCGTGATGAGGATTCCCTAGGCTAGGTAAGACGTGTTTGTACTCCGTAATGATTGGTGTCTAATAAATGTAAACACATACTTCTGAAAATAGAAGCTACTGGACAAAAAGCAAGGGGGGAACAAAAAGCAGTCGACCGCGCAAGACAAAGAGAGAACAAAGATCACAAGACTCAGTTTTTAGCCTATAGCAAGCCAACAAAACAAGGAGCGCATGTCAAATGTAACTCCTACTAGATTTCGTGCATTGGAAAGTACATTATCTTATATCAATATATCTAAGTACGGCTCACTTCGTAGTACCTGTGTCCTGACTGATTCAATAACTAGTGGGTGTCAAGGCTGGAGAAGGAAGAAGAGGCAGCGCCTTATGAAACGAGGGATATTTATTTATAACTACACATGCAAAGGGGATATGGCTACATCAAGACGTATATAAAGAACGACGTGAACCTCTGCCTGTTTCTTCCAAAAATGCCTAACATATCCGAACAACTTGATCCAACATTGAAATACGCCAGCATGTCACTATCAGCCCAAGGTAACGTAACCCTTAATCCATTCTATCCATGACGCAAAAGAGTCTGCTCTGAGATCGTTTGATATAGAGAAACGCCCGCTCGACTTGGTCAAAGATGACGATGTCGACGGGGTTGAAGCCATCCTAAAGGAAAAAGTTCATCCATATTTCAAAGATGAGCTCGGTGTAACGCCTCTAGACATCTCGTCCATGAGAGGGAACTTCAAGATGTCCAAGCTACTCCTCGAATATGGAGGTGATCAAAATCCGAAAGATAAATCTGGTTCAACACCTCTCCCTGATGCTGCCGAAGGAGGCAATGTCGACATAAAAGAACTGCTTGAGGATTACATAGAGAGGGAAGCTTTAGCCTTTTTTATGTTATTTGTGATTGTTTCAATACTCCAATAGGTATTTAAGAGAAACACACTTGTGTTCAAGCTTTAATCTAATGAAGGGAAATCAGTTTTCGCTGTAGCTACGGCTTTCGTGCATATATAAGAAAATGAGGTTCTTCCACCACGTTATCCTCATCACGAACGCCAGCCTCCACAGCTTTCATGGGGCTTGACACGGTAGATGCAACCCTTGCCCCCTACGAATATGGTCGCCCTGGTAGTAGAGAAATACACTGGGTAGCTATAGTAACAGATACGAGAAAAATATAGCTATATTAACAGATACGAGAGAAATATAGCTATAGTAGTTGATACTTAAGGAACTGCTTTTTTTGCAACATATCTTATAAATTTCTGTACTTAAACAGCCTTTCTTTTGCATCAGGTGCCTACCTTGAAATTTACGTAAACGTTGTGGCGCTGGACAGCTCCTCCCTACTATTACGGCCTTGGGAACTTATGTCGGCGGATCGCTTGGGGCACTATTATTTTTCTATGCACAACCTGGGGCCGGTTTGTATTCCTTTCCTCCTTATTGTTCGACACTTTCTACTTGAAGAGATCTTCCCGTCTACTATTTTTGACGAGCAAGGCCTCCATATGAGTATAATGGTTTTGTTACGTGAGATGTTGAGATTGGGTTCATAGAATCAAAAATTATGCTTATTTTGAGAATGAGAGGACTTTCTCAAAAGAAGCCTATGCTACATTGTTAATTCATTCCGAACTCCTATGCATAGCAGAAGATGACCTTCTTTTCCTTGTGTCGGGAGGATCTCGGTCAGGCGAGTGACAGAGACACGGGGTAACTTGAGGCCTTAATTACAGTACCGGACTGGGGATCATAAGGCTATCAGAATTTAATCTGTGATATTAGTACATATATGGTATATTCTATGCATTGTACATGATAAGTACAGATGTATAAGAGAAACATATAGCAGCTATATATTCAGGTTTCCATCTTATAAAGAGAAAACAATATTCGCGGTAACTAAGGCTTTCGCGCATATATGAACAGTTGAGCTTCCTCTACCACATCATCCTCATCACAAATGCCGGCTTCCACAGCTTTTGGTGTATAATTCTCCACCTCGGAGAATTCTATAACAAAGCCCACCTGCTTCAAGGCCGTAACGTAATTCTCCTCCGACATTGAAGTCAATAGTGCTCTCTTGCCCAGCCATTTCGCTGACGTAAATTCGAGATCAACTGGAACTGTTCCCAGAATAAAGAATCCACCAGGTTTCAGCCAATTAAAAATCTTTTGTATCGTCTCTCGTATCTCATCGTGTGAAATATCCTGAAGCAGAGCAAAATACGACGTCACAGCATCATAGCTCGCTTCTTCCGCCTCGAATTTGCGGGCGTCAATCAGCTGAAAAGTCGCCGAGGGAACCGATTGGCGAGCGACAGAGAGCATTGTTTCCGAAGCGTCGATGCCATGCACATGGTGATTGTGAGGAGCAGAAGATAGGACCTGGGCTACAGGACAGCCGGTTCCGCAGCCAATGTCGAGAATTTTGCAACCTGTGCGGGGAAGACGAGAGAGGAGCCACCCAAGAGACTTTTGTCGGGCTGGCATATCAGCAAATGCCTTTTCATACTTTACACCCATCGCATCATACAAAGATGCGATGGTGTGTGTAACTTCAGCTTCAGAAGATGCCATGATCGTAGAGTTGGAGTGGGTGTTTTTGGTGTAAATTGTGTTGATGATCTCAACTATCATTCTATTCAGAGTGCAGACAATACACGTTATATATGTAGACGATATTGAAGGATGGAAGCTAATTCGGCACTAAAACTCACTATATACGCAAATATTAAGATACCTGGAGATCAAAAGCGTATTCGCCAACCCCGCCTCTAATTACACGCAGGAATGTGAGCGTATATGATGAGTCAAGCGGTGTGACTCAAGCTGACTGTGATGTCAACAATGGAGAGCAGCCATCTTCAGGCGCATAAACGATTAGCACATGTTCATGATATAGTTATAAAGTGGTCATTTTGGGTCAAAAGCATCAATGTCAGTAGGTAAACGTGTTTTCTATTAAAAAACTTCCCCTCTTTCGAAAATCTCATGTGTCCATCCCAAGAACCCAATCTCAACTTTGGCACGGAAGATCCGCCACGAAAATGCTAACAGACATGTAAGCAAAATAAAGTATTCTTCAGGACATACCAGCAATATTAATTGCCTTTTGCGGTCATTGGATTGAAGCCACCAGAAGATGCTGTCAGCCTCACACGGCGTCAGATCAAACGTATCACAAGGTGAACTATATATAAGACTTCAAACTGCTATTCACTCGACACATGTCAATAGTCATATAATCCTCCAAATCAATGAGCATGTCTATTTCAATAGTCGCTCTAACTCTAGCTATAAACATATACCTTTATGCGCTAATTGGCTAGTTTTTCGCATGTTGCATCAGCCTTGACTCTGGGTGACCCAAAACAATACCGGAGTCTATATATGTTAATAAAGCACCGTAGAGCTAATACCAGAGAGACGTACCAATCGCAATTTGTTGGCCAGTCATGGAGGTGTTCTTAGCCGCTGTGATGAAAAGATCGGCGCAATCATCGAGATCAGTCTATAAAGTCAGTGAATGTTTTGAGCTTGTGCGGGAAGGGCTTCTTCTCGTACCTCGCGCCTTAATGTAGATACCGATTTTATTGCTTCGATGTTCGCTCCTCCGAATTGTTGCCCCTGTCAAAAAGTGATGAGCGTATACCAATAAAACAAGCAAAAAGACACATGAGAACGAACCCATTCAGTCAACAGCAGACCGGGAAGAATAGCGTTGATTCGAATCTTGGGCCCTTGCGTGTATGCGAGGTTCTTCATGAGATGTAGACCAGCAGCCTTGGTGACTGAGTAGGCCATGCTGCTACCTGCTTGGGTGGTGCCCTGTGTTCACGCCAATTTGGTTAATATTCTACTCCATAGCCGTCTTGACACTATTGCTTACCGCAACAGAAGAAGTAATCAAGTAAACACCGCCCTCTGGATTGGCGTTAAAGATGGGCGCGGCTTCTTGAACTAGCTGCAAGTGAGACATGACGTTGACAGCCCAACACTAGAAGTCTGGTTAGCCGCTGTATGTTTATGCCTTCGTCTGGTGCAGTCGAGTTACTTTGTTCCATTCCTCGTCGTTCAGGGCGTGAAGATCGCTAAATTTAGACATCTTGGTCCAGCCGGCATTCGCAATGATAATGTCGAGTCCGCCCAGGTTCTTGACAGTTTCTTGGACGAGACGAACATTATCTTCCCTCTTCCCGGCATCCTGTTACCCATAGTGTGAGCCCTTCCTCGGGTTCATGGCGCATATCTGATAGCCGTGACAGACTTACACCTTGAATGACGAATGTCTTGACGGGGTATTCTTTCAAGGAATCAGCCACTTTCTGAGCAGCATCCGCATTGGAAACATAGTTGATAGCGACATTAGCTCCCTCTTCGGCAAACTTCTTGCAGATGAGAGCTCCAAGGCCTCTTTGCGGTTGTCAGTACGTGAGACATCCCCATGAACTAGATTTTGCCTACCTCGAGCCACCCGTCACCAGGACGTTTCTTCCCTTGAGCGAATAAGGCATTTTGATTGTTAAAAGTTGAATTGAGGATGAAAAAGTACTGGAGGGGGTTGCGTTGCATTAAAGTATTATATCTCTCTGTGTTCTATCTGACCCCGCATATGAATCAGGCTCGGCCCCGCAGGACGCACCGCTGCCGGGGCAAATAATAGGCCAGCCATGATTCCGTGCTGTTGTTTTTATGGATTGTAATCAATCTGGCGCCGCGGCAAAAGATGTACATTCAAGATTCCGATTAAAGACTGCATATGTATAATCCTGTGGCGCATATATTGTTGCCCATGATCGACACCAGCGTAGATTATTTATCATATGAGATAACTTAATTGAGCAAGGACAGTTACCGAGACTATAATAAGACCGAGAGTCCAAGTCATGTCATGTTCGGAGTATATTGATGAGGCTCTGTCTCTGCAGCCATTTGTGCAACCTCCCAAGAACAGCTATTGTAACCACCCCAACCTTCAATATAATATTGCAATCCGCATATATGATGAAAGCGATTGTACTTACATTTCCACAGGTTCCAAATATCCAATCATGATAATCTCTTCCTCTGGATTCTGCCACTCAAGCTTCTTCACCTCCCGTGTCTGGTCGAAGTGAGTCGACCCATACCGCAAATACGCAGCAAATGACCCTTCTTCATTATCTTTGTTAGAATTCTCCTCAGCATCCCATAAATCAGCGAGCATATTAATCTTTAATCCACCGTTGCCCGGTCCATGGGGAAGCTTCACCATGGACGTATTTGCCAGCAAAGATGTCACGAGAGCCTCAGCCTCGTGCCACGACTTGTCCACAACAGCGCCGTCTCCAGAACGCGGCAGTGAGAAGAGACGGAATTGGAGCTGTGCATCCCAGTCGGTAAGTGTCTGTACCTGAAACATTTCGTCTTTGGCATCGAACAAGAGCATATGCTTCGCATACCACTCCGCACCGTTGAAGCCGTCGTTGGGGTCGATGAGCTTTCGAAGACGCTCCGCACACATATAATGAGCTACATAGTCGGAAAATTTCTCGTAGTCCATCTTTATGTTTTTCAAGGCGGGAGAATTCACCTGAGGGCGAAATATAGGCAAATGCCGTAGCAATGGATGTTTGTGGAAGCCCGTTGCGTTGGTGACTCCCTCAGTCCAGAGGGCAACATAGATATCGTGCCACCTCTTGATGAAAGGGTTGTTGCGTTTTGTGGCCAAAAATCCATTGAGCGGAGTATAAGTGTCGGGCAGGTGCATCAAAGCCAGCGCACTGAGTTCATAAGGCGACTCGGGATCTTCGATCCGCTTCCAACAAATATCATCGACGTGACGCAAGAGGATGAGGCCAACGTCCATCCAAATGCCTCCGTATTTCCATAGTAGCGGTAGACGAACCAGATCTCCCATATGGGCCTTGTGACCATCCATGGTACCATCAATAAACGTCTTTGGGAAGAAGGATTCTTCAGCATAGTGAAAGACGTTCGTTTCTGAGCCATCGACACGATCCACTATGTGAATAGTCCAATCGGGACCCAGCCGACGGACCCAATTGATCACATTTCGTTGTGCCCAAGGCCTCATCTGCGAAAAGCCCGTATGCCAGAAACCCCAGATGTTCTTGTCCGAGGTAACAGGATGGCGCTTCTGTAAGGAAGCGGCAATCTCCTCATCTGTGCGATGGTCAATCTTTTCAGGGGATACGTGCTTAATTCCATTTGGCAGGTGTGACTTTTGAACTTGTACTGGTATGTCGACTTTTGCCGACCGAGAAGTTGTTTTATCGTCATACATGATTGCTTTTGTTTTGATAATTCTGTGACAGTGTAATGGCTGCAGTCCAATTCTTAATCCTGAGATGGGCTGCTTCTTCATGTCTCCCACTTATACGAAACGCAAGCTTTGCAAATCCTCGAACGGTTATCTCGTTACTACGTTTACCCCAACATGCAAGACGCAAGGCGCATATATGAGACGAGCATCCTACGAAATCGGTAACGTTACAACAGAGTACAGATATATATAAGCTCGCTGAGTGGCAACAGTTTGGGTAATTGGAGCGATACGTGTGATCTCGATGTGGCCACGGAGAAATGAATGGCCTCTACATTACGTGGGGAGCCGACAGATAGTATTCAGTAAGTGTTCCGTATAGTCTGACGGGGTCTCGGGAATCACGCATAAGTTTCCCCATTGCTAATACGAGGATTGCATTCGATTGGCCGAGAACAATATATTCTATTCGTATCCTGCGTGCATTGACCGGATCCGGAAAATAATGTATCAATCCAGTATATGCCACTCCCAGGGTTATTGTCTGACTTTCCACAATTGACTTAATGCCAATGCTATCATTGTGGCATCCTTCGGTTACACGGATGGGTGGGATCCCAATGCAAGTAAGATGTGATGTTGCGGGTATCATATGAAACGAGACACGGTATCGTGGGAGGTTGCAATGCGCTTTAAGTTTGCATGTGCTTCGGTTCGGGAGGGCAAATCACACAATATCTTGATTCACTGTCATTGGTCTAAAACAGCGATTACTTGATGAAATCCGATTCTATATGCAATGAGGTTCATATTACACGCATGGGTATCATGCTACTTGGGATGAAAAGGGAAATATGTGCATATTGACTGTGGATCCTAGTGTCTACGTGATTTATATAAACAGCTTCCAGATCCAGCGCATGCTTATTCCTCTCTCGTTCAAGCTATATATGTGGTTTGCCTACTGGTATCCGACAATCGTGTTTGCTTAAATTAGAGCTGATGACTGTGAGCTTGCTGATCGCTACCATGCCCGCCACGGCACAACAAAACGACAGTTTATCAGAAGATACAATTGTGAGATTTCTACTCCTTATCATCGCGGATATCATCTGTCTCAAAAATAATCGATTCTCTCAGGACTTAAGAGTGCCAGGTGCTCCTTCGCTCTGCTCATTACACCCCATTTCGCACAAAATCCCTCACGGATGTGGTAGACCAGCCACATGGAATCGCAATTTCCATTGCAGCTTTGACGTAGTATATGGCGGTAGTACTCCTTATGGATGGTGCTTATGATGTAGTATGCCATCGGACTCAAACTTCACTCCGCACTCCGCGGTTCAAGTCATGATGCGAAATAATACGGACATTACCTCCATAGCTGGAGAGGGAAATAGTACTCTGTAAAGCCTCATTCAACTGGAGAATGTTAGCTAATTGACTCCGAGCTGGCAAGGGTCTTTCGCTTATAAATTCGGTGCCAACCCCATTGGTTAACGATGCTCTCAATTCATCGCCAAACTGAGGTGCTACTCCTATTGGTGCAACGAAGTTTAGGTGGCGTCCATTGAACTTGATGACAACAATTAAGCATGTCGAATAAGAATGTCCAAGACACTTTACATAATCATCCTTGTCCGAGTATGGCCTCATTCCGGCGACTTGCATCGGCTCAAATAACGCCATTGACCCGCATCCGAGGTGCTGCATTCAAACCCGCATCGAAGTTCCGCCTTTGAAGTTTCCGCATTCAAAGTCCCGCATTTGTCAGCTACATTTATTTGTAGAGCCTGTTCCCTCCCATGGGGCATCGATAAAGCCCGTGTGTTGTTTCTAGCAAGTGGGTACTCCGTACATGATTAGTGAACAGCATTGAGAAGACTTCCTCAGAGTAACACGCGATTGGACCGAACCAATGTACAAGGCAATCAAAAAGCGAAGAGAATAATTGTCGATTTATAATCAAAAGGCGTGAATCTCGTGAAAAGGCATGTATATAAGTCAATTGATGGGAATGGCCTTTTTGAAAATGAAGAGCCAGAATCAAGTCACAAGTGATAGGTTTCATAAAGGCATTGAAAGTCAAGTTGTTGAATACAGCAACAAAAGTGGTCTGTAACTAACCAATTGTCAAAATGACGAAATCACCAATCGAGATTGTCTTGGGAGTAGCCAACGTAAGTCACTACCACGGTCACAATGCTATAAATACATGTTAAATTACATGTGCTGTCAGGTTGGCGACACGTCCATCGATCCAACGGCCAAGTTTGACTCTCCCGCAGAAGTCGAAGAATTTCTCAAACCCTTTTATGAGAGAGGTTATCGTCAAATCGACACCGCCAGAGGTTATTCACCACACGCCCCGCTATCCTGCGAGCCTCGACTCGGTGCAGCAAATGTTGGCGATAAATTCATCATCAGCACTAAAGTTGTTTCTCGTCCAGATGGCGCTCATTCCAGAGACAAAATTGCTCAGAGCATTGATGATTCTCTAGAGGCGTTAAAGGTCTCCCAGGTTGACATTATGTACTTGCATCAGCCCAACCGAACCGTTCCTTTTGAGGAGACGGCAGAGGCCATGGATAAGGCTTACCGAGAGGGCAAGTTCAAGCGGTTTGGACTGTCCAACTACACGGCCGCTGAGGTCGAGCAGTTTCTCAAGATATCCGAGGAACGAGGTTTTGTAAAGCCGACTGTTTATCAGGGACAGTACAACCCGGTTGTTAGAACGGGAGAAAAGGAACTGTTTCCCTTGCTTCACAAGCACAACATTGCATTTTATGCATGGAGGTACGCGCCATCACAGTTCATCCGAAGAAATTGTCCCATGACTGACTCAGTTGGAAATAGTCCTGCCGCTGCGGGTCTCTTCAACGGAAACCACAAGAACGTTCAAGCTGGAGGCCGCTACGACACCTCGGTAAGTCATCATGTATACATGGGTTGTGATCTCAAGATACTGACAATCTTCAGCACTACCTGGGCAAATTCTATGCCTCAAAGTATATCAAGCCAAGCATCGAGGCTGCCACCGACCGAGTGCGAGATATCGCTGCCAAGCACAACATCTCTGGCCACGCAGCTGCACTGAGATGGACTGCGCACCACAGTGCTCTTTCCGCCGAGTATGGCGATGGAATCATTATTGGTGCTTCGAGCATTGAGCAGTTGAAGCAGAATTTGGATATTTTTGAGCAGGGGCCGCTACCGCAGGAGGTTGTTGATGCGATTGATGCCGTTTTTGCAGAGATTGGAGCCGATGCGGTTGCGTATCATAACTAGGATGGCCTACATACTTTTATGTATAGTTGACAATATGTAGCGATGATTGAGAATATTACATGGATGATTTAGATATGAGGTCTGTAAAGAGTCACAAACACGATATATGCACCAAGCTGACTTATAGCCTGTTGCGTTACCATGAGTTTGCCATATCCACGTAAAATGTTACATCCTTACCATTCGCGACAACACTTTTTAGGATAACCTTAACAGAATTTCTTGTAAAAACAAAACGAATGGCTATCTTTATTTAATTTGGCACAGTTCCATCAAATTTCATGAATTCCCCATTCTGCTCTAGGGTAGCTTCTCATTAAGCCTTTGGGACACTTTAAAGTGCTGCACGTGACTTCGTATCATGTCGCGTTAATGCCTAGAAGCATCGCGTCTCCCACCGTGAATTTCCAGACTGCAGACGCCGCATCGCCCATCACGAGATTCGAACTCAGCCTTGTTCTTTTCTTTTCGCCTGTCTATCGATGGAATTCTAATTCCAGACATTATTTACCCGGGAATATCCGATTGGCAATACAATATGCCCGAGTTTCCTGGTAAGCTCTGGCTGAGATCAAGCTGTGCTGTGCAGCTTCATAAATTGCCCCGCTTACAATCTGGCAGAGGCAGACACGATTCGCATCTTGGTGGCGACGGACAATCATGTCGGATACGAAGAGCGAGATGCCATCCGCAAAGATGACAGCTGGCGGACCTTTGACGAGATCATGACGCTGGCCCGAACACAAGATGTTCGTTTCACTGGTTGCCATCTGTTTGTATCCAAGCTCACCCATGGCAGGTCGACATGGTGCTACTCGCCGGTGATTTGTTCCACGATAATAAACCCTCTCGAAAATCTCTCTACCAGGTTATGCGAACTCTACGAAAGAACTGCCTCGGCATGAAGCCTTGTCCACTCGAATTCCTGTCAGACGCCGCCGATATCTTCGAAGGAGCCTTTCCACATGTCAACTACGAAGATCCCGATATCAACATCTCAATTCCCGTCTTCTCCATTCACGGCAACCACGACGACCCCTCTGGAGATGGCAACTACTGTTCACTAGACTTGTTGCAGGCGGCTGGCCTTCTCAACTACTACGGCAGAGTGGCAGAGGCGGATAACATTGAGGCAAAGCCAATCCTCCTGCAAAAGGGCGACACAAAGCTTGCCTTGTATGGGTTGAGCAACGTTCGTGATGAGCGCATGTTCAGAACGTTTAGAGATCACAAGGTCAAGTGGTTTCGTCCCGGCACCCAAACAGGCGAGTGGTTCAATCTGCTTGCAGTCCATCAAAACCACCATGCCCATACCGCCACATCATATTTGCCAGAAAATGTGCTTCCGGATTGGCTCGACTTGGTAGTCTGGGGACACGAACACGAGTGCTTAATCGACCCGTCGAAAAATCCAGAGACGGGATTTCATGTCATGCAGCCTGGATCATCAGTAGCGACATCGCTTGTTCCCGGAGAAGCTGTGCAGAAGCACGTCGCCGTGGTAAGTGTCAATGACAAGGACTTTAAAGTTGACAAGATTCCTCTCAAGTCTGTCCGGCCGTTTGTCACAAGAGATATTTCTCTCGCCCAAGAAAAAAGGTTCAAAGGATTGGACAAGAAAAAGGACAACAGACATGAGGTCACGTTACGGCTGATGGAGATTGTCGAAGAGATGATTGCAGAGGCAAATGCAGATTGGGAGGCTATTCAGACGGATGAAGATGTCTTGGAAGATCGGCCATTGCCACTCATTCGCCTAAAAGTTGAGTACACCGCACCGGAAGGTGGCCAGTTTGAATGTGAGAATCCACAACGTTTTTCGAATCGGTTTGTGGGCAAAGTAGCCAACACCAATGATGTGGTGTATTTCCACCGGAAAAAGGTGGTTCAGCGTGAGTCTCTCATCTCCCCGTGTTGCGCTCTAGCTTTGTGCTTACAGCCCGATAGGCAAAACGGAAGCTCTGGACCCAACAGAGTTTATCGAATCTCTGGGCGATGGCTCTGAAGTGGTCAAAGTGGAAAACCTTGTTAATCAATTGCTTGCCAAGCAGTCCCTCAAGGTCCTCCCACAAGGCCCTTTTGGCGAGGCGGTTAATCAATTTGTTTCCAAGGACGACAAGCATGCGATGGAGCTTTTTGTGTCGGAGCACTTGTCTGGTCAGGTTAAACAAATGCTAGGCCTTCAGGATGACGATGATCTGAATAATGCCATGGAACTTTACAAGCAGAGAATGGAGGAAAGGATGGCTACTGCTGGCAGCGTGAGCAAAACGGCACAGGCTGAGAGAAAGAGAGTTTTGAGGCCCAAGCCGGATTCATGGGACTCGGATTTTGATGGCAGCTGGGAGGACGCTCCCGATGCGTGGACATATGAAGAGAATGAGGATCAACCGCCGCCAGCGGCGACAAAGAAAGCCACGACACGCACGACAAAGGCGGCTCCAGCTAAGAAGGCTCCTGCAACCAAGAAGGCGCCAGCTCGGCGTGGTCGTAAGGCTTTCGAAGACAGTGAAGAGGAAGAGGAGCCACCGGAGGAAGACGTGATAATGGAATCAGACGAAGAGGTGGCACCGCCGCCACCAAAACCAGCTACACGAACCACCAGACGTGGACAGAATGCGAAGAGCACGGCAGCTGCTAGCAAACCTGCGCCGGCGAGAAAGACGGCTACAAGGGGAGCTGCTGCGGCAAAGACAAAGCAGACGAAGCTCAATTTCTCACAGGGAGCGACGCAGGACAAGGCGGTTGAGATTAGCGATGATGAGATTTCGGATGACGATGCATTTGAGCCAGCGCCGGTGGCAAGTAGGACGAGGAAGAGGTGATGCTGAAGAAGAGGCATCGAGATGTAACTAATGATATAAATGAGTAGTGATGTATGTCTTCGGACGAATCATGAGTAGACATGACTGCAAAAAGTACAATGTCGTCTATAGTAACAGGCATTGCAAAAGCTTTTGAGCTCTCTTACCACACATCATGCTATTTATTCTCACTGATGGGAATCATAAAAAAAGCAAAAAAAAGGAATTCTCAGTTTGGAACTGCTGGCGGTCTCTCCCGCCGGGAATTGAACCCGGGTCTCAAGCGTGACAAGCTTGCATACTGACCACTATACTACGGAAGATGTAAACCTGCGCTTTAGCGCCGGTGTAGCGGATCAGATCCAGTTGTTGGAATCGGGTGGCACTATTATCTATTATAAAGCCTTTAGGCAATACACTCCATCTTCCAGCCCACAAACGACTTACAACGACAACATCGTGATCACTACCAAGTCGGCCATGTCAATTAACTCGAATTCCCAACGTCGTTTATTCAATAGAAACTTCCTATACAGTTATTTAGTTTGTGTTATTGTTTCCTCGCTCAATTATGATTGGTGATGCTGAGGTACTTCGCATCCTACCGCGTCTTCGTGCAGGATGCATGGCTCAGCCTGATTGAGGTGTTACGAATCGTAACCTATCATCAGTGTTAGTTAGGCGCCGTGAGGGGCTTATCATAGGTAGTACTAAGCTCCGCCTGTGTGACCTAGGCTGCGGTGCTTCCGTTTCGTCTTAATATAACGCCCATGAAGCTCTTTTGCGCGTCTCCCGATATAAGATCTCATTGGCCCCTGGCAAGGTGCGCGTTTGTGGCCCCTGGGATGCACTTAGCCGCTCGTAATTAATGCCCAAGCTCTATGAGATATGTAGCTATTATTATGTAGGCCTCTGCTGTTGAGAAATCTAATCCTGCCCTACCCCTTATCACAGCATATATCTGACCTTGGACTTGACACATCTTACTCGACACACTCACGACTTCCTGTAATAAAAAACCCTCACAATTTGTTGACCTCAATGATGACTTGGTTTATCATGCAGTGGGTTCCTATGCCACGCATACCAACTGCGCGAGAGCGCATCATGACGTTCCTTTTCCTGCTGCCTTTCTCAACCCCCCTGCTGTACCGCCTCTACGCAAAGATTCGAAGACGAGAAGGCCGCTCAGTTGGCCTTCAGATCCTTTCCGATGAATCTAACGATGATCATGTCAAATATGAGTATGTCATATCTCTCCATTAATTTGGTGCTCAATAGCTCATAGTCCAGGATCATTGCTGTACATGGCCTTGGGGCCAGCCCTGAGCACACCTGGACTTGCAAATCCAACTCAAAGTCGAGAACTAGCGACGATCAAAAATCTATTCATTTACTAAAAGACCTACTCATGGAAGACGAGCGATTTTCCGATGCACGAATTCTCCATTTTGCATACAATTCAGACTGGCTTATTGACGCTTGCTTTGAGTCGGCTCGAGACATTGGGTTTCGTCTCTTAGAATCTCTCATTGAGCATAGAAAAATTCATCCTGTATGAAAAGAATAATGGTCTTTCCAATAAAAAATCACTAACATAGCAATTAGCGTCTACCTCTGATCTTTGTGGGACATAGCTTTGGCGGAATAGTCATCAAGGAGGTATGTAAACCGTCCCAAATCTCCCCCTCTCTTGCATAGTAACTCCACGTTTCAGTTTCTTATCATCTTCTATAGGCACTATCTAGTGATCCAAAAGATACCCAGAGAATCGTAGAGGACACGTCCGGCATCATCTTTTTGGGTACGCCTCATTTAGGCAGCCCAGTCGCTGGTTTTGGAGCCACTCTTGCGTATTTGACTGGCTTTTTAGGTTCCAATACTGGCTTGCTTCTGTTGCTCCGAAGCAATTGCGAAATGCTTGTGAACTTGAGTATTGCATTCCAAAGTTGTTTGGAAAGAAAATACCAAGACCTGGACAAGAAGACCAAAATTGTTTCAATCTGCGAACAGAAGCCCACATATTTGCTGAATTGGCTTTACGCAGGCTTGGTTAGTCCATTTACTGAATTGTTTTCTTTGCAAATATCTGATGCATTGCAGATTGTCCCATTAGCTTCGGCAACGTTCGGTACCAATTTCATGGAGGTTTTCAAGGTTGACAAAGACCACTCTGGACTGAATAAGTGTCCCAATTCAGAAGATCCTCTGTATAAAGTGCTTACATCCCAACTGAACAAAATACTGCCGTAAGTGGTAATAATGCTTGAAAAAAATGCTACCTTCAGCTAAGAACCACAGTACTTCGCCACCCAAAATCAATACGCTTCAACAAGCTGTTCTCGACCGTCTGAAATCCGTTACCGCCGCTGATGCAGAGTTTCATCCTGGACTAGACGAATACGGGAGAGGTCAATCAGAATGCCTCCCTCAAACGAGAGAAAAAATACTAAAAGATATTTGTGACTGGCTCGATGACAGTACTTCGTCGCAGAAACATCTCTACTGGCTTCAAGGCAAAGCTGGTACTGGAAAATCTACCATTGCACGCACTATTGTCAGCAGGATGGTCAGACAGAATCGCATCGCGGCGAATTTCTTTTTCAAAAGAGGCGAAGGCGATCGAACTAAACTCAAGAGATTTTTCACGACCCTGACATCTCAGCTTGTGAGGCAATGGCCTAGCTTCGCCAAAGCTGTCCAAGACGCTTTAGAGTCAGATCCTTCCATTCCAGAACAAGACCCAAGGATTCAATTCAGGAAATTGATTCAGGAACCTTTACGGAAGCAAGAACGCAACAAGTCTAAAGTTGTAATCATTCTCGTCGACGCTCACGACGAATGTGATTCGAGTGAAGATCTAACTGGCCTGATTCAGCAGCTCATGCAATCGCAAGATGGCCACTCCGCTCAAGTTCTGGTCAAGTGTTTTCTGACTAGCCGCTTTGATCATCACTCACAATCCAGTTTGAACAGCATCTCTGAGGAGAGATGTGAGAAGAAGGAGCTTGAAAAAGCTACATCAGCGACTATCAAGCAAGACATTGAACGTTATTTGCAGTTTGAGTTGGAAAAGATCGATGGCCTCTTAGATCCTCTTCGAGGTGATGACCTATGGTCCAATCCCTCTGACGTGGAAAACCTCAAGAAGCTTACAGAACGAGCCTGTCCGCTATTTGAATTCGCTGCATTTTCCACTCGTTTTATCAAACAAAAAAACATGCCGGGAGGGCCGCGAGGCCGCCTCCAATACATATTGGAGACTCAAATTTCCGGTGACCTCAACAAATTATATGGCTCCATCATAAACCGAAGGTTTTACGACCTGGATGATCAATGCCATGATAGAGCAGAGTCAAATTTTCAAAAGATTATTGGTTCAATCATTTTTCTAGCGAATGCTGTAACAATCAGATGTCTAGCCGAGCTTCTTCAACTGCCTGAGGCAGAGATTCGCGAAGAATTGCAACTTTTTGAGTCAGTCCTTGTAGTTCCAGCAGAACAAGACAATCAGTCGCCTATCACATTGTTTCACGAATCATTCAGAGATTTCCTCGTCGGGCCTGGAACTAAAAAGAAGTTGATGATTAACCATATAGAAACCCATACTCTATTGGCATCTCGCTGTCACCAGCTTCTATGTGGTGCGTTGCGGGAAAACATATGCAAATTAAAAACACCCGGAACACATCGAAATGAGGTTACAGACGAGATTATCAATGAGTATGTACCGCAAGAAGTACAATACGCATGTCGATTTTGGATTTTCCACGTCAAAAGGAGTCAATCGATTATCAAAGATGGCGATGATTGGCATTCATTCCTACTCTCTCATCTTCTCCACTGGCTTGAAGCACTGACTTTGCTGGGAAGAACTTCAGAAAGCGCGTCACTAATAAAAGAGCTGAAAGATATCGTACATGTTAGTACATTTCCAATCCTGATTCGCTCGCATATGCTGATCGCAGCAGCCTTCTGATGGAGTACAAGTCAAGGCATTTCTAGAAGATGCTGAACGACTTATTCTGTCTTTCCGACACGCCATTGATGCTGCGCCATTGCAACTCTATAGCTCTGTTTTAACATTTGCCCCAACTAAAAGCGTTGTTCGAGAAAGATTCGACGCATCTCGCGCCAAATGGATCTCTCGTATATCAAATGTTGATTCCCAGTGGAGTCCGTGTTTACAAACATTTGAAGGCCACGCCACGGAAATTCCTTACGTCAAGTTTTCCTCCGATGGTATTCTAGCATCCGCAGATTATGACAACATAGTCAAAGTATGGGATCCTATCTCTGGTACCTGTCTGCAAACCTTCTCTATAAATGGTCGATGGGAACGTTACATCATAGCCATGGGGTTTTCTAAAGCTGGCAAGCTTGCTTGCATGGCAGCTGGAAGCCTCTCGGTGTGGGACATACGTCGAGATGTTTGTTTACAAACCTTAGACTTGATGCAATACCTTCAGCGAGACGGGTGGCAACGCACGGGTTCAATTGTCTTTCAGGATGAGCAAAGACTTCTTTTGGCGGGTGCTGGACTACGTAACGTTCTCAACTTAGAATTGGGGCATGGGTGCGAGGAAGAAACCAATCTCCCGTTTCACAGCGTACCAACAATTCTGTCGCCTGACGGTCAATGGGTCGCATATGCAGTTCAAGGCGAAATAAGGATTCTTGACATGAGTTCTAAAACCACCCGTTCGCCCAAAACGCTAAAAGGAGCCATATCTAACTCGCGTTATTTGAACGCGTGTTTCTCACAAGATAATCGGTATTTTGCATCTGTGCAGGATGACAGCAAGGCTAAGATCTGGGACGTTTCATCGACTATATGTTTGCAGGTACTCAGCGAAGTCAATCCAATCTCTGCATTAGCATTCTCGGAAGATAGTCATCTGCTAGGAATGGGAACACATTGGGATATGAAAATAAGCATCTGGGATTGGAGGAAGCATTCTCGCCTTCAGACATTGAGAGGACATCAGTACAGGGCCAATTCCTTAGCATTTTCACCGGATGGAATATGGCTTGCTTCAGCCTCGGATGATTGCACAGTGAAAATATGGGACGCTACAATACAAGATTACGACGAGACAAACGCATCCCTTTTCAGCAACCGACGTAATATATTGGTTACGGGTGGCGAACGACTTGCTATGATTTTTGGTGAAACATCTGAAATTCAGTTGTTGGACGATTCTGGCAGCAAATGCATGGAACAGCCATTTAAACAAGCCTACGCTAATATGGCAATCTCTGCGAACGGCAGCATTTTTGCAGCAGTTTCAAAAGATAGAATGGGTATTGAATTATGGGACGCGGAGTCGGAGAAGTTTTTACCTTCATACACGGGCTCTTCTAACTCCATATGCTCAATAGCACTCTCCGCAAATGGTGAAAGATTCATAATAGGCCTCCCGAATTCGACGGCTGAAGTTTGGGAGTCTCGTACGGGCCGACGGCTGAACGAGTTGAAGCAAGAACATTTGGCAGGCTATGCTCACGTGGCTATATCTTGTGATGGTGAACAATTTGCTTGGGCAGCCAATGACAATGATTATAACACTCGTTTCTATACGGAGAAGCTGCATTTGACCGATCCTGACAAATCTCAACATCATTGGCATTCGTCTCTAAAGTTAGCCTTCTCCCCAAATGGAAAGCGGCTTGCAGCTGTTAGCTATTGGCGAGGGGTTTTTTGGGATGCGGCAACAGGTGCCTGTTTGAGGACATTCAATCACGCAGATACGGCGAGTTGGTTACTGGACACAAGCTTCGTCAACTTTGAATTCGACGTGGGCACGGACATACCGGAGTCCAAGTCATTTGAAGACTGTTTGTCCAAGTATTACATCAGTCCCGACGGCGCTTGGATCATGAGGCATGGTGAGAAGCTGCTGTGGATATTGCCAGAATATCGGCCAAGAGACGCGATTCTCTCTGGATCAAAGATTGCAATTAGGCGTGCATCAGGTCCTCCATTTGTTATTGAACTTTCAGATGAGGACCTTTGACTGATGACTCTTTGTCATTGGAAGAACACTTGACTGCTTCGACGATGAGGCATGGAATCAATTGAAAATACTCAGAGACATGGTAATGTTGTTTTCAACTGATGGGCAATTCAGATAGTTGCTAGAACGAGAATGTCTATTACAAGCTGGCATTATCACTTTTGAAATATAAACCTCAATAGTCTTCGGAGAAATAATTCCTTTTTGCGTTTCAACAATCACCAATATGAAAAGACATCAACAAACTCCATTCAACGCTAATGTTATGCAATCCACTTCCTCCGCCCAGTTGCCAAGCATCTAGACTCAAACCCCTCCACCAAGCCGCAACCATCCAAACCATGAAATTATGCCGCACATGCCGCACGCAACTCATCGGCCGACTTCGGGATCTTTTAAAACACTCAAATTCACGCTTTTGATACAAATTTTCACAATTTCTTTTATTTTACATACTAACGGTGGAGCAAAACAAGTGCGTAAAAGTCTCACAAGTACGTAAAAGTCTCGAGATGCTCGGGCGACATTTCCCAAACGAGGCAAGGGAATGGTACCATGACGATCCCAGAATGGAAATAAGTGAGGAGAGCAAAAAACAGCTGGAAGCGGCAAAAGGCGGTAGTTGGGTTACTAAGGATGATGTCGATGGGCTGAGCTTACATGGCGCAAAGCTTAAACTCTTGTTTCTGTTTGGAGAAAAGAAGTGCGGGCACAAGCAAGCTGTTGCATACATCTCCTCATTTTCCCATTGTTGTGTCTTGTGTCTTGTAGTTTATCCAACCTTTCAACATCATCTCCATCCAAGAATCTTCTCCTCCTGTGATATACATCCCCCTCTTCAAACCATGGCTATCCGTGTGGGAACAGCCTCGCCCAATACCCAGGCCACAACCCCCCTCACCCTCGCCCACCTCCACGACATCGTCTCCCGCGCCGCCGCCCAGCGCATCGACATCCTCGTCCTGCCAGAAGCCTTCATCGGCGGCTACCCGCGCGGCACGTCCTTCGGCTGCGTCGTCGGCAGTCGAACCGCCGAGGGCCGGGAATCGTTCGCCCAGTACTTTGACAAGGCAATCGATCTCGGCGACACCGTTGGCGATGGAAGTGCCGGGGCGGGCGTGAAGTGGGTGAGGAGGGAGTTGCCTGGCTATGAGCTCGGCGGGAGCGGGCGGGGTGATGGCTCGCGAGAGGAATTGGAGCGAATTGCGCGCGACACGGGCGTCTTCTTTGTTACGGGGTGCATTGAGAAAGCGGGTGGCAGCTTGTATTGTGCGGCGGTTTATGTGTGTCCCAAGGAGGGCATCATAGGCAAGCGTCGCAAGGTGATGCCGGTAAGCTCTCAACTCAACTCAATGATGATGCTGCATCTTATATGAGTACACCCGGCTGATATATGCATCTTATAAGACGGGCACCGAGCGTCTCATGTGGGCTCAGGGCCATCCATCAACCCTCCGCGCCGTCACGACCTTCATCCGCGGCCAACGCATCAACCTTGCCGCCGCAATCTGCTGGGAAAACTACATGCCTCTTCTCCGTCAGAGTCTCTACGCCCAAAACATCAACCTCTACCTCGCCCCCACCGCCGACGGCCGCGAAGGCTGGCTCAGCCTGATGCGCACAATCGGTATCGAGGGCCGCTGCTTCGTCGTCAGCAGCAACATGTGCGTCCGGGGCGAGCCGGACTCCGCCGACGCGGGAGACCGGGATGTCGTGCCGGTGACCGGGGGCTCGAGACGGAGCGGCCGGAAGAGCAGCTCCGCCGTCGTTGCGGACGATGGCTTCGAGTTTGCGGTGCCGCCGCCCAAAGTGAGGCACGGGCGAAGGAAGAGCGTGTTTGACGAGGACGGCAACGAGATTGTGCTGTCTTGTCCGGCGGATAACGGCGAGAAGCAGGGAGAAGAGCAGTCGCGGAAGTCAGACGAGCAGCAGAGGATGCAGCAACTCCAAAACTATCAACTCCCCAAGGTACAAGAAGACGAACCAGTTCAGCGGCAGAACCAAACTACTCAGCCCGCCGCTGCTCCTAAAGCTCCGCACTTCCTCTCTCGTGGAGGCTCTTCCATCGTCTCTCCGTTTGGCGATGTCCTCGCCGGCCCTCAGTGGGAAGATGAAGATGGCATCATTTTCGCCGACATTGACCTGCGTGACTGCATCCGCGGCAGACTCGATCTAGATGCAGCGGGAAGCTACTCAAGAAATGACGCATTCAAGCTGACGGTTGACGGATTGGACTTGGATCCGCTGCCGTATTGAGGAAGACGCAACAAATATTCAGTCACTTCAAGAGGTATATGTGAGTGTAAACTAATCAGATGATTTGATCGAGATTGATGTAGTACCTGATAGTAGTACCTATGTAAACAATATGATATGATATGATGAGCAAGTAATCTCCTCGTCTTCATCCGCAGCGCAATGATTCCATCTAAATTCACAAACTGGGGCAATACCCCGTTCAAACACGCTCCCAAGTTACAAGTAACAAATCAAAAATAACTGCTTTGACCCCCACTGCCATTATAACGCCAACTGATGCAAGTGCTTCTTCACCCTTCCTTTTTAATGTCACAAGTTGCGGTCGTTGTTCGGCTGCGGTCTCTGGCACGGCCGCCAGCCCTTTTCCGCATTACACTCCTCAACTTCTTCCTTCCTTTGTCTGTCCAGCGCCGCCTGCGCCAAAATCTCTCGTCGACTGAGTCCTGCGCTGCTTGCCTTGTTACCGCCTAGGACAAACTCACCGCCAGTCCAGCCACCGTCGTCCTCGTGAACGTCCTCTTCATCCTGACCTGAGATGTGGTATCGTGATGACTCGCCGATTGTCCGGCCGTTAGACTTCCAGTCGGCAGCGTCTACCTCACGCTCGATTTGGTGGCAGAGATCCCAAAACTGTCGGTCATGAGGACCATGAACGTTGTGAGTGAGCTCGTGACAGAGTGTCTTGCGGATTGTCTTATAGTCACGATAGCCGTCGTGGGCGTCAGTTCGTAGTCGCAGCTCAATCACCTCGCCCTGGTTGCGGTTGAGACCCAAGATGCGCGATGTTCCTTCGTGTGTTGTTTCCGTGTGCGCCAGCGGCTCCATCTCCGTAAGAAGAGCGACTGTAAACTTGTGCTTTCGCATAGCTGCTCTAATACCCGGGTCCTCTTTAAGCCGGTTCAGCAGTTTGAGACTACGCTCGGGATGCGGTAATCCGGAGAGCGGTCGAACCTGCAAAAAAGTGTATTTGGAGTCGTCTGCAGATTGCAGTCCGCGACGCCGAGCCGGACCTTTAGCCTTTGCCTTGGAGCGCTGGGCTTCCCGTGCCGCCTTCATCTTGCTGAGCTTCTGGCACATGGCCTGGACGGCCTGGACATCGGCAGAGGTCGAGCCCATGACGGTGACGGTTTTTCCGGCGAGGTTCTTGACCTGATACTCGGGATCCTTGAAGGGTGCCTTGAGAAATGGGCCCTTGGGCACCATGACCTTGATGTTCTCAAAGGGAATCTCTAGAACATTCTCGATCTCGTGGAACAAGTCGGTGACGGTGAGATCGGCCTCGATTTCAAAGGGAAACTTGTGGCCTCGATGCGACACGGTGATGCTGACAGTCTCCCGATCGGCGGCGTTCTCACTCTCACCCTCGCTGTCGCTGTTGATTTCGTCGTGATGCTGCTGGTCCGTCTCCATGTCCGGCGCTGACGCTGACGGTGCTGACGGGGCCGCGTCTACTTGCATGTCGCCGGTGGCTTCTGCGCCGATCGCTTCATTGTTGTTGTCGATGTGGCTATTTGTTGATGACGGCATCTGCTTCTGCTGCTGTGAAGCTGCGTCGTTATTGTTATTGCTGTCGTAGTCTAGAGTCGGGTGGTTGTTTGGAGGCGATGCGACATCAGTCATGTTGTTGTGTGTCGTCGTGCCTGTATGAGGTCGTATTAGGTTGAAAGTAGGATAAATATGAGCTTTAGGTTTGTGACGTCAAGTGTAATAAATATATACAAACACCTAGCGGCACCTATATATATTTCCTTTGTCTTTATTGAGTTGTTTTAAGGGAGAGATTGCTGATGACAAATCTAACAGGTGATGCCCCCCGGAGATGCGACAGGCAGAGGCGTCGCTATATATATTCAGCCCGTGCTAGGGCCGTTTAATAAGGCAAGAGGGATGCGTACGTATACCAATATTGGTGCTAGCATAAGAAACTCCGTATTTACGCGTATAATCGCGAGGAAAGAAAGTTACAGTAAGGTGCTAGCTATTATTATTAAACGGCGTTGAAAGGAAGGAGCAGCACAGAAGCTGCCAGCTCGGGATTACTCATTACTCATGGCCACTTTCCACAGTGCAATACGAATGCGATGCGCTCCAGCGATGCGGCAAGTGCGACCCGCTGCTCCTCTCCTGTCGGTGATTCGGGCACCTTCGGCAGGTGCTTGGTAATACGTCACGGCGGCCTCTGCCTACCCCCCTTTTCATACCGTCTTGGGACTAGCGCCATCGACGGCCCCTCCTTTTGGCTCGATGCCCGAGCGCCGTACGGAGAGCTGCGCCACAGAATGCACCGCCTCAGCTATGGAATACTTGTCCCGATGTTCTGCCGTAGGGCTGGTGGCTAATGGCTGGGGCGTAGCAACGTGGCTAGTGGGCGATGACGAGTGGCGGAGAATTGTCGGGCGCTGTCGGACCCCTGCATTTCCCCGAGATGGAATTGGGGTAAGCAGATGAAAAAAGTTGACACATTCCAGTGTGATTAACTAAGCCTCTTTGTCCAATTGTTAATGCTGGCTGTTACGAGAAGTGTGTAGGCTTTTTACATTGCCTCGGTTTAGCAAAAAGTTGGCCAGTTATTACCAGATTATTACCAGATGCCTACTCGTATTACCACTCACAAAGTTAGCCCTACTGTAATTATCGGCATTACACAAGCTGGTATCCCCTGCTTAATCAACATTGAACCCTGGAATTGCCGGCTTTGGCCCTGTTACTCGATTTGGCTCCCGCTCAGCCTGCCGAGCCGGATCACCGGGTCCCCGATCGATGATCCCGCCGCCGCACGCCTCGCTAATGCAGGGTCCCTGTCTCGTGTCCTCTTTTTTTCCCTCGAGCTGCTCTAGCTAGCAGGAAAAACAGATGCCCTGCATGACTCTTGATTTGAATTAAAGCAGCTGCCAGGAACCATCATGTGATGCCGGGTGATCCACCGGAGCTCGATAGCCTACACATACATACAGCCGCAGAATTGGCCACGATGACGTCGTTGCCGCCCAGCAATGCTTTTTGGATGTGATTGCTAGAAGCAGCTGACGATGATAGAAGGCGAAATATTTCCACACCTTTTTTCTTCTTCTCATTTTATAACTTATACTATGCAAAGATTCCCTCATCAAGAAATGTCAGCAGGCTCATCCACTCCGAAGTTGCGCTGTAAGAGAGCTCTCCAGAAACAGCGTTGAAAGCTCACCAATTCCCACCAACCAATCCTCTGAATGAGGCCATCACCGACATACACCGGACAATCTCCGTTCATGTCTGGATCCGGAGGAACTCTTCGTTCATCTTGTTCTTACCATGCGTTGAAATGCCTCACAACTAGCTCGCACACGTTCACGCAGAGTTGTTTGCCACTGTCGTTATTGCGCAGAGCGGCGCACCAGATTGCCAGGATCTAGGCGCTGAGGATGTCGTTGCCAGCTCTCTGAATACTATCACGAATCTCCATGTTACTCTCTAGCAGTTGTCTTTGCTGCTCCGTGTTCAGATGCTGACTCTACCTCTGATACAGCGGACCCTTCTCTCTACCAACTCTGCAGTCAAGCGAGGCCGTGATTTCCGCAACCTATCTGTGAGGGAGCCCAAGACTCGAGATTTTTTTGCACCCAATCCCAGATATTTGCCTCTCTGCGTATTGCGTCGTATGCATAGCCACGCAGCTTAAAGCTCTCCACCAAAGTTCCTGCATCTCGGACTCACTCATGTCGCCGACTGCCCCCCTTCGCTCGCTGCGCACACGCATAAATCCAGAGTCTAGACTTCAGTCGGAGAATGTGATTCCAGATCATGAGTTCACGTGTTCTCTCGAAATGAGTCAACTTGACGTGTTTGGCCTCTCACACCAGGACATTGATCATTCGGGCCGCTTGTGTCCGAATCGCCGAATGGCATCCTTACTGAGCGTTCGGCCTCGCACACTTGCATCCCGCCAATTATCCTGAGCGTGTGTTCGTCTCTGCAATCTGGCCACGTAGCTCTCGCGAATTAGTAAGCTGTAAGAATCATGCGGAGGCGTTCAAGGGCGGAGTCCTTCTCCAGGTTACATGTATCCCCCGCAACATAGACCGCAACATACATGCATACCATCCCCAGCATCACGGCTCCTTTGCAGCACGTCGCCCCGAAGGTCGGCTGCTCCCAATCCGCTATGTACGCTGCGGCGCAGAATTCACCGAACTTCCCAATCCATTTGGCGCCGCTAGATGTCATTTTCTTGCAGAAGGAGCAACTTCGTGGCCGTGCGGCGGCATCTTGACATGCGTCGATCTTGTGACAGGCATCAACCATAAACGTATCCTCGTCTCTGATATGGAGCTATTTCGTCCGCATATACCCGCAATCTATTCACAAATCTTTCGTAAAAGATTTCCGTCTAGTCGTTTGGTCACTTGTGGTATTCATGAGATCCTTGTAGTGGCTGGGTCAGCGGAATATCACAGGACGGTAGTAACTGTAGCAAAGAAGTCATCAATAAGAGACACTGATGGTAATGATGACCGAGCAACGAAAGCCTCTTCAAGTCGTATAATAAAAGACAGTTGCTTCTTTATTTAACATTTTTGAAAAGCTGGCTGCTTATACTTGTAGTGTTAGGTTAGGTGACGGACTACCACATTCGACTGCATCAAACCACAACGATCAATTGGCATGTCGATCACCCGTAATGCTAACAATGGTCGTATCAATTAACTAATACCCGTACTGTATAAATCTGTATATTAGTATATCCTTTGTGAGTCAAAATGATAATAGACATTGTTGCCAGGGTCGTTTTCTATGCTCGATATGTGATTGTATGAGATGACTGCGGATTGCACGAGCGGATTCCAAAACAAAGTCTATTCAATCTAAAGCATTCGTGTTTCTTACAAACATATTTCTCAAGCTGCACGCTCGTACATCTACTCGGCCACCTTGATGATAATCTTTCCAACGTGGCGGCCGGCAATCATGTGGTCAAACGCCTCCTTGGTCTCGTCAAGCGTAAACACACGATCCAACAGTGGCGCAAGGCTAATCTTTCGCTTTTCCAAATGAGCATTCAATGCTTCGAAATCGCGCTTCGAGCCGACAGCAATGCCCCTATACTCATATTAGCCATGAGCCGTCAAGACTTGTCAATTTTTTTTATATTGTCAATCGCAAGACTTACTGGATATTGGCACGCTTCCACAGGAGCTTCAAGATTTCACTTGGGTTCCAATCCCCGGTGAATCCTCCAAGGAATCCCACAATCTTGATTGAGCCCCACGTGGCAAGGGACTCAATGTTGGATTGAACGGATGCCGGGCCAATGTTGTTGACAACAATCTTGGCTCCCCTGCCGCTGGTGATGCGCTGGACCTCTGCGCTAATGTCGGGGGTGGTCTTGTAGTTGATGCCTATGACGAGGGGACTCAATTTCTGGAGCTGGGCGATTTTGGCATCTGAGGATGAGGTGATGATGGTCTTGATGCCGGCGTCGACGAGGAGGAGGAGGGAAAAGATGCTGACACCGCCAGTGCCTATGAAGAGAGCATTTAGTCAACACGATGATACGTAATAGAGATGGTAGTACTGGTGAGTTAAACTTACCTTCCAAAAGGGCATAGTCTTTCTCTGGCGACAGACCCTTCAATCCATCAACACTAGACCATGCGGTAACACCAGCACAAGCAATGGTAGATGCCTGCACACAATCCAGTCAGTCAATCCACTTTAATCATTCCAAAACAAACTGGCAAACGAATTGACGCCTCACCTCATCCCAGGACAGATACTCCGGCAACCCCACAAGGAGATTCTCGTCAAAAACCCTATACTCGGCCAAAACACCCTCGACATCTCCTCCCAATCCCTGCACCGGCTCCTCCTCCTCGCCCGTGAGGAAGTTTGTGAAAAAGTTTGGCGAAACCCGGTCTCCGACCTTGAACTTTTGCACGGCAGATCCGACAGCAGCCACTTCGGCGGCGGCATCAGAGGCCGGGATGCCCTTGTCTAAGACGGCGGCCGGGTACGCGCCGCTGAGCATGGCAATGTCGCGGTAGTTGAGGGAGACGGAGTGGATTTTAATGAGGACATCCTTGGGGCCGAGATTCTTGGGAGTGGTTTCGGTGGTTGGGACGACGGTTAGGGGATGAGCGCCGGTGGTGCGGCGGTAGGCCTTGAAAGTGTCTGGGATAGCCATGATGCTGATTTAGTGAGTTGTTGTGAAAGTTGTTTGGAGGGTTGTGATGATTAGATGGGTAGATGTCTTGAAATATTGTTGCTGATGCTGTTTCAAAACTTCATTCTTGGCGATGGCATCCTACGTCTAATATACTCTTCTCAACCATCTTCAACCCACCCTCGCGTCAATATGAAATCGCGATGTAGCAAAGTCCTTCAGCCACATTTCGTATCGCGTACAACTGACGATCCACAACAAACGAATCATGAAGCCTTCCTTGGCCAGATTTACAATCTTGATAGATTATTAATTCTAATCGACAATCCTTCTGGAAATCATCGGGCATAACCAACTATGAAAAGAGACAGGGCGTCGGAGTTTAGGTTAGCTTGTAAATCCCAACTTGAGAAGGGCGGAGGTATGATCAGATTTTGAGTCTGCCCATTTCCTTCAAGGTTACAATACGGACATAGAGAGCTGGAGAATAGTCTAGAACTATTCTTGTTTCCGCCCTTCATGTGATACTCTTTTTGGATGGTCAATCATTGTTCTGGGGCGTAAAGCTTAGGCTGACAAATGCGGAATTACACCGCTCGTGCTATGTGAAGGCTAATAGAGAAATAATTACCAAAAGGGGAAATCTCGAGGGGATCGAAAATCAGGCGGGGCATCTCCAGGAGTGGATACATGTAGACAGCATCGAGAGAGTTTGCATTGAGAGGCTATTCAACTAGCTGAGAAATAGGAGTTGATCAAGGTTAGATTTTCTCTCTCAATTTGTCTAGGCTCGTCTAAGCTGAGGTAGTTGTCAAAGAGTTTTTTCGGAATCGGATAACAAGTTGGACCATTAAACCCGATGGCAAATAGAAACAACAGGAGTCTAAATACTGAAACATTCCCACCTATTAAGTACAACTATAAATGAAAAGATAACTTTACAAATGAAAAAAAGTCAAATTACCTTATCAATACAAACTCATAATTCCGTCTCAATAAACATAAAATCACTCAGTCCCTTCTTTATCTTATTATTCCGCACAGCTATCGGTATACGACTTAGAGTATCTAAAGGCGTATTCAACTCCGCCATCTACCGTTGCAGTGTCCGCTCCTGTATCCACATCACATCCGTGTCCGCCTCCGTGCCGCTTCCATATCCGCTCCGAGCTCATTGGTTAATCAGTTCTTGTCTTTCTCCAAATACTCGCTTTGCCCCGTTCAATTTGGTCCTCCAACAACAAACAGACTCTCTTTCCAAGTCCCCGTCTGCAAAACCTCCTCCTTGACAAACGCATATCCCACGTTACTAAACTTGCCGGCAACATGTTCCTTCAGTATCATCAGACATTGGTTCCACGGGTTTATCATCATCCCGAATGATCCATTATTGTACTGTTCCCACTGACCGATCAAGACAGCCGTATGCGACCCACTCCCTTGCGGAACAATCTCCCAGATACCAGTGGTGTCAGAGTTAAACACTGATGCAGACGTCGTTTCCTCGTTGCTCTGTCTCACAGATGTCGCCAATGCGCTGAATCGAAAATACCCATCGTTTCTTATCATCCCTTTGGGCGTGTTTGCAAGCCTCCAGCCGCTGTCCATGACATCTCCGATAGCCTTCATCCCGTCCTTGGTCTCTAGTATAGGTCTCCGCGCGGCATCAACCTGAGGAAACACGGGCAAAGTCGACAACTTTGGGTTTGGCAGCGTCTTTGTCGCAATAGCCAACCACTCGGCATGTTCTCCCCTCGCCAAGATACCCTGCATCAAAGCAATCGTCGCCCCCAACCGATCCTCATTCTTGAATTTGCTGGTATCGAGCGTCACGCCCATGATACCCATGACGCTAAACACCGTATCGACAGGATATTTCGCCGCTCGCATAAACGAAGACCGCCAAATGGCAGTAAACATGCCCGTCTTGCCCTTCATGTCCATCGCATCGATCAGTTCCCTAACACGAGGTCGATCTCGAGACATGTCGCCGAAAATGCTAATTTTGAAGTCTTCAGATGGCAATTCCATCTCTTTTCCTTGGCGGTCGTGCATACTCACGCCGCTCCCCTTCATAGCCATTTCCAATGTAGACTTTAGAGGCGCAATGGCCGCAACCCCCTTCTCAATCTCCTTCACTTCCACAAACATGTTCGATTGGATATAACAGTCGCCACGGTCCCAAGCAAACAAGCAGTGCACCGAAGGCGGTGCAATTGCTTCTTGAAGGGTCCACGCTCGACTTGCCCACGAAGTTTCTTCTGTAAGAGAAACGAGTCTCTGAAGACCGCCAGGGGCAACGATGCACTCCTGACAAGAGCGGTAAATGTCATACATGCGCTGAATCTGCCACGCCTTGTCATCTTCATTCACCTGAAGAATGCACAAAGCATCCAGCCAGACTAGACTACACCCATGCTGTTCCGTAGCCAGAGCAACGAGTCTCAGAACGTCTACGGATATCGGATCCGCGCCCTCGGCACCAGTAACGTGAATACTCGGAAGCGGAGATTTCTCATCAGGACGAGTAGAGAGGCCCCTCCAGACGTATGAGATGACGGCATAGGGAATTGAGGGGAGATCTTCGTATTCCAAGACGCGGAGTGTTGATTTATGGGCGAGAGCGTCACCGTCGAGGAAGCGGTATCTGTGTGGTGTTGCTCCAGTGAGGGACAGCGGCTGGTCGGTGATGTCGCCGAAGTTGATGTGTAGAATCGTTTTGCCTTCTGAGTCCGCCATTTCTCAAGACAATGAATCAAGACATACAATGTCAAAAATATTAAGAAAAGAAGAAAAGGAATCCAAGGAAATGATCTCGGAGCGGGGTGCTTTTATGCTCGCATATATAGACCAATATTGGGCATCGCGGGATAATTGGCGGGGCAGCAGCATCAGGCCAATCAGTGAAGCTACAAGCAGCATCTCAATGGGAATATTGGCCTGGCGGGTCCGAAATTTGGCAGTTTAGAGGCTGTTGAAGGGACGAGAACGGCTAGACTTTGTGGTGATCCTCAGCTGAATCAATAGCTTCGCTCACATGCATGGCCCCCATGTAAATGTACCGCCACTTCATCCAAAAAGAAGATGGTGAATATTCATTCTCCAAGCCGCTGTTGATGATATGGATATGTAAAGACACACCTGCTCATATTCATCATCGCTCTCAAATGGCTAAGTCAACTCTCTCTCAGTCAATTGCATAGAATAGAACCTCATCCTCTCATCATCCCTTTGCATAATTCTCTATCCAACCTCACGCCGTGTTGTATAAAAAAATATAGATATATATATAAAATGGAGTCCGTCTCTTACATGTATCCCTCGCACGACCATCGTCATCGCATCAACTCGCTCATGCTCATGTCATGTCTGCCATGCAAGGTTCATAGTTCTCACGCCATCGTACAAAGAAAACGCCAACTCCCCGCAGTCGTTTCCCCTCGAAAGTATATAAAATATCATATCAATGTCTTTAATGCCTGTTTCTCACTCATTAATGCCTATAATTCTTTTTGCCTCCCCCTTAATCCTATGACCGGCTCACGCCAAGCGTCTCTAGCCTTTGGCACGCGGGCATCTTGTATGCATCCGCAGCAGCCATCTTCTCCGGATCCTGGTAAAACCACCCCATAGCATTCTCCCTCAATTGCCTCTTGTGCATGACCTCGTTTTCACACTCGTACCGTAGTTGCCGCACAAGGTTGATTTCGGCCGTACGGTCCAGCTGAGTCAACTTGGACTTGCTATATGAGGCGACGTCGGAAGGTATGACAAAGTATTTGACATTGAGGTTTGGTGTTGTGCGGCCCTCGGTGAAAGGCGCCTTGGGGTCGTCGAAAACCATGCGTGGAGTGGCGGGTGTGGAGGAGCCACCGGAGAAGATGGAGGTGACGAGAGGGATAATGAAGAAGAGGAGGATGGGGAGAAGACCCAGCAGCGTCTGGAGTCCAAACTGTTCTTGTTGAGGGCCGTCACCCTGGGCCTGTCGCGGTCTCGCTCGGGGCACGCCGCCGCCGAATTGGTGTACTCGAATGCCGGGGCCGCCACCAAAGTTGAAGACGAATTGGGGACCTGTATCAAACGCTTAATCGTCAGCATCTCTCGTCGGTACCGTGCCAATGCTCCAATGCTTCAATGCTCGAGACAATTACTCACCTCCAAAGCCTCCACCAAAGGGACCACCGCCGCCGCCAAAGAAACGCGCAAACATCTCCTCGGGTGTCATCTCATCCTCTCCCCAGCCACCACCTCCCGCTGCCGCGGCTTGCCGTGACCCAAAGCCTGAGAAGGGATTCTGCTGTCTGGCGCTCTCGAACCGGCTGTCGGGGTCTGTTCCGAATTTATCGAATTTCTCTCGCTTCTCCTTGTCGCCCAAGATGCCAAAAGCGCGGCTGACCATCTTGAAGGCCTCATCGGCGTGTTCGTGGCCATTCTTGTCGGGGTGTGTCAGCAGCGACTGTTTCCTGTACGCCTTCTTGATATCCGAGTCGGAGCACGAGGTGCGGACGGTCTCGAGGCCCAGGATGTCGTAAAAGGCGGTGGGCTTGCATTTCCGGATTCGCAGGACGGCGGCCTTTTGCTCGACGGTGTAGGAGCGGCCTTGGTTGCCCTGGTTGTGTTCGCGAGAACGAGCAGCGCCGCCCGTGTCGGCACCGGAGGCCGTTGCTTCGGGCATTGGATGGATTTGAGACGAGGAAACGAGGCAAGAGTCGAGAGACGGGATTCGAGACGAGCAGAGCAAAGAGCGAAACGTCGGCGTCGATGGCGCTGAGGGCGTCGATTGAAGCAAGCTGGTGATGGATTTCGGATTCTTTTTTTTTTTCTCCCCCCAGTGACAAGCTGGCTTCTTCCAAAAATGGGATTCCCGCAAACCAAGTCCGCAAAAGAAGCAGCCCAAACGAACAAAGCAATAAGACACGACAAAGCAACCGGCCGCAGAAAAATAAGCACAAGCTGGCAAATGCCGTCGAGACGTGCAAATCAATGCAGCGCTACAGACCCGCTGCTGTTGGAAGGTCTGAGAGCTGGTTCGTTGACGCTTCGCAACTTTTTGTGACTTGTCTAGATAGTAATCAATCAATCGGTCGAATGAGGGTCTCGGGCGAGATAGCGCTGCACCACGTGATGCTTTGGCTACCCTAGAGTCAGAGTGGCGAAATTGGGGGCCAAATGTATCTCCGGGTGAAGATAAGGTGATAAGGTACTTGCTTTCCTTTTTATTCACTCACTCACTCCGACATTTAGTATACGAGACAGCTTGACCTTGCATCTTCTTCACCCACGTTCTCCTCGTAGTCTATTTAGTATCTTCTCATATATATCTTCTTTGCTTTCTCTTTCTGCTGTTTCTGTTGCTCTTTACTCTCTACCTTTCGAATCGCTTCATAAATTGGTAACCCAATCTAGCTATCTAGAACTCAACACCAATGCCATTCGCTATATGTGTTAGTCATGTGCCAGACTCCAAGCGGAATTGATACAGGAAATATTCATACCTTCTGCCATGAGCATCATTCCAAACTCGTCTGCTTCTGCTAGCCACAGCTCGCTTCTAGCATCCAAAGCATCACTCTCCTTACTGCCATTGACTCGAAACAGCTCCGTCATCTTATAACTTCCCCCATCAGCCCACTGCTTGAGCCAGTCTTTATAAAGACGCTGCCACTCCTCCTCCCGGTCACTCTGCCACAGATATCGAGCAGCGGGTGCAGGGAATGGTCCCAGCTCAAAGCACGTGAGGATTGGGTATCCGAATCGAAGAGACCACGCAAACTCGAGGTGATGGAGCCCGACGATTGTGCGGCGCTTGGCGGAGACAATTGCCCATTCTTTCCAGGATGGCATTGCATGATTCGACTCTTGCTCTAGGAACAAACCCGTGCTGGCCAATTTGTGTTTGACGTTCCACATGTCAACCAGCAGCTTTGCATCTATCGGATGGGCCAATGCTGGCGAGTGTCCTATCCCAAAAAAGAGGATGATGAGGAGAATGAGCATCGACTGTGCGGCTGCCAGAAGTTCCATCGCATTGTACTCATCGTACTAATATTAAGACGCCGTGTTAGCTGTATCAAGCAAAGGAATCGATGGGAACATTTAGATCACGACTCACGTCTCGAAGTAGCCTTCGGACTTCATTGTGTACTGTCCTCTGCACCAAGTCACGACTCTCCTCCGAATGCATGATCCACATCTTGGCCAATGTGCAGCAATTCGCGAGAGGAATTGGTATGCCATCTGATAACTGGAGCCTATGGATCATGGGCGGGAGCTGGCTCGTGAGATGTGAACCCATCATTCGAGGCCAGGATTTGAGCACGCGGATCACGAAATGCATCGTGTGTCTGGCGACGGGATCGGTATTCGGAGTGCGACGTGCTTCGTTGAGTAGCAACCGACGCCTGTAGTTGGATATAACTAATTCGGGCGCAATCGGTTCCGAATTGCCAGTCCCGCTGTTCTCCAATACCTCACGGCCAATCTCGGATTCTGTAGTCACGGAATCTACCGTGCCATCCCGATCTGATGCAGTATCTTGTGAGGTGTCTGCTTGGGAGCGAGGCGTGGATTCTGTTCCGCAGTCAGTCGTTGAGGGAGCATCATAGCTTTCTGCTGGCCTAATTTTGCCAATTGATTGTCTAGATGATGCATGTTTCCGTGTTGAGGAAATAGTTGATGCATCTACGATTTCATTTTCCAAGAGAGACCGGTCGCCCTGCAATTGTAATTGGCCCGGAACAGTAGACCTTTCTGCCGTTGATACCACTATTGTCGTGCCATCTCTCGACACATATTCACATGTGAGACTGCGCTCTTCACATCGACTACAACTTGGTCGCTGCAGATCACAGCGCAGCTTGGCGCGCGCGCACGCGTGGCACGATTTCCGTCTTGATGGGCCCTTGATATCCTGGAGACAGCGCTTGCAGTGTCTGTTTAATGACGATGCTACAAGGTACTCGGTTAGCCCTGTTCTTAATCTCTTTGTTTTTTGTTGCATCAATACATGCAGAAACCCACCTCTTGTAAAGCGACGAGAACAGCGTGGACACGTGAGTGAATTTCGTAACAAAGGCATATAGAAGGGTTGGAGGTGGGATTCTTCTATTGGTATTCCGACTCATGCATGGGATTCAATGTGAAGAGGAGCGTATGAGTTCGGACTTCCGAATGCCTGGATGAAGAGGTGGGCTACTTAATAAACAGACAAAACCTTGTGGCGTTCAATCCTACGGAGGTGGCTGTTCGGAATACTACTAGATGAACTAGCCATCTCTTGGCTGAAGTGGGCTCCCGGACTTCCGAGTGTCATGTAGATACTGCAATATGCTGAGCTTAAGCGTATACAGATACAACATTGAATCTTATTTATCAGCGACATCAGAACATATAGCACTCTTATTGATAAGCATCATCAGCTGGAACACGAGTTGTGCGGACTAAGACTGTGAACTGGCCACTGTGTACGAGCTACTACGGTGAAATGACTGGCGATGATCACAGCGAAAAATGCACGCTATGCCGGGCTTGAATCCCCTGAAAGCACGTTGTAAATCGACAAAATAAGAAACATAATCTATTGTCTTCAGATTCCCTCCGAAAGACTAAGTCTATGAGGAGAAGATATGTGGCGAAATTAATGGCCTTCTTTGTATACAGTATCCACGAAATCACGTATAGTATCATCAACGCTGACGAAACCAGGTCGGCCAAGCTCTTTGAGCACCTCTTCAGCTCGCTTCACAACTTCATCCGCGGTCGACAAGTCTCTGCCCACAACATCGGAATCTTCCCCCTTTACAAGATCCGGGCGGTCAGGATAGAGCTGACGAACCTTGGCGCGCATTTCGTTCCAAGTGGCCTGCTTGTAATAGGCAAAGATGCGCTCGTTTGCAATGGAAGGCAGCACGGCGGCAGCGACCATCAGGAGAGCACAATCCTCGACATTAATGATCCAAGCTAATCCTCGCCGTTAGCATATTGACAAGAATCCAATTGATCATTCACGGAAAGATCCATATATAATAGAGTGGGTACGAACCTAGAGTCATCACTCGGCTCCAATCGCCGTCTAAAACGCGCTTCAGCATTCCCACAGAGGTGCCGTTGGGTTGTTCTGCATCCAGCACGCGCCCAAAATTTCCATCTGGAACAACACAGTTGGCGACAAAGAGAGGGTTATTCTCCTTCACCCAGGACCAGAAAGCCAGTTCTGCAGCAGCCCTGCTTGCTCCGTACACAGTCATGGCTCTCTCTACCGTAGGAACTGTAGGCTCTTCGCGGGCCTTGCGAAGATCTTCATGGTTATATGTATCTACCGATATCTTGTGTGGCACGTTGTAGACGGCTGCTTCGACGGCTTTAGAGCTGGACAGGTATACATAACGTTGTACCTTAGCTTGAGCCGCGGCTTTGAGCGTATTAATGGTGCCCTTGACGACGGGATCTACCACCTGGGTTGGGTCTGGGCCAAATATGGTGGGAGTCGAGACGTAGACGACCACGGCGGCACCTAAGCGTTTACACAAATCAGCCGGCTTGGCACATTACACACCCAATAGATACGCGAGTGGCTTCCATACCCTTGAATGCTTCGTCAAACGCCCCATCGGCTTCAAAGTCAACGACTTGCACTAGCTCAAATTTTCCGGGATATTTCTTGTCGAAAAGCCCGTGCATCCAAGCCCGATGTTGCTCAACGTTGCGGACTGTTCCGCGAACCCGGTATCCTGCTTCAAGGAACTTGTCACAAGTCTCAGCGCCAATGTAGCCATTGGCACCAATGATGACGACTGTGGAGTCAAAGGGAACAGCTGGATTTTGGATCTTCATTGTGACGGTGAATACGTAGTGTGATGGTAAACAAGTAGTTTGATGGTTTTCTGAGTCTCTCAAAGTTATCGTGGCACAGATGAGAATATCTTCTATATCATATATAGATATAGTTCAACGTATAAAACTCAGAGCACAGTTCAAGTTCATACAAACTTACAAATCCTTTTCTGACAAATGGTGTTTAGTTGCAATGTATCTCCGAGAAAAGAACGTTGGTAATGATATGGCTGATTTCAACCTAGCACCCGGAACTCCGAGTGTATCGAACATTGAGGCTCAGCGGTGGATCATATAGTCAATAGTTTTCCATAAGCGATAACAATCTTTTTAAGTCAGTCATGATAGATGAAGATTTGGCGTTTATGCTGTTTACTACTTACAAATAAAGGTATATTTAGGACAATTCCAGTCTAAACAGGGCACCCAACTCTGCTTCAAAGACGCTTACCAGCACTTTTCAACACGCGAACACAACCGCAGCCAGACACCTCGAAACGATGGCCGATTTCATGATCTACGGGGCCACGGGCTATACCGGCCGCCTGGCAAGCGAATACTCGAAAAGCATCGGTCTCAAACCTGTGGTAGCTGGAAGAAGCACTGACCGCGTTAAGCAACTCGCTGATTCGCTTGGGTTTTCATACCGCATATTCGACGTCAATAATCAGCAAGCCGTAGACGATGGTTTGCGAGGCATCCGTGTGCTACTCAGTTGTGCCGGCCCGTATTCACGTACTGCTGAGCCTCTGATGGACGCCTGTATAAGATCTGGAGTCCACTATCTCGACGTATCTGCTGAACTTATCAGCTACCAATTGGCGGAACAGAAGAACGACGAGGCAAGAGCCGCGAATGTTATGCTTTTGCCAGGGTGTGGCGGCAGCGTGGCAATGCTTGGCTGCTTAGCTGGACATGCTATCAAAGCCATCAATAAGGTCACCAGTATCGATATTGCTTTGTTCGTCGCCGGAACAATTTCGCGTGGTTCAGCAATCAGCACAGCGGAAGGTGTAACAGCTGAGTGTCTGCAGAGACAAAATGGCCAATTGATCGAGCAGAATGTCCAAGACACGGCTGAGTTTGACTTTGACGATGGGAAGGGATCAGTCAGCTGCTTTCCAGTGACACTTCCAGACCTGCTCACTATATGGAAGTCGACCAATAGTCCCAACATCAAGACCTTTGTCCATGTGTCTGGCGGTGCTTTTCCGACAGGAGATTTGGCATCTCTGCCAGATGGCCCCACGGCGGAGCAGAGGAAAGAAAACCGATATCACGCTGCTGTGGTCGCGAAGGGGGATGATGGAACCATCAAAAGGGCAGTTCTTCATACACCCAATGGATACGATTTTACATCTGTGGCTTGTATCGAGGCTGCGAGAAGGGTCTTGGAGGGGAAGGCTAAGGGAGGATTCCAGACGCCCGCCATTACTTTCGGCAGCGACTTTGTAACCACTATTCTAGGATCTACGCTGAAAGATTTGTAAAGTTGTAAAGAGATGTTGATTAGAGTATTAAAGTTTCATACAACTAGTTAGAATTTAACCAAGAGAAAATTTACTTGTCTACAGTATGCCACCGTAATGTCAAGTAATAGACCGCGTTAATAAGTTGTATGCCACCCTTCGTTAACACCTTCACATATTTTGCTGAATACCCGAGTACTTCGTGTTCATCTGGTGAAATTTTTTTTTAAAGCAATTCCCTGTTATATAAATTATCTTACTAATTCAGGAGCATCGGTAAGTGGTATTATGGCCGTAGTTGTCTGTACTCGGAATTCCGAACTCGCCAAGAAGTATACGCATTTGCAGTTCTATCGCTGTGAACTAACTCTTTCATTTGTCATTGAACTCAATTATTAATTCAGTTAGTATGCAGTAATTCCGTGAGATGCCATTGAATGCAACCTATAGACTTCACAGCGAAGACGATACATATATAGCTGGGAACAGTTGCGCCTGGTCAATAAACGGCCATGTCTTACATCCACTAACCAGCGCAATACATCGAATATATACCAGTCACTCTAGTCAATATGCCGAGCTATCTTGTGACTGGTGCAAGCAGAGGACTTGGTGTATGTAGCTTGGACGGATCGCATCAATCGCAATGCTAACTCGAATGTGACAGTATGGCATGATCAAGGTTCTGGCATCAGATCCCCTCAACAAAGTTATTGGACTTGTTCGAGATGCAACCGCTACTCGAGCTCGCCTAAGCGCCGACAACGTATCCAACGTGCACATTGTAGCCGCAGACATCACCGATGACAAAGCTTTGAAAGAGGCTGCAGAGGAGACGAAGCGCTTCCTTGGAGACGCAGGATTGGATGTCCTGATCAACAATGCCGCGTACGTGAGCAAAGCCACGGAACTGAAAAACTTTAAAGATTTGTAAGGCCTATAATGGATGATGTTATCTTCTGGGTTGAATGGCTAATGGCATCGCAACCAGCGAACATGATGTGCCAGCCGTGTTGGAAGATACGCATCAAAGCTTCGAGATTAATGTTGTGGGAGTCCTTAAAACCATCTTTGCTTTCCTTCCACTGGTTCGAGAAGGCAAATTGAAGAAGATTGTGGGAATCTCGAGTGGGATGGGCGATATTGGTAAGTCCAAGTCTGTTGATTGTCTTATCACGAAGAAGTTCCGGCGATGCATAGGAGGATTGGAGAAGTGCTAAATTAATCCCAGAATTCATAAACAGCCTCAAACTCGCCAACGCAGCTCCTTACGCCGTAAGCAAAGCCGCTTTGACCACCATGTTTGCAAAATTCAACGCGGCGTATCAAGATGAAGGGCTCTTGTTCTTTACCATATGCCCTGGTCTCGTCGACACCGCAGAGGGTGATGCCACTTGTATGATTCAATCTCGGACAGTCCAATTATCCGATTGCCTGCTGATTGATAATAGTATCAAGCGATGACTCGTTGCGTTTACAGGCAATCATGGCCAAATTTAATGATTATGCGCCGGGCTTTAAGGCGATGGACCCAGTTACTGCTGCGGAGAGCTCCTTGGCGGCAGTTGCTCGCTCATCATTAGGGACCGGGCATGCGGGTTCATTCCTCAGCCATAACGGGACTAAGAGATGGATGTAATGAATATTTAAAGCTCAACATCAATTGTCTCTTAGTCAACAGGTTTGGGATTTTAGGGATCTTGAGCCATATAGCTGTAAAGTAAACGGATTCTATCTGAGTTCCATTGCAACGCAACCTAAAATCTCATTCTGCTACCTTTTTTTCAATGCTGTCCTTCCGTTAGCAAAGCATCATGATGCGCTGCTACCCTGCACCGTAGTGGTAAGATTTAGAGCAACGTACATGAGTTTCCTGAGGTGAGAGGACTTGAACTAAATATGAGACAATAGCATACTGTGTATTAAATTGATTATTACGCAATGACTTGATTCACCTGCAATATGTATCTACATTAATTTATCTCTATGCACCACTGCATCGCCGCTTCTATGAGAGAACTGCAATCTCCCACCTCACCAAAGCTGACGGCCAACGGTGACAACCCATCGATATACCATTGGAGGAGAGTATATCGGCTACTTGCACATTGATGCAGATACGTATTGCGGAGAAGAAAGAATTCGTTCAATCAAATAATTGGTCATCACATTGCGTCCTCCAGCTATCATATGTCTGGCCACACTGCGTATATCACACCCCGTGGGCCTCCCGCAGCTGCCCACCACCCGACGGCAGTACGCATCAAACATCGTTGTGCCTTTACTCGACAAGTAATTGTTCTCCTAGTGCACAATTTTTCTAGGTATAAATAACGACTGCCTACATCAGAATTAATTTGTCAATTCTCAAACTTTTCATCACCATCAGCAGCTGGCCTGCGAGACGAAGCGTCAAGATTTTATTTACCGAACTCGTAAAACAATAGCTAGGAAATATGGACTCCAAATATGAGAAGTGAGTAAATGGAATCACCATCTTTATCTCGCATGATCATCATGATACTTATCGATGCTGTTTTTTCGTTAGCATTCTGCTGTCGAAGCCATTCACGTTTATTGTCGGACCGCAGAAGAAGCAATATATAATACACGAAGCTGCAGTATCAAGACTTTCCAAGACTCTTGACCAACTGCTGCATGGAGGCATGAGAGAGTCAGAGGAGCGCTGTGTCTGCTGGGAGGATCTTGATGAGAAAACATTCCTCCGCTTTGGTGAATGGACATACACTGGAGACTACAAGCCCGAGGAGCCCGAGATTCTCCTAGACGCCTCGCAGATTACCAGTGCTGAAGCCAAGGACTCGGAGGAGAACCCAAAGAGCGAGCCTATCTACCCCTCTTTGGCAGCATACAGCGCAAGTCTCCTATGGAAACACTGTGGGCAGGAAAGGACTTTGACATACGACAAGCCATGCGATAACCGCTCATGTAGAAGAACGTTTGCCACTCGCCGCTGTCAGCTGTGTGGTGCATATCAGTTCGCTAACTGTGTGTCTTGTCGAGGCGGGGCAGTGAGAATACCGAAACAGCAGAAGATGATCACTACTTTCACTTCCAGTGCCAAATATAAATCGCCAAGCACCACCCATGAGGCCCGAAAGAACACGGAAAGCTGTGAGGATTACAGCGAAGTCTTTCTCTCCCACGCTTTGCTCTACACCTTGGCGGACAAATACGACATCCCAGAGTTGTCCAAGCTCTCCATGCATAAGCTTTACGTCACTTTGAAGGAATTCACCATTTACGAAGATCGTATTGGAGATATTGTAGGCTTGGTGAAATACTCATTCAAGAACACGATTCCAGGCGACAAGCTGCGCATTCTTATGGTTGAGTACAGCGCATGCATCGTCGAGCAGATATGCGAGAGCAAGGAATTTCAAGATCTAATCAACGAGACACCAGAATTCGCATCTGAGTTGATTAAAGAAATGGTGAAACGGCTGGATTAAGAATTGAGACGATGGATATTGTTCTTTTAGTTGGGAGTTGCGTGGGAGCAAGTTCATACAGATATTGACAGCTGGAGCCGCTAATAAAGCACTGAGATTCCGCACCAAAATCGGCATGTGGACCTAGCACATGTCACCACTTCCCATCACGTGACCCAATTGCTCTTGAAGATTTCTAGATCGTCACCACCAATAGCCATCCAGCCGGATATCCCAGATCGCAATACAGCCAAAATGCTGCCCACTCGAGCGCTTCTCAAGCGCTCCGTTTGGAAAGGTAACCATTACTCTCCCCAAGCATCCAAAATACCTAAACAATCGCTAACTCCAATTTCTCACAGGGCCGAACCTCGTCCCGTAAGAACCGCCCCTCCAAGCAATCAAGAAGCTATTCACTCACGCATCGTATCACTTCTACAGCCTTTCCATCGTCTTCCCCAAGGGACCCAACGATAAAGTCCCCCCTGTCCGAACACAGGCCCGCTCAGCGACCATCCTGCCCAACTTTGTCGGCCTCAACTTTGAGATTCACAATGGCAAGGATTACCACCAGGTGACGATTACAGAGGACATGGTGGGGCACAAGCTGGGAGAATTTGCGCCGTGAGTAACTTGGATTGCCATGTCATATTTGATGGTTACGGATGGCTAATTTGGAGGCATAGCACGCGGAAACCGAATATTTGGGACAGGAAATAGACGGGGGATGGAGGGAATGGAGAAGAGAGGATAAAAATGTACAATTACTTGTATCAACGCCGTAATGCCGCGACTTATTGCATGCTTTGAATCACTGGCACAATAAAAATTGAAATAAGAAGAAAAAAAAAAGGAAATAAAGCAGCTCGTATTGTGTTGGACCAACGAAACTTAAGACCCAGTAGGCCTGCCCTGGATAAACCGGTTTCCAACGCCATCATCCCCCAACGCCATATGTAACAAAGAATCTCGATATGATCTTTCAACCGCTGTCATTTATACCCCATATATCCCTCCCACGCTGAGCTCCAAAAAGCAACAGTCGCCATCCCTTCATCGGTAAAACTCGCTCCTCTTGACATTGACGCCATACTCGCCAACCGCCATTCCCAGATCCTCCATCGTCAACACCGTCCTGTTCTGGCTTCCTCCCTGGCCACCACCTCCAAAACCCGGTCGCTGGATACCCAAGGGTCCGCCCTTGCCCTGATCCTTGGTGCCCGGCTGGCCAGACTGCTGGCCAGGGATCGGGAATCCAGCTGCGGCGCCGAGAGTGCCCATGGGGTTGTTTGTGTTGCTGGACGCGCGGATGCGGCTGTACTGATACGCGTCGGCCGCGACATCGGCGATGAACTTTTGCGTGGCGAGCGCGAGAAGACGGGCGAGACGGGGATCTGTCTGGGGAGGAGGAGGAAGACCGGCTTTGGTCATGTAGTAGTGCGTCACTGCATCGGGAATCTATGACGGGCAGAAAACAGAGGTCAGCACAACACAACAATCCATCTAGAAGCGATCAATCTCAATATGCGCAACAGAAGAGAGGACGTACGATGGGCGCATAATCGTCAATCTTGTTGAGAAACTCTCGCAGGGAAACATCCTTTCGCGTGGGCAGTTTGCTTAGGTCCTGGCCGGCGGGCGCTATGGGATCAGGCACGGCGTCGCTGGGCCCGTTTTCGGGGGCAATCTGCTTCTCGACGTTTTCCGGCGCGTCGCTGTCCATTGTGAAGTCGGATCCCGGGTGTAGATGACGCAGGGAGAGGAGTGAATGTGCTGGGGATGAGAGCGTGAAAGTTGACATTTGAAAGATGGCGAGGTTGATGATGAAATGACTATCACGTGATGGGCATGACCTCTGAGCTGCCAAACTCAAAGCGCCTCATCAAATTCTTTATTTTTGGCGGCATCTGGTTTATTTCCCAAACCATGTCTTCCAGTTTCATGATAATTGTGTTAATAAATTGAATTCTTTTTTTTGAACGTGCCCTCATCTTTTATTGCGGCTCTATTTAATACTGGATGCGCATAACCGCATGCATCACATAGCTCATACCCTGCCCCCCCGTCCAGATTCAAACACATTCAATTGATTGCCCTCTAATTTTTTCGTCCCCAACATACATGGCCCAAACTCACGGAATCCTCATATTAAGAGATGACGCCCTATCCTTACTGCCTCAAATCGAGCATACCATCAAACGCCGCCGATGCAATCATTTCCCCCCTTAAAGCTAGTTTCATCCCGTGCATTGTCGTAGCTGTAGAGCTCCCTTGTTTGTGGTGACTAACAAGTCCTCACAACCGTCTGCCGTGAGGTATCATCACCTTGAGCAGACACTGGAGTGGTGACCTATCCCGAACCCTTGTCGTAGAACAACACCGTCACCTCCCTTTTCATAAAGCACCCAGCAAAAGTATTTTGTCCCTTAGACGGGCAGCTTGAACTTCTTGCCCTTGAGAACCTTGTTATAGTAGATGTAGAAAAAGTCGCTGTAGAGAACCGTCTGGATCAGGCCGGCGACAATGGCAATCCAATCCACCTTATGGTTGGGCTCTGCAATGTAGCGGTAGATCCAGTTGGGGATGTAGAGGGCGCGGTAGAGTCCGAGGGCGAAGAGGTAGTGAGTCGTGATGGTTTCTGCCTCGCCAGTGCGCTGCAGCATAAACAGCTGTGGGAGGATAGCCACAGACTCCAGCCAGATTGAAAAGGCCCACATGATCTCGGCGGGTGTGTAGTAGTAGGGGAAGGCGACGGCGAGGATGGCGGCACCGCCAAGGAGGTACTGCACTCGGAAGGTATCGACGTTGACATCGTTGGTGGGCTTGTAGGCGTTGGTCATGAGGTAGATGATGTAGCCCTGGGAGCCAATGAAGAGGACCTTGAAGACGAAGTTGTAGATGCTGTTGGTCGAAAAGAGATCTGCCCTGTATTAGCTAGGTCGATTCTGCGTTGCCATTGGACGTTGTTTATGGCTGGTGAGAGGCATACCGAGGTATCTAGTGAGGTAGACGAGCAGATACAGGCCTTGCGACTTGAAGGAGATGCCCGAACAGCTCTACAAGGCGAGGCGCCGAGTTAGTCAAGCTTCGAGAGAGCTGGAAGGAGAGGAGCGGCAGCAATGGGGGAGACGCACCTTGAGCTGCACCATCTTGTGCAGCAAGATGAGGATACTCGCCAGATGCGAGAAATCCGCTGTTCCTGCGTTAGCGCATCTGCGTCTATCCATCCCGGCTCGTCGCCCTGATCCGAGGCCGAGGAGCATCCACAGACTCACCAGCAATGCGAAAGACGTTGAGCACCATGGCGGCGGATTTGTGCCCCGGGATCCGGAAAGTGAGCGGTCAGAAGAAGAAGAGAGAAGAAAAGAGAAAAGAAGAAGAAGAAGATGCGGAGATCTAATCGGCAGTTGCGCAATCCGGCGTCGAGATAAGAAAGGATCGAAACGACGGACGGTAGTTGAAGAGAAGCGAAGGGGCGATAAGATTGGATGATGCAGCAAAAAGGACACGAACGCGACTGGCATGTCATTGGACAGAAATGCAAGCAAGCTCCAAGGGCGGCGTACAGTGTCGTAAGATTTTCACACGGTACACAATGCAAAGCATAGCTGGTTGCCGCTTCTTAAAATAGCATTGGATGGAACTTGTCTGTGCTTAATCCTGAGCAAATATTTTACTGTTACTGTGCTGTAGTCTGCAGCTGGCCGTTTCTGACTTGATCGTGCCCTTTTGTGTGTAACGTGTTACAATTGAGGATGACCACAACACAGTTTGTCCATGCTCGGGTACCTCATTCTGTACAGCTTCAGAGTTTATGCTGATTTGGCTTAGCTAATCTGCGAGAATGACATCATTGTGTCTCGACAGCGCCCGGTATGCATTTGCTAGAGAGGAGATTGCTTCATTCATACCAATTGAGAAAGCGAAAACGAAGCCGAATATGTATTGACAGAACCAGAATCAACGCGTGATTCGGCTGCTGGGATTTAGTTGCATGCATAACAAGCCAATCACACTCGACATTATCATCCTCTGGCTATCTGATCTGTTCCATGGATCCTAAACTAGACTCTTCTTAGCTAGAAGAATCAACCATAAACAAGCGCTGTACAACTTAAGCTCAATATAGTCACAAAACCTTGGCCTAACCATCTCCAAACGAATAAGCCAGACCATGAATGTCATTTTCTGACCAACGAGCGGAGAATTACTCAATGTTCCTTCCACTATGGATCATCAGCTCTGGTTTGACTGTAGTCGCAGCAAAGTCCAAGACTAAATCTTTCTGCGAGGACTATTAAATCCGCTTGAGCCCATACTAGACATCGTGACAACTCTTTTCTCACAGAACATTTTGAAAGAGTGCCGTATTCGGTGGCACCAGACCGTACTTGTTCCATCACAGCTCCCACCAAGGTGAGGCATTCAATCGATATCATGTAAGCGCTTTGCCCGACTGACATCCCATTCATAGCCTTTACTGCAGGTTTCCAATATGAACGCAGCGCAACTCGTCGAGAAGCACTTTCAGACCCTTAAAGTCGACCACCAAGCATGGCTCAGCTTATACGCCCCCGACGCCGTGGTGGAAATGCCAAACTCGCCTCATCCCCACCCTACCAAAGTAGAGGGACTCGAGGCCATTGGCGCTTCAGTAGCGGGCTTCGTCGGAAGTATGGGCGATGATTTCAACGTCCAAATAAAAAGGATTTATCCCATCGATGACGAGGATGCCGCTTTTGTCGAATTCACAATGACTGGAACGGTGACGTTGACGGGGAAAAAGTACGAGCAGAATTACGTGTCGTATTTCCGCGCTGAGAATGGCAAGATTGTTCTGTACCGGGAGTATTTTGACAGTTCACGGATAGCTGCTGCTTTTGTGCCTGATGAGTAGAGTAGTTTGACGGGAACATGTATTATAAGAGCATGGTGGTAGCATAACTACAACCGCAATGGCTTTCCTTACTGCCTCTTATTGTATAACGTCTTGCTTTAGAGGAGACTGGGAGCGCGCCGTTTTGGAAAGGTATTCTCGTACGCACGCAGGAAGTTTAACAGCATTTCTTCACCCCCGGCAGTCGTAAATGCAACCAAACCAATGGGCCGGCCATTGTACTCGAGGTATGACAATGGCATCGTTGCGGAAGGGTAGCCTGTCGATGGTTAAAAAAATGCCTATGAGCAACTTGGTGTCATGGAACCATACCTGCAGCCGACACCAACAGGTTTACAGGAGAGTCAGCTGGCGCAATGATTCGATCCACGTCATATTCTTTGAGTGTCTTGTCGATGCCAATGTCTCGGCCAACTTTGCGCGCGTGTGCCAGAAGAAAATCATGCTCTTCATCGGACATTGTCATTGTGGCGGCGTTCTGGAGCTGGTCTTGGTTATCGTAGCCTGAGTAGGGTCAGTGGGAGATTAGGGACTTGTGTGATCAATGACGACTTGCCTGGTGGAAGTGCTTTTTCTGCATGGTTCTGATTGAACCTTACGAGTTCATCTAGGCTCCATACTTGGGAATCTTCGAGGGTTTCAAGGTAAGTTTCAAATGTGGGTTTAAACCGAGCCGCTGAACAAGTTAGATCATATCAGTGGTAGTTCGAGCAAGAGGCTGTTCACCTTGAATGTCGTAGAAGCTATGCCGCCCATTCACTTCGAATGCATCGATGGATACAAGTTCTACTTCTTTGAAGGCCTTTGCCTTAAGCGCAATCTTTGCGTAAGCAGCCAGAGTGTCTTTTTTCTGGAGATGTTTGTTTAGTGAGTCTGTAAAGAATTCCAGCCTTCATTCATCTTACTATCTGCGCCGTGGCTTCTGGCACTGGGCGCTGTAGATTAGAGTCAAAGAACCATTTATCTGGAGAGAGAAATCCGATTTTGAAGTCTCTAAAGTCATCAGCCATCATTTGAGAATGAAACTTTCTCTTTCTGCTTCCCTTTGGAGTGACTAAGACATCCAAAAGGTTTGCCAGATCAGCAGGCGATTTTGTCATCGGTCCCGCAGTATCGAATAAATGGGACAGAGGTATCAAGCCATCCTGTGGGACCAAGTTCATCGTCGGTCGGAGAGTATATAATGCCGCTCGGGTGCTCGGTGTGATCAAAGACCCTCCAGTGTCCGTTCCTATCGCCAAGGGGGAATACCCTGAGCTGACGCCAACGGCAGAGCCTGTTGACGAGCCAGAGGGTGACTATAGATGTTTGCCAATTAGTAAACACTGAAGGACTTCATGTCTGTCATCTTCTTGACACATATGATCTTGACTAATGAGTATTAATTTTCCGCTACTCACCGAATGCCCAAGGATACGGTCGGTCAAATCTACATCACCGATAGTGTATGCAGATTGCGTTTGACCGCCTAAAGCCGACCACCCAGGCATGATATTTGAGCCTCTGCAAGGAAGCATTAGTCACCGTACGGAGAAGGGATAAGTAGTTGGACAAAGCTGGGTGAAGCCGTGTCAGTTGCCTACTTGAATCCAGCGAGTTCCTGGTGATCTGTGTATTAGACACGGTAAATATAGCCAGTTCGAGCAAGTACTCACTGATAACTGTGCTTTCCCTATGATAATCATCCCTGCTCCAAGAATCTTCATTTTGTTAGGATTTTTTCGCAGTGAGGTTAGACAGTCCAACGACTCACTCTTTCTATAATCTCAGCGCTCTTTGACGGTCGCGATGTAAGCAAGGCAAGACTGCCCCCCGTCGTGTTCATTCCCAGGCTTGGGTGGGTTGCGATATTGTCCTAAGAACTGGTTATTCTTGCCATGTACATGTAGATCGACAAACTCGAGTGAAGGTGAAGAAAACCTTAATGAGGATGGGGATTCCGTGAAGGGGTCCGCGTAGGGGGCCATTCTTGCGTTCGAGGTCTAGGGCGGCCGCCACTGTCCTGGCTTGTGGATTCTTCTGCAGAACGGCCCTGAGATAATCGTCATGCCTATCAATCTGAGCGAAGCATCTATCAACCAATTCAACGCTGGTGAGCTCGCCAGCCTTCAAGAGCTGTTGAAGATCTTCTGCGGTTGCAGTCAACAGATCAATCGATCGCCGTGGGGTCCCTGAAGGCCACGAGAATGGCCAGGCCAGCCGAAGGAAATACGCCATAGAGCACATAAGGATTAAGAGCAAAATACTGTAGGCCGTATATGGCGGAGACAACATGATCCTTGGAGTGCTCGATTCTTGGCCACTAGAAAGATCGATACTGGGTATTGTTGGCCGCCGACATCATGTGAGGATAAAACACGGACCCGTTAGTTACCTCACGAGTTATTATCCTCTATATTCGTCACATATGTTAACCGACCGCGCCCCATAATTAGATGTCGCTGGCAGACGTTGGGTGTTGGAATGTGCGGTTGCGCAAAGACAGCACAGGGCATCATTCAAAATGCCTTGTATTATCACAAAAGAAAATACCGCGTAGCATTGAAACTCAACCCTAACCATTCAAAGATGGATATCCAAGTGCCGCCAACGCCCGAGCGCATCGTCTCTAACGCATCATATGGCATAATCGATCCATTGACTACCACGGCCGAGGAACTGCAAGAGCTTCTGACATCACGTAGCCTAACTAGCCTGGATTTGATCAATATTTACCTTCATCAGATCGAGCAGCATAACAAGAATGGTCTGAAATTGAATGCAGTCATTTCCACTGCACCACAACACATCGTAGCTAAACGAGCCAGACTTCTTGACGCAGAAAGAGCCGCTGGCAGCATACGCGGCCCTCTGCACGGAATTCCAGTTGTCGTTAAAGACAATGTAATGACCGACTCTTCACTCGGCATGGACACTACATGCGGCTCCTATGCTCTTGTCGGAGCCAAGGCACCAAATGCTCCAATAGTAGATCGTCTTCTGAAGGCTGGCATGATTATCATTGCCAAAGCCAATCTGTCTGTAAGTAACTTCATGAGGGCACTCTTCTGGCTACGGATGTTGACTTGTGTTTCTTTTTGTCAGGAATGGGCTGGCTCCAAAGGATTCGGAATGGTAACAGGGTGGTCAGCAGTCGGCGGCCAGACACAGTCACCATATGTCAGGGGCGGCTATGTGCCTAGAGACAAGAGTTTAGGACACAGCACTCCATGCGGTTCTTCATCTGGATCTGCCGTAGCTGTGGCCGCTGGGTTCGCACCTGTAGCACTGGGGACCGAATCTGACGGATCCATCACACAGCCAGCTGGAAGGGCTTCTCTGTGTGCAATGAAAGTTACCGTTGGAGCATTAGTCACAAAGGGGACATCACCACAATCTCCAATTACCGATAGTCTTGGTGGCATGGCCAAAAGCGCTGGAGACCTTGCCAACTTCATCAGAGTTATGATGGAGCAAGATTACTCTTCTTATCTGACCAAGACGTGGGCAGGGCAGAAAGTTGCCTTTGTGGATCCCAATAAGTGGGGGCTCCATCCAGCTGTTTACGAACGCATTGAAATTGTCCGCGAAAAACAAGTAAGTTCAAGTCATGCCTATCATTTGAACCAATTATTGTAATATTGACATTCATCATCTGAAAGATTTCGGAGTTTCTCCAAGCTGTAGCTACTATTCGGGAGTCCGGAGCGGAAGTGACGGAAAATGTCGTGCTGCCACAAGTTGATGAGATTACTTGGGAGGGTGAGGATGCCCTTGAAACGGTATGGAACTCATATCTTGGCGGCGAAATCAACTCTTTCCTGGATGAGCACACCGAGTCTTCGGTACGCACAGTTGAGCAGCTGATACAGTGGAACTCTGATCACAAAGACTTGGAACTCCCACCAGGTAAACAACATCGTTTGAAGGAGACAAGCCGTTGCAAGAAGCCAGAAGCTGACAAACGCTCCAGCATTTCCGGGCCAACACCAGCTCGAGAATACATTGAAGAGCAACCTGACAGAAGAGAAGCGGCAAGAGATTGTCTCGTTTATTCGCAAGATAGCCAAAGACGACGGATTTGACCGAATCTTCGAAGAGACAGGGGCCGAAGTGCTTATAGGACCATTAGACGGGCGGATTGTGACCGTTGCTGCTGCAGCAGGATACCCTGCCGGAGTGGCGCCGTTGGGATATGCTGACAACTACAATGGTAGAGCATACGGCGTGGCTATTGTGGCAAAAGCTGGGGACGAGAGAAAGATTCTACAAGCCATGAGTGCATGGGAGGAGACGATGCCACGACGGATCCCGCCGCCACAGCTGGTTAATTATGAAGCAAGTTTGTGAAGCTAACGCCTGTTATTATAACTATAAGATTTAGGCCGTGACCCAATCTATCTTTTATTTCTATCTCAAAGATACTAAATAAATGTAATATTCAGCATATGCATTAAAATTATCTATAAGAAGAATAAATATCGCCCCGATATGCTAGGAAAATGCCTACGCATTAAGGTTTCACTCCGTGCTTGCTCAAGAAGGAAAAGATCTTCTGGAATGCTTGAGGAGCAACTTTGTGGAAGTTGAGGTTGTGTCTGCAGCCTTGTTAGAGATTGATGACTTGTAAAGAAGATAATCAAGACGAAGTACTCACCCTGCAGGCAAATCCTCCACGTATTCAAGCGCCTTGCTGCCTGTGAAAATGGTCTTTGTGTTGTTCACCACGCCAACGCAGTTTCCTCCACAAGCGGAAACGTCAAACTGGCCCTGGAGAACGTAAACCGGCGCCTTGATGTTCTCGTAATGGATAGTTGTGGCGAGGAGCGACGGGAGTTCGCCCACAGCAAAGGGCTGGCTACCAACATTGAAGGTGTACTCGGCAACGCTGTGCTCAAAGTAAGGAGCAGCATAGTACACATAAGTCTCGGCGTATAAATCCGCGGTAGTCAGGTATCCTGAATCGAGCTTTCCCCAGCGCAGAGGGTTTTGAGTTCGGGCAACGCGAAGGCTAGCTCCGGCGACAAAGGGAGGAAAGTAGTCAAAGGTTCCGCTGAAGCCAGTCAGGACGAGGCCATCGACGGCAACGTTTGATGCAGCTGCAGAGGAAATGTAGGAGCCGTAGCTGTGGCCAACAAGGACGACCTTGCTAGCATGGGCTTTGGTCTTGGCGTAGTTGACGAGGCCCTCCAGCACGGCGACCTCGACCTGGAACTGGGCGTCTGTCAACGAGTTGACCCTGTCATGGCATTTTTAGTATATAAACTTATTATTTGTACTAGCATCAACTTACTTTGGCGATGATCCAACGCCAATGCGGTCGTAGCTAAGAACTGAATAGCCCGCGGCAACGGCAGCATCCACGAAGTTATACTGTTCACTTCCTGGGAATTTTGGGTTCCAGTAACTGCACCAAAGTTGTCAGCCTCACGCCCGCTTACATTGAATAGATCTTGCACAAAGGACTCACAGCTTGGACTCAATAATACCGTGTGTGAGCACCAATGTGGGGCCTCCATTGCCGCACAACGTAGCTCCCACGGTGTAAGTGCTCTTCACAGAGGCAGAAGTTTGCCCATTGATGGGAAGAGGGTCAGCCGAGTGTCCTGAATCTCGACGGGTGAGGTTGAGAGTCAGAGCAGCTACATCCCAATCATCCTTGAGAGATGCTGTCACAATGAAGCGAGGCGTCGAGACAGTAATTGGGATTTGGATATCCCGACAGTGGGCCGAAGGTGGCTGCGGCAGTGCCTGAGCGGCCGCAGCGAAAACAGGAATTAGCCGATGAAAGAGCATCTTGATAATGGTAATGAATGGAGAGCTGTTGAGTTATAGAAGACAGACAACTTGAAGGATAGAGTTGCCATTGCTCTTGGGAGTTGTTGGTTATTATACTTACATCCCGAGACAACTATTCCTCTGATCCGCTCTCTCGGTAACCTAGTTGCATTGGTAATACCTCGATAGCCTGTCTTTAGTAAACACCGACAACATCTACACTGCTTACATATTCCTCGGCTAATTACTCCGAAGGAGAGGGCGTGAGAGGGCGTGATTGGGCTGTTGCCGTGTAAGTCTATAATAGCTTCCCGCATCTCGCGTCTTCAGACGTACTCCACACCGTAAACCGAAAAAGGCTTGCGGATACCAAAACAAGGTTCAAGGCGGAGAATACTCTAAAGCTTTACTCTAACGAGACAGAGGTAATCCTTGTCCAACAGAGTCCTGTATCCACAACTATGGAATCAGAGGCGGAAAAAACTGCGACTAAGTTAGACGGCTGACCAATGATTTATTTTACCGTTGCGCCATAACTACTATCTCCAAGACTGCATCGGTAATCAACCCATTCGTAGGAAAGCCTCCTTTCAATTGTCGGCTCCCTTTCTACCGGCATTTACATCATACACTCCACGGACCTGCATGCTAGGGCTGAGTTATGGAGTTTAGGTTGCCCGATTTACATGTATTCTTATCAAATGCGCTCCACATGAAGTGTCGAAGTCTCCATCGCATGTGCTGACTACTAAATTACTATCTATACTAGATGTATATCCCTTGTGATTACATGAACATGAGGTGATAACCCACAGACCTATTAACCTTTAAACTAAGGGATGGCCCAGCCCGATGGTGCCTGCATTGGCATATGCAATTTTACCTAAATTATTTGATGAACCAAATGTTTAATCCGATTCGTGATTGTTGATCCAGACTTCCACGTGCCTTCGCTTCTCACCGTCCGCGCCGTTTCGCTCGACCGTCGTTTCCTAGCCTGCATCTCTTCTACAAACTTGGGCCATGTATTCGTCAAAACCAGATACTTGATATGATTTTGTATGCTGTCAAACACAGTCACGTCAAAAGCATCAGGAATCTCGCCGTCATATTTCACCCTGGGAGTGACCCTGCCGGTTAGTTCGAACGGACCATCAGTATCGCACCGCCAAGGGGCAACTTCAATGTCGAAAGGAGTTGCGGGGTTGATGTTTTGCTCTCCACAAACGATACGAGCGGCATTTTCGAAAATATTCTCGACACGTTTGAGCTCGCTAGAGGCCAGATTCAGAGGAAACTCGGCGTCTCTGGGGCTGATATAGTCGACGTAAATCTCTAAAGCGCCATTATAAATTTCGCGCTTCTGTCCATTGCCCGACTTCTCATTCCATGATGACTTCCATTTCGCAACGCTTGTTAAGAAGGCGATGTTTTCTCCGGAAAAGTCTCTCAGTGCAGAGAATTCTTGCAGAGGATGTGGATCCTCGTTGAGGACCAGTTCGAGGGCGCTCATGGTCAAAAAGCGATCACCTAGATCTTCCTGAAACATTTCAAGAGCTTTTCCTTTCGGGCTTGAGGTGTTGGAAGAGAAAATCCAGTCTTCTGAAGAAGATGGGCTGGGCGGTGTATCGTCAGATGAAGAACCCCATTTGGCATTTGAACGCGCTGCCTTCTTTTGCCGAAGCCAAAATTTGAACACCTGGAAGACGGGAACGAAAACAGTGAATACTTCAAACATAAGGATGGATAGATGAATCCTATATGATTGATGGGCATTCAGTAAGCTTGCTTCATTCACTCAATCCGTTTAGGAGCACTCACCATTGGCTTGGCGTGAAATATCGGTTGACCTTTTCAAAGGCAGGGACATAGGACGATATTAGGAACATTGGCGTCGCGTGAAGACTGGATCAATCGTTAGTTATACCAGCAATGTGTCTCAAGAAAAATGGCCACCGTACTTGGAGATACAGCAGCCGATAGTTTGTGTGCGCCATCCCATGGTATCGCGGATTCCCCATGCCCGCCAGATCAGAAAAGGTGCAATCTGAAAAGAGGTTAACCACGGCGACATTCTCATTATAAATCATGACATACGATCCAAGTCCAAACGACCTGCCATAAGACGGACGGCCACCATTCCCACCCTCGACCCAAGTCCACCAGCTGCTCGGGGATCGTCGCGCCACGAAGTTCGGTACCAGGAATGCCAAATGTCGGATGGTATTTTCGACATGCTACCCACATACCGACGGTGAGGAGGACCTGAGTGCAACGTTTAGCACGTGAGCAAAGGGAAGAATAAAACTCTCGCTTTACCAACGCGGAGTCTAAGACAGACACACACCTGGACAATCATTCCGAGGCCAATGAAAAGCAAGGCTCGCTTTGTATGGTCCATGTTTCTTAGGCGGCAAAGCCACGAAGTTTTCGCGCCATTGCAGCCAAGTTCTACCCGACGGGAAGGATGAGTAAACTGTTTCTGCAGTCTTGCCACGCGAAGGAAGCGGAGATTGGACGCGTGGAAGAGTGCGACTCCCAGAGGGAACCAGAGACTCATGAAGAAATACTGAATGTCGTATGCGAGAACTAGTGGCATGGTTGCCCCAATAGGATACGTGATCTGTGCAAGGATCCAGTATATGTGCAGAAATGCAATAGCGGAGAAAGACAGTAGTAGGCCGCGAATCTTTAGTACAGGGAGGTTCCTGTTATACCAGCAGAAAACCATGCCTGAGATGAGAAACGTCGTCCATGATGCACACCAAGAGATGTAAAATACACCAACCCTGTCCCAGTTCGCGGGACTCGGCGGAAGTGTGTAAACAGATACCATGGTAGTAGCCTCTCTTGGAGAGATGCAGTAACGAGTGAATACTAATTAACGAGAGTGTTCAAAATGATGATCTAAAGAGCAGTCATTTTAATAAAAATCTATGAATCCAGAAAGGGGTTCAAGGGAATATAGGTCTCAGCCATTATATCCATCTCAGCGATTGTTCCAGTATTACTATCCCCCCTCCCTTACATAGGATGTCTTTTCTTGTCCAAAGCTGGAAGAAGGCTTCTGTTCTGGGTTTGCTGATCAGCAGACTAATAAATGCTGTGTCACAACTAGTTACTCTTCCCAGAGTAATGAGAGACACTTTGAGCTATCATCTTGGCGGTCATGGGTGTGCGGAGGCTGTCTTTTCTGACAGCTCCTACGAGTACACACTGCGGGACAATAGGAAGGTTGCCTATAAGCAACGTGGAGATTGCGCTTGACTTTAATCCCATGTCATCTAGTTCAATGTTACGCCAAGATCAAGTAATACCCTTTAAGATCAGCAACGCAAGGAGAGAAATTTGGCTCGAGCTGGGGACGGGGAGACGAGTACCTGGAATCCGTCACGTTGGGCGTCCAATCACCCAAGACATGTCTTACGGATTACCTGTGTTCCGAGAGAGGAAAAAGAAAATATGGCCACGAAGTAGGGTAAGATGACATGGAATAACAAGAAATTCGGGCTTGGCATTGCAGCTAACACGATCGGGCGAAATTGAATGAGGCTTACACGTGAAGCTTGGTAGTATTGATCGCTGCTTTTGTAAACCGAATACTACAATGCTGTTGACTGAGACATACGATTACTAGTATAATACTTGCAGTGGGCGAATCTGTTCTCAGAATCTGGACTCCTCGCATCTGTCCCGGGCTGCAGGGATCTTTGTATCGCGATACGGCCGATCTCCGCATCGATGAAGCCGCTCTCTCCCTTGACGCTTTGACACAATTTCTTGGGGTGGCGATCAGCCGCACCGTGTTTTTGATGAGGGTGGCTGGTTGACGGCTTATTAGCGCAGCATGGTAATTTGATTGTGCTCATTCACATAGTTCGATCATCATCTCAAATCTGAAACCTCTTACGTATTCGTTCAAGCCATAGACTGATGCGATTCTTGGTTTAACCGCTTTGCAGACTTCTTTGACTACTCTGCAAAGTTCAGTCTTGAGCATCTTGCAAACATCTCATTGCCCATCTTGAGCTTCGGATATTGCCATGTGACACAGATATCCCGTAGATGAGGCTTGTTGATTGGTGTCTCAGTGCGACGCCCAAGTCAAGCCTCTCGACGCATTTGACTATCACTGACCTTAGAAGCAGTAATTTGTCATGAGATCCCTGTCGAAACCTTTATGCAAGGGCGGCCGGACTTTGTGTACCGTGAATTCGGTCGGCGATCAGTGGGCAACCTAGCTCATACGCCAATCGAAGAGCCGAAATTTGAATCGCTCGTGTTCCGTGAATGGAGAGATCAAGTAGGGTAGAGAGCGGAATGAACATTTGCACTTTGGTATAAAACTCGTCTTGTGCAGCTAATCTATATATACATAATTATCGCTTCATATTGACACCCATATGCATGCGCATTCACAGTTGAAAGTATGACCTGTTGCACTCTGTAATACTGCCAAGGTTGTGAATCGGTCATAAGCTATAATGCCACTTCAAGGTAATGAAACATGATATGCAATACTGAGATAAAAAAGGTCTAATTCTAAAGTATAAAAGAGATGATTTATAGTGATTATGGTAAACAACAAAGGGAGTGGCTGGTCTCTATTGACAAGACAAACACACTGCCCATCTCTTGCCGAATGGAATATCCTTACCTGTTCCTGTCACCTTTCGACAAGCATCAAGACCTATCCATCATCTAGTGATGCTTGCAAAGAGCACCACCAGCCTTCCAATCATTCGTCTCCAAGTTAGGATACTCATACCCAGTAATAGTAATCAGACTCTCCAGCTTGTCTATCGTGGTGTTTCCTCCGTGCGCTCCAACTACCACGGTACTTCTTGGCAGTCCATCGTCCACAGCAGCATCCAGCCACTGTCTTGCATAACCGATATCGAATCGCACAGCATCTCCCATACCTCCATCATCAGGATCGGGGCTCCACACATCAGCTACAAACGCGACTACTCCTTCATTCTTCGCGGGGCAGGCCGAAGTTGCGACGCCGTACGACCAGTCGCGAGCATGGGGATTCTCGTCCCTCCACAGCGAGCGAAATTGAATGTGCGCATCTTTCAGCACAAAAGGATTCTTCTCATTGTACGTAGCGAATGAAACATTGCCGTTGTTGATGTTGGAATAATACTTCTTGGCCACTTCAGGGACAACGACTACTGCTCCAGCCTCGACATAATCGGGCACACCTCCGGCATGGTCGCGATGGTGATGACTGGGGACAATATGCGTAACTAATTTATGGAGTGTTTCTTTGACCCATTGGATAAGAATTCGGGATCGATGAGGCGCCGCATCGGTAATGAGAACACCGTCGGTGAAGTTGAGAACAAGCTGCACGTAGTCTGCGTAGCCGACGTAGACAGCCATGATCTGGGGGATGTCGGGGATTGGATGCGAGACAACAACGTCCGAAGTGTTGAAGAACGACTCGAACGGGCCGCCCCAGAGACCAGCTTCAAAGAATTCATGGACTTCAGAACGAGGGTATAGTTTGCTTTGCTTCGGTGCCTGAGGAGTGGTTGTATCTTTGGGCGAGAGAACGGGATCGAAAAGGCCGGCTTTCATTGGTGGATTGATGGAGATGCTGTCCAGCTTGACATCTTCCAGAACGTCTGTGGAGTTATAGATTGTCTGAAGGCGATAAGGCAATTGAAGTCGGTGGCCGGACTTGTCGTCGAAAGACACAGCAGAGTAGTTCGACAGCAGGAGGTCATTGGTAACTTTTCCAAACGTCGCGTGATCTTCCAAGAAGCGTATCTTGTAAGGCCTATGACTCGTGGCATTTACAATCAGGCTCAAGTCAGAACCATCAAGTTCCAATACCTTGAATCGATTATTCGTGAGAGGTTCAACCATGTCATAAGTATGAAGGCGAGATGAAGCTGAATTCATCTGCTGCAGCAACCAGGGCAGGGCAAACTGCTGTGCCTGGTGGATCAGGTAATCCGCCAGGTATGAATCGACATATCCTAGCGTCTGGGTCGGGTCGTCCACGAAGAAGTTGTTTTGTGCTTTGGTGAAGCATGCAAAGCCATCTGAACCATCTTTCATGACAATAGTATAATTCATCGAGGGTTCTAGACCAGGCTGGGACCAGATCCAGTAGTCATTGTATCGGTAATATCGGTCGATGCGAGCTCGCAGCCCCGAAGACAAGTCAAAGGACAAGGTTTCCGAGCCCGTTTCAGCAACAGACTGGTCCGAGTGATAGAGGTTGTAGTTTTGCGTGAGAGTTTGAGATCGGTAAATGCTGTAATTGTTAATATTTGTCACACGCGTTTCAAACGGATATGCCGTCAAGTAGTATACTTACCCTTCCGCTTTGAACACCAATCTCTGAACCTCTTTCAAGGCCTTTGGTCCTCCAATTGAGTCAATGATGCTTCCTAACAACGTCGACGCATCTGTGACATTGGCGCAAGGTGTGGGATTGGCAGTCACCAAGTGAGTTGCACTGGAAAAGACCAACAAAAAGGCTTCTCTGAGCTTCATATTGGCTGCTGAAATTGGTGTTGGGTGGTGTATGGAAGAGGATCGTTTGTTAGTATGTGTACTTCAATCGTTATAATGATGGATACAAGACGCTTTATATGTAGATACAGCACCTTTACAATTGTTATATATATCTTAGAGACGATTAAGAGACAAGACGACTACGCAATACGCGACAATAACACGCGTAGCAACACGTCTTCCTCAGGGTGGCTTGGCCACCCACGTATATGATTCGGCATTATAATGCAACATTTGGTAACTGAAATCGGCGCTCGGTAGTTAATCCAGATCTGACATTCTAGAGGTTTTCCATGTTATCGGGATGGGGAGTCCGGGTCACTTCCGCGGTTGGACGGAGGGCGGTACCTATTAAAAGCCGCGCTTATAAAATCGCCACTTGGGGGGCCGCAAGCGTAATTTGATGCATAACGACCTGGGACCATTATCAGAAGCATTGGATCTTGCATTTAAAGAGTCGAGAGATGAAAATAAGGTCCGATATAACGGCGTTCTCTTTGAGGCTGCCGCCTGAGTGTTTAGTCTGTAAATAGAGAAACAAACAAACGTATGTATGAACGTTGCTAGCTTGGTCCGCATACAGCAATAGCTGAACTTCTCTAGGTAATTGTAAAATAACTTACCTACATACATTATGCTTATCTGCTAAACTCTTTGGTACCATGATACTACTAGCTTTAAAAGATTTATTGTTTAAAACGTGTCAATACGCGACTTTTCATGTAGATATTATAATACGGGTATCCTACAATTACCACAAAACCTGCTTAATCGTACTATGAGACTATAAATAATCGTTATTGAAGTGGTGCAACGGCAGAACGCTGGTATCTGATGTAACGCTACCAGTGTGACTGAGAGCAGTGTCAGGACTCCGCTGAGCATCGATCCCTACATGCATCATAGGCTCAAAAATATCACGTTGATCAGGCGCCTGCAAGCTCTCAAACTGATCAATATACCATCTCGTCATCCTTGATAAAGCCCCACGAAAGACAGATGGCACAACAAGACGCTTGCTCCCTTCGGCTAACGTCAGTTTGTTGAGCAACTGTAACAAGAGCACCTTTGGGTTAAACTCGATATCATCAAGCAGACATGCAACGCTCTGTGGTACCCGGGCAGAAACATCGAACTTCATCAGAATCACAGCCGCATATGTGATTCTGGTGAAAACAATTACTGGCATTATTTGGAGAATTCCGATTGGAATGTCCAGAAACGTGTGGATCACCTTTTGCGCCGACGCGACGCATTGGGCAAGCGAGTTGGCGACGTTTAAGGAATAATAATTGTCCAGATTCTTGGCCAGAGGTAGAGGACGTAATTTATACGGCGGCCGGAAATCTTCCATGTCGTGCCCATCATAGAATGCTGGCTCGTGAAGGCTTATCAAAACCATGTGGTAGTGGATTATCATCGGTTCTGGTTGTCATTAGCTAGAATACTCAAACAATTTGGTGATCCAATTGGGATGTGTTACGGTGTATAATGTCTGTGGAAACCTGTCGCTTCCACGCTGTCGCACGATCCACGCCAAATCTCAGAACCCGGCAGATGCTATCATCCGAGAAGTTGACACGAGATCCGCTATACAGTCCAGTCATTGAAATGCTTTCTTCCGCAATTATCTGAAGCTTTGTCCATTCTATAAGCCGCCGGTCGTTCGGATGAATACTTGGAGCTGTCTCAAGTATCCTGATGCAATCATCGAGCCAAGGCTCATGACGAAGGACAGAAGGACGCCTGAATGAAAATGCCATACTTGAGTACGTGTTAGTATTGGGGTTGATACATCGCGATACAACTTCGGACGTACCTCGAAGAGAGAAAGTAACATGCTACAAATGTTCTGCATGTTTCGATCAACTGTTCCGAGTGGACAAAGGACTCGTTTGCCGATGGGATCCTGTACTGATCGTCATTTGAAGACTTCAAGTCCAAAACTAATGAGGCAGCCATATTTGCGTATTGGCTGAACATTAGCTTTTGAAAATCCTCCACGAGACAGTACCATGCTGATAGAACGAGGTATGCTTGAATCAAATCAAGAGACTTGTTACCGTGCATCGCAACCTCTTCAGCTAAGTATTTGGCAGTATTGCGAAACAACACCTTGCAACATTCTGGTTCATGACTGCTTGAGGCAACCGATAGAACCGCCCTAAAAAGAGCAGGCTTGATGTCCCTGGTATGCTGCCACGTCCAGTGTGAGGGCAAAAATACGAGAGGGTAAATCGGTGCCATGTTCACGCAAAATGTCGAAAACATTTCGTGGGCGAACTCGGAGCTAACCAGGCCAATTGACACAGGATCATCTAACGTTAAATAAGGATCAAGCGTTGACTCAAATGCCAAAGGTGGCAGTGAGTCCTCTAGAGCAGTCGATTGAAGTGATTGATGCTGAGGATCTGAGAATAGAGATGCATTCATAAACTCAGAGTTCAATGGATCTGAATATGGAATCTCCGCATCAAGTTGAGCTGGAGTCTCAGAAATTGCATCTTGGAGTTCTTGTAGCTTCTGCTCGAGGGCCTTGATCCTTGTGTCGTTCTTATTGCGCCTTCGTCTGATGGCAGGAGGACGAAACACGCAATCCACGTCCAATTTGGAACATCGATCGCACTTTTGCGCACCTGAGCGACGCGATCCATTGATACATTTTATCTTTCGCTGCCGACAGCCCTTAAAACATATAACGTGAGCATCTCGTGTCGCGGCGTCCTGAAGGGAAGAGGATGGATATGAATGCAAAGACATACCTCACAAGTACGGTTTAGCCCGGTCGGACTTGCAGTCCCAGTTCCTTCGTTTGATGCCGCGTCTTCCGTAGATGCGGTACTCATGTTGGCGAGTTGTGGATGGTTGACTGGCAAGGTTCATGCCCAAGTTCCGCGTTAGTGTTTGGAGATGGAAACGCGGTGTCTTGTTAGTGCCGCCCGCCGAAGCCCGATTGCTTCTCCTCCTTTGGGATACACGGACGGATGCTGAAACTGCGGGGCCGCCTGTAAGCTTAAGATGAACCGAGAGAACTTTACCCAGCGGAGTATTAATGTATAAATCGTTAAGCCTGTCCAGTCTGAGCCTCTACTGTACGTAAGCGCTATTCAAGCTTCGTAGTAGAGAATACGCAATGACGTTGTTTCTGACGTCTCAGGGGTTGATGACGAATGAGCTTGTCTAGAAAGGTTCAATGCCAAAAGGAGACGGTCACATTAGCGGATGTTGTATCGGAAATTTTATTGTTTAATACGATCTACAACCTCAACTCTTTTCGGAGCACCACAAGTCAAGGTAACATCCATGCGGCGAAAGACAGCATGCTCACTGTGTTATTGTCTACCCTATTTTAAGTACATCTCTGTGCTTAGTTTCGGCGGGTGTCATAGTTATCCATCGGCGACTCATCCTTTACAAGCTCCCAAACCTCCTCAATCGTCTTCACAACTGACTCTGGTAACGGCCCGTTGTTCAGGCCCGCAACAGTTTGCTCCAGCTGCGGGATCCTGCTCGCACCCAGAACAATTCCATCGCCCAGATGCTCCTTAAGTACCGAGTGATAGGCAACCCATCGGTATGCCAGCTCAGCCTTTGGAATGCCTGACACATTAGACGCTTCGTTCCAGATATCCAGTGCCTCCAGGAACTTTGGCCTGTTGTACAAGGTGTGGTACATCTGTCCGATGGCCGTTTCTTTGCTCCATCTTCCCTCACCACCGGATCCCTGCTTCAACTGCTCAGATGACTTTGTAAGGAAACCGCCAGCAATAGCGCTGTAGGCGTAGAATGCAATGCCATTTTCTCGGAAAATAGGGAACAGTTCCGTTTCGGACCTGCGGGCGACCGGATTGTAGTTTCCTTGATAGACAGTAGGAGCGACGTAGCCTTTCTCCTTTACAATCTTGAGAACGGCCTTTAATTCGTCTACATTGTAGTTGGACAGTCCAAACTTTTCGAATTTGCCCTGGAGATACAAGTCGTTGATGCCAGCCAGAGTTCCTTCAAGGGACTCTTCTGGATCGGGTGCATGGAGATAAAAAATGTGTACCTGTAGGTCCACCTTAGCAATTTATTACGAGAGATAAAGCCTTGACACCACACTGAGAATAGAGAGTGGGAATACCTTGTCAATGCCCAGCTTTTGCAAGCTTTCCAGGCCTCTTTCGACAACTCTTTCTCGCGTTGATTGACCAGAAACCCATCCTCCAATGTGCTTCGTGTCAATGGTGAATTTTGACGGTGCCTTGAGTTTTCCGAGGATTTCTTCGCTGATACCATAGAGTTGTGCCGTGTCAAGCTGCTTGATTCCTACTTTCTCAACAGCATCAAGTACCTCGGCAGCCTGTTCAGCGGTGGGGAATGCGTTGCCTTTGTCGAAGTTGGCTGTGCCAAAAACAAGTCGTGGTCCGGAATACGCCATAGTAGAGATTGATAAACAAAGTATTTCAATGACAACTTAAGTGAGAGGTAGTTTAAGCAATAAGCTAATTGAAGTCTCGGATCGGGGCTCTATGTAATGCCTTTTATAGATGTAAAAGACCTGAAAGACGCAATACGCAAAGCGTATTTACTTCCCAGGGTAAGTTTCCCTCCGTTTTGTGGAGATAATGGAGATAAATGGCAACTAAGCTTGTCGCGGGTTCATATTCCGTATTATTAATTGACGTGATACCATCGCGACGCTCATCCTCGGTCACTCGGCCACACGCAGCGCAGCTGAGTAGGTGGAGAAGAGAATAGTTCAACTAGGATTCAACCTATAAGATCATCAAGAGTTTAGTTACGTCTCGTTACAAGGAGTTATTAGATGCTAGCCATTGAAGCATCAATAGCAACGATTGGCAAATTTTAGGGGGGGGGCTTAATCTGGATTTGTAATCGTACATCCGGCGTCAATCGTATATCCGGGTTGCTAAAAACTGAATTGACCGAGAGGCCCCGCAACCCAGTGTTTGACTTCAATTGAGCATATTTCTTGGATCTCTACAGGTTGAACGTAACAACGTCATTGTTTTCTCGATATAGTTGGTGATGATAAAGCTAGGGGGTGTCTATTTGCTTACGGCTTGTTGTAAGTGAGCATCTGACAAGCGACTCTAGTCCCGAAGCGTTGCCCAATTCGACTATGGCTAACTCCGTAGTTCCAGGCTATCACTGTATGAATGCGATTTTCCATTTTCCAAATCCACGACAAATTAATATACGCCTCATAATTGGTTCATGTAGATTCAGAATAGAGCCTGCATCTATATGCAGATAATATTCTGCAAATACGGAATACAGCTAGGCTGAAAGACCAGGGAGCGGCTGAAAGACCAGGGAGCGGCCGCAATGTAGGTAAGACGTTGTAAAACGCTGTTATGATGTCGGCCGATCGCGTGAGCATGAAGTACACATATTCATCTATTTTAGATAGGATGAGCTTTGTTATGATTCCGTAATTCTTATGGAATGCTTAATGATTAAATATTGAGGCGGACACCATGTTTGGTGGAAGCTTCATAGAGAAATCCCGCGCGAAAAGTTGCCCATCATTACAAACCGCTACCACAACTCCCCGCAATTCCGGAGGTGATGTATATTGAAAAGAGAGCGCAAGCAATGGGTTTCTTCAAGTCGTATAGCAGCAGCGTATCTGTATTTTCTCTATTAGACCAAACTTAATACCATCTCTAGACACAAACATGGCGGACTTACCCCCGGATTATTTTGTCTCCTCCCTGCAGTACACCAAGAAGACCTTCCAGGATGTTTATCCCCCCATCGATCCAACCAATCCGGCCAACTCACTTGCGGGGAGAATTGTCATTATTACTGGCGCAAGCCGAGGTATTGGAGCTAGGGTCAGCAATCTTCCGAATCTAGTCCCATAACGCGACGGGCCGTCAAGCTGATTCGTTGTCATTTCCAGGGTATCGTGCCATCTTTTGCTAAAGCTGGGGTCCACGGCCTAGTTCTCGTTGCCCGAGATGAGGCTAAGCTGAAGGAAGTAGAGCGCGAGGTTCTCGCTATCAACCCCAAGATCGAAACTTTGCTTGTTGCCTTGGATATCACAAATGAGATCGCAGTGGGGCAGCTCTTCGAGAAGATCCAGGCACGATTCGGCTGCTATGCAGATACACTGGTTCATAACGCAGCGGTCAATGCGGCCGGAAATGAAGGAGGCCCGATACTGCATGAAGCCGAGGTTGACGAATGGTGGAAGAACTTTGTGAGTCACCCACTGCTTTCCACGCCCTGCATTACACGGGAGAATGATGCATGCTAATTGCTAGTCTGTTTCCAGGAAATCAATGTCAAGGGGTTCTTCGTTTTCTCTAAATATTTCATCTCTGCCCTTCCATCTCCAACTACGCCTGCTACGATTATCAACATCTCATCTTCCGCAGCGTGGCTTGTGTATCCCGTGTCCGACGCTTACAGCGTCAGTAAACTCGCCAGCCAGCAGTGGTGTACTATGCTCAACGCTGCATACGGGGGTACACTCACTGTTGTAAGCATCCATCCTGGCCTCGTGGCCACGGACATGATGCAGCCTTTTTTCGAGAAGTTTAATATGGATTCACCACTGTTGGCTGGGGGACTTTGTACTTGGGTTGCAGCCGATGCAGAACGCTCGGCGTTCCTAAGCGGGAGGGTTATTTCAGCCAACTGGGATGTTGAAGAATTGGTGGCTCGTAAAGCCGATATCGTAACTAAGAACGAGTTGACAGTGGACTTGGTGGGCACCTTTGGCAAGGAGCACTTTAAGAGTGCTTGAACTGCTACCTGTTGAAACCAACTCAAGGTTACTTGATAGAGCATTCAAGAACTCTTCGACTTTTTTCTATAGACTAACTAGTATCAAAATAACACAGTAGAATTTTGACAAATGATAAGCTGGAATTAGATTCAACATGGGGGAGGAGGGATGGAGCTGAAGCTGGACTATTGAAGGGAGAGAGGGCAACGGGACGCGTGAAGTCATGTACCAAGAAATCAAAAGGATATTCTAATTCAATGCAGTATATGTAGCACCACTTAATTTATTGGGTCTACGTTTATCTACTGCGAAGGATAGAACTTGAATGAATCAATAAATCAAGCATTTAGGCTGACTGCCGGAAAATAGAGAACACAAACTAGACACTCAAGCCAGTCGTATCCGTAGGAAGTGCAGAAATTTTGACAAAGGCCGTCCTTGTGCGAGACTTTCCTGGCAGGCGTCACTCTCAGCATGCTGTAAAAGGCCACTCATTTGCAAGAATGGCGACCCGCATGTTGGGCATTCAAAGTTATTCTCTCCATCATCGCACCTATAACGCTTAGATTGATAGCACTCAAGAGCAATACCAATCAACTCGTCTTCATCCACTTCTGACGGACAGCCACCGTATTCCATGTGTAGCAGCATAGCCGACCATGATGAAAACATTCTGTAACACCCAAAACATTCTTTCTCCTTTGGTTGGTGAGTAATGAGGTGCTAGATGCGGTTAGGTAAGGAATTCGATAAGGAGCTTCAAAGGGGCTTACGGCCTTGAGATTTGAAGGAGATTGATAGTAGTTCCCACAGACACTACACATATTATGCTCCGAAATATCGTGATCCCGAAGCTGCCCCGAAGTATTAAAGCGGCGATCGCAAGGATTGCAGTAGTGATGAACGGTCTCTCGATGGCTATCTAACGCATCCAGACTAGAGAAGTCAAGAGAGCTAGTGCATAAGTGACAGAGATAATGCTTCGAAGAATCGCGGACGTGCTGGCTCAGGGCTGACAATGAATTGAACGGTTTTTCGCATCGCAGACAATAATACCCGTGGAGGGGTGAATCGCGCCAATGTTGTACCAAAGCTCCTACGGAACCAAAATTTCTGTCGCACGGCTCACAGTATCCCATAATTAACGATATGGATTTAAGGATAGCGGAATGTTCGATGAAGAGAGGTCAGAGCTGTCTGGATAACAACGACGTGAGGGGTTGGCTGCAGTCACCATTGGGTATGATTGGCGCGGCCTGAACGAATTAGATACGTTCACGTGAAATAAGTAACACGAAAGGACATGTTCCTTCGAAATATAGAGCGATGTTGTCAATCGTAAAATGTCTTACTCTATTTGAACATCAATGTCTACTGTGATATTTATGCTATAAAGATTTGTCAATCTCGATTCACGAAGAAAAAATCGTCCAAAATTAAATAAAAAATCTGAACCATCTACTTACGCCATCTGAATGTCTTTCTCTCCCATTCTCTCCCCAATTCTAATATACGACCTCTTGTGTTTCCCCTTTGTACGTAGCTGCCACAATCTCAAAGCACTCAAGACTACAGTAAGAGCGCATCGCTCTCCCAAAATGCCCGATTCGAGACTATTTACAAATTGGAGCGTAAAAATTGACATGAGGCTCAATGGATCCAGCAAGGTTGCCAACGAAACAGGCACCCATGATAGCTTGGCGATGATCTCTCCTTCGGGAGGGACGTTTCGAGATGAACTGGGGCATCTCACCAGCTTCCACGCGACTCCCTCTTCAGCACATCTCCTCCATTCGAACTTTTCTCTCTTCATGGCTCTCCCAGCTTCAACGAAGAAGTGAAATACGACGCCATTGTTTGCCACTGACTTTGCGGTCATCGTCTCCGTCTCCGTCACCTCTCGCGACGCCTGTCTCTTATCGTTTTTAGCCAGTGGCGGGAGCATAATGTGGCTCTTGTTGCTAAAAGGGTTAATCTTTTGCTCGAAAAGTGTTATGTCGCCCGCGGCAGCGAGAATGGCATCTTGACGGCTGATTCCGTTGTGCAATATAAACCCTCCCCTTGCGCCCAGCGGTTTTGGACATGACCAACCATAGGGGTAGAATCTTGCCAAGTAGAGGACCTCGTCTGAGTTTGTGTCGCATATCCTAAAGGATTTTGACCATCCGGCCTTTATTGTCATGATTGCAGGAAAGCGGCGATAGCACAAAGGTGCTGCTGCTCTATATACTGGTGGGATCAGGACGTTTTGGTCATGGCAGGAGTAGTTAGGCGGTAGACTGGGTTCGTATTCCAATACATCTTGAGTGGTAATGACGCCTTCATGGTTTCCAATCATGGTATTTAGTATCGATAAGTCGAATGATGGCTCAAGTGTTGTGAAAAGATGAAGAGTTATCACCTCGCAGGAGACAGCTGGTTATGTGAAATCTGGCTGCAAATTACAATTCTGATGGCTGGAAAATATTTAGCGCACTAAAATCGTCCTGAAACTGAGATAATATTTGCTCCCGTCACGGTTGTTGGCACTTAGCTGTTGGCCCAAATATCGACCGTCTCATTCACGGATTGCTATCATTAGGCCATTAAATGGCCCGTGTGGCGGAGTGGCAATCTCCTTTTTTTTTTTTTAAATTTCCACGGCGAAGCGGCATTTTTTTGTTTGCTTCTTTCTTTGTTAGCTTTTTTATTCTATAATTAGTAGATTATGCTTGGTATGGGGAGGGCCATGGAAAGTAAAGCGGCGATTCGGTGAAGTAAATGCAGTATGCCGAAATTCGAATGTTAAACGCGGCATGTTGCCGGCATGAAAACAAAGGGACCTGTACTGTGCCGCTAGCAACTTGCTAGCACAGACCAACTTCATCCCAAGATCACCAATAATAATGCGCAATGTACACATTGACTATATTTTCTCTAATCATCCCTTGCCAAATTTCAAGCGTCATGCTCCCTACGAGATATTCTAAGCCGTAGGCAATCTCTCTCTATGACACCTGGTCAATACTACCTACGGGTGGATAACTCCGCATCAAGACAGTAATGACAAACTTCAACGTTGTTTCATCCATATCGCCTCCTCTAGGGATGGTAAATATTTGGACGAGACATTATACTGCCTGTCTTGGCGAGCTATACACAGCGTCTAATACTAAAGGATATCTCCATCCTGGGACAAGGCAGATGAAGACAAATAGTACCCAGGTATAACCGACTGCTCGCCTTAACCTCCAATCCAGTTTCAGCGTATGCCCCGTCGTCCATTCTCCGACCGTCTCTGTCAAGCAAAGAACATAATTGAGGAGAAAAAAGTGCATCTCTGAGATGATGTGGGTTTTTTTATGTACCGCCCTGTTCGACAACGCGTGGCAAATTGCCGACAGGAAAAACATCAAAAACGCCCGTAGAGATTTGTGAATAAAACCCCATCGCTCACGCTGTGGCTGGAAGAGAGGCGACATGAAGGAATCATAAGGTTTGGTATGAAGCTTGTGCCAAAAGATGCCCCAAAAGCGTCGTAGTGAATAGGCTTGCGTAATATTACCAAATAATGGTGGCCATTCTTCGGGTTGGTCACAGCCCAACAGCGACACAAACAGGATTGCTAAGAGGCCGTGTGCTCCTGAAAGAATTGCATAGGAGCTCCAAATCCAATTCACAGACATCACCCAGCGAAGGCATAGATCCCGCGGAGTCATCGGTGGTAGAATGCTTTGGTTGGGAAGTGTGAAGTCCCAAGCGCTAACATTCAGCTCATGTAAGACATGAATGGTTAATACGGTACACAGGCGATACATAACCCATACCACTGCGACGTTACAAATCCGTCGCATGGCGAAAGGTATCCGTTTTCTGTTGATCCTTCTATCTATGCCGCTATCAATGAGGCTCAACTTGCGGATATTGCTGCATAACCGAAAGCTGTCTCTCAGCCGACTGGTCACAGGTACAGGACCAAGCCCTGAATGCACAAATTCCCCGTCAATATAAAGCACTGATATCGTATGAATAGTCCCGTATATGATAAATGGGGCCAGAATCTGGTGATAGTCAAACCGGCTGATGTCATACCATGGGGAGACGGTTATCGTTACGATCGAAACGTGAAAAGCACTAAGAAGATGTCTCGATAAAGAACGTGGTTGCCGAATAGCAAAATGAAAAAAGACGGTCCCGAAAAAAAACCATACTAGTGGATGGAAATCTAGAACTGAATTCATAATGTCTGTCGTTGTATGCCAAAACGGGATTTATGAATTATAAAAGCAACGCGTTGGATATTTTTCCTAGAACAGCAGCTGCATTTATAGAGCTTCTCTAATAAGTCCAGTAAACATGGGTGCGGGCTTTTGCCTCCCGCTTGATTGATTCCTGTGAAGGCAGATTCGTAAATTCCAACATATCATCGTTTTAGCGTCTGATACGCAATGGAATTTACATCCGACGGATATCAAACTTCAAGGGTCTGTAGGAACAAACATTACTACGTTGAGAGATCGGTGACCCGTATAAAGCTGCCTCAAGATGATGCCAGCTCAGAGAGACCTCCATGATCAATAGCCCACGCAATCAAAAATACGAAAACTCAAGCTCGATTACGCCCAATGGTGCCTAAAATGGTGGCGTCGGATCGCAGCCTCATTTTACATACAAACAATGGCAAACCAACCCAAAGGATTCAAATAAGCAGTTTCAGACGGCAAACTGCAGACCGCTATGTTATAATTGGATTTGGCGGCATGTGATTAATGGAAATACGGCGGCTTTCATGGAAGGAAGGGGTTAAATAACAGAGGTTGTCTCTCTTAAATCCTATCGCATAGATTAATATCCGTTGTCGATCAAACGCCAACTCTCGTCGTCACTTCTTTTGCACAACTACAAGATGCCTATCGGCATAATTGCAGACATTGTCGGCCTAATTGGCCTCGGCCCTGCGGCAATTGGGGGTTCCGTCATTACATATTGCTCCAAGCATCCGGGTCCTGGCTGTATTGATTCTCGAAGTGTCGGCATGAATTTGAGACATTTCGACTCCAATGTTGGAGCTTGCAATGTTCCCATGTACAACTTCGCTCAATGCCATGATCAACTTGAATCTCAGAGCACTGGCGTCATTGGAACAGTTCTCTCAGCTGGCAGTAAGTTTGGCCCTTCAGTCATTGGAAAGTTGCCACCCCGACATGAAGTAGCTAACAGAAAATACTATCAGCGGTTCAATTCGACAATATTCCCCCGGCTTGCATGAATCTAAATGCTATCTTGATCGGTGCTTGTGGTGGCACCGGCCCTCGCCCAGAGCCGTGTGGATCGGCCTGCATGAAATATATCGGTCTTTCTGATGACCAGCTGCGACTGCTATCCAAGTCCCTCAATGTCTCGTGAAATGCATCTTCTGGCATCCCAAGGCATTGGAGATTTGTTACGCGCTGAGTGTAGAGCCGCGTTGATGCGTCTTTGGATGAGGATGTATTAAACATCAATAAGTGTTATTTTCATTTTGGAAAGTCAAGGCTATTGACTGTATTTGTTTTCTTGTCATGGAGATCCTAGCTTCAACACACGGAATCTATAGGTATCATTGAATTGAAAGGTCGTTCATGTCTTACATTCTGATGTGCCGTATTTCTTATTCAGAGATAATTTTTTGCGGTCTTTTTTTTTTAGTGACCATTGAACGCCTTTGGAGACACCCCGGTCATCGTTTTATGAGTTATGGTAGTAAACACACCTCTGGATTACTATCACACATGGTCAACTACGTGGTTGAACGCCTCATGTGGGTGTAACAAATATTTCTCTACTGCCACTGAGATGAGACATTGCTTCCTGCTAACTAGCCGTCATCAGCGGTAGTATATTCGTTATAGCTTTACGCAGTCAATCATGCCTCAAACGCTGACTAGAGACTGTCTGCCATGGGAAGAGTATTTGCACTTTAGTTAGCCACCTTAGACTTTAATAAAATGTTACCACTTTGGATAGTCCCTACCTATGTCATCAACCATACAACATCCTCATTCGTCGTCAGCGGTGTTAAGAAAGAATCCCATTCGAACATCATCTTAAGGCTAAATGAGAGTCTTAGCAGTAGATTCTCATATTGTCTGCAAGGCATGAACACTAGAACCCCATGAACAAAGAAAGACGTCTGGTTCCTCTGTGTCTCTGATGCCATTGACCTGAACCAGCCTTATCTCGCATTATTATAGTGCTTCCATAACGTCTTTGATCCAGCTTACCTCGATACCCATCATGAGTATACACAATGAACCACAAGGGTGGATGGTAGAGAGAGTGATCGAAAGCGAGTGTGTCGGAACACATCCGCCTTACGGCCCGGCTGCATGCGTGGCATTTTCTTAGCACTATAATAGGCCGAATATGCATCAATTATCTTGGCCAGCACACCAAACGTTCAACAAATGCGGGGGCAGCTGCACAGTCCCACCAAAATATATACCGGTGAACGTCATTTTCATCTTGTTCCGGGCTTTAGGATATTGAAGATGCAAGCCATCTCGTAAATAGATGGACACGTAGGTCTCTGTCCCCACGAAGATACATCCGAGCTGCAGTCGGTCTGTTTCACATAGACGCCTGAGGCGATCAAATAAGTGACGTGTCATGCATTGTACGAGATCGTGAGATTAGAGATTTCAATTTGACAAAAGCGAGTTCTAATATCGGCATCTAAGAGAGACTTGTCTCTGCACCGGGAGTGGGCACATCGACGTACCTATATATATGTCTCCTTACCCACATGTCTCTACGATCGTTATAACACTATCCAATCGACAGTTTCTTCACACAAAGAATCGAAACAAAGAGGTGAGTAAGTAACATGTTTCGTTCTTGAATCACTCTTTAACTCATTTCTCATAGTTTCGTCGCTCTCTCTACCAAGAGCATGGATCCCAACGAGACCAACCCAAAATTGAACGGACTCATCCAACGGTGCACCAAACATGAAGATCGCCGACGCTGTTACTAACTTCTTCAGCGCCCATCCCAATATCCTCTTTGTTCGTTTTCAGTGGCAAGATCTTTCTGATCTCTTACGAGGCCGCATTATTCCTCTTGAACACGCGCTTGCGATAGCAGCAGGAGAGCGGACATTACGTGTGGGCCCAGTGGCATTTCAGGGTGTTGTAGACAACAGTATGCTACCGAGCACCGATTTTAAGGGAAACGATGTGCTTGTGACTAACTGGACATCGTTACGGACACGGCAACGACTGGATCCCATGTATGCCAGCGTCATGTGTAAGGTGGTCCAACACCTCCCCTACCTCGCTCAGCCAAATTGGAATCTCTGTCCACGGCGGGCTTTGAAGACGGTGGTGGAAAAGGCAAAACACACACTCCACGTCGACTTCCTCGTCAGGCTTGAGGTCGAGTTCGAAATCATGAAGGCCACAGAGGAAGGGGGGTATGTTCCATACGCCAAAAGCCTGGGCAACTGTGTGGTATCGTCGTATCGCGACCCTTGTTTCGCCTTTATAGAGGAAGCTGTTGTGGCATTGATGGATGCTGGAGTCAAAATCGATGCGTTCCAGAGCGAGGGCAATCGGGGGCAGTACGAAATTGCTTTGGGGCCTCTGCCTCCTGTGCAAGCTGTTGATCAGTTACTCCTGGTCCAGGATACCCTCAAACACATATTTACCCGACACGGACTGGTAGCCACCATGTCACCACGCCCATTGCCATCACGGCGGCAATCGTCGGGACAACATGCCCATATCAGCATCAATCCTCCACAAGATGAGGAATCTTTCTTGGCTGGTATGTTGCAGAGGCTTCCTCAGCTTTGTGCCTTCGGTCTTCCGTACGAAATATAGTATGAACGCGTGAAGCCTGTATTTGCTGGCAACATGGTATCATGGGGAACTGAAGACCGCACGGTACCTATCCGGAAGGTCAAGGCCGGCCACTGGGAATTTCGTTCCCTTGATGCCACGGCCAATATGTATCTTGCTTTAGCGGCAATACTGAGCGCTGGTATACTTGGATGTGTTACCAAGGAGCCTCTGGTCCTAAAAGACAGCGGGATCGACCTTCACGCCGACAATAAATATGGTGAAATGCTGCCTCAAAGCATTGACGAAGCACTTAATCGGCTGGAGACGACGTTTGAAGAGCTTGAAAATATGATGGAAAGCAGAATTATCCGACACTATCTCCAGGTGAAGAAATATGAAACATCATTGGTTCGGAACATGGGGACACAAGCAGCCCGGGATCTTCTGATTGAGCTTTTCTAGATGAGTTATTAGACGTATTTAGGAACATATAGTAACCACCGCGTCCAACCGCCACGATACATACCTGTATCTCACAAATCAGGAAAGGGAGCTTAACTAAAGCAGAGGAATATACAGAAGATATAGACTCGATTCAGTTGCTGCATCCATCTTTCTCACCAACTATAAGTGTGTCCCCTTGACAAACTCATCAATAACTTTGACTATTTCCGCATTACCATCTCGCTCAGCTATAAACCTAGCCGTCTGCCCCAGACCATCTTGGGCATCCACGTTGGCTCCCCTTGACAGGAGATATCTCACAGCCTCGGCGTTTCTCATGGCGGTGGCTGCATGAAGCGCAGTCTTTCGTCGGGAAAGAGGTCTCTGGTTGTGCGCATACCATCGTTCAGCAGTCTCCCGTGGATCTCCTGAATAAGGTACCTCCTCGTCCGATTCCGTGACTCTTCTGTAATTCACATCTAGTCCCTGGTCTAGGAGCCACCCCAGCATCGTCAGTCCCCCAGTGTTGTTGCCTTCCGCGTTCACAATCAACAGGTCGTCTTTGAGTCGCTCTGCTTCTGGCACCTTGTATAACTTCCATAGATGCTGAAGTACCTGCGGAGTGCCAGATTGGATGGCAAACCCAAGAGAGGTCTTTTGAAACCAATCTTCGGAGACGAGGAAATTCGGGTCTGCTTTGACAATGGTGTCTAACAGATCGATGCTTTCTTCCGAGTTCTCCCCACGTGCAGCATCGAAAAGCAACATTTTATCTACCGGAGTCCATTTGTTCCTGAGAGCTGCAGCCCAAACACGGAGTGGCATCTTTTCTTGCTCCTCGTCCGGGTAATAAAACAACTTGACGTGTCCTCCCAAAAGCCAATTTTCGGGCGGTAGAGGAGAATCCAAGGGCTTTTCATCCGCAATCTTTATCGCTAGACCAGGATTTCCGCTATTCAATGCAGTGAAGAACATGGCTTGGCGGAATAGAGGCAGAGCAAAGAGGCGATCGGCATCCGCCGCACTCACGGTAGGGCTTCCTGATCGGAGTGAAGCCATGTCCGCTTGTCCAGATGCGCAAGCCGAAAAGAAAGGCTCCAGTTTCTCACCTAGATGGTTCCCATGCCACAAGTTAATCCATGCGCTGAAGAAATAAATACGAAGCATCAGAAAGCCCCTTACCGGGAAAAGAAGCAATTAGAGGATCCGTTTCGCAGATTTTAATTGCACTTGCCGTGGGACCAAATCGCTTCCCATTCCACATGAGTGGGCGCACAAAGTCGCTCGCCAAACCATCATCAGGCAAATGATGAACTCGCTGCTCTGCCGGCCCGAAATGCGCGAGGCATCGTTTGAAGAATTCGCCCAATTGTATTTTCTCGGCGAACAGTTCCGAGACGACATTCACGTAGCATCCCGGCGTCTGATCGCGCATTATGCTCACCATGGTTATGATCTCTGTTGGGGGTTGTGGTAATTGCGATGATTGTGGCGATAGTAACATATATAAGAGACAAAAGAAAATCGCGGATAGGTATATCAGCATTTAGGCGAGAAACAGAGTTGCCAGGTTGCGGCAGAGGAGTGTCTTCTTAATGAATTGCCGGTCAGTCATTTATGCACTCTCGAGAATCCTTCAAGAATCCTACAACAGGTGCGATGGCGATCTCAGAGCCTTGGGGGCCGCCTTGCTCCACACACACTTGCGGAGACAGAATCCTATCATGTATAAGTGGTTGTTGGTTGTGATGCAGATTTTATTGAATGGTTGTTGGACGAGTTACACCAACCAGATTGAGAACCGTTATTGGAGTCGCTTGCTGCCTATCATGCTGAAACGTTAACTTACATGGCAACATTGAATACAAGGTTGATCATCTCGGATACATAAGCACCGCACATTTCGGGCTCGTTTCATGAATATGCCACTATGCTGCTCAAACAATCGTATATGTCAATTATTTGATACTTTTTTCCGAGGCTAAGACATAGTTGATTCATCTACCGTTCAATTTTACCCGACGTCATACACGATCCTAATAGGGTAGGTAGGGAAAACTTCCAGAATGTTGCTTCATTGCAAACAAATCCTAGTTGAGGTGTAGACTGAACGAGTAGCCCATTACCATTCGCATTATGCACCTGGACAACTAGGCAAAAATATCCGTAGAGTTGCTTCTTCAGTGTATCAAGATAGGCCTCGACGCAGAAAAAAGGTGCAACCTAGATACACAGCCTCGTTCCGAAGAATCTACATACAATGGCAAAAGTGTAGCCCGCCCACGATGAAGAAATTTTGACATAGCATATTCTTTCTGCATTACTTAAACTTATCATACGAATAGTGATTCGGTCTTCAACTTTTTTATAAAATTAATGGTTCAATGAGCATGTCCACGATGTCTTCTGTCTCGTGCGTTCAGACTCATGACGCTAAATCTCAAGTGTCAGGGATCGGTAGGATGGAAGCGGGGCGAGGCAGAGCAGCAGTCAGCCCGAATGGTCCTACACTGATTGAGTCGTAAATAATAAAACCAGGCAGCATCATCTACGACTGCTGGCCACTCAGCAAACAGTTTCCTCAACTCAATTCAATATGCTCCGATTTGGTCTTCAACAAGGCGCTCGCCGGCTTCTCACAACCTCTGCAACCCGTTCGAAACAGGTTGATCTGGTGTGCCCAATCTGTTTCGACTTTGGCTTTACGCAAACTGCGTTTCGTGGTAGTGTAGACGACGATACTTCAGAAAGCGTCAAATCTAGGCCATCCAGTCCCAAAAGCGAGCCCAGTGACAATGGCAACGCCAAAGCTATACCGGGGAGCCCTCCTAAGCCGACAACTCCAGAAGCACCTCAGAACAGCCCGACGAGGAGTAAAATACGCTCATCAATGAATTTGCTGACCAACTCGGAGATTATGAAACATAAATATGACAATAAAATCGAGGCGATTTATACGATGCCGATTGATAACGACATAGTCGATGCTAGAGTATATGACCTTCTTGAGGGCCAAGAGCCGAATTTCAAGGAAGGTGGACATGAAGAAGCACAATCTTTTGTCAAGGCGGAGCTCATCAAGAACAACTCTATTCCGTTCAAATATTGGCTTGAGCAACCTTGCCCTTCACATCGCAATACTGGAGACCAGGTTGCGCCTTGTGTGACCTTAAGGCGTGGCCTCCATGACTATATGATGGAAACTAGCCCGGGATATGCGCAGCGGCAGGAGTTAATGCGCGAACTGGGATTCGTTACTACAGGAGGAAGTTCGGCTTCTCAGTGTCTTCGAATTGGTCACATGGGTGCTGGCGAGCTACCAGCGCACGCTTGGGGCGTAGAGAGCTTTCTCAAAACAGGTATGCATGAAGTTGGAAATGATAGGCATTTTAACATCAGATAGCTAACAAGTATGTTCGCAGAGATCCCGTCACCTTGGAGACAGCCTTGGTTTCCAGACCGTGGATTAACGGTATTTGAGCGAACAGTGCCATCCGGAAATACTGCATCTGAGGAAGCCTTTCAAAAGGCTACGAATTGGTTCCGTGAATGCAACGACACCCATGAAGATTGCTCGGCCAAAGAGATCCCAGAGATGCCTGACCGAGTTCTCGACATTGCTGCTGAAGACACTGCGTCCGGTGTCAAGTTGGTTCAAACGAACGGTAAAAAGGCCAGATACGCTTGTTTAAGTCATCGGTGGGGGAAGGAAACGTCTCAAGCTACGAAGCAAAACGTCGAATCACTGTGCAACGAAGTACCGTGGGACTACCTCTCGCCCACTTATCAAGACTCTATAACATTTCTGAGAAAATTCTCCAAATGGCACCAAGACCAATACGGGGAGGAGATACGCTATATATGGATCGACAGCTTGTGCATTATACAAGACTCCAAGAGCGACTGGAAGAAACATTCTCTCAAAATGAGTGATATTTATTCCAACTCCTCCATCACCCTAGTAGAGAGTCATGGACTTCATACTGAGAAAAGACTGTTCCAAGACTCTACTGCTAGGCGGGGTTCAAAGTCTGTCTCTATCCAAGACGCAGAAGGCAATGATCACGAATTACATTATCGACACACCATCTATCATCCCACATTCATGGTCAAAGATGATGATATTCCAGTCTGGAAGAGAGCATGGGTATTTCAGGAACGCCTTTTATCGCGCCGCCTTCTCATTTTCGGGCCCGATGAGCTTTCATGGCAATGCGCAAGCCACCACCAATGCGAATGTGGCCTCGAGCAACTCGAAACACAAAGTGATAAGCTCATGAAAGAATGGGAGGATGACATTCACATTCCACTGCATTCGGCAAGTAGCAGAAGAGACATGCAGCGCACGCTCGGCAGCAATCCCTCTCACAAGCAACTTCGAAAAGCCTGGAGACTCGTTGTTGAGGAATATTCGCGGCTTGACTACACGTATCGCAGCGACACTCTGTTCGCCATAGCAGGTCTTGCAAAGAACTTTAATGCAAGGTTGGGCGGTAAAAAGTACTTTGCTGGCATTTGGTACGATGAATATGATGAACTGCATGGAAGTGAAGAGGGTGCAGACTGGGAACCTCAAGCGGAAACCGCCCTGGATCTGTTATGGAGGCTCGCATATTTTAAAGATGCAGAGAGAGAAGATCTTCCCGAACCCGCGGTTCCTATATCATGGAGTTGGGCATATCCCGAATGCGAAGTCATCTACCCGTTTCATGACGATGAAGTGATTAACCAGTATACTCTGGTGGCATCAATAGGAGGCGCTATGAATGTTCCCAAACTGCCTGACGATCACGATGAGCCGCGAGATTGGGTACTGGATGACATGTACACAGAGGCGCCTCCATCTGCAATCATTCTCGCCGGCCCTCTTTGGAAGACGGAGGTTACTGCGGCGCCGCATCTATTTACGATTAAAGACACCGAGTATCCAGAGTACACTTACTTCTTGGGAGCCATGTCCGCAGAGATTCTTCAGGAAAGCGCCGTCGGAAGACAGATTCGCCAAACAAGACTTATTGTTACACCTCCCAAGGATGAGGGCGAGAGCAATGAATCTGCGGTCCAGAAGATGCCGCAGCTTGTCTTTTACCCAGACAGCACGAAAACTGTCATTACCGAATCGCTTTACTGTCTGCCGATGGCAAGTTTTAAGCGCCTGCCTATCAAAGCCACTGTAAACGAGAAGGTCGTATTTGCCGCCTTGGTACTGGAGCCAGTGGGGCACAAGGCAAATACCGAGGGCTACGATCCGGATTTATCGCATAGAGATCCTTCGGAATTGGTCTTTCGGAGAGTTGGATTGGCCTATACGACGGATGGAGGCTGGGCCGAAGAGCATGATAAGATGTTAGAAAAGATGCCCGCCAACATCGTGTACATAGTTCAGTGATGGCCTGTGAAAATTTGATGGATTGTGGAGTCAATTGGATTATAGAGGAGGTCGTTATAGATCACCCGACAGCTACTGAGAAAATATGTTAAGAGAATATTGGTATACCTGATCACCATCTTTTCGTTTCATCCCGAGGCTGATAAAGTTCAGCTGCAGCTTCAAGATTGTCACGCATGGATTTCGATGTAACTGAATATGCCCCTAATTTTACCTCTGGAAAAACTAGGAATATCCAGTATATCTACGGAGTATGACACGCCCTAAAATGGATCGCTTCGCACAATTAAGCGCTCGTCATGGATATAGGATAGACTGAATTAATCCCATAATTCCAGATACACCAGAAGGTTTACTGCCAACAGAGGTGATATGAAACAAGATATACTTGACGGGCCAACACTACGTTGTAGTGTTGTAGTTAGCCTCGTAAATGGGGCATCATCATCCCACATCGCTGAAGAATGAGGCTGTGGATTAAGCGCTTATCGACCTGCCCAATTTATACGCGCCTCACCTGCATAAGCCGATCTATATTGGCTCTGTATACTATTTGTGCTAAGCGCGCTGCCTACGATGTAGAGCTGGTCGTTTGAATGGAATCAGACATGTGTATATAAGGCAATGAAGAACCTCGAGGTTCCGAACAAGACAAATGTACAATAATCCGAACTCGCCTTTCCAGTTTTACTACTCAAGCGTCCTCTCACATCTACTAATTACGCCGCAATTGTTTATTATTGCTTATTATATCATTATGGCATCTCGAGAGAGCTTCACCATAGGATGGGTTTGCGCCCTCCCTGAAGAATATAACGCTGCTTGTGCGATACTGGACGAAGATCTTGAAGGCCCAGAAGTAGAGCAGGAAGATCGCAATGCGTACGTCTTTGGCCGTATCGCCAATCATCGCGTTGTTATTACATGCCTTCCACTCGGGCGTTATGGAACAAGCGCAGCCACTCGAGCAGCAAAGGACATGGTTCGATCTTTTACACAACTAAGATTTCTGCTATTGGTGGGCACAGCAGGTGGCGCGCCAACAGCAGAACGAGACATTCGTCTTGGTGATGTTGTTGTTAGCGAACCGAACGGAGCCTCTGGTGGTGTCATCCAGTATGACCATGGGAAGCAGATTGGTGGTGACTTTCAGCGAACAGGCGACTTGAACTCTCCGCCGACATTGCTACTTGGCGCTCTAATGGAAATGAGGCGAAGGCACCATCACCCAGAGAAATTTGAAGGGGTTGACGGGCATCTAAAATTGCTCAGTCAACATCGCCAATATCAGAGGCCTAAGGAAGACCGGTTATTCCGCTCAGATGCAAAACATCTTGGTGGACCAGATTGTTCAAAATGCGACCCAGACGCCCTCATTATTCGCCAGCCACGGACTTCTAGCAGAACATTCGAAGTTTTTTACGGTACTGTTGCCTCGGCAAATACAGTTATGAAAGATGCCGTTCAAAGAGACGTTTACGCCAATGATCCAAAGACAAACGCATTTTGCTTTGAGATGGAAGCTGCAGGTCTTATGAACGACTTCCCCTGTATGGTGATACGGGGAATAAGCAACTATTCTGACTCTCATAAGAACGATGAGTGGCGTCAATACGCAGCTTTAACGGCCGCGGCTTACGCTAAGGAGCTGCTTTACGTGGTGAAGGCCGTGAGACCAACGCCATGATGGATGAAAACAATGAGTAAGACTCCATTTTGAAAGCATTGACAAATAACATACCTGTGCTAATACAACACAAGGTGAACGAAATTTTATCGAATCTATCATGAGATTTAAACAGAACAAGAAATAAGACAGGGCAGTGTATAACAGACATCAGAACTCGATGGAGTTATAATTGAAACAGAGGATCCACAAGGACAAGAGACGGAATTGAGCGCAATCAGTATAAAACAACTGTATTATAATTTGGTGCCAGATTACGCATAGCGAATCATTTGAATACACTCATTTTTATATTTGAGAAGTAATCTCGCATGAAAGCTCCTCTGCGCTTGGAGCGATATGAGGCTGCGGCACACTATCATGAGAAGACTGAGAAGGAAGCCATCGTTCATCAGTGACGATGGGACCCAACAAACTATCAACCTGCTGGATAAATGGCTCTCCGCTGCTACTACAAGCACCATAGTTTACATAGGTATTATCGACAACGCATCTGACATCTAAAAGACATTAGCATCAGCTTCATCACAGTCTTTAATAGGGCTAGTTGTAAATGACTTGCAGTGATCGATCAGCTCATTTTCCACAAGTGATGTTGTTTCAACATAAGGTTGGAAAGGGTCCCTCTGATAACATGAAAGAGAACTTTGCGGTTCAGGATTGCTGATGGTTTGAGATCTGATCTGAGTCTGTGTTTCATTCTCCCCTTCTGACGCATATCGCTTGCGTTTATTAGACGGAACAGTGGGCTGATATTGCCGGACCTCTAGGTGGCCCCGACGTCTTTCCCGCTGGCGATAATGACCCTCTTTCGCCGCATGTGAGCGAATAAGTTTGGCATTGGGAGATTTGGACGCATCGCTCGGATTCGTATTCACAATCCATATTCTGGGCTGCCATGCTCTGCCTTGTGACAAGGCTTGTTGCCTCATGTCACTGTATTCAGTGCTTTGCATGTTACTCGAAGGCAAGGTCATGAGTTGATTGGGGCAACCCCTGGGCCGTCCAGCTGATCTTCGCTCGAGCCAGCATATATGCAATTTCCATCTTTGTGGCAGGTTAAATTCTCTTTTATTGAAATCAGCAAATTGGTCCGGAATCGACGGCATTTCCATTTGCTTTGCGTGGCCCAGATTGTAAAAATGGAACTTTGAGACCAACGACATGCACCTGATATCAATTACAAACTCTGGACTGAACTACGCTCTAAGCAGGCATTGCTGCTGCAGTTGGGCTGGTGGGGGTTTCAAACTAGGAAATTGGCCATTTCCTAAGAAGTAGAAGCGTCTGTTGTGGACGGCGCCACCAGCGTGGTGTAAGATGATGAAGTCGGCACTTCGTTGATCGAGTCATCTCACTTTTAGAAGCTGAGCGTCATCTAGTAATTAAGTTCACCGCTGAAATGACCCTCCTTATGGTGATGAGGAAGAATAGAGTTACAGGTTCTAATTAGTAATTGCCGTTTGGATTGAGCGAAGTGTCAGGAAGTGTTGATGAGACCCTTCACTCTACACGATCATAGCCTCTATATACACCGAAAACTATATTTACCCATGGCAGTTTACTTGCAATTAGGTACTTGTTCGTGATAATAGATAACTAGCTGACCTATTATACTTGTGTTCCTCTTGTCATACAACAATATTCTTTGGCTTTCCAGCACACCAATTTTCAACATTTTCCTTGTACGCCCCTAAGTACCCATCTATTGTTGCCCTTGCGTACCATGCGACATGAGGCGTAACCAGCAAGTTCAATTCTTCCGCCTCATCTTGACTGAGCTTGAGAATGGGGCTATCGCCTTCCTTCCAGTGATCACCAGCACCAGAAGGCTCTTTTAAGAAGACATCCGTTGCGCACCCATCGATCACACCTCCTCTTAAAGCCTGAAGAAGTGCCGGTTCATCGACAATACCTCCGCGTGAGACATTTATCATGATGGTCTTTTGAGACATCATTTGGAATTCATCATGAGATATGAGATTAAGCGTCTCTGGGTTGCGGGGCAGACATAGGACAAGCACTGTTGATCGACGTAGAACCTCCGCAAACGGTGTCCGAGTATCATGAACTTGTGTGCTCATCGTATCTCGTGTAGAAACGGTTGGAACAGAGCCCGAAACTGCGCTCTTCCGAGAAGCAATGAGAACAGTCATCCCGAGACCACGGCAAAGCTGAGCAACACGCTGACCTATATTTTGACAAGATGTTAGCCATCGCTCATGCTATACTCAATATGCCAAGTTCTTACCTATTGCTCCATAGCCGATAATGCCGACGGTTTCTTCTTTACATGATAATGGTAATTTGTTGTCCCTGGAGTTCAATCGGTTGGTGATTGTACCCCGTCTCACCCACTCATCTGTTCCCAAGATGACTTTTTGCATCAACAAAAGACGTCGGCGACAAGCAAAGTACATTGCTAGGACATGATTTGCAACGCTATCACCATTCGCGTCCGGTGCATTAAGGACCCTGATTCCTCTCTTTTTACACTCTTGTTTATCGATGCTATCAGTCCCGGATGCCAATGCTGCGATCAAACGAAGGTTTGGAGTTTTGGTTGCCGAGAGAGTTGAAGCATCAAGACGTGTAAGTGTAAGGGCAATTATAGTTGCATCTTTCACAGCCTCCTGAATGTCATCATTTGAAGTAAGTTGTGTCTCGCAGACCTTCAACTCGTAGGTGTGTGGCGGTGGCAAGTTGAGTAGATTCGGGGGAATAGGGACGTGCCAAGCGTCTAGAGCGACAATTTTGTGATGCATTTTGCGAATTGAACCAAAAAGACGGGAAAACATTGAGTTGTCTACAATGGCAGCACAAGTAAAGATAGATTTGCTGGCTGCAATTTATTCTTGTGAGACTGATAGTCTGATGCGCCCTTAGCGACATAGGGAGTGGATCAAATCATCAAAGGGCTCTTACTTTGCCATGTTTGGCTTGGTCGGCTGCAAGATCTCACAGCCTGCGTCAGTTGGAGCGGGAGTTCAAGATAACAACCGAGTTCGCTCAGACTTCGGTCCAATAACCATTCTTTATTCCCGCCATAAAGACGTCATTGGGATGAATCCTCACTTTGCAGATAATCCTCCCCGCTAAACCCCACATATACCCATTTAGGAATATGCATGTTTTCTCATTTGAGGTGAGTTGCTTGATGAGTTTGGGCTTTTATCTCTTATAGTGAAGTTAGTACTGCCATCCAGAAATTCAGTTGCTTGCTACAGCTGCTCTCTCTAGTTTTTCAATAAATTTTTTGTTTTATCTTTTGGTTCAACGGCATGCTATGGATCGAGACATTATAAATTAACTAGATAGCTAATAAGAGCACAAAGGAAAACTGATCAGAATCCAAGAGTGCTTACACTGACTCTTAGCTTTGAAGCCAGAAGGCTAGATCATGGATAAAATTACCTTTGGTTTCATGCAAATGTTATCCTTACTTACGTGAAGTACCAAAAGATTATCCTCGAATTTCCTGAGCCTAGAGATTCAGGTGGATAGAAGTTCATACGCGAACTCCGACATTGGTTAGTCGATATAAGGGAAAATAAAGGCATCACGATCACACTACATATTCACCTGAATGGAAAATGATTCGTCATTGTCAATTGCGAATAAAATTAATAATTCACAACATGTTGTGGTGGGCTATGCTTGTAACTGTAGTCCCACGTGCTTTCAAGACCAAGCAAACGTTACTGCGAGATCCACGTATAAAATACAAAAGGGTTGCAGGCCCTCAGTCCTTGGGAATATCGGGGTATACAAGAATAAATCGCGGTTTATTTAAGCATAACATGTCTTCCAGAAAGCTCATCATCGTTATTAGCGCTACTAGCAGGGCGGTTCTGTGGTGAATACGTTTTTATCCAAGCTCGGCCGGCGTGTTCGTGCCCCCCACCTACAATACGTTAAGCACCAAGGCTCAAGATGTAGCCACTGGTGGAGTTGAAGTTGTCTGTGCGAATATAGACGATTTGTCAACTCCTACACCAGCTTTTGATGCACCAGAGTAGGGAAAAAAACCTGAGCTTAGGGATGCAGAGGTTGCTACCTATCCTATGACTTACAATGGTGCTACAAACTAACGTAAAGAAAACAAGATTGCACCTTCGAAGGAAGGGACGATTGACAAATTGATTAAAACAGGAGGGTCACCTCAACTCAGCTGCTCAACCATGAGCCACCAAGATGGAATCGCAACTGTTGGAGCGAACCTTCAACAACGATTGGATATATAATTTACTTCATCCCACTCTTTCAGACTATCTAAGTAGCCAGTCGTTGGTACAGTATGAAGACGGAGTCCAGGCCGCATTCTGTATGCCAAAAGTGCACAGCTGCTAGCGATCAGATCTGTGAACATCGAGCGAGATATAGTATCAAAAGACACTAAGCTCAGAGAGATTACATTCACTCTCTGAGGTTGCTTAAACTAATAGGATGTGCTAATTCACTTCAGCTACAACAGCAGCGTATAAAGTTCGCTTTGATGTGTGACCGGACTATCGTCGAATGCATCTACTCCCTACCCGCGTTGAATTGAGAAACCGACCTCAAGCATTGGTTAGCTCTTAGGCTGAAAGCCCCGATGCCAGGGAAAAACTTTCCAAGACCAGCGCTATAACCAATAGTAGATACGAGGAGTGAGAGCTAATTTTTAAAAGATATGATAAGTCACATAGGTAGGTACCAAGGCGGAAGAAACTGAGCGATATTATATCCAGCTTATACGAGATTTAGGCAGAACAGTATATACCCAAGACAGCATGGGACATAAAACAGAATAACGCATAGGACAGAATTGTATATGGACTGATGGTGCGGCATCCTCCCCATCTGTACTGATCATGGACAGCAGTGAAAAAAGATGTTCCCTTCCTATTATGAGCGAGTTGAGTTCCTAACTCCCGGAAATAATGCGGATTTGCAAGACTGCGGATACTCACAAGGCCATTGATACACGAGGGTTAATATTAGCGGTGACTGTTACTCATATCTTTGCACAATACGGAGTAGACTGAATCGAAAACCCCGTTGAACTCCGTAACTATGCGCTAATTCAGTTCAAGCATTTGATGGCTCTGGTAGGGATAATCAAGAGTTGCAGAAGCACTGACTATTGGTCAATCAATGCCAAGCTGACATGTCACCAACCCCACGCTGCAACGGCGGATGTTTTCCTGAGTAAAGCTCTTGTCCGCACAAGTTCCTACTGCAAAACCACATGCTCTATCATCTTTTCTTTTCATCTGGAATTCTCAACATATTTAGGCAAGACATCTCTGCAGCTGAAGATCTCCCGTTGACTAGGCAAAGTTAATTTGTCTACGGAGCTCACGAACTCACCTCTTGGCGGGCCTAAAGCATATTTACTTTTCTGGACTTTTCCATAGCAGAACAAATTAGTGTCAACTAATGACAAGCTCATTCGTCTCTCTTGTGCCACAAAATGGATCCTATCTGCAACTCATCCCCGAGACAAATTCCCACCCTGGCTAGATCTGACGTTGCTGATGCGGGGTTGGCTCAACCTGTCAAAATATTCGGCGGTTATAAAGTGTCGGAGATCTGCTAAATTCCACGCCTTTTTCGCGTTTACCACCGATATTTTTTTTTTTTTTTCAATACGCGAAAACTGTCATTGTGATTTCTTGTTGAGGAGACCAAAAATTGTACAGCAAAATGCCTATTCCAACCGAAGTCGTGGGCTCATTGCCTCGCCCAACCTGTAAGACATTCTGATAGTCTTTAAGCCCCGAGCAAAGTATTAACTAACGAGAGAAATAGACCTACAAGCAGCTTTCGCCGACTATGACGCTGGAAAGATTACCCACGATGCCCTTGTCGCAGCCCAGGACAAGGCCGCCAAAGACTCTGTGGAGAGAATGGAAGCTGCTGGAGAAACCTACGTAACGGACGGAGAACAGCGTGCCAGCTCGTGAGTTGAAAAAGCATCCATCTCATCAATTCCGAGAGTTACTGATGTGAGATTTTAGTTTCGCAACATATCCAATTGTGGAGTGAGTATTGGCGACATGCGAACTTGCTCACAAATTAGTGTTTCTTACAAGATATGATTACAGGACTCTCAAGGGCGCAGGTCTGCCTAGCAATTTCGCTGCCGACGGTCAATTCTTTGTAGGGTTCTTTCAAAAGCTGAATAGCAGAACATGGCTGATATCCGGTTCTGCAGGCTATTTTTGATGATGGCCACCACCGCCAGCTGCCACGACTTGTCAAAGGACCTTTCAAGTGCGTTTGCCTTGTTTGCTCAAAGCAAATGAAGCTCTGCTAACTAATCCGAACCAGATACGCGACGTATGCGTGGCAGAACCTCAAACAGTCCAAGCCCTATGCATCTCATCCAATGAAGCAAGCCGTCATTGCGCCGAGTATGATGTATCTTCTATACCCCCTCCAGAGCGAACTCGAAGGCTACACTCGCGAGGAGTTTATCAAAGACTTGGTTAATGAGGTAAGCCAGCAAAATAGAGCTTTTCCACTTCTCATGATGCAAAATACTAAAACACCAGATGTAGTGCGAAAAAGACATTCGAGGATGCTTTGAAACAGGTGCAAAGAGAGTATCAATTGACTTCACAGAAGGTACAAACGCCTTTATTGTTTGATAACGGCCAAATCACTGAGATCTTATGCTATCCATCAGGCCGTCTCGCTTTGAAGCACGATCCTAGGAACCCTTGGACAAACGCCGAGCTTCTCGAAACATTCGTCAAGTTGATCAACCAGTATGTATACATGAGAGAGAAAATGCAAAATACTGTCTGACATATATACAGAGTCCTTGATCGCTTCACTCCCGAGGAACGAGTCAACATTGGGCTACACACCTGCCCCGGCGGCGATTGCGACTCTGTGCACTCAATGGATGTCGATTACAGCAAGCTACTCCCGTCACTTTTCCAGATCCATGCGGGTTACTTCTTGATCGAACTCTCGTCTGAGAAGAATAAAGAGGCTGTGTATAAATTGATTGGACAACATATTCGCAGGGATGCCAACGGTATCAAGCAGGTGAATTACTTATGCCTTCAAGAGACATAAACCATGGCCTGACGCTAAAGATTTTAAACTAGGTTGCCTTCATTGGAGTCATCAACACTCTCAATCCTGCGATAGAAGACCCAGAGCAAATTGCCGAGCAGTTGGTGCTTGCAAGCCAATACATTCCTGTTGATCAATTGGGAGCAACAGATGATTGCGGTAAGGCTCATCTTGATGTAAAAGTGTATCTTTGCTTACACTCAACTAACATGGATTGATGTCAATAGGCTTCTCCCCCTTCTCTATCGACGATAAGCCTAGCCATGGTAGTCCAGATTTTGCCAGGGACATTGCCTTCCAAAAGATTTCGAGCCGCGTCAAAGGCGCTAAACTAGCCAGCGAGAGATTAGGCGTATAACTATAGGTCCAGGGGTAGAAGCTTAGATTTCACAGGGAGATTCAGTGTTATGATTGAATGAAGTCCTTCAAACATGTGCAAAATATCCATCTCCATACTGTTTGCTTATTCCCTGTTCCTTATCGTGACTCCTCCGGTCATCTACAACTGGCTACAGCTGTTTATGCATAAGTGACCTCTGGCGTAAGGCAGTCAAGCTTCATTCGTTTGATGTTCCTGATCGCTTAGCTGTCTCGGTTTTCTGATGACAGCAAAAGCTTGAGAAATTCGGATTGAGAATGCCCTCTCAACTCCAACTAGAAGTCAATAAATGATTGGTCAGCATCAAGTCAAAGATGACAGAGTTTTGCGTATTGCATATTTGATGTATAAAGAATAACTCACAGATGAGCAGGTAAACGTATTTCGAAACTACCGGCGCCCAAATTAACGCCGAAATCACCTGTCCAATTGGCCATTCGTTTGTCTGGTCGAAACTACGGGTATCGCGCCAAAATTCAAAGAAGAAGAAATGTTTCCACCACATATTTATGACAACGATAATCTCAAAAGCAAAGAGAAACGTGTCTGTGAATAAACGGCCCAGTTGTAGCATATATAGCAGCGTCAAAGACTCTTTTCGGGAGATTTTCTCCGCATAATTCCTTAGCCAGAGAGTGCCTGCAGCTTCTTTCCATAGTTTCCTGTACCAAAGAAGACATAAAGCCGTAGAGCACATATTCATAAGAAATCTAGGTCTGAATCCGTATAGCGGCGCAATAAAGTATTGACCGTCGCAAAGGTCAGCCAAACTAGCGAATCCGCCGCATTTCTCGTCGGCGGCGGGCACAGACATGCGGTAGATGGTGTCAATATCCATATCTTTCAATATTGGGGCCGCAGAAGCCACGTAGGACATGATGAAAACCATTGTACATAACGAAAGTATGTAAACAGAATCTAGTCGTAATTGATGGAGTGTTACTTGGTTCAAGAGAAGAGTTAGAGCCGCAATAATAGTAAGGTGGTTCATTGTGATGCGACTGCGTATTACATCTCTCCAGTCGTGCGATCCAAAATCCTCAGTAGGTCGGAGATTAGCGTAGCTCAGGCCGATTTGTATGGCGAGTATAAAGAAGCATTGGGCTTCCTGCATTTCGATGACGAAGATGCTAGTCGAGTGTTTAAGGCGCATTGCCAAACGAGAGCGCTGAAAGGTGATGAAGGAGTAGATTTTCCCCCCATAGATTGTTAACCTCGCGAGCGAATCAATGCTGCTTGCAATATGCAGGATACGGATGCATAACCAAGCATAGAGGACAAGCAAAGTTAACGTCAAATACGAAACAATCACCTAAGTATTACAGTTAGTTATTTTGAAAATACTCGTGAAACGTGGAAAACACTTGGAGGACGAAATCGACTCACCCCGGGCCCAGCAAGATCAGTGTCATCTTTCAATTGACTTTTAAAGTCACAAACACGAGAAATAAAGTTACCCCAATGGCGCACGTCCGGGGGGTTAGATGAGTTGGTGACAGTTTCGAAATCTTTGAATGGTACCTTTTCTGGCCAGTTCTCAATCGCGCAGTTATGGAACTTTTTCAAAACCCCCACCGCATCGAAGTCAATCAGATTGGCGACCGCCAAGTGATCCAAGGCCTTGGCTGTGTCGCCAATGGTATTCGTGTCATTGAAATGGTGAGTATGTGGCTTGTTTATTGCCATGTTTGCCAGAGTCAAACAATTCCACCGCGTCTGCCAGTCCTGAAAAAGCAACTTGACATCTCCACAGGCCTCTGTGCAGTTTGTGTCATTATTCCAGCCTCTGCAACCACCTGCGTAGAGGTTGAGAATGGAGGGATATGGCAAGATTCCAGAATGATCGTTGGAGCTTATCGTCGTGCTGAGAATGATTCGGTTGGTGGTTGGTAGTTTGTATAGTCCACTTTGCATTGTCATGAATTTATTGTTTTCGTCGTACAAATCATAGTCGTTCATGGTTCGAAAAGATTGATTAAGAAGGAATTTAGAATCCGGGAAGAATGTAACGAGTCCATCATATTCCTCCATTGTACAGAGTTACCAAAAGGCTGCTTTCTGGAAACGCATTTGTTGAAATTCGAGTGTAGAAGAAAAGTTTATCAGCATGAGGTGGAAGAGGTACTAGAAAAGTGGTGTATTGGAAAGGCAAATGTAGCTACCAGGCGCCATATTTACAATGCATTCAGAGGGGTCAATGCGCGCTGAGATTGAAGAAATCAGCCTCCCAGTCTCAGTTATTGGTGTAACGCAGATTCACGCATGTCTCGGGGCTGACCCAAATGAGGCCAACGATGCCTGTTTTGAGGCGCCTACGGGGAAACATTGTGGAGTGACACAGGCCAGGTAGGGAGACTCGGGATTTTCAGTTTTGAGGGGCTCGGCCATCCATGTTAGGCCAATGTGAGCACATTGAGCAAAGGTTTGATAGGCAAGCCTCTTATTTGTCTCGCCTCACTTGGGTGGTCTAACAAGGATCTGGGCAAAGACGCATCGTATCCCTTGGAATAAATTATCATGAGTGAGGCTAGGACAAGCTGAAGACCTCAGTGATTGTTGGTGTCGTGGTGGTGACTTATGTACATCTATAATTCACCTGGTCATGCTGTAGCTGTAGCTGGAGGTACCAATAGCTAAGCTCTCTAGACTCCCTCATAGCTAAGTCACTGAAGGAGCTGTGGCTGTGCCGAGAGTTTTGCGGATAAAGTATCCGTTAGGTACGAGCCTCGTATGGAGAATACACCACAAAGCTGCATGGGATTCCAAGCTTTTGCACATGTGGCGCCCACTTGATTGATCAAATACTACTCGTCACTTTATCCATAAGTTACAATCTGTCCATTCAGCCTCGTCTCGTATTCCCTGGAGAGGTACATACTAACTCAAGCACGCAAGTACTAGGCACTCAAGTACACAAGTACACAAACAAAAGTACACACGGGCAATCGCCACTTCAGCCCCTCCGTCCGATGCCGTGCATTGCGTGGCTGATGATTCCTGGTGCGTCACTCCCAGCGCCCGCTATACCGCAATCAGCAGGCATACGTACTTCGTCTACGGTACCACGGCAGCCCATCCACGCGTGCACCGCCACAGCTGGTCCCCAAAGTTCCCCAAGATACATACCCGCATCATGTCACTGTGCCTGTTGACGCCTCTTTGCTCTTGACTTTCCACTCGACACCCAAACAAACAAGAATTCTCTCTCTCATCTGGCTTGATTCCAAATACCTGCAATTAATTGCATCTTCCATCATCACCTCCCAGCGGTGCTTGTTTGTTTTTGCTTCTCCGCCATCATGCGCTGATGTTCTTGATCGCCGATTCAGTGACGACATCTCAAATCTCCCCACCCGATTCCATCTTCATCTTGATTCCTACAATCGGTGGCACGGCCTCTCCTTACGATCGCTTGTTGATTCACAAACCAGCATAGCTTGAAGAATCCAATACGAAATTAAGCTTCTTCCCTTCCGTTAGATTCATCTCCATCAAGCATGTATATCCATCAGCCTCCCAGCAACGCCGAAGCTGCTCCGCATAGGCCGCAACAGCCCGCGAACAACGACTGGACGGACGAGCAGACAGCGGGTGCTTGGGAAGATGTGGCTTCTCAGCGCCCAGCCGGTGCGACAGAAAACTCCATCCCTCACTCCATCCCTCGACAATATGTCCCTGCGTCACTGCGGCCTGGTGGAGGTGCGGAAGTGGCCTTCGGCTCGCCGGATGACGAAGACAGCGTGTGGAACGAGGCTCGAAACCTGCCGTTAGACCTAAATCTGCCTGACCAGGTCCCCGATGCTCTCCGGCCGGGCGCACACCGGGCAGAGACGAATCCATTTCTGAAGAAACAGCCCCCCTCCCAGACCCCTTCAGACACAAACCTCCAGGCTCCTCCAATCACGCTGCAGCCGCCAACCGCCTCGCTGTCCAACTTGAGCCTGGAAGAGTCAAGCATTCAGAACCCATGGCAGCCGCCCATTGGTACTCAGTCTCCTCCGCATGGAACTGAGTTGCCCATTGCAATCTCACCCGGCGGGTCAGAAATTGATCCCTGGGCTCGTTTCACGCCAGAGCCACCCGCCAAAGAGCCCATCTCCCCCAAGTCTGCGGATCTCATCTCTCTGCACTCTAGAGGCTCAGCCTGGGATGATGAGTTCCCGAGCGAGCATGGCAATCCAGCCTCCCCACCACAGAATGCCGCAATACCAGATGACCTCATGCGTGAGCAGCAAGTCTGGGACGACTTGGGCTCATTGGATCCGGTCAAGGGCAAGGGCAAGGCATCCGACATTCCCGCGGCACAAGCGGCCCCGATAGACGATTGGAGCCTGATAGACTCAGAGCCTTCGAGCTCACCACAGAGACAGCCACAGGAAGACTCCTCGACAGATGCGCTTGACGAAAAGCCGGCCTTGCCTCCCCGGCTTTCGGGAAGTCGTGTGCGATGGACACCGTCACGTCCGCCAGTTGACGGCAAAGCCGAGACGTACCAAGTGAAGAATATCCGATGGCATGATCCCAGCGCCTCCAACAATCCTCGTGTATCCCCCATATTGATCCAGAATGAGAATGGCCCTTGCCCATTGGTCGCTCTGGTCAATGCACTTACATTGACGACGCCCGAGGAGATTGGTGAGACAGCGCTGGTGCAGGTCCTGCGCTCGCGGGAGCAAGTCAGCTTGAGCCTGCTGCTGGATGCTGTTTTTGATGAACTCATGTCTCCCCGAAGAACATCGTCAGAAGATTCGCTACCGGATGTTTCAGAGCTCTATTCATTCCTCCAGAGTCTCCATACCGGCATGAATGTCAACCCGCGATTCATCCCCACTCCCGAGGTGATCGCTGCATACGAGCATACTTCACTCACGGAGCTCCATCCTCTTGAGCGACGAAAGTACATACCCGGAACTTTTGAAAACACGGCCGAGATGGGCCTCTATGCCACCTTTTCCATCCCCTTGATCCATGGATGGTTGCCGCCACATGACGATATCGTCTGCGCTTCCATGGAAAGGCACGCTGCCTCTTACGAGGACGTACAGAATCTACTCTTCCGCGAGGAGGAGTTGGAAGACAAACTAGCTACATCCGAGGAGGGTCTGACAGAAGCAGAGCAGGATCTATACCAAGACATCATCACCATCAAGATATTTCTCAACGAGTCAGCTACACAACTGACGCCCTGGGGTATCGAAGTGATTGCAAAGGCAATGCGGCCGGGCACATTTGCCATTCTCTTCCGCAATGATCACTTCTCAACACTGTATTGCCACCCACACACCCGGCAACTCCTCACGCTTGTGACAGACGCCGGTTTCCGAAGTCATGATGAAATTGTGTGGGAAAGCCTGCTTGATGTCAATGGCGAATTGAATCAATTCCTTTCTGGTGATTTCCGGCCAGTAAGCGGCAATGCGACAACTGGATCGGGCACCGGAACTGGCGATTACGGAACAGACCAAGGCGGTGCCAGTTGGACGACCGTCACCAACAAACGTGGCAAGACGAAGGAAGCTCCGCATCAAGAGGAAGTAGGTCAGCCAAGCTCTACCACCGAACAAGAAGATAGAGACTTGGCTCTCGCCCTGCAGTTGCAAGAGGAAGAGGACCAGAAACATCGTGAGGAGCAGGCACGCCGGAAGCGTGAGCGGACGCTGTCGGAGCAATACATTGAGCAAGCTCATTTGCCCATACCAGTCAGCCGCCCTGGTGGAGGCAACGCTGCAGTCAACAATGGCCCAAGGCGCAACTCTGGAGCAACTGCTAGCGGTAGCCAATCCCTTGCCTCGCCGCGACGGACCTCCAACAGCATCAACACGAATGCAAACAGCAGCGTAAATGTGGCCTCTGCTCCTGCCTCTGCTTCACAACGCTCTCTGCCCAACTCGGGATCGGTGTCACAGCAAGTTCGGCCTCTTGTCCCACCTCGGAGACAGGGAGTGAATCGACCCCCTGATAACTCGGACGAGCCGCCGCCGCCCTCGTATGAACAGGCGGCCCAGGTTCCCGCATACGTCCCTCCTCCGGGGCACCCCAATCACCACGAAAGCAGCCCGGCAAGCAGACAAGTATCCCGATCGAGCGTGAGCACTGGACCGCCTGCTTCTGCAGCCCGAGGCCGCCGACCCGGAGCCCAGGTTCCAGCAGGCCGAAGACCAGCCGCAGTGCCTGCTTCAGCTTCAAGCAGATCAGACCGAGACTGTGTGGTAATGTGATGTTGAGATGATGAGAATGAGCTATTCATGAATAAAGTTGGGGCATTACTCATGCCAGGAATGGCGTTTTTATTGATGGGCAGGCGGGCATTTTCCTTGCAGGCGTTGTTTTTTGGCCGTGATGATTGTACGAAGGACGCTCTTTTCCTCTCATCCTCAAAGAAGAATTATATTTCATAGTTTTACCAAGTATCCTTATTTTCTTTCTATAACGATATACATATTATCAATCATCAAGTTGTCATTATCATACTATCGTCTGGGAAGCCGTCTGTTCTATTATCTCTAGCCAGCGGACAATCACGTTTACTCCCAAACATGCATAAGATGAGACCATATCTTTCATCCAATTAAACAAAAAATACGACTCCCGTCTCTTTATATCATATATATCAGTGCAAAAAGAAGGTAAAAAATTGTCATGGCGATTCGATGTACCAGGGACTCGAACCCTGAGCCTTAGTCTGGATCTCCCTGTTGCGGGTAGCAATAGGAGGACTACGCGCTACCATTGCGCCAGCACACCATGCAGTTATCGGGGCTACTTTTATTGCAGCTTATATCGGTATATGAACAGCATTAGGAAGGTGGTGTCTGGCGGCAGAAATCGGCATTGTCTCGTCACTGTTGATTGTTGACATCATTGAGCTGCAGCCACTCAGATTGTGGCTTTTTAGTTTACGATTCGCTGGTAAAGAAAGTGTCCCTTTTATGAGATCTATGATTTGATATTCTTACATGATTACTATTGTTATTACTGTCATTTGGAATCTGTCCGAAGAAGATTCACAATGGCGCTGATTGAGGGCTTGTTTCCGCCTTCACGGGAGAATTATGAGCTTCTCCTTCGTTGCTGGCAGATTGGCTATCCCATTGTAAGTCACAATACTCACTACATGAACAATCAGAATAGGGGAGTCACATGCTAATACGAGACCTAACAACAGATTGGATCGATGCAATGGATCATCAAATGGTACGGCATGGGCAAGACGTCTGTCAGCAGCGTATTCAACCTCCCTGGTCGAGTGGCCTGGATGACGATGGAGTGTCCCGGATTCTTGACGCTGCTCTACGTTATGAACACGTTGCCGCAGAAGGCTGGAATCGATGACCTACCGTGGCAGAATCGCGTCCTTGGTGGACTATTCGTACGTTTTCCTCACTGATTCCTTAAGAGTGAGTATACGTGTATGCTAACACGCAGCTCCAGGTCATCCACTACTCCTACCGAGCTGTCCTCTTCCCCCTCATCCAGCCATCCATGTCCCCCATCCACGTCGGCGTCTGGGCCCTCGCCATAGGCTTCCAGCTGTGCAACGCCCTCTGCATCTCCTCCTGGCTATCCGCCTACGGCCCAACCACCGCCGAAGCCTGGTCCTCCGTGTCATCCATCCCGCAGTTCATCATCGGCATCGGCATCTTCTATCTCGGCCTCTCATCAAACTTCTTCCACGACGAAGAGCTGCGCGAGATCCGTCGTCGCGAGCAAAAGCGTCAGGAACGCCTCCGGAAGCAGGCCGGTGACAAGAGTGGCAACAACGCGGCCGGCGTGGAGAAGCACTACCAGATTCCGCAGGCGGGACTGTTTCGGTACATGCTGTATCCGCATTATTTCTCCGAGTGGGTTGAGTGGCTTGGATTCTACATGGCTGCTGGTTGGGGATGTGCTCCAGCGAGGGCGTTTCTGGTGAATGAGATTTTCTCGATGCTGCCGAGGGCGGTCAACGGGAAGAAATGGTATATTGAGAGGTTTGGAGAGGAGAAGATTGGCAAGAAGTGGGCTGTTGTTCCAGGTATTTGGTGATGCTGAGATGAGTGCGCATCTTTGTATAGAACTTGTGACCTAGCCATGCTCTTTGCTAATGTTAGACATGGCATGTACATACGAATAGAAAGTACACTGTGAATTTACATCAATTCATTGGGTAATCATTATCAATACATCTGAGGTTCTATCCAAAGTCCTCAAGATCCTTTCCCCAACGCCCATCATATACGTCGTTTAGTAATGCGGCTTGCCCTTCTCCGTATAAAACTCCTTCGCCCACGCCACGATGTTCGCAACCTCAGCATCAAACACCGCCTTCACACCCTCATTCGCAGCCGCGTTCCTCACCAACAAGTCACCACAATGCGCCGCTCCGGGAACAATGTGCACGGGATGTTGGGCCGTCGACGGCAGGGGACCACCAGGACGGTTCGTAGCCATGACAGTCGCGGGCCTCCAGGGATCGAACTCTCCGGCGGTCCACTGCAGACGGTGAGTGTTGACGTTGAACCATCCGCCGGTGACGTGGTTGACCTTGTCGGTGGTGGCGCCCTTTGCGATGCCGTAGGTGTATTTGCCCTCGCGGGGGAAGAAGAGCTCGCATTGGCGCTCGAAGTAGGGCTCGTTGACGGTGCGGGAGACGAGGTTGCCCTGGCCGCGGACCTGCCACCACTTGAAGCTGTGATGGTGTTAATATGATATGCTCCCTTTACAATGTGTGACTAGCTTCTAGACTTACGGCTCGTTGCAGAGGAACCAGTTCCATTGACGGTTGGCGCTGTTCTCAACAGTGAGATCGGTGAACAGGGGGCTCGATGCGTTGTATGTGTTGTAGCAAGACGTGTCGTTGGGGTTGGACCAGTATCCATAACCGGCGCAAGCTGCTCAATTGTCAGATCTCATCCAAAAAGATTCTCAGAGGGTTACAACTCACATCCGGGCAAGCTCTGAGTGGTGAACCACTTGGAGTATCCAGCCAAAGCCTTGGTCAGACCAACTCCCCTGGCTCCGGGAACAGGGCTAGTGCTGCCAGGCCATTGGTTCTGTTGTCAAACTATCAGTAAAAATGTACTTCAGACAATTCAGGTCTATTTCACTCACCTCGACATAGTCGCACATCTCAAGCAGCGGGTTGACGGCATCAGAGAACAGCACGCTCTGCCATGTATACAATCCGTTGTTCAAGGCAGCGCCAAAGTCAGCATCCTCAAGATCAGCCAATCCAAACTGAGTCTTCAACTCATGCTTGGCCTTCTCGCTGTGTCCCTGAAGCACCTGGTCCACGTGCTGGATAACCTGGGCATAGTCCGAAGAGCAGTTCTTGGGCATCGCCAGCTTAACCTGCTCAAAGTAGCGCCACAGCTCGCCGACGGCCTCGACGACGGGGCTGGAGCACGAGTAAGCCCAGAAAGTTCCGGGAGCAAGATCCTGCACCCAGGCAGTGAGGGCACCGCTGTAAGAGCAGCCGACGAGAACCCAGGGAGCCTTCTCGGGAGTGCTGGTTCGGTTCTGGTCGAAAGGAAGGACGACGTTTTCGGCAAAGTAGACGAGATCCTTGACCGACTGCTCCAGAGTGAGGTACTGCATGTTCTCAGTGGAGAGGGTGTCATAAGGCGAGCTCTGTCCCCAGTAGCGGTGCTCAATGATCAAGGCACCGGCACCGAGTTCCTGGGCAGCGACACCAGGAAGAGTCACGTTGGTCGTGTATCTCTCATAGCCATCCAGAGCGCTCTCATTAGGTCCCATCAGGATAACGGGGCCTCCAGGCTTGTAGAACTCGCCGTTCCACGCATATCTCTGCTGAAAGGTGCCCAGCTCAGGGTGGTCATGGTCAATGAGCTGCTCAAAAAAGGCGTGCTGAGGCCCAGTGGCGTCAGCCTGGGTGAAGGACTTGATGGCCGGGACTTCGGGCTTGCGAGGTCGCATCTCCAGGTTCACGAGGGCAGAAGCAGTTCCCGCGAGCATAAGGAGCTCGACGATGGAAGTGGAGGACCGCATCTTGACGGATTTGGTCTAAGAGGGCACCTTGGACTCAAACTCTCCCTCTCTCCTCTCAAGAAAGCAGACGTCGAAAGGACGCGACTTATATACCCCTTCCTTCCCTCTGTTCAATTCTCTAATTCCGGTTGTTCCCCACAGATCCTTGAAGAACTATTGTATTCGCAAGGTAGCATCACACAAGTGCCCGCCTAGCTACTCTTGTAAACAGGTAAAAAGTTCCGCATCATGGACCCTGTTCCTAGGCGGCACGACAGGTACGGATCCCTGACCTGACGCCTTTTTTGGCCCGCCAGGTGTTCACCAATAACAAAGAGTTCTGCTTCGGCTTCCTGCCGAGAGGAGACAATGCCGGCATCCCATCTCCCGCTCATTCACCAAACTTGGCATTACAGATCAGCCATTTGCAGAACAATGGCGAAATCGGATTGGTCAGATTGCGAAGGGAGGTTCTTTTTTCACAGCCCCAGAAAACAAAGGATCCTTCAGCAAAACCCAGCAAAAGGCTCTACGAGGAATAGGCCCGTCCTTGCCTAAAGCCCAAGTACGAGTAAGCCCGCATCAACCTATCCGGCGGAACAAAGAGCCCTTCCTAGACAAACAAAATGGACTTGGACTTTTGCCATTCTCCAGCATGCCAGCAAAAATACCCCTGGTCCATCGCATTAGCTGCCGGTCTCCGTGAATCCAATTCAAAAGATCCCCGTGTCGCCGCTCGCCAACTCTATCTGCCCTTTGCCACTTTCAGGCGACCTTCCCGATAGGGCATGAGGCTAGCCAGGGGGTCGGCCCATGCCGGAGGCTTTTGTTAGTGAGTCAATGAGTGTCAGCCATTCTGTATGTAAGGAAAAATGCCTGCCGGCGGAATTGCCTTTGTTGGAGGCCAAGGACTTTTGGATCGGCGGAGGGAAAACAAATGATTCTCTCCGGGTGGACCGGTGGGTTTTGTTCAAGATTGGTTCTGAGAGGCTATTAATACTGGCCCCCATCTCCGATCACAATCTGCCATGACTTGTTCTAACTGTTCGTATGGGCTGTTCAATTGACAGCTTTTGTTGCAGCCTTTTGTTTGCCGGCTGCATACTCCGTAGATTAATTTGGATCGGCAGCTCACTTTCCCCATATTCCTTCGTGCAGCCAACCGGCTTGGCGGATTCGGCCACTCATCTCTCCGAAGCGGGATTGTTTGCTTGCCTTGAGAGTATTTCGTGTTCTAGTAAAGGCGGTCTGTATCTATGTATAGATTGCAGCCGGAGGAGACCTCTACTCTGAAGCCTCACAAGCCTCTCAAGCCTCTGCATGAAGATGCACGTCCTTCTTGTGCGACGCAGGATATAATCACCCGGCGTTTAGAACAAGGCTCTGCTGCCTGCTTTCTGTAATATATGCCTCGTGGGAATATCAATTGCCAACTAGGATTAACGATGCGGACCAAGTGGTCGGCTGTATCCGTTTGATGCTCAGTCTGCCGTGCTTCTTCGTATATCCAACATTTACATGCAGTCATGTCGTGGAAACTCATTTTATTGACTTTATATGAACTACTACGTTCCACGTGCCGGGAACGCGCATCTGGGCTAGTCGAGTCCTAGTACGACATGGCATTGTGTGTCTATTAGATTGTTGTAACTCGTAAGTTCCTAGATTGAGAGCTTGTGTAATAGTCTATACGAACATCTAGAAAAAGCTATTGAGCTCAATGCGACAGCATAAATAGCCAATTCAGTGCCAATTGACGTCATTACTGCATTGAAGCCTTGCTGAAGTAGTGCCATGATCCAATAAATAGTTGAAGTATAGATGCTTGCCTTGCTACGACATATTACATGTCCAATTACTTCAATAGACACCATTTGTCAAGCAGATAAACACACTCTTCGCTCATCGTATTACGAATTCCATTATGTAAGTGAAATCATTCAAGATACATACGGTGTTACTGTACAAGTCCTTGTCCTCAGTCTTCCATGTAAGCCTTCCCAAGCTCAATCGTCGCCACTCTCATAGAGACTGCTCACAGCCCATCCATTCAACAAAGTATACTGACTCAAGGGCGATGTCCCCGTCAACGGGTCATAATGCTTCCTCTCTCCGCAAAGCCTATCATTTCCATACTGCACACAGGGCCGGCCTTGCAACAGTGCCGCAACTTGTGCACCTGCCTCACGACCTTCAAACCAAGCTCCATGAAGAAACCCAAAATACTCGGCACTGGTAGCCTCACCAGCAAACCACAGTCGTCCAGTATTAGCTCGAAGATTCTGATGAGCTAATAATGAAGTACCTGCTGGCCAATTTGAGTAGCTTCCGAAAGACCACGGCTCAGAGGCCCAACGGGGATACGTGAACGCAATGGGCTCCGGGATAGTGACATTGGGAAACATTTGGCGGAGAACCTCCATGGCCTCTGCTTTGGTCTCTTCGTCCGTCTGCTGCTCGATACGATAGGACTCATCACCAATGACAGTTGCAAAAATGATGTTGGAGCCCGGCATGAAGCCTTCAGTCGAGAGGGACTGCCAAACAGGATAATAGCCCCGCGTAGTAGGCGAAGCATACAAAAAGTACTGTGTGTCCTCAGGCCAAAAGGTCTCGTTAAACTGCAAAAAGACTTTAGTATACGTGCCCATGGCGAAGTTTTGGATGGCATCTTGCTTCCACCCCGGCAGCTGTGGCGAGAAGCCAATCGCGTTGCTCTGAAGCACGCCCAGTGAAAAGGTCGAAATGGCGTAGTCTGCAGATACGCAGCTACCATCGTGATTATACACTGTGACACCGTGATCGGAGTAAGTGATGTTTGTGATACGAGTATTGAGGAGCAGGCAGGTATCGTTTTTGGTAAGAAATGTTGAAGCTTCACCGTCGATGATGGCACTGTAACCGCGGGGGTCAATGACAAAGTTGTTGGCATCGCTGAACTGGTTAAAGGTGAGGTTGCTGCCTGCAACACCAAAGATAAAGGATGACTCTTCGGGTGGGAAAGCAGCCTCCCAATCTGCGACATTGTTAGCATACGCATATACCACAACCTAGTATGTCACGATTCTATGTACAAAACCCAGGTTATTGATAATTATGTTGGAAACTTACCCCAGTTCCACCACTCAGCTGCCTGTTTCTTCATATCGCCATGCTTGGGATTCCATCCTGCAGTGGATAGGCCAGCACGCATGGTCTGATCCTGCAAATTCTGGACAAGCAAGCGACCGGCCTTTGCGGCAGCTTTGTCGTATGCAGTTCCATATTCATCGATGAGACCGGAAAAGTCTGTGAAACCCGTTTCATCGTAAGTCAAGATGGAGTCATAATCCGAGTAGGTATTGGCGAGATGGTATTTTTTGGCCTACATGTGATGTTAGCGAGGCAAAGTTCCAAACAGATCCAGATTATTTCGGGATTAGTTTAATAGCAACACTTACCAGTGTATACACAGGATTCTCTATACATTGTTAGCGACTAATTGTGTTGTAAGCACATGGATCACGAGCCACTTACCTGGGCCTCCAGGGTTCCCGAGACCTTGTATCTAAATATTCGCATCAGCACTTTGTCTTATCAACAAAAGACATGTTTCGGAACGAGACATACCCAATTGCATCCATACTCGATGACATACGGGCTCCCATCTGACTTTTTGCCAAAGTCGCCATGCCACGCCCGTCCACCAATTCGATCATTGTACTCAATAATGACAAAATCCGACACCGAGGCATTATGTAGGGCTTGCTTCATAGATAGTTAGTTCTGTAGAGCGTGGTAGATAATGGCAAGACTTACAGCAGCGGTGATGCCTGCCATTCCTGCACCTCTACAGATATGTAAGCGACACTCTCCAAGATGCTGACATTCAACTCGTTAAGTCTCAAAGATACTCACAATATCGCCACAGACGTCTTCCTGCATGTTTGATCACTATTGCTGCTAACCGGTGCAGCAGTAACAGACGGGATCCATCCCGCAAGCACTGCAACCACACCGATTTTAAAGTTATTTGGTGCCATTGTTGTATACTCCGAAGTTTCTAACTACCTAAATATCTCAGGATCTACGACATGTTCAATGTAGCATTATATAGACCAACTATCGTCTCCCAATGGTTCTCCAACCTCGTATCTACTCCTCACGGCATACTATCAGGTCAATAATTAAACAATGATTCCGCATTTATGCACGTCTAGCATGGTTTCTGCATAGACAAAGCGAGCATCATAGCATATACATCAACAAGCATGTGGCAGCTGAATACAAAACGAGGCAATATCCACCACCTCGTGCCGGAGGGCCGCGGCACCATTGACGAACTCAGCGATCGCCTTCTCCATCTGGCCTGTCAATGCAACATCGCCGAACAAGGCGTGGAGTCTCGTGCACATCGGAGTACCCGCTCGTATCTATAAAGAACCACTTACGTTTCCACTTCCACTTGATCTCACCCGCCCTTATCTAATTGATTGCTTTAGCGCCCATAACGCCAGTTCATTGAGAAGGCTGGAGAGCCTGATATAGATCCGGCGACATGATACCTAAAAAGGTCAATCTTTGAGAGCCGAGGCTGGGAAGGCTGGAAACTTGGCTCTCCTCGCGCCCTTTAAAGACAAAATAAACAAGCCTAACCACAACAACCCACCCCGACTAAGGAAGAACCGGCAATCAACCAAAGTCAACGTCGGCGCTCTCCGTTTCATCTTTCATCTTTATTGCCATTAACTAGCCTATTCGAGCCAGCTTATCGACTTCCCCGCATCTTGTGTGAGCGGGGAGGCTCCAAAAGCGTCTCCACGCCTTTTGTGTTAAACGGCTTACATGGGTCCCTCACAAGCTGTTGGCTGATACTGTAGTTACCGTTATTATCTTATGGATACCCAGCCTCATGCGAGATTGCCGTTTATCAATTAGCTCCTCCAATGGCACATGCTGCTTCCATTGAATTTCCCCCTTGACCGTCTATCTGCGCGTCTCTCTAACTTATTGCCTCTCCCGGTACTAGTAACAGAACCCGAGGCTGCTAAGGCTGCCTCCGCACGCCGAGTTCGGTCTCACCCCCATGCCGATCCAAGAAACCAGATATCGTATCCCGTGCTTGACTCGCTCAAAGACAATGAAATGTGACCCAGTTTACGATGACGGCGTGGTTCGAGTTGGCCGATGCAAGGTAGCACTGCGTATCTCATCAGGTCATTCTACGCCTTTGTAGTAATAAAACATTGAGTTCCCGTTTTCACACGCTTACTGGCTGCTTCTTTTCTCCCTTCCCACCAACTCCCCGATGCAGATGCTGTGTGTCGCATCGTCATCTCCAAATAACCTTGCCGGATGAGCAGACATCCACCACAGCCTTGCACAATGAGCGAAGAATATACAAAACACGAGAATAGCGATGACGCTCAGCTGGCGGCCATGGGGCACCAGCCCGAGCTGAATCGCAACTTTTCCACTTTGTAAGCCAAGCCAGGCCAAGGCTGTGACAAAGAAGCGATCAACTCAGCTCACATGTATTTAGATCGATGCTAGGACTAGCATTTGCAGTGTTGAATGTAAGTACATATAGCATATTACAAGAAAGCTGCCAGAAAAAGAAAGGATTCACATAAGACTAACCTCTTCTCCTCCAGTCATGGACCGCCCTCTCTGCAAGTCTTTCCCTCAGCTTAACCTCCGGAGGTAGTACCGGAGTTGTCTGGGGTCAGTTACCAATCCCTTATGCAGAAGCGTTCGCACAAGCGTTTTTCACATGCATCTCCTAGCCCCGTATTGCCTTGTCTTGGCTAACATGCATGTGTGCGTTGCGATGTAACAGGCCTGGTCACGGCAGGCATATGTAACCTTTGCATCGCAGCGTCTCTAGCCGAGTTCCTGTCGGCTTACCCAACGTGAGTATCCATATAGATCAAGAATCACATGCTTTTATGCCTTGTATTAACGTTGATGACAATCTAGTGCCGGTGGACAGTACCACTGGGTTGCAGGTAAGAATGTCTTGTCTAGACCTGATGAAGATCAAATGCTCACTGACATGCAACAGCAAGTATGGCTTCTTCGCACTTGTTTTATACCATCTATTCCTACTAACAGTATATAGTCTCTTGGCCCAAATGGGTTCCAGTCCTGTCATGGGTAACGGGTTGGGTCAACGTCGCCGGCTGGGTATAACCACCAACTATCCATCAACGACATCAATCTCTAACATGCATCCAGGTCGCTCTCGTTGCCACAAACGCTCTATTATCCAGCCAGCTCATTCTTGGCATCATCTCCGCCACACATCCTGTACATATTCCCCTCCCTCATTCTACAACAGAGTATTCTTACACCCCTTCCAGGACTACGAGCCCCAGCGCTGGCACCAGTTCCTCATCTACATCGGCTTCACTCTCGCCTCATTCGTCATCAACGCCTTTCTCAACTCTTTCCTGCCTCTCCTTTACCGCGGCGCCTTTATTTGGTCCATTGGTGGCTTTGTTCTCGTGTCAATCACGGTTCTTGCCTGTGCATCGCCTGATTATAACACGGCCTATTTCGTGTTTCGCGAGTTCATCAACGAGACAGGATGTAAGTTCTCTCTTCACTTGCTGTTACTCATAATCTGCTAACGACAAGATTAGGGCCTGATGGAATCGCCTGGCTGCTTGGCGTGCGTATATGTACTCAACCATGGAGAAAATGAAGAGTTGCTAACATACATATCCCTCAGCTCCTCCAAGGAGGTCTCGGTGTCACTGCTTTTGTATGTCAATTGTCAATCCCTTATATCCAACATCACGATAGCTAACTGTTGCCAGGATGCCGTCGCCCACATGATTGAAGGTAAACAAACCTTTCGCGAGTAACATCGGACCATTGGCTCTCAAATACTAATGATCCAACCAGAAATCCCCAACGCCGCTCTAGAAGGCCCCAAGATCATGGTCATCTGCGTCGGCATCGGCACTTTCACCGGCGCCATCTTCCTCATCGTCTTGCTCTTCGTCGCCGGCAACATCGATGAGGTCATTAGCTCGGCCGCAGGACCTCTGCTGCAGATCCTGATACACGCCACGAGCAACACTGCGGGTGCCATCTGCCTTCTCATGTTTGTACTTCCCAATGCCAGATAGACCGTGGCTTTGTTTTGTTTGAAGGCAAGAAACTGACTGTGTCATAAAGGCTTCCGCTGGTGTGTCTTATTTTCGCCACATTTAGCGTCATGACGACGAGCAGCCGCATGATTTTCGCATTCGCTCGGTATGCTTCTCAATCACTGTATCAGAATAGAAATATAGCTAACTCCTTCAGCGATGGCGGTCTTCCCGCCTCCAAATTGTTTGCTCGCGTGCACCCCAAGCTTGGACTCCCACTGAATGCTCTCATCCTCACCTCAGTCGTGGTCATCATCTTCGGCCTCATCTTCCTGGGTTCATCAAGGTAAGCATATCATAGCAAGAATGAAGCTATTCCTTGGCTAACCATATCAGCGCCTTCAACGCCATCATCTCTGCCTCAGTCGTCACGCTCGATCTCTCCTACGGCCTCCCCATCGCGGTAAACTGCCTCCAAGGACGCCGAAAGTTGCCTGAGCGGAAATGGGTTCTGCCCAGCTGGTTTGGCTGGACAGCGGACATTATCTCACTGTCGTACATTGCGCTCACCACGGTTCTCTTCGTCTTCCCTCCCGTCCTGCCTGTGACTGGTAGTAACATGAGTATGTCACATCCTTGATTTAACTGTAACTGACGCTTCGCAATTTGTGTGTGCTAACACTTTGTCATAGACTACTGCATTGTCGCATTCGCCATCATCATCGCCATCTCTCTCTTCCAGTGGATTATTGACGGCCGCAAGAACTTTACAGGTCCTCGCGTCAATCTTGTCAGTGGGCAGGTAATGGGAGAAAACGTTACAGAAATCACCAGCGTGGAGGAGGTGTCGGGTGGAAATAAGGAGGCGTAGTCGTCGAGGAATCCAACGGGTTTCCAGCATCTTTGTCAGAAAAATGTATCCAGTTGATGATGAAAGCAAAGTTAGCCGTTTTATTTGGGAAGAGAAAAGAAAGAGTAAACGATAATGTTGGCTAGGTATGTACATAATAGGTGCACGGTGCAACTGTCTTCATCAGCTCGCGTTTGCAGCTCAAAGACCTTTCATGTCCTGCTACTATTAATACAAAATTCGCCCCAATCAATGTATCAGCCTGAACAGGTCTCTGTGAACATTTGACACATGGTCAAAGGGCCTTTCAGATAAACTTTCCCTGAATGACAGAAATGCGGTGCCCAGTACCACGAATAAGGGGGCCACATCACAGCTTTTAACATGTATACAGTCATTCACTTCCTGGTCACTGTAATACCTTAAAGTTTACAGTCCAAGTCAATATATAACAAAGACTCTAATTGTAAAACATTTGAACAGTAATGATGCATCTTGTCGCTCTTTCTCCCGATTCTTTTGTTTTGTCTCACGCCAGCTCTCAACCAAACTATGACTTCAAAGCTCCGCATCACAGCCCCGTTTGCTTTTACTTTATTTTATTTTTCAAGTCACTTTTTCGCACAAATCAGTCAGCGTGTGATTCTGGTCAAGGATTTAACTTTTCCTATCCTCCTTTTAATCCTTTTCCATAACTTTATCAGTGGTTGTTCCGAACAAGACTTATACTTTCCTAACCTTGCTCCCCGTTTGCTTTCTCTCTGTCTGCTTGCCTATAAATCCTTTCTTTTCCCAAGATTCCTTCCTCTTCAGAGCTCTCGGCGGAATATTTCTCTATGCATTTGAACTTTTAAACGATATCGACACTCCAACCACCACCTTCGTCTTTGTCATTACCAGCATTGATTATCCTCTTCGTCTTCACCACAACAATTCCCATCGGCCACAATGGAAAATGCAGCTTCATCACCCCCCACGCCCGTGGAACATCCTCCAAGTCCTCCCAAGGAGCCCCGTCCATGGAGGTGGAAGTGCCACGAATGCAATTGTCGGCATCGCCTCTCCTGCACTCGGCGATGCCTAAACTGCGGCCACACGCTCTGCTTTGCCTACGAAGGAGACTCAAAAAAGACTCTGGGATGTATTGTATCCTTTGATTATAGCCAATGGATAAAGTACATCAGATGGCGCCGCCGAATGCAAGAGCAGAGGGCTTTCAATGCGGAGGACCAAGCCAACCCCCGCGCTGAACAGACAGAAGATTCAGAGGCAGATGAGCCACAAAACACGGTCAAGAAACTCAATTTAAGTACTATGCTGCGGAACGGCACATACAGCTGCTTCGACCATTGCATCTTCCCAGGCTACTGCGTCCGAAAGCTGAGAGGAATGGAACAAGAACAAGCCTCAGCTTGGGCACCACCAACGCGATCATCAGCGAGGACAAAGCTAAAAGTCCCAAATTTGGGCAAAAAAAATAAGCTAAGCAAAACAATGCCGAGGAGGCATAGACCAAGAGGACGTCGTCGCGGCTTCCAGAAGAAGCCGTCTCCCCTAAGCCAAGTGTGGCAGCTCGAAAGCGATTCTTAGGTAGATGGAAGAAATTACGAACATCAAGGGAGTAGGTGTGAAGGACGATCTCGAAATGGGCAATGAAGAGTCAAAGGTAGATAGATATGTTAATTTGGAGATAGACAACTGTCACAATATCCTCACCCACTCAGAACCCAATTCACTGCAGCATTACTCCAGAATCCTAGCCCTACCTCGAGAAAATATAAACACTCCCCCAAAACTCTCCCTAAAACTCTCCCACAACCTCACATCTACACACCCTACCTCAAAAGCCCCGAACCAAACTCCAAACCTCACACCATCAGAAACACAGCCAAGCAAGAACAACGGCGAAGGTCGCTGTAAGCGACAACAGAGAAGATGCCTCGCGACGTGAACCGAATTCTCAACCTGGCGAGGCCGTACTCGGATGTCAGACTGGATTTCCCAAATGAGCTGGAATCCAAGAGTTCAGAGGTCTGGCGATTCTATGTAGAATAACATACCAAAATGTACATCTTTTTGGGGCTGTCGGCTCAGGTCGCCATCCCATCTCATCATCAGTATCAGCTGCATTTTCGGATGAGCTTCATCCTTGGTAGCTCACTTGCCTACTCGTATGGATTCTGTACAATTAAGTCCCTGTTATGCATAATGTGAGCTCAGCATGGTTCACATCCACATTCCTTGCCTTTCCTGTTCGTGATTCTGCCCACAAAGTACCTCTTAACCAATCACTTCGTGTATCAATCAGTAAGACCGATCGACCAACGCGAATGCATGCATCGAGTACTAGGTAGCGATACTTGAACTTAGAATATCTTGATCAAATGCGATATGTACCATCGAGTATTTTATTCTCTCTTTTCTTCTTTCTGGGTGAATTCTGCAGTGTAAGGTGGAAGACCTCCAAGTCAAGTGGTGAGGATATAAGGTCCTACCCGGAACTACTTAGGCAAAAGGACGAGATGGTGAATCGGGCAAAGGGGCCGAAAGTGGGTGCTATTAACTATATCCTCTAGTTTCCTAATATATAATAACACTAGGTAATGACAGACTAAACCAATGACTCATTCTAGTTAGACATTCGCTACATCGTGATGCTTGTTCCTCTACACTGACATAGAGTGGCAGCATGGGTATACAAGATCCGACTTCCACGAATGCATTTCACGAGAACGAATAAAAAAACACCAAATGCACGTAATGAGAGAACCATACATCATGCCCTTTTTTTCTCCTTTTTTTTTCTTCTTATGCTAGAGTAGCCTAAGATAATCTTGCTAAACGTCAGCCGCCCAACAAGCTGTTTTCGTCCACCATTCAATTGCGTCGCCATCCATCTCCAAACATCATCGAGCAGCGTCAAACCAAAACAAACAAAAAAAAAACTAAACGAAAACAACTGTTGTACATGACTCACACGACAGACTCTTTGCCATTCAGCAAAAAGAAACAGAGCTCAAGGCGGTGCAAGCCATCCTCCAACCCTGCTTCATCTGCTGCCGTGCGTCCAGAGCCCACACAGTTGTCCAAACCATGCCCAGATTCCATGCCCAACGACAGGTTTGGATTTCCTCTGTAGGAAAGATAACAAAAAAATTAAGAAAAAAAAGCGTCCAGTTCCAGTGTCCCAGGCCATCCCAGCAATCGCCCCGCGATCCGAAATAAAAGGTATTCAAAGCATTAACATAGAGCGAGAGCAATTCGTGCGCGGGAGGAGAGAGGTAGGTTGGGCTGCTTAGGCCTCCAAGGCCTTGGCCTTCTTCTTCTGCTCGACCTTGAGGAGGAGGGCACGGTTGATGTGAGGCAGGACACCACCAAAGGCGATGGTGGCACGGATGAGGGTGTCGAGCTCTTCGTCACCTCGGATAGCCAGCTGGAGGTGGCGAGGGGTGATGCGCTTCACCTTGAGGTCCTTGGCGGCGTTCTGCGTGGCGGTTAGTGTCAAACTGGGGCATGAAGGCCGAAAACACAAGCAAAGGGAACAACTTACGCCTGCCAGCTCCAGCACTTCGGCAGTCAGGTATTCGAGGACGGCCGTGACGTAGACTGCGGCCTTGGCGCCGACTCGCATCTTGTTTTGAGTGTTTTGCTTGAGGAAACGCTTCACACGACCGCAAGGGAACTATATGCCCCGAGAAAAACACCGGAATTAGCGACAGTCCATCGTTTGATTGAAATTGAAATCCTAGTAGCCTGAGGAAAATGGTTGGATAGAGATCTTGTCGGATGATGTGACCGCTGAGCAAAATAAAAAAAAAACATCTCCCCCTCCCTGCGCCCGGCTACGCGACTAGGCATCTGGGCACCGAATGGCATAGCAACGAGATGCCGCACGGTGACACGATTGCGCGGCCTGAATCTTGCGGAATCCATCGCCAACGCAACTCTGCGGTCCCATGCCAGGTCGTCGAAGCGGGCGGCGGCGAGCAAATGACCAACGCGTCCGGGTGAAAACTCGTCGAGGGCCATCGCGGGGAGGTTGGAAGCTAAAGCGGGACTCGCAGGATGTGCAGGTGGGTGTGCATGCGCGCAAATCGTTTGGGCATCAAGCAGGGCGAGGAAATCGGGCGAGGGCCGGCGAAAGCGAAAACCAAGCTTCCGCCGGTGTCGAACAGTCAAAAACTCACCTGAAGTCCAGCTCTGGCCGAGTGGCTCTGCTGCTTCTTGGATCCCTCGGCGCTCGTCTTACCGCCGGAGCTCTTCCCTCCAGATGACTTGCCCTTGCCTCCGGCCATTGCGTCTGGCGTATCGATACGGGATGATAGTAGTTGCAAATGCGTCGAGATGGAATGCGAGTGTCTGCACTGGCGAGCGGCGAGAGCAGAGGCTGATGCGCGTGGTGAAGCGGTGATGAAGTCGAGAAGTGGGATGTTTGGTTCAAGCCGGTGTTGGTGTGGTGGCAGAAATTTAGCAAATCGACGCAAGCGGGCGGTCCAGTTGCTGGCATGTTTAGGTTTTTTTTTTCGCTGCAAGGAACAGCCTTCTGGTGCCTGTTGGCCTCGCTGTATTGCGTCGCGCCCGTCCGAGTCTCAGCGGAATGAGCTCCCCCCAACCTCCTCCAACAGCCCCTCAATCGCAGTGCTAAGGGCGCTAGAAAGCTTGCTGTGCTTGCTTAGTGAGACGATTGACGATTGCAGCCGCCCGCTTCCGAGACCAGCACAGCCGGAGTATATCCGAAAGGCTGGCCGCCACTGGCGCATCGCAGGCAGCTGGAGATGGTGGCAGGCAGAGAAGCGCTGGCCATCAGCCAAACGGGTTCCAAGGCAGCAGGCACCCAAAAAAAGATGCTGCAGGATGACTGCCGAGATGTCCCCAGGAGGTCAATCTCGGTGAGTCATCGCAGAGGCAACTCCAGAGCACAGAAAGCTCTGCTAGTGACGACTCAGGGCAGGAAGATATACTGACCAAGGCGCTCAACTGCCAACAAAGCAGCGGCGCCAATGCCTTGGGCTACCCCATAGTGTTGTGGGGGATGAAAAATTGAAAGAGAAGAATCATGGCAAGTCACTCATCTCGCCCGTCTGGGCTTGTGGGAGTTGCCAGCTTGACACGGCATTGCTGTGCCTTGGTGAGTCTGGAGTTCAATTGTCTGCATGAATAAGGCGTTTCTCAACTCGGAGACTAGAGTTGGCAATGTCCCGCTGTGGCTGCTAGTTCTGTGGCGCATGCGAATGGCTAAGACCCGGCTATTTGCCATGTCCCAGAGCTCTAAGCCACTGTTTCAACTTATGTCAGCATTGCATTCCTATCTGCTCGTAAAACACCCGCAGGATGCCTAGCAAATGTAGTAAAAGTAAAAGCGGCACCACTTACAGAAGTTTCGACAGAGCTCTCTTTGGAAGCGACAAAGCTTGTTTGCGGGAGCTGCAGCATACAGATCATCCGCGGCTATCCGCTCTCATAGTAATAAAGCTCCGTGTTTGGTTTAGCGTGCTTCCGCCAGATGTCACTCCAAGTGCAGCGCACGGACCATGGGTTAGCACCAGACGCCACGAACTGTACTTGTGAGTTGTACCCTATCTGCATCATTGGGACAGCCTCATCAGCAATCTATCCCGATAAGCAATTACGCAGTGTCTCTTCTCAGCAGCTCTTCACGTTACTTGAAATACCAGCTGTACAGAGGACTGTACAGCAGACAACAAGCCCAGTAACATGGCCAGCGTAAGTTTATCCTCTCCTCTCCCAAATTCTTGTCTCGGTCCTGTCACATGTTACCTCTTGTGCATATTGCTAATGCGCAAGGCTACCATCTCCAACAGCATGGCGTGACTCGCACCGTTCGGACTCGCACCGAAGAACAGCGGCTGCAAGACCTCGAAAAGATCAAGAAATACCGCCATCTCGAGACCCAGATACGCACACAAGTCGCCACGGGAACCTACACCCTAGATCTCTTCGAGCTTACCACCAAGCTCCTTCGTCAGAACCCCGAATACTACACCATATGGAACATTCGGCGCCGTTGTCTGATATCTTGTCTGTTATCCGGAGCAGCAGACCAGACGAAACCAGACGCTCAAGATGGCACATCAGATACCAAAAACCAGGACTCAGACAGCCAAGTGCTGCAGTCCGAAATCGCCTTCACTATGCCGCTGCTGCTGGAATTTCCCAAGTGCTACTGGATCTGGAACTTTCGGCAATGGCTTCTAGCACAAGCCATTCAAAGATTGCCTCTCCCGGTCGCGCGCAAGATTTGGGAGACAGAACTCGGCCTGGTGTCCAAAATGCTGAATAAGGACCAGCGCAACTATCATGCCTGGGGCTACAGGAGGCTTGTGGTAGCTCAGCTGGAGAGTTCTGAGCTTGACGGCAAGAGCATGGCTGAGGATGAATTTGCGTACACAACCAAGATGATCCGACAGAGCTTATCCAACTTTTCTGCGTGGCACAACCGAAGCCAGCTCATTCCAAAAGTCTTGGAGCAACGAGGCGCCGACGACAAGGCTCGAGCAGCCTTCCTCGGCGAGGAACTGGATTTTGTGCGGGATGCTCTCAACGTCGGCCCTGAAGATCAAAGTTTATGGTACTATCACCAGTTCCTCGTATCCCAAATCGTAGGGGACGGAAACAAGCGGAGCATCACGCCGGCTTTGACCGTCGACGAGAAGGTTGCCTACCTAAAGCATGAAATTGATGAGATTAAAGACTTGTTAGAGGACTACGACAACATCAAATGGATTTACGAAGCGCTTTCGGAATACACCGTAGCATTGGAGCGGCTACAACGCACTGACAGCAATAACGCTGAGGCTGGCGACTTGCAGGTCTTTCTCTCGAAGCTGCGGACCCTGGACCCGATGCGCACGGGTCGATGGAATGATGTTGAAAAATTGGCAACATGATGACAGCCATGATAATACAATTGCTCGACTTATTTTAATTCAGTCTACATTCGGGTGTACGAGTACTACAGAGGCATAGTTGGCGAGCACTCTCTTTCTCAACAGAACACCCCAGGGGTCATGATCCATATTTCTAGACTCATTCTAGCCTTTGGCTATGGGCATTGTGGCGGCACAAACCGGGACATGAGACGGTTATGCAAATATGACCCGTCAAATGATGTACATCGTAGAGGCAAGCAAACTGGGGATTTGGGCCATGTCAAACTGTCACCCATCAAACGCGGTTGGAGGAAACGTCAGTTGGATTGGCGAGCAACAGCTTCTGGAACATGTATCAAACATTTAATGAAGATCGGCGGTTAGCGTACAATACATGTGATTCAACCCTGGTAACACGTCGTTGAATCCGTACACTGTATGTCAGTATTCTGTCATAGGGCAGTTTGGTAGTATCAAGATATCGAATGACCACCAGCTCTCTTCTCTGCAGATTACTCTTCTTAGAGATGACAACTCTGTTAATGACGTCAGTACTTGTATTGTAGGACCCCGCACCACAGGTTGCAAAGTTGGTCAAGAGACTTTATTCTCCATCGAAAATGCTACTGTGTATGCATAAGGAGACTCGTGATGGTGTTTTGCAGAGGGTGAAATCCAGTAGTAGAAGACCAATAGCTAATACAAAACGCCAGCTAAGCTAATTGAACAGATTAATTGGAGAGAGGTACCACATGTTGAGAGCATCTACGGAATCTTGGTAGCAACCACAATTGGACCCTTGTAATCAGTGCAATCCTTGTTCGGGTTGTTATTTGGATCGCCTATTAAATACACGTCGTTTCCAAAAGTTTGCTAACGTAACATTGTCAGCTCCATATGGTAAGATTGGAAATATATACATGTTGTTATCTATTCAACATGTTGAGCTACCGTTACCTCTCAGAGTGTACATGGCATTTGAAGACTCGTCATTGATGCCCTTGGCAGCTGATCACTTATTCAATCTCAAGAGCACAGAGCTACAAATGATGTCCATCATAAGAAGCAATTTATCATACATGTAGCAACTAAGTCTACGGCTAAACAGAGAGCAAATACAGCGCAGGCTCAGCCATATGCAGTCTCCACACCGCATCACACGATCATATACCAAGTAAAGCACTCTGCATAAACAATACGCAGCACCAATCAAGACCCGTCATGTTTGCAAATAGAATTAACCAACGGCCACGCCGCTCAGATAAGGGAAACTTCGTCTTGCACATAGCCCAGGAGAAACTGGCCCGCCAAGTGGATTCTCTGACTGCAGAAAGCATGCATGTATGGAGTTCCATACACGTACTCGGCCGGTACACACCGCCGTTCTCGCTTAACACCAGCTTGCTTGCTACGAGCATTTGTATATGCATCTATTGCTTGCTACGGGCATTTTTATATGCATCTAGACAGCTTGGAAGAGGGCCGAATATGGGAAAACGCCTATTGTTAATGCCTCCAGGGGGGATGGGCGCAGAAAACATATTGGGCCAATCCCCACGGGATGATGAGGCTGGTGTCGGAGCCCCCGACTCCTGGCTTTTAGGAGACGCTGTATGTCGTGTCTCATTGGTGATTTCAATAGATTGGAATAGCGGAATCGGCATGCCAAGCTGTCATACTGGCTAAGGCATACACGGTATTGAAGCTTGAGGCGGCTCATTCGTGGAGTACATACGGATTGCATGTAATAAACCTCCTTGTTCCTATTTCAATTTTTATATCAGATCTTGATTGATAATTGATTATAATATGGATAACATAGAAGTTTAAACTTATCCAATTCCTCCGCATGTCTCACAAAGTGAGCTTGGCCTATATCTACCCTACAATAAGTAACCACCATTAGGGAATGTCTGCTATTATATGCCACACGAACTGATGATTGACCGTATGAACATGTAGACCGATGAGATATCATCAACTTTGGCTAGTATAGAGGCTGTGCTCTCTAGAGAATTGTGGCTAGCTCCAGGAATTTGAGTATACGTGACGTATCACATCTGACATCAAGCATTTTACAAACGTCTACAGATACATCCTTTAACTCGTAAAATACCAATAGAGCCAGTACATATTTGACCCGTCTACACGTTATAGAGCCAAATCAACGGCAGCAGCCGCCTACATAGCTCGGGTTCGATTATCCGCCATTGGCTCAACACCAAAGCAAGTAAACTCACGTCTGTGCTCCCCCAAAGAGCAGTAGCGTACAAAGGATGGAGGCCTCGGTACATGTACAGACCTCTCCGTATTCACTGTCAAAAGCCGAGCCAACCAGCCACCACAATATGCAGGCTGCTGCAGGTACTTACGTGCATGATCGAGCGTGCACGAGGAGGGGGAGCCAAAAGCTGACCAATGTCCTGCGAGCAAAGAGCGCAAAAGTGTGGGTATGAGCCGTCTGCAGTGTGTTTGGCCATTGTTACACGAAAGGAACTGGCAGCTTGAGGGCCATGACGACTGCCTGCATCAAGATGTTCCTTGATGAAAAAGAGCTCGTAGCAGGGGGACACTGGGGAGCCACCTCGTGCTCTGTGGGAACTTTGGTGGTGGGCTATTATGGAGTCAAAACAGACAACACGTTGTCGAGTTAATTTTAATTTGACTGCGTGTCTCTGGTACCGGCAACGTCTTCAGCGGCTGCAGAGATTTCGTCTGTCTCAGACAAATCGCCCCTTTGTAAGATGGCACCACAGCATGGCAACGCTCTCGTCCTTGCATACAGTAGAGCAGAGTAGAGCAAAGCAAAGCAAATCATCATCTCGCCATCCAGAAGCTGTGGCTGTCGACAATCTTAAAAATCAAGAGGAGGGAATTAGCATATCAAACTGCAAACTACAGGGTCCGGAATCCGGAGTCCGGAGCACAAGAATAGCACCAAAAGTACAAAGTCCGTCAATCATTGTCAGGGGACCGAATGGATCCGCCCAAAAAAAGGCGGTGCTTTCGGGATGCCGATTTTCTTAGTCAACCCGGGCAGATGGATTCGGAAAACGAGATTGGCCCCGGAAATTCAGGAAGATCAAGGAGGGCCGCACTTGGCCACTGAGGCGCAGAAAGGGGCTGAATTCAATATCTCTGTGGGCGGACGGCCAAAAAGAAGGAAAGAAAAAAGAAGCAAGGAAAAAAACTTGGACTATGGGCGGGTATACAGTGCGGCCTTGCCAAATATCTGATAGTTGCATTTCCCCAATTAAAGTTTCGCTGAAGGCGTTCGACACAGTCTCTCGCGCACTGGCGGGCGGGCAGATCTGTGGCTTTTGGGAAACCGCTCAGCTGGCCTGTGTTCTCGTGGACTGAAAGAGGACGCAAGAAGCTGCCTCGTGACTCTACGTGTGAGGCTTCCCTTCTTCAGCAGGTCTGGCGGCTGGTGATGGTGGCCTAGTCGCCTGACTTGAGCGAAAAGCAACGAGCAGAGGTGCCAGATCCCTGCCGATTCGGCCAGCTACAATTCCGATTCGCTGCGGAACCCTGATCGTTTTGGTGGGCACATCAGAGATCCATATTTTATTATTTTCGGGGGCATGCTGTCAGAATTAGCTGTGGGTTTGAAAAAAAAAAAAATAGAGAGAGAGAGAGAGGTTTAAGCACGGTTGAGAGGAAAAAATAGGGGGGAAATTGGTGGACGTTTTGGAAATGAGAGAGAGAGAAAGAGACATTTCACGACCCCCATGTTGACAAGGCCCTTTTTCCAGCCTTTTCTCGGCGGAAGACTAGGCTGTAAATTATCCGATGCAGGGCTCTCTGGACAGCGAGAAACCGCCGTGTCGGTGATTCTTTCGAGGTGAATCTCAAACCCCATCGATGGGATAAGAAACCGAAACCCGGGATCTAGTGAGCGCCACGCCGTCCCGTTGCTCCAACTAGAACCACCCAGGGCTGTCATTCCATTGTTGCCACCAAGAGACTGAAAAAGTTGCCCACGCACACAAAATCAGAATAAAAAGAAAGCGGCAATATTGATCATCTTGTGTGACAGGTTCGGGATGACGATTGGTTGGGTGAAGAGTATCGCCTCCCCTCTCCACCGGAGGAGGCTGCAAGCAAAGCTGAAATGCATGCACTCTGACTAGCAAAATGCAGATGCAAATGCAAATGCTACCGGCCGGACCGCACATGCACCGCGGCTTTTAGCTTAACCTAAAGAAAGCAAAAAGCACGAAAGCCAGTGCTGCCTCGTAATACGAGTTTAGCCCACAGTCTTGGTCTCTGTCCTGTCAGAAACGCTGTAGGGGTTGTTCTTTTCGAACTGCCGTTTACTGCCCATTCCCCCCTTTAGTGCCGGGTGAGTCTTATTACACTCATCCATCGTGTTTCAGGGCGCAGAGGCAGACCATACCAGATGCCGCTAGATCGAGCGTGTGTGCCTAGATATCCCGAAATTTGATGGCTACAACGTGGCGCAAATCGCTGCACGGGTTGCATTCCAAGAGTTTCGCAGCAGCAGGACGGAGAGAGAAGGTCCAGAAGCAAAGGAGAGGAGAGGAGAGGAGAGTGAGAGTGAGAGGAGAGAGAAACAGTTTTGACGCAAGGGCCTGGCACGATGAGAGTGTCATACGGGAGAAGAGACAAAAACCAGACATACAGTAGTTATCGTCAAATCTCCTTGTGTGTTTCGTGTGCATGTGGCGTGCAGCGGAGCTTCTCCCTGCCTCGAAAGAGATATTTTGGTCATGGCCAGCGTGAAGATGGTGTTTTGTTGACTCAGCCTGCTACCTACCCAAACCTGGGCAACCCTTGCGCCTGCATATGGGCTAAGCAAGGAGGCGATATTTGCCCGTGTCTTCGATATCATGTACATGAGCACTCGTTTGTGCTACCAGACAGAGCTGGGTGCTACCAATGGCTAATGCCTGTTGCATGCGGCTCGATCAAGTCAACCGTCAAAGCAAGGGCGGGTCAACTGATGCAAAGCCGTGGGCACAAATACGAGCAGCAAATAGGATACTGTAAACTCGCGTCCTTGGGGGTGGTTTCGAACAACAAACAAACAAACAATAGGCAGGCAAATTCTCCGTCAATACGATTCGAGAATTTGACACACACGCCTAGAGTTAGCCTTTAGCCAATCCGCAATCTACGACAAATAAACCATGACGACGACAACTGCTCCTGCAAGGCTCCGGTGGCCGACAAACCCTGGCTACCTGCAGCCAATTTGCACCGCCCGCTGCTGAGAAGAAAGTTGAAGGTTGGGTGTATCCCGTCCAGCCCATCACCAAAAGCTCACAGTATTGCACACGGTATACTTTGCAAAGCCCCCCATGACACAGTGCCCTCTTGTTCCAATTGGGCTTCTCCTCGCCTTCCATGAAGACTCCGTATCAAATATCGAGCGCGCGATGCTATGCTATGGGAGTGCCTTGAGATTCAATTTCGCAGCAGTTACCGGGCGCGGAAAATAGGGGCGGGCTTCGGTTTTCTAGAACGTCGATGCATGGAGTTCAGGGGGCGGAAATCAAAGAGCCAAATGAGATGGGAATCGGAAGCGAAAACAGACTGCTGGGTTTATCTGGGTACTGGTAAGGTCAGGCATGTAGGTACAAGCTCTACCCCGCTGTTTCGCTGCGGCGGACGAGGTAGATTCGTTAGTAGAATATGTCCCGCAAAGGCGATAAAGCTTGGGGAGAAGCCCCGTAATGTTAGCATCATCTCTAGGGTTCAGCCATTGTGAGCTGGGCAGAGACACAGAAAGGCGGCACGGGAACACTGTGGCGGCGGGTATAACAGCTTGAAGTAGAGAGTAATGAACGAAACAATATGCAAGTTTCAAAAAATACATTCTGTAAAGAGAGAGTCAAAGAGGAGTTGTAGAGCATTGAGGATATCCCATACAACCAGATGGAGCCTGTCCTGTCTGAAGCTTGTCATGCCTCAAACGTTACAATGCAAGAGACAGGCTACCTCAGCAGCGACCTTGCCTAGTCCAGTACCGTACCTAATCAATCAGCTGCTATTACAATAGAGGTCTGGTAGCATCGATACTACTGCATCTGCTCAGGTGGCGGCGTATCAAGGAGGCCGCAGGCAATGCATGCAAGGTACCTAACATGAGCCTCGTACTGTGCTGTGCTGCGAATAGGGGCCTGCGCACTGTCATTGGCCGTAATCTGTCATATATGCACTAAAGCAGTGCTACCTTGCCTCTTGGTGGCCGCCCCTATCATCCAGCTTGTACCCCGGCCCTCTGGCACCTCTACGCCAGTGGGGCTGCAGCCTCCCCCCTAGTAGGTTATTACTAGGTATGCTCTGCCGTGGAATTTTTCTTCCCTTAGCCTGGCTCTTCAACCCGACTCTCCCTCTTCGCCAACCGGAGGTCGTACTTTGGTCGTACAGCTTCTGCTTCTTGCTTCTGCTTCTTCCTCATCGCCTCGCCTCTCCTCTCCTCTCCTTGGCCATCTCTCCTGTCCCGTTCGCTTCCGCCCTGCCTGCGACGCATAAGAGCCATCAAGCGCAGCTTTGCCGCCTTGCCTGGACATCTGTCGACGCGGGTTCTGCCGAGTTACGTTCCGAAACTTTAAGGCACAGAGCTCGGCTTTTGCATTTTGTCTCTCGCGCATCTTGTCGGCTTCATCGTCTGTCAAGATCCGATCATACATCAACACGCTCCTGGCTGCTCAGTCACGCTTTTTTGGGAAGAACCCCCCCCGAGGACTCGGATCTGGTCATCTAGATTGCCCTGACCACACCCACTTCCGACGCGGCGCTGTTATAGGAAGAGGGAAGAAAAAAAGAGAAGAAAAAAAGCTAGCGCTTAACCAAGGATCGTGGATTGCAGAATCCCTTCCCACCATAGATCTCGCTCCCTATCCCATATTGCTGCAAGCTAGCTAGCTAGCTTTGCTCCACGTTCTGCACGACTGCTCTCTTGCTGGGTTGGCCTGGGCTTTTCCTCCAACACACGTTACGACCGTCACGACTGAACGAACCGATCAAGTGCATCATCTATGTTGCCATTTAACCGTCCGTCTCTATCGCGTTCTTGAGTATATCTTTCTGGTGCAGCATTGGAACATCGTCATCCTCGTCGATTACGTGTTCCTTCTCCACCCGTTTTATTGCGCATTTCAATTCGTATCATTACATCTTCTGGAAGGATTTTCGCGTCGCATAGCGGCAACCATCCCCTGCGGCATCTTGCGACATGGCTCAGCAGCCTCACGACATGAGTTACCTTGATTACGGCACAGCGACCAACCGGTCCCCCAGTTCTTCGAGACAAAACTACTCCAACTTTTCTTCTGGCCTCACCATGCCTCGACAGACCCAACGACCCTTCGATGCGCCTCTCCCCTCGTCTGGCCTTTATTCCTCCGACAGACTGGCCAGCAGCTATGGCAGCCGAGGCATGGACACTATTGGTGGCGCCGGCGGCATGCCTGGGTACATGATGGATAATAACCAGTCATGGAGCTACAACGGTTCGGGCGTGGCTACTGTTGGCGGTGCTGTGCATGGCCCGGGAAGGCAGCGAAGCGTCAATCGGCGAGCTGCTTTGCCAACTGTATGTTCATTTTCAAACTGCTCCTGAGAACGAAGACAAATGTGCTGACTAAAAAGATGCAGAATTGGACCGAACATGGCGGGATGGGAATGCCTAACCTTCAGTCATACTCGAACGGCCTCGGTGGCGCATCTATGAACAACGGTGGCCTTCGTGTTGATAACCCTGGATCTCACCCGTCCCCCAACAGCCTCCAGTCTGTCGGCAACGATGCTGACCAGCTAATCCCTACCGCTATTGTCATTAAGAACATCCCTTTTGCCGTCCGTAAAGAGACGCTTGCTTCCATCATGCTGGACATGCACCTTCCCCAGCCCTACGCTTTCAACTACCACTTTGATAATGGTGTTTTCCGAGGTCTCGCTTTCGCCAACTTCCAATCCGCCGAGGATACTCGTGTTGTGATCGAGGCGATGAACGGAATGGATGTTCATGGCCGCAAACTTCGAGTCGAGTACAAGAAGATGCTCCCTGAGGCTGAGCGGGAACGTATTGAACGGGAAAAGAGGGAGCGCCGAGGACAGCTCGAGGAGCAGCACCGTGCCCCTCTGTTGCACAACCAGAGCTCACTTCAATCTCTGGGTGGCATGCCCCAGTCCCAGCCTCGCACCGCCAGCGTCGCTCCCGCTCCCGCTACTTCTCTTCTCGGTAGGTCTTGAGTCATTTAAAGGAGCCGTGCTTTTGTTTGTGATATGCTAATACCTCTATCTGTAGGTGACATTGATATGAACGACCCCCAGACCCTTGAATTCTACACAGAACTCGCCATGTTCCGAAGAGACGATTCGCGAGAGATTTTGGTCTTCCCCCCTGGAATTGCCCCTGAGCATCGCCGATCCATTCACATTCTCGCCCACCACATGGGACTTGAGCACCAGTCTATTGGCGAGGCTGATTCACGACAGCTCACGGTGCTGAAGAGACAGCAGCCCTCGCCCACGGCCAACATCCACACGCCTCCTGCTAGCAGCCTTGACGTTCACAAGCGTGGTCTGAGCCGAGCTGCCACATTCGATTTTGCAGCTGACAGGGAGTCTCGCGCAGCTAGCAGCAATTATGGCCATCTCGTTGGTCGACACGGTCCCACGCTCGAGCTTCCCGGAAGCCCAGATGGAAGTGGCATTCCCAACAACCTCCGGGCCGCCAAGAGCTTTGCCGATCTCCGCTCATTTACCCCCAGCCCGTCCCAGGCCTCATCGAGCTATCTTGCTCCCGGCAGCGGCCTGAGCGGCATTGCCCCTACCTCCACGGCTCGATTTGGCGACTACCTCAGCAACGGCAGCCAGTCCCAGAGCGGCAATCCCAGCACTCCTGGTGGAAAGAATGACAACGGCCTGGTCAGCGGTCTCAGTGGACTGAGCCTGTCTCCCTTTGAAGCGAACTCAATGCAAGCCCAGCGCAGCACCCCTGGTGCTATTGGCAGCCAGCGGCCCAGCGCAAACGGAAACGGAACTAAGGGTGCCCCTGAGAGACAGCCTCGCGGCCCTGAGTGGGAGACTTCCAACGGCTTTGGTCGTACTCGAGCAAATGGTCACATGCAGCGTGGCAGTGGTATGTTGATTGAGTCCAACTAGTCTCTTTCGTAAAACTAACGCGTGGGTTAGATTCTTCGGACAATGGAGCTCGTGTTGGCACCAGCTCTACTAATGCTTCGAGATACCACTAAGCCAGTTTGATACGCGTTGACTGGCTCTCTCATGTGTTATGCTTGTGGCTCACTGGGAGAGCTGGTGGACTGCCTTTTTGGAGGGTTAGACCAGGCTCTCTGCGTCGCATCCCTCGCCTTGCACTCAACCCATTGCTTTTTACGATTTGTAATATTGATTTTCATCAGGACGACGGAGGTGTTTTGGTCTCTGATAAACCACTCAGGACGATTTACCACCTTGGCGATGTACATTTCCCCCCAAAGTTGGTGGAAAGCCCCGAGGTCTACCAGGCCAACTCTCCGTCGCTCCGTAGCTGGTTTTTTTGATGATGATGATGCCACCCCCGATGAGAATGTGGAAAACAGGATCAGGATACAAAAAAAGTTTTGTTCGACAAATGGGCAACCGTTACGAAAACGTCATGACTCGTTTCCGAGCGCGAAGCCTGGAATATCCCCCCCTTCAAGCGTACTCCTTCAACCAGATCTACGACCGATTCTTGACGATTATGACATTTATTTTCACGACTTTTACGTCTAGACAGCTGCAGCGAATCCACCTCGTCGTGCTTCGCATCACATAAGCACTGAGTGGAGTGGCTTCGGCGACGATGACGAGCAGTACCTATACCCAACCAAAGGAAAAAAAACTGTTTTTTAATACCCACATGTCTGACGTCCAGATACGACCGTGACGACGACGAATTGAGACAACCCCAGCTTTCTTGTACATGCATTGGAGGCCGGGACGAGAGAGTAGAGATGTGTTTGTTGGAAATGATTGTGTGTTGGTTTGATAACATTTTTGATGGGAAGCGAAGAGAGAGAGAGAGAGAGAGAGAGAGAAAGAGAAATGGGAAGAAAAAAAAGATATAACCCTTTTTGGAGCATGATTGGGAGAGTTTCTGACTGGGGCAAGTCCTTGTTTGCGCTGATTAATACGTCTTGTCTCTGTTGCTGAGACAATTCCCTCTCACGCGAATGGAGAAGGACGGGTTTGATGAGAGGAGGTTTCTGGTTTTACTGCGGCGTTTTACTGTGGCAGCATTGGGCTTGCTATGTTTTCTTGGACTGCATCTTCATCTTGTGATTTTTATTTTCTCGAAGACAAGGAGGGTGGTGATGGGAGACAACTCGGTGCATCTTCATTGATGCCAGAAGACGGGCAAATTCATAAACTCATACAGGGCTACGGTTTAGCAGGATCTGTGAAAGAAGGAAAAAAAGAAGAAACACGGCGAGTAATTATTCTTGTTCTTTGCCGTTGTTTTTTTTTGGTTAAGTTTTTGTAAATCTTTTTTTTCTTCGACCACTGTAGTTGTTGTATTAGTGCCATCAAGAGCTTTTTTATCATTTACTATTTTTATAAGGAATTCCATTTTGATATTTTTATGTTTTATGATTCTGCAGCTTTGGATCTTCGTGTCGTGTGACTGTCTGTTCTGTATTGTTTGTTGGTTGGGTCGAGATGCTTCCCTGTGTCGGATCGAAGTTTAAGCTTAGGTGCCAAATACTAGCTGACTCGGTTCCTGGCGAGATGGAGCCGCTAAACTGTGGAGAGAGATTCTACTTGATTGGTTTGGAGAGTTTCGAACGGATGACGTACGTTTTCCTTTTCCCGTTGGAGTGCCATTGGCTGGTGGTTTTTGTCGTCTGAAGTACAAGAAGGAGACTGTTTCCCCATCCGACGCGTGGCATCATAGATCCTGATTCTTTCTCTGGATAGAAACTTGGAAGCCTTTTTGTTTGAAAAGCGTGTGAAATAGCACATCTACGGGTTTTGACTAAACAAGAGGGGTTATGACTAGAATCCCCGCATTAGAAGCCAGAGACGTTCAGATACAACACACTCGGCAGGACGAGATTGAAGACTGGGAAGTCATCATGGCGCCGACGAACAAGCAGTGGGTGAGCAAGCTCGATGGAGTGGACAAGCTGGAGTTGGTCGAGGGCGAGATGCCGGTGCCAAAGGATGGAGAAGTGTTGGTGAAGATTCATGCCGTGTGCTTGAATTACCGAGACCTGGAGGGTATGTTTCCTCGACTAGATTGGAAGCTGGGGATTGATAATGATTCTGACTTGATGCAGTCTGTAATGGCGATTATAACCACCATCAGACGCCTACTGATTCTCCCGTCGGCATCGTTCCCTGCTCTGACATGTGCGGCACCGTCGTGGAGAGCAAATCACCGCGCCTTACCGCTGGCACGCGCGTCATGTCCGTCTTTCTGCAGACTCATCTCGCTGGCGCCCTCAAGCAATCTGACCTGGAATCCGGACTGGGATTTCCTTTGCCGGGCGTGCTCACGGAGTATCGGTGTTTTGATGCTAGGGCGCTGGTCAAGGCGCCCAAGTACATGACGGACGAGGAGGCGAGTTGCTTGCCGATTTCCAGTGTGACGGCATGGATGGCCTTGAATTGGATGAGACCCATCGGCAAATCCTTCCAAGAACTGGAGCTTTATGGGAAAAGCGGCGATGAAAAGAAGGATGACGAGAAAGAGACGGTATTGCTTCAAGGTACAGGCGGAGTGAGCATCGCCGGACTGCAAATCGCAAAGGCAGCCGGCCTCAAAACCATCATCACCTCTTCTTCAGACGAAAAGCTCGAGGCAGCGAAACAGCTCGGTGCAGACCACACGATTAATTACCGCACGTACTGGGAGTGGCAAGATGGCGTCATGGAAGCCACCGCGGGAAAAGGCGCGGACTACATCCTCGAAGTGGGCGGGACGAAGACTCTGCGGAAGAGCTTTGCTAGTGTTGCGTTTGGAGGGACGATTAGCTGTATCGGCTATGTCTCTGGTAAAGAGGACGATACTGGAGGTGATGATGGGGGGAATGGTGATGATAAGGATAAAGCGTCGGGGTGGAATCGGTTGAATGTGAATGTTTTGGCGTTGAGGAAGAATGTGACGTTGAAGGGGCTTGTGAATGGGGGGAGGGATCGGTTTGAGGAGATGGTGGGGTTTTATGAGGAGAAGGAGATTCGGCCGGTTGTGTGTAAGGTGTTTGGGATGGGGGAGGCGAAGGAGGCGATGGAGTATGTTAAGGGGGAGAAGCACTTTGGTAAGGTTGTGATTCGGGTGGCGGAGGAGAGTAAAGAGTAGGAGGAGGGAGTTGATTTGGTTGATGGAGCGTAATTAGTCGGAGGAGGTAGTTGATTGAGTTGACAGAGGGAGATCAGTAAGAGAAGAGAGTTGATTTGGTTGACGGAGGGGGATCAGTAGGAAGAAGGAGTTGATTCGGTAAGTCGTATCTGCGAGTAGACTGAACAACTCAGCTGAGAACTCCACAACTCTGCATGTAAGAGCGTATCTTAGACAGGGTGTATCCTTAGAGAAGTCAAGATATATCGGTTTTTGACGTTTTGGACAACATCACCACCGTCACGTGCATCGTCCTCCCTCAACTATAACCACAATGTATCCTTGATTCATCACAACTCATCACTAAACAATCTCGTCACTTCTTACCCTTGATTAGTCTCATCAACGGCTCGTCTCACTGCAGGGTTTCCCTCGACGGTCCGGTCCTTTGGATAGCGCATCACCCTTGTGCCGGATCCGACCTAGCAGCGGCTTGGTTGCATATTTCCAGAGACTTGTTTAGACTCAACCAGGAATGAGCATCATCACATGCATCACCAACTGTTTAGTCAACATCAACGGCTCGGAGTTGCGACCAGTTGGCGGAAAAAACCCGCTCCCTACGGCGGAAGTCCACTGCTACTCTTGTACTAAAATAACACGGCATACCTGTGTTCTTACAAAAAGGCGGAGTTTTGCTCCGATCCCTGTTGGCATATGACATCTCGGATCGCCAGGCGGCAGAGCTGTAAACAAGTTGGGATTAGATCGTACATGTCAGAATTTGAGAAGTCAAAATCATCTGCATGAAGCTTGTCTCGGACCCGCCGTGTTTCCCCTATTAGAGAATCCACCACGTCTCTTTAAACGGTGTTTAGTACGAGATTGACAGAGTAGCGAGTCAGTATGATCATAGTATTGCTACTATTGTCTTGTTGTTAAGAGTCGTTGACCGCTCCAGCTATGACGGCGGATGCTGCAATTCGGCATTTTTTCCCATTTTGGAAGCTCATTTTCTCCCATGATACTCCTCATATAGGACTTTAACTCGTATACGTCTAATTTTAGGTTGTTGGACTCGGAATCTGACTGTTGATACTCGCCATCTTATTCCCAATTACCTTGAGAATAGCACAACTCGCTTTACCTCCGGGAAACTGCAAGTGTCCGTCGACGCGCCTCAAAAAGCCCGATTCACGTCAGCAGCCGGCATAGTATCCTGTCATCCCGGCTACGAGGATCCGCCACTAGCAAGCATGTCATGCAGAGCGATAGAGTTATGCTGTATTAGGAGTGGTAACCAAGACGAGGAGAGAGCTGAAGGGATATTAGTTACAAATGATGCCGTCTCTTTGACTAAAAAGCAAGCCACTCCTTAGCTCCATCTCTGGCACTAAATGTCTGTTGGCCTCGATTGACCACATTTTCGTGGACATGGCAAACACGTTCATTATCCAGGCACTAATTGCTCTGGTGGGATTTCTTGTCTACCACCAGGTTTTCCGGAAACCTAAGAAGAATCTTCCCCCTGGGCCAAAAGGCCTCCCATTGATCGGCAATATCCTCGATCTCCCTTCGAAAGGCACCCCCGATCATGTACATTGGAAATCAATCAACGACAAATATGGACCAATTGCTTCCGTCACTGTCCTGGGACAGTCCATGATCTTCATTGCCGACAAAGAGGCCGCACAAGAGATTATGGAAAAGAAGTCCCAGACGTCTTCCGGCCGCCCTGTTCTTCAGTTTGCCAACTACTGTGGCTTTGGAGAATTTATCTCCCTGCATCAGTTGGAAAAGCGGTTTACTTCTCAGCGGAAAGTTATGCACAAGGCTATTGGCACCAAGGTTCTGGCGACCAAGTATGCGGAGATACAAGAGCGAGAAGCTGGACGGCTGCTTCTTCGAACACTACAGGATCCTCAGAAGATTGCTAAGCACTTTGAAACGTGAGTAGAGAGTACCCATACCTGGATATAACTTGAAAGATGGAATGAGGGCTCTATAGCCGTGAATGGTGTAACTGATCAACCCTTAACAGTGAGGCCGGCGCAATTATCCTGAAAATCGTGTATGGCTATACCGTCAACGCTCATGGACCCGACCCCTTAGTTGGGCTGATTGACCGCATGATGGCCAACTTCTCCCGTGCTTCCGTTCCGTTTACACGACTTGTCGAGTTTATACCTGCCTTGAAGTGGCTTCCCGATGGCTTCCCTGGCACAGGCTTCAAGGCTGAGGCCAATCAGTACGGCAAGGAAATCCGCGCCGTCATTGACGAGCCTTATAAATTTGTTCGCAAACAAATGATCGATCATAATATTATGGGCTCATACGTCGCGAAGCTTGTTCAGGAGTGTATTGGTGATGCAAATGAGCCGAGCGAAGCTGACGCATATACTATTAAATGGTCTGCTGCTGCGTTATATGGAGGAGGAGCGGACACCACTGTATCAACTCTCATCGGCTTCATCCTAGCCATGACCATGTTCCCCGAAGCCCAGCGCAAAGCCCAAGAGGAAATCGATAGAGTTACTGGTGGCACTCGTATACCTGTGCTTGCTGACATGGATCAAATGCCATATGTTGCAGCGATGGTATCAGAAGCACTCCGGTGGTGCCCAATCCTACCAATGGGCGTCCCCCATGCCATGGCTGAGGATATGACATACAAAGGCTACGACTTGCCCAAGGGAGCCTACATCTTTCCGTCGATCTGGAGCTTCACGCACGATTCTGCTGTCTACGCCGATCCAGACACATTTGCCCCTGAACGGTTTCTCGCACCGCGAAACGAGCCTGATCCGCGATGGACAGTCTTTGGCTTTGGAAGAAGAGTGTGTCCCGGACGATACCTCGCTGACTCTTCGCTGTTTCTCAACTTGGCGTACCTTGTAGCTGTTTTCGACATCAGCAAGGCGACAGACGAACAGGGCAACGCAATTGAGCCAAAGTTGGATTTTGAAGCGGGCATTATTGCGAAGCCGAAGCCGTTCCCGTTCAAGATTACACCAAGAAGTGAGAGCCATGTAGAGTTGATTAGGAATATTGAGAAGGAGCATCCCTGGGAGGAGAGTGATGCCTCTCTGCTCGGTGAATTGCCGCCCCCATCACATTGAGGAGAATGGCATCTTCCATAGCATTTGGACGCAGCCAAAATCATTCTTATATTGATTGTTACTTACCATTGCTTAGACAGTAGGGAATTAGAAGGGCGGGGTGTACTGCTGGTTAAGAAAATAATGGGAAGAAATCGCGGCGGAGGTCAGATGCGACTATCACCATGCTGAGATGAATGAGAAAAAGAAGCAGGAAGTGCGAACAGCGTGGGCAGGGAGCAGAGCCACCGGTGGATTTTAGTAATAATATGCCTAGGAACGGGAATTAATATTGAGGAAATTGTGGCAGTGGTGTATACGGATTGGCCACATACGGCGGTGTATACGGGGTGGGAATTCGGATATCAGGTATCCTTTTTTCAACATAACTCCGATAGAAAAAGACATGAGAGTATTACACCGTACTATGGAAAAATGCAGTAGGTTCTAAAGCCGAGTTGGTGAATTGGTGTGGTTATAGAGCGATGCTTGGGTGCCTAATGGATATATTTATTCATCTGGATCACTATAAAGTACCTGCTATCAATAGATTGTTGTGGAAGTCGCTCAGAGATTCTTTCTTTTATTCTTGTATAGGTGTAGAGACATGCTGATTTTTTGGTACCTCTGGCACCTCTGGCACCTTGGAACACTGTTGGCACCCAGCCAGCGCCCCCTGAGTATTTTCCACTATACATACCTGTTGCTTTCAAACTCACGATGTAAGCACAACGCACGATGTTTTTAGGCGAACAGATTACTATGATATGACCCCTTTTACTATTCGAGTTTTATTATTCGAGAGTAAGCATACCTATGGATCAGTGTTCTGAAGTCTATATATATGTTTGCCTATCCCAGAACAACCTTCCTCAGCACTGGCAAATAAATCAAAAGTAATTTTTCTAATTCAATTTCTAATTATATTCATCATCTCTACTTGCGTTATCGGAATTTTAATATTCTTTTCGACCATGGCCTGCAAACCACTCGATGGCTTTCTTCCAGTCGGCGGATGCAATATCCTCAGTTCCGATCCCACCTCAATGGTTGCCGCCTTCAAAAAATGCTGCGGCCCTGCTCCTGTCGTCCAGTACTACACCAACGATACTATTGGATGTGGTGCCTATTGTCCAATTGTTTCCAACGGCCCAAATCGCACCGAGGTCCAAAACTGCCTTCTTGATGAAATGGGAATGAGTGTGTGCACCGGTGACGGGCCAGCTTCACCAAGCGCTCTTTCACGAGTGAGCGCGATGGCCTCTGCGACTGTTTGCCCTGCTTGTGCTGCGACTGCAGCTCCAACATCTACGAATGCAGCAACTGGGGTGTATAAGAGTGATATCACTTCATGGAAGACCGGAATCACTATTGGAGCTATATTATTTTCTGGAATCTTTACTGGTTTCCTGATTTAAATCCGGGGTATCGGCATAAATGGAGACGGATGAAACATGTGCTTTTGTTCCCCTGACGCTTTTTCCGGGGCCGTTGATTTCTTGTGGACATTACAAGCGATAGCAACTAATATTGATGAGGCAATGGAGTTGCTATGGACACATAAAGCACTGCAATTCTTTCCCAGTGCCTTCTGTTACTGTATGTATTAATTCTTTTCAACGTACATTTGTGCTTTTCTAGAATCGCAACTGTTCAGGTCCGAAAGAGCTGCGAACTGTGTCATGATTCCTATAAAGTCTTTGAATTAGCGTTATCCTAAATAGCCCTCGAGTGATAACTTGTCCATATGATGTCAGCGCTATACAAAGAGGGTTGTGTCTTCAAATGTAGTCCTTGGGCAGTTTTTATTTGGTCTGCTATATGAACTAGTTCTATGCAAAATCCTAAAGTGCTAAAATGCCCTTCGGTAATAATGCCTCGCCTTGACTAAACTCGCCCTACTAGAAAGCATCGCAGTGCCCCTGGGCTCGTTCCTCAATTGGCGATGTATGCGGCCCTCAGATGCCGCAGTTTCCATGGCTACCGTTCCTACTACGCCACTTCCAATAACCACAAAGTCATATTACGGGCTCTTCTTATTAGCAGCTAGGCCTTCCATCATGGACAAACGACGCTAACTCGTTCATCAAGATTACTCCACGAAGCGAGAGACATACAGAGTTAATTAGAGGTATAAAGAAGGAACATCTGTGGGAGGAGAGCGATGCCTCGCTGTTAGGTGTATAACCGCCTTTATCACATTGAAAAAAATGGCGACTTTTAAGTTATATAAATATATGGCGATAATCTTCTTATATTGCTTCTTACTGACCATTATATATAACGCCCCATTCCATTATTGAATAATACGACGATTTCTGGATTCCCATCTATAAAGCCAATCTCCGCTGAATTAAATTCATTTGAGAGTGTGTCAAACCAATCCGTGCTACGAAAATCAGTTTTTGGGAGCTCTAGCCGTAGAGAAAGACCGTTCAAGGCATAAGTATCTAACATTAGGGTCGTGTTTCCATACTGGTATTTTCTCACATAGAGGTCGGCCCTATACGTTTTGGGTAAAGATTCGGCGATACCAGTCCGGATACCTCTCTGGCGTCCCGGAGCAACTATTGCAGACGGGGGCAGACCGTGCGCATCCCTTTCATTGACATCAAATTTCTTAGTTAACGCCGTTCTGTTGTGCTTGTAGTCTCTCGCATATCCATCGACGCTCTCCGTATTAGGCAAAAGCCGGGTGGTATCAAGCATGTTCGAAGGATGCTTCGCAGCCAATAAAGGAGTTGTTGGGCCTGAGTGATCCTTGGCCTCAATATCGGGTTTTCTTGTTTCAAGGCACAGCTTGACGATGTTTTCCCTACCACTTTTGATGGCAAGCAACAGTAGGTTTTTACCAAGTTGCGTGTTTATAGTAACTCCTAGGGTTTCAAAAGAAGTCTCACCATTTCTTCGCTTCTTCTCGTGACGGCATAAAATAACGGCGAATGGCCATGTGCATCTTTGATGCGACCATTTGCTTTGCCGGTATTGACGAGAAGTTCTGTTATGTCATATCTGTTATGTGCAACAGCATAAAACAGGGCTGTTCTACCAAATTCGTCTTGTAAATTAATAGCAAGAGAATTCCTCTGAAGAAGAAATTCAATAATTTCCTTATGCCCCTGTAATGTAGCAATCATCAGTGGAGTTTGACCAAAATCATCTTTAGAATTGATGTCAAACCTCCCGCTATCGACTAGTAGTTGAAAAATATCAGTTCTACCGCATCTTGCAGCCATCGATAATGCCGTGCTCAGATACAAGTCCTTGGATGTTAAGTCAATATTGATTTCTTTCCTGTCTAGGAAGATTTTCACAAGACTCTCATAGCCAAACTCCACAGCAAGACATAATGGAGATTTTCCTTGGTTCATAGAACATTCCATAGGTCCGTAGTAACAGTGATCTTTTTCCATCATCTCGGTAAACGGGTATTTCCAAGTGGTATCCCTTCTCATCTCTGTAGACGAGAATTCTCGGGCGGTACCAAAAGGATTGCCAAACACTAAGCTCATATCGATAGGCGGGGAACTCGGAGAGATGTGGTCGGCATCAACTTTCTTTTTTCTTTCGATGGACAGGTGATTCCAGGTGATATCGTCAACAACAAGTTTTCTTCTTATCTCGGTTGGTTTATAACACCAGGCGAGACTTCCAAAGTTACCAAACTTTCTGTCCACATGAAAAGGCAAGTAACTCCTTATGATATTCTCAAGGGTGTTAGGCTTATTGGAGAGCTGGTAATCCCAACTGGTAACATACAAATGCGTGTCATTAGGAATACAATCCCAAAAGAATGGGGAGCATTCATTAGTAGTTTGAACATTAACATCGGCATATCCTGTTTCGAGAAGCAGTTGGACGATGGTCTCTTGCTTCATGATAACAGCTCCCAATAGAGCTGAGGAATGTATCTCACGAACCGTGTCTAGATCATAGTCTCGGCTGTTCAATAGCAATCGGACAGTATCCACATGTCCACCAACAGCAGCGTACCAAAGGGCAGCTTTTTGTCTCTTGCATGTATACCCAGCGTTGAGCTTGCCTGTGTCCAGCAACAGTTTGACAGCCGCAGTATGACCTCTTTGAGCAGCGCATATGAGCGGCGTATATCCCGATTCGCTAGATATGACATTGACATCAACTTTACTGGAGTTGAGTAGTGTTCTCATAATTGTAGAGTGGCCACCGCTAGCGGCCATATAGAGTGGTGTACGGCTGAATTCATCGTGGGCATCTGCGTCAGGAATATCTCCGATCAAGGCTTCAAAAATTTGATTCCACCCAGACTCTGCGGCAATATGAAGTCCGGTGAAAAGCCCGGGATTTCGTTGTCGTCCATAAGAGTAGTTCTGGATGAGGTGTACGTTGGGAGTCTTTTTGAGAAAATTTGCATGTCTCTGATTAAAATCAGACGTTGAGACATGATCACGCCAATACGTGAGAGCATATTCGAAAAGCTTCCATGTTGCAATCCGAAAGTAATTAGTACTATTGTAATATCTTTCTCCAAAAGCAACATATGACAGGTAACAGCTGCAAACTTCTGCAATGTAAGTTTTTGCATCTGGTAGCCATTTTTCTTGATTCCTGTCGAAGAATTCCTGGGTTGTATAATGAACTAGTCGTATTATATTGCTTTTTTCGTCGATAGTGACCAATCCTAAACTGGTTGACACAACATCTTCAATTTGTGGAAGATTATCTTCATCAAACTTGTCTTCTTCAATCTCTACCCCAAGAGCATGCTGTATCTCAATCACGGAAAGTGGTCTCATTGCATGTACGACCCAAGATAGGACATTAATCGCTAATTGCCTCCGACTCGGGCTTTGCTGATTGATACGTTCCATAGCTGCATTGTAGGTGTAATCATACGCGCCAGAACCAGTAGGAAGGGCTTTAAGGGTTTTCATAACTGCTTTTGGCGTTATGCAGTCCATCAATTGATCGAAATGAAGCTGTGCCAACAAGAACCTGTGAAAAGGGTCAAACTCTAGCTCAATTATAGTAGGTCATATAATTCTTACATGCCACCAACTGTATCACTAATTCCCGTTTTGATCTCTTCCTGAAGGGTCTTGCTTTTGCTGATGACTGAGGTAGGAGACAAGCTGTATAAGCGACTGTCGATGTACCTGCGAATATCCGATTCAACAGCTTTGATCTCTAAACGTAGAGCATGATTGAATCTTTCTGATATCTCAGGAATATCTCTTGCCGTTGCAAAGAGTTTTAGATCAGATCGTTCAGTGCAGCCAATTATTTCCGACAAAATGGTCTCTCTGCAGTGATTCGATGACGCACACTCGTCAAGTGCATCAAAAATAACGAATACTCTGGAGTGCATTCTGACAACGTCCTGGAAGGCTTTGATTATCTGCTTAAGCGATGGGCGCGTACTCTCCTTCACATGAGTCTTATAAAGCGATGTAACGTTGCTGTGCAGAGATGGCTGCCGCCGAGATGCTTGCTTCAGAAGAGATGAAAAGACAGCAATTGGATCTTGTTCATTATGTCGCCTGAAGTTGAAGTAAATGTAAACTATGCCAATGCTTGAGTCGTGGGCGAATTCTTTGTGTAGATAATCGATCACGGTGGCGGCCATTACCGTCTTTCCTGCTCCGGGTATACCTGGGCAGAAGAGGATCCGTTTATCGTTTCGTTCAAGAAATTCTCTGAATTCAGTTGATTCTAGTAGCCATTGGCCAGTACCTGGCTGCCACCGTTTCAACACATCGGAATGTTCAGCTCCGTAATCAAGGGGACTGATCCAGTCAATGATTTTTTCGTCTTCTTCATCGTGTCTGAAGGCCCTGGCTTCTTCGAGATATTCTACTGCGAGTCCCATATCACATTTAATATCGGATAAAACTAACTGCTTGTTAGTTAGAATTCTAACATCAATGCTCATGAGAAGTGGAAATAGGAAGCATTTAGTTGGCAGCGCCTCTATGAAGTATCGAAGTGACAATGGTATATTTATCAATTGATAAGGCAACAAGAAGAAGGCTGTGAATAAAATCATAACTTACTAGATGTAATAGTATCCATCTGCTCCACCGCTTGGACTGGAACTACCAACAACAACTCTTTCGCAAAAGCTGCAGCAACGGCAGCAGCATATTCTTGCCAGGCTTTGTTCTTGTGTGAATCTGCATAGTCACATATGCCTCTTACCACAAGACACGGAAAATCGTTCATTAATCCCGCGGCCTCCATTTCAACACAGAGAATCTTATTGCTAAATCTCTCATTGAGCCGGTTTCGGAATTGAGCATTCTTGATGACCATGTTGCCAGACGCAATGAGCCCGTAATGAATACGTGTAGCCCTTGGTTTCCTTTTCCGCACTTTAGTCATATCGCAGAATCTGCAGTCAATGGATTCCTCTTCATTCTCATCTTCTTCCGTTTCGGTATCGCGTGTCTGAGTCTCCTGGAGTAAATCGTTTGTAGATGGATCTTGAATGTGTGGACAATCGTCTAGAAATAAGTAATCACGCAGCGATGCCGACTGAGTATATTTTGCGACAAGAGTTGGCCACTTCTCCCCCATGGCAGCAAGATGATTCGGTATCTGGGATCCTTCCATTTCTCTCTTGGTTCCCAATTTCGCTAGAGACGTCAGCAGTGCAGTTGGTGGATTGTTAAGCGAGCCAGTATGCTCGATTCCGCCCCCTTGCTCAACCTTGCCGAGATCCCATTGAATTACCCCGGGGAAGCAACTGTCGGGTTTACTGACGACGACATCTCCCAACCGGATTTTATTGCTCGGAATACCACCACCAATTCCGACCATCAGGCCGAATCTGAGAGATGGAAAGGCAGATATCATATGTGCTGCGGCGGTTGCGGCGGCGTTATTACCATATCTACCCTCTGGTAGACATGCAATTGCAATGTTGTGCTTCCCAATAGATCCAAGAGTGTATGCATTAGGATCATTGGGAGGGTTTGGCAGGTCATCATGTATGACGTCTAACATAGCGGTTGCAGCAGTCTGTTCCTTTCTCAAAGCGCAAACCCATCCAATAGTGTAATCACGATGTGAATAGACTTTAGATGTCGACATGTTGAAATTTGAATATTAGATTGGTAAAAGCTGAAAAGCAGGTCGTGTTACTAGAGATTTAAATGCCGCAGCTATAGCTATTGATATAAAGGACTGCATTTCATCTTAGCAGTCGGGTTTCTCGCTTTTTCTCAATATAAGGATTCACAAATGCTCACCAGAGACCGTGTTGAGTATGAAAGATAGGAAAAGACCCAGAGTGGTATAGGTGTTAAGAGGGAACTGAGCTCTTCTATCGTCTTTGCAACGGCCAGGATTGTGTAGAATTACAATGAGTAGACTGCCATGAAGCTCAATTCAAGGAGAAATGCTACCCAACTTTTGCTCAGCCGCATTAGGCAGCAATATCGAAACATGTTATTTGGCTCTGCTATAGGGTGGGTGGGGTGGCAAGCATATATGTACGTGTACATGTAAATACATATTTTGTCGATTGGGCAGCATAGCCTGAAAGCGGTGGAGAAATGATAATCAGGGTCAGCCTATTTCGAAATACTCTTGATTATTAGTATTATTAACAATTAGCACTCGCGCATTCTCAAAGTCTTTTACAGCTGAGCTGAATGGCATACACCAACAGTTTTTCTGATAGCCTGGTGATGCATCACTTCATAACCTCTGATATCATGCCTTCGGTAAGCAACCAGATTTCTCTGACAGAAATGACTTGTTTCTAAATGATTGGTACACTTAAACTAGTGTTTTGACGTTCGGTCACCTTTAAAGGCTCCCGTCGTGTATAAATCATGTGTTTTGGCAAGGCTCAATCATACCCTTGTCACTAAGTCATTCCTCCACTGAGGAAAGAGACATTTACTATGGATAACAGTCTCTTGCTACTCTGAGCTTTTAGTGTATTATATTACATATCATCCACTGTTAGCACCGTGGGTGATCGCCAGAATGTTTGCACCAGAGACGCAAAGCCTCTTTCATCCGAATACAGACCTTCTAATGGCGGGTGCTTGTAATACGAAAGATCTGTAGCCATAGAAAAGACGAGAAACAACACCACAGGAATCTATTTCTTCTATGATCGTGCCTGCCCTCTCCCTATTTGCGGAGCGAATCGCGATGGATCGAGTTTCTACACATTAAGCAAAGTAGGCAGCCTCAAGGCCTGCCAGCCTACTTGTATTAAGCATACCAAGTGTCTGTCATTCGAATATAGACCAGATAATGGCAACTGCTGGCTTTTTGCCAAGTCCGCGGCAGATCCGAGCACTTCAAGCGCCGTAACATGGGTTTCTTTACGACCATGACTCTGTCTTCCCTAGTTATCACGAAGTTGTGGGAACTAGTGGGATAGAGGATACATAAATGTCAAGACGTGAATTTTGAAGCCTATTGCTTGGAAGGTTTGTGGTAAGATTGATAGACATTGCTAGTTCCTCAATAAACGTTACTACTGGTCATAATGATCCCGATGCAATTCCTCACTCCATATATACAATCATCACCTCTCAACCTCTCTACGATTCTCACCCCCAAAACTCCAATCCATCCTCTCAATCACCGGCGAAAACACCCACTCCTGCACCCCCTCCAACACCAAAATCGCCCTATTCCAGCGCCACCCCAACAGCGGTATAATCGCACCAACAACAATATCCAGCACAAAATGATTCGCCGTCGCAACAACCGTCACAAACATCGCCACCGGCCACAGCGGCGCCAAAACACGCATCACCATATGTGGGCTGAATCTCGCCAAACATACCGCAAACAGCACCGATGTTCCGAAATGTAGACTCGGCATTGCGGCAATCGTCAGGCGGAACCGGTTATGCGTCCACACGGAACCAGTCTTTCCTTCGTGGAGGATATCTATGAAGCCGTATTCCGGGGGGAGCATTCGCGGAGGATAACATCTCCATAAAGATATAATAATAAAGGCGATGAAATTGTCCATGGCGATTGTACGACGTATGCGTCTGAATAGCGGAGGCGGCAGGAAAGTGTAAATGTATACAATGAAGACGACGCCAATGATGATGTGAGAATGGTATATATGTCTCAAGAGAGGCATAATGTAAGCGTGCTTCGTAAGAATGTACTCTTGAAAGGCCTGCTCAAAGTCGATATGAAGAAACTCCTCAATCGCAAGCAACTGCAAAGCATGCTGTTTCGCAACGAGATAAATCTGCGGATACGGCGCAATAGCCCGCGCCGTAAAAGCGCGACTTAGCTGATATACCCTGCACCAAACCATCATCAGCCTTTACACTCATGATACGAACAAAAGGGGAACGAAAACAACGAACCAATATGTAAGTAACCAGTACCATATCTCGCTCAAAAACGGAAACGTCCCATAAATCCACGACAACACCCTGAAGACGAGCGAGTTCGACTCTTTGCCACGCTTTCGCTGTGAAGCTGACGCATCGTCAGTCTTCTTCTCGGCGGAAATGTAGTCAGGTATGGATTCTAGATCACGTTGGTAGCGTTGAGGCTTGAGTCGGCGGCGGTTTATGAGCGTTCCGGCTGTGAAAGCGAGTGCGATTGCTGTTATTCCTTCTCGTCAGAAAACAAACTTCTTGGTTGTTCTGTTAATGGGGGGATTTACACGCTGGTTCAATGACATTCTTGAACAGTCCCATATTGACATAGTAAAGCAAGCATCACCTATGCTCTACTCAAGTCTTCCTTTCACTGTAGCCACTTCAAATTCAATTCAAAGGAGAGAAGAGGGAGAAGGAGGAAAGGGAGAAGAGAAAACGTCATCCCGCAGATCTTGAGATATCATGCAAGTATATATACGAAACCACATCAAAAACATCAGGACATTTTACGAAAAAAGTAAGATATATGACGACACCACACCTCACCACCTCCCCAACTCTAAATCATCTCAGCCCGTTCTTTACCTTTTACCCCTTGCCATATCTCGGCACCCACGGAAGCTTCTACCTAGTATCTCTAACCGACCGGAGAAATTAAGCTCTAGATCACACATCCTCGACAACATAGCAGCAAGATTACCGAGAACGAACTGTATTTTAATCACTCCGCATGGAGAAATCAAGATGATCCAGTCAGCAGTTTCAGTCTATCGGAAATAAAATAGCCAGTGACGTACGATACCATCGCCACACCAAGGCTCGCGTCTAGAAAAGAAGTCCGACAAGTCCTTCCGGCAGTCCGAAATAGTCCAGAAACAAAATGTAACCGTGGCTTCCCACATGACACGCCCTTGACAAGAGCAATAAAATGTGCGTGACGTGAGGAATTACGTATGCGGCACAATACTTTTGACTTTTGTAGGTGCGGATAGATAAGACAACGGTGTGCAGCCATTTTACGAAACTATAAATGATTACATGATATATAGACAAGACATCAGGCACGCGACACTTTTATGTCCCTCTCTATAGACTTTAATAAACACGAGGAAATCACTGAAACTCAATCAGATGAGAAAATAAAAGTATTACATCGTGACTAATTTCTCTACATGAAAAACATATAAACCGACATCAAATAAAAAAAGGGCAAACGAAAAAAAAGAGACCTCCACTCCCGTTCAACTCTGCCCTCCTCCCATCGCATCCAAACATGTCGGCGCGCGTGCAGATTTGCAAACTAACTTTTTGGTATCATTGTCCCCCTTCCTCCCCCTTGAACAAATTTCGTCAATGCGAAAAAGCTTCCCAAGACTGCTTGACATTGGCATTCCCGCGCCTCTCCTCGCAAAAGAGACTTGGGGAGCGTGTATCCAGCAGCAAGGACAAAAGGCAGCAAAAATAGAGAATAGATGAACCGTTGATAGCTGAGGGGAAAACAAAACAAAACCGAATATGTCCATCACGCCTAGACTTGGTAGTCCGCAGATGTGCAAATTGTGCAGCGCAAAAAATGCATATGCTCTCTCATCCCTCCCAATGTACACCGAATCGTCAAGTGCGCAAAATTTCGTCTTTGCAGTCATGTCTAAAAGGATCAGAGGCTATAGCAGGCTATGGAAACATTGCTTCATGAGCCGCAGTATTGCCTCTGTTAATCTCAAAAATCATGAGCCTTGAAATGAGAAAAAAAATCAACCGTGCCTCCGAAAAGCAATAGCTTGGGAATCATGCTCGAAAAAAAAGGTGGATAAAGTAAATTGACATGATAAGAAAGGCCCATCATTGATGTCGTCTAGTAAAAGGTAGACAGGATGTGTTCGGATGCTCGCACAATCCAGTCCAGCTTGCCTCTCTCAAGGTTGGCCAGGAAGGGATCGGTGGGGAAGCCGTCCTGGATACCAGCAATCAAAGGCTGCACGCGGTTAATGAGCAACTGCATCGTCTGTGACGTGCTCTTCATGACTTCGCGAGAAGTGTCATCGTCCCAGTTCTGCAAAGGCAATAAATGTTAGCATATCCGACGTTGTCTTTAAACAGTCAGGGGAAAGGGGAAAACACTCACGTAGTTGGGCAAGCTGGCGCTAAACGCCCTCACAGCCATCTCAATCCACTCAACCTCTTCCTTCAAACGCGGGTTCGGCTTCAGGTCCTTAGAGATGGTGGCAATCACGACGAGCAGCATCAACGGCTGAAGACCATCAAACTTGCCAGGAGGATATCGGCTCAAGCAGCGACGGAAGATTTCAGTCTCGCGACCGCTCTGGATCCATTGGATCATGGCGTCCTGCAAGCGGTTCTCCTGGATGGCCTGTTCAATCACCCGGATGCGTTGCAAGAGGTCATTGTCGGCCTCGGCCTCGGTCTTGCTCATCTGGCTGGCATAGGCGCCGGCAAGGGCAGTCACGTTGTTGACAGGTCCAACGTGCTCCGAAGGGGGAGCAGACCCGTGCGGGCTTGCCACGTGCTGGGATCCGCGCATATACTGAGGGCTGCCGTATTGCTGTTGGCCATGGCTAGGGCCCTGGCTGGGCGGCTGGCTGGGCGGGAAGCTCGGGCGGTGGCTGGCCACAGTGTTAGCGTAACCATGAGATCCGACGCTGTGTGCGACGCTGGCGGGGTGCGGGATGTTGACGCCACCAGCAACACCAACGGGAAGCTCAACGGGTTGCTGCTTGAACTTGATGAACTCGGCCTGAAGCGAGGACTGCGAGGCTGCCATTGTGGATACCATATCCGTCAGTCGGGTAACGTAGGACAGGAGCTGATCGATCTTGTTGTTATCCGCGGCGTGCTGTGCCTTCATCTGCTCAAACTGGTCGTGGTACTGCTTGTGGATATCAGTAGCCACGCGTTGGGCCGCCTGGGTCGCAATGTTGTTGAAAGTGGGCGCCAGACGCTGAGTCAAAGTGGAGAGAACCTCTTGCTGAACATTCGTGGAAACCACATTGCTGACTCTATCAGAAATGGCGTTGATGAAGTCGTTGGACCGGAGCGAGCGGCTAACGGCATGGGGCAGGGCAGACTGAATCTCCTTCTGGACAGACGACGCCATGTTGGCCTGCAGCTTGTTCTGGACCATGTCGGAGACGGCCTGGCTGGTCTTGTCGCTAATGGTGGGAATGACCACGTCGGTAAACTGCTGGTGGATCAAAGTCTCGAGCACCTTCTGGGTGTTCTCGTTCAATATATCCGAAACCATGTCGAGGAGTTTCCGCTGGTGCTGGTTAAAGTTGTCGTCCCTGGCTCGAGCGGTGTCGTTAATCTTGCTGTGCAGATTGTTCAGCGAAGATTTGAAAGTGTCAGACATGACGGCCCCGAGCCTGGTCTCCAGACTGCTAATCGTGGAATCGAATGCTTCAGACGAGAGGCCACCAGCGCCAGCAAGGCTGCCGGAGACGCCCTTGTTGGCGGCACCCTCGCCCTTATGCGATGGCGCCGATCCATTGGCGTTGACTTCGGCATCCTTGCCCTTCTTCTTACGTTGCTTGCGCTCGGGCTTCTCGGGGTGGTTTTCTTTCGACGACTGTCCGGGCGTTTCGACCTCCTTGGCATCGCCCTTGGGCTTCGCCGGGGTAACAACAGCCGGTTGCTCAATGATGCCCCGAGGAGTAGCAGCTTCCGAGGAGGAAGCAGCGGCGACTTGAGACGACTGTGGTGGAGCAAGATCTCTCGCGACAGTGCGGGTAGCAATGCGAACAGGCGTAGGGACGGCAGCATGCTCCGAGGTACCATTGGTGACGTCTGCCTGCACGGGTGTCTTCAACTTGGAGACCGAGACAACGCCCACATCAACGGCATCGACAGGGTCGAGCACCTTGTTATCCTTGGACCATCCGAGCTCAGCCTGCTTCACCATAAGGCAAGCAACGCCCTTGGAGTGCATGGCATACAGCTCAAACAGCGTGGGCTCATCAGTGTCCTGGACCATGGCGGGGTTGGCAAGTATGTCCAAGCTGCGGAGGATGCCGCGGTTATCAAAAGAGTATTCGCGGACACCGCTGATGACAGCGGTACTATCGGGCTGAGGGATCGAAGGGTCCTGGGAAACGAGCTTCTGGATATACTCGGCTTGGGACACGCTCTTAAGGTTGTACTTGGGGGCCGAGAGGTGGGCGAAGTAGACCGAGTTCCGGGTGGGGTGGCCGATGATGATCATACCACTGGACGGGTGATACATGACACTGCAGACGGCGTCGGACTCCTTGCTGTGGGGGAGGTTGAACTCCTGGACGGGCTTGCCCAGGGCGAGATCCCAGAGCTGCAGGGTGTGGTTCTGCTTCATGCCGACAATCATGTACCGCAGCGCACACCGTTTCTGGTAAGGGCGCTGCTTGTCGAGAAGCAGTACGGAGGTCGGCCAGGCCTTTTCGCCTTCGGGAGTGCTGGCCAGGGTCATGAGAGGCTCGTTGACCTCGAGGTGCGAGTGGGCGGGCGCGGGGTTGCGAGGATCCGAGCCCTCCTTGACGGCGGTCAGGTCGCGAACATCCCAAAACTTGACGCGGCCAGATTTATCCAGAGAGACAATGACACTGTCGTCCTGGCTAAAGGTAAAGTCTTTACCTGCCTTGCCAGTGTTGATCTTGAGGGAACATTGGCTCAGCAGTGCCTCGGTGTCGGCAACGCGATCGTGTCCAGGCTTGAACAGGTTGTTCTGCAGGATAAAGGACGGCCAGATGAAGTGGATGGACTTGCCACGGCCAACGGCGAAAAACTCGGGGTGGTTGGTGGAAGCACGAGCGCGAGTCTTGAGGGCACCCCCAGGGGCGTCACCCTCCTGGGAGTTGATGGGAGGCAAAGCGAAGCCGTACTGCTCCAGATGGGGATCCTCGAGGTGATCCTTCTCGCCGTCCTTGATCTGGACCCAGTAGACGGTGCCGCTGATGCCGGTACCGATGATAGCTTCCCGGGAAACACCGTCGTAGTCGTGTGGGGTGACGGACATTGCGACGTTGAAGATGCGGTCCTTGGTGTCTCTAAACACCTTTGCGTCCTTTCCATCGTCCTGGCGAATGACACGCAGGCCACCCTGCTTGGACATGCCGTGCGTCATGTACGTCTGGGATGCGGTGTACAGGTTGCGGTCGATCTGGTCAAAGTCCTTCTTGAGGTGAGCAACATCCATGATCGACTCCTCTCGAAACTGTGGGCGAGGCTCAGTTGTATCCTCCTGAAGCGTGATGGAGATCCACGGCTTCATCGGGAAGTTGTAGACCTTGACAGAAGGCGCCTCCTTCTCTTCAATAACTACAATCTCGTCCTGATCGGCGCTCTCCCAGCTGTCGGCAATGACGTGGTTATCAATGTCCCTGGGCTCCGGAACATCCTTTGAAAGACGCTCTTCAGAGGAGCCATAACCGCGATGCTCATAGCCAGACTTGATGTCCTCGATGGTGTGCTTCTCAATGGAGCGAGTAGCGTCAGAGTAGTTGGACGGCTGCACCCAATCACTCTCGTCGTGAGGCTTGATGGTAGCGCTCTCGGCATAATTGGACACAGTCTCACGCTCAGCTCTATCCAGAGCATCCTGGGCATCGCGATCGGCTCGGCTAGCGAGGTCATGAACAGCCTCGGAGACAGTCTCTCTGTTCTTGTCAATATTGACGAAGCTGCCAAAGTCTGAAGTTGGGGGTGTCTGCTTGAGGGACTGCTGGGTGGAGTGATGCGAATGCTGAGAGTGATGCGAGTGGTGCGAGTGATGAGAATGGAGCGACGAAGCTCGGTCAAGGCCGTGTCTGAACTGCTGAGGAGGGCTCTGAAGAGGACTCCGCTCGCTGCCACCAAAAGGATTGGAGCCCGCTGGTGAGCTCTGGTCCTTTTTCAAGATGTGGAAAGGAGGCGGGGCAGAGCCGTGGACACTGCTGGCGCTGTGAGGCGACATCTGGTTGAGGGTGCCAGCCAGCGCCTGGTAAATCACCGACACATCTGCGGGTTCCTTCTGGATAGGCGAGAAGATGGGATTGATGCCACCATGGCCATGGCCGGCCAACGCGTCAGCCTGGTGCTGAAAGCCACCCTGCGTATGATATGAGCTCAAAGGCTGCTGCTGGTGCTGTTGACCCTGCGGCTGTTGCTGCGAGTGATGTCCGTAGTAACGGCTGCTGGTCTCTGACAGATGCTCCTGCGATTGCGGAGTGTCGACAGAGCGTGCGGCCTCAACCAAGAGCGGCTGGTCGGTCTGAGAAGGCTTGGGCCTGAGAAGGTTGAGCAGATATGAGGTGCTGTCTGCAGGCGGCGTTTCGCGTGCAAACGGATTGACGGGCTGAGCCTGCGTCTGCGGCGGCGTGGGAGCTGGTTTGGGCTCTTCAAAGTCGTGGCCGCCTCTCATAAGGGCGGCGAGCAGGCCAGTTGGATCGGCTGCCGTGGGGGCAGGCTGGTGAATGCGGGTCGAGAACTGGTTCGGCGACTGCATCTGGTGATGTTTATGGATACGGTAGTCTGCGTCGTCGTCTTCGTCGTCGTCGTCTTCTGCCTCGAGGTCTTGCCGCTCAGGCTTCTGCTGCTGCTGCTGGGCCGAAGGCTGAGGTTGATGGTGGGATTGGGAGGACGACTCGGCCTGCTGGGACGAGGAAGAGGGCAGCGGAGCCTGGGACTGGGCCTGAGCCTGAGGGTGAGCTTGGGCTTGGGCTTGACCCTGGCTCTGGCCATGGCTCTGGGTCGACGGCTGCAGCGGCTCCCTCGACGAGCCGGGGCCACTAAACTTGAGCAAGTTGAGCAGATTGGCAGTGCGATCCGAGTTGGGGCCAATGCCGCCAGAGACGGGCGGAGTCGGTGCAGGAGGCAGATCCATGATGGAGACGAGCTGCGAATTGGGAGACGCGGCGATGCGATGCAATGCAGATGACTGCCGCTTCCGCGCTGCGCGTGAGAGCGAGGTAAACGAAGTGGAGAGACCCCTTGTTGCGATTGTTTTTTTGTTGATATGGAGGGGTAGAAGAGGCCTCTGACGGTGGAGGAAGATGAAGGATGATGTTGAGGAGGAGGAAGAGGATGGTAGGAGATTAGAGGTGAAGAGAGAAAGAAGAGAAAATGTCGGCGGTTGAGAAGTTGTTGAGTTAAGGAGTGCCGAACACGGGAAGTAAGGTATACTGGTAGAGAAAAAAAAAAACTTGGCCCAAGTTGGGTAACAATTCACTTGAGCAGCCTTGCTATCAACTTTGCACGGGCAGCTAAAGAGCGCTACTAGTGCTCAGGCTTTAGGTGGCTGCTCGCACTGGAGCCTCCGCTAGAGCAGCCGCCTGTATCCCACCAGTTTGCGGCTCGACAGTGCGCACGGGCTTTTGCCGGTCGTGTGCGGGTTAGTCAGCGTGAACCAGGAACCTCAAAAAAGAAAGAGTTGAAGATTTACAGAGTTTACAGCGGTATAGAGTCATAATTCACAGCAAAGATAAGAAAAAGGCGGAAAAGGAAAGTCAAGAAAATGAAACCTGCCACAAGAAAAAACCTGGGGAAAAAAACTACGCACTGAGACACTTGCATCAGGCAACAAACGATAAACCCACAAACCACATCGAAAGAATATGTCGGTCACTAACACTAGCAAGTACCCACAGCTGCCAGCACACACACACCCAAAGCACGTCACAGATGCCCAACCACAAAAGCCCGAAGACAGAGAGGCACGATAAAGGGAGAAGAAAAGGGACAAATACAAGAGAAGAGGAAAACTTTGCAACCAACAGACCCAGCCCTGGGTTATCGCTTATCCGATAGCAGGGACAATGATTAGATACGCACGTAGCCTGGTATGTTGCACATGTAGCACAACAAGCTTCTTGTTTAGGAAACTCTTCAAACAGCAAAGAAAAGGGCTGAGAAGAAAAAGGAGACAACAGTATGGCCTTGCTCTCAGCCTCGTGTGGCGCAACCTCTCTCTGTTTTGTTTTGTTTCTCCGTTTCCCCAGCCTCATCTAGTTGTGCCGGGTTTACACGGCTTTGCTTTGCCTTCGTCTTACAAACATTCAACTTGCAGCCATCATTCGCTCAATCCATTCCGAAAATACTACCTCGCTTTCCCGTAATGACCAACTGCTCGTAATTCACATCCATTCACATCAAATCCCCTCTTTTTTTCCCTTTTCCGTACATCTATTCTAATAATTCCTTCTTGCTTACATACATTTCTGTCTTAATCCCATCAAGACTCCCTTTAGCTGCTGAAACTCTATATTTGCTTGTTGTCTCCCCACCCGCCACATGCTCAGCAGTCTCGGCGTCATAAAAAATCCGCCCAAAGCCTCGCCACCTTTTTTTGCTTCTGATTCAAGCTTAAAGCTTCATAACGACAAACCCAACAAAACCAATAAATTTTGACAAATCGCATATTCATCCAGCAATCATGTTCTGTCTCCGAAGGTCCGTCCCCCAATCACTCTCTCTATAATACTCGCCAATCTCCAACACAAAATGCTAACCAACAACACAAACAAACAGCTGGCTGCCGCTCCTCTTCATCCCGACAAACGCCTCGCCCGCCTTCATCCTCCTCTTCTTCATCTGCACCTACTTCCTCAACCGCCCTTGCGTCTACTGCTCCGTCCTCCTCCTCATCCTCTTCCTCACCTCGTGCAACTGGTCCGACCGCTGCTTCTTCGACCTCAGCAGCAACTGGTTCCTCCCCCGACCTCCTTCTTCCCTCCCGCTACCCGTCGACGATCAAGACTCGCACGCCCTCGCCCTCGCCTTCAACGACACCCTCGTCGACATGGTCAATTCCACAGCTAAAGCCGCTGCCCGCGCCGCTGCGGAGGAGATCGCTGTGCTGCGCAACGAGTGGACTGGCTTGGGCGTCGAGTGGCTGCGTAACTTGCTGGGTAAGCGGGAGTGGAGGATCGACTGCATGGATATTTACATCAGGTTGTAAGAACGAAGGGGAATTACATACATGGAGCTTTTATGACGGGAAAGAAAAACAAATATTGTAATGAAAAAACTCATCTACCTTTGTGCATTGGACAGGATTTAGAAGGGGGGGGACTGTTGAAAAAATATCTTGGGCTCATCATCATTCTTCTATTTTTACAGCGGCACAGGGTTTGAACATAGTGGATATAGCGCTTTGTCTTTTTTGTCGATTTTCTCTAATAATATACATACATTTCAAACACGCCCTCTTCGATTTGGCAACGTGTACTTCGCGTCAATCGGTATTGCGCCCGGAAAATCAGGAGACACGGAATGCCGAGGTAGGGAGAGGGACAAGAAGTGGTGGGGAGCTGTCAGCATTGCATATGTGCAGATATTCTTCAGCATCTGCGCAACACCGGCGAGTAAGACACGATTGCATGCATAGCTTGTCTCAAGCTGCATCAATTAAGAAGCAAAACATCAAGAAGAGCGGAAAGATGCTTGAGAAAAATAAAGACTACTGTATTATTCCTTCAGTTTTAATACTCTATATAGGTAACAATAGACAGGCAAACGCATAGGTCAAGGCCAATCAACCGCCAACCAAGGCATCATCCAACAAACACCTTTGTACAACATTTTTCCACTCGTATTATACGCAATTGACCTCGTTCTACCTACAAAAGCTTCCCCCAAAATAAACATAAAATATTCGTTGCGGCATATTTAATTGCATCCTCCAGCTCGTTACTTACATCAATGGTATTCTTCGTCATCGCTGGTCAAACGGTCAAAGAGAAAGAAGAAGAGAAAAAGAAGAAATTACCAGGGAAACTTGAAAGGGCTTCCCCACTGCCAGTCACTCTGCCCTTGTGATCCTCCTCCAGCACCCTTGAGTTCCTCCTCATCCATGATACCATCTCCCAAGAAAAAATTGTCTGAGGATGCAAAGGCCTCGTCCTCGGGAAGCTCGTCGTCTTCATCCGAGAACAAGTCGCCATCGGCTTCCGGCATCTCAGTGCGAGCTACGTTAGACACCTCCGTAACAGTGGCAGTCACGGTCTGTGGCTCCACGGCAGCACAGGGGTTCTCGCCGTCATTTGCCTGAGATGTAAACAGGTTGCCAATGATCGAGGAGGGAGAGAATGAAAGCTCCTCATCTCCCTCTTGCGCCTCTCCCTCCTCGCCAACACCGTCAGTCACAACTGTGGTCGGCGTCTCAAAGGAGTTGGTCAGCTCAGGTTGCTGGAAGGGGCTGATTTCGTCGTAGAATTTGTTGTTGACGCCGCCCCGGAGAGCAACCACCACAGTCAGGGCGCTCAATAGAAGAATGGCCAGATTCCTCTTGTCGTCCAGCAGCTTCTTAAAGGCATTGACAACCATGTCGGGGAAGCTGCCAGCCTTGAAGCGGCTCTGCGACTTGTCCTGTTTCTCCCCGTGCATCTCGCGGTATCCGGGCGAGGTCTTGTCGTATGACACGGATCGTCGCGATGCACTTCTTTCTTTTCCGACAAAGGATTCATCAAAGTCTTCATCCTCCCGCTCGTCCTCGACATCCTGGATGCGAGATGAGAGACGTCGCCTGCCTGCTCTGCTCTTGGAGAGGATTTTGTCTTGGCGCGCCGCAAGGTGCACCATCTCATCTTGGAGCTTGGCGTCCATCATGGGTTCTATCTCAATGTCGACACGCTCCATCTCCTTCCAGCAGGCCTCCCACGCACCGGCCCTCAGTAGGCCGTTGCTAGCATAGACCTTGACGCGGTAAATCTTGCCAGCTCCCAGAGCGTCAACGGGAATCTCGCAAGAACAGGTGGTGCACCAATGGGTGTCTTTCTTCGACGCGCTTACACGAGCCGACCCATCGTCGTCGTAGGTGGTCTCGTCGTCCTCACTGTCATGCTCATCGGCAAAGGGCATCTCATTGGAAGGGCCGAGGTAGTGGCCGCACTCGAGGATGCGCGCGCGGCTCTTAAAGGGCAGCTCCAGCGCCTCCAGGAGACGCTCCTCCATGACCTCAAAGTCGTTTTGCGGGTGAGGCAGGAGAACGCCGCGGTCCTGGATGGTGTCGCCGATGGTGTCCTCAAGCTGTCGCCAGGCCTCGCGCAGAGTCTTGACGCCCTCGCTGAGCTCGCTGGTCTTGGCCTCGTCCAAAACATCGCCCCACGCCCACCTCAGCGGCAGCAGGGTTACGTGCAGAAGCACCAGCGGTGGGTCGTTCTTCTTGAAGCGCGGCGGCGTCTTCTTGGCCGAGTACTGCGCAGACAGGCTGGGCGAACCCAAGCGAGAGACGGTAGGCAGGGCGCTGCGACGGCCGGAGCGAGGAATGCCAGAACCAGAACCCTCAGTGGGCGAGGTGACCTTGGCTGAGGCGGACCTCAGCGACGATCGCGGCGTGACCTTTTGATACTCGCCCTCGTCGTACTGCTGCTGGATATCCGAGATGCGCGGCGACCGGAGGCCATCGTGGCCCGTCTTGCGCGGGTCGCCCTCGGACATGGAGCCCATGGAGCTGCGCGGGCTGTTGTCGCTGAAGACGTCGTCGTCATGGCCCTCGTGCGAGCCGTTGTCTGCGCCGTCGGGCTGGGACATGGTGTCGTCGTCGTAGTCGGGATTCACACTCTCGTCTTCGTAGCGGTAGTCTTCCATGCTAGAGTGAGTGTTCAAAATCCAGATCCTGCTGCCTCTAGCGAGAGACAAAAGGACGGTGGATATGTATGGAGGTAGCAAAGTAAAGTGGCGGGGGGGAGAGAGAATGACAGGGACAGAGACGGGACAGTCAATATTGTCCAGTCAAGTCGGTGGGTTGGATTATGTACGGATAAACAAATTGCTCAATTCGCTACAGCGACCCAACAAAACTGACGCCCACTGGATGTATTATGATTTGATGATTCAATTCCACGAGGGCGAATAGCAAAAAAAGGAAAGAAAAAAAAAAGGCACGAGGGGGAAAGGATCAGAGATGCCCGACCACAGGTGAGATGTGATAGTCAAATATGGCATGAGCTGCAGTGCGTGCAGATGTGGCTTCGCATGGTTGGCCCAGCCTCCTGAAGGTGGGCTTGTTTATGCTGGTTGCCGGGTCGACCTGGGGTGTGATTGGTGAATCGGGGGAGGGTTAGGCGCTACAGGTACAAGACCGCTGCAACAGGCCCTGGAAAAGAGAGGTTGGACGGATTGATTTGATTCGATTTAAATTGAATTGATTGAGCAATGGTGAAGCACATCGAGAGTTGAAGTGCTTAAATGTCAGACGCTGATGCGCAAAGTGCTTGCAGCAATGGGGCGCCTCAATTGAGTTTGAGTTTGCTGCCAAACTATCAGCAAAGCCATCGCACGGATGCTCTTACGGCCTGAAATTCTACTGTCGATGCCCTACTCCGTTCACGTACATGGCATCGCAAATGTGCTCCACAAATTTCCAGCGGTCAGGGACATGAAACGAGTGACGATGTCGCAAGACGCAGGTGTTTGTTTACTCTCATCTTCAGCGCCTTGGTGGTGGCTACGTGTAGCTAATGGTTAACCTGGAGATGGGCGGCTAATTACATGTAGCATCCATCCATTGTCAATCCCTACCAACCAACTCATCGCCGTGTCATATCCCAATTTGTGGTATTGGCCCAACAATTGCTCTCTATTGTAGCCGTAGCAGCAACTCCCAGAATCACCCCAATGTTTATGTTCCTGCGTTGTGCTCGGGAGTGGCAAATTCATCCAAGTGAAGTCGTAATCGCTAGTCTAGCACGAGCAACTAACCTCACAAAGCAAGTGAACCACACCATCAAACACCTCACCGCCATATCGAAACAACAACACTCTGCCTGTCTTCTTTCACCTTGTGCTCAAATGCCAAAAAGCAACATTAACTGTCAACTCTATTTTCTTCAGGGTCTTTTCCGTTTGCTGCTTACAAGAGCCCCAGCGGCCTCTCCCGCATCGCTATTCCGGTTTAGGTAATCCGGCACGGCCAACAACGGGCTCGGCTCCCGTTTGACTTTGGAGTTTAAATCACCATCTGCGTCTGACAGCTCCAGCAGTGATAGTAGCGTCTTGGCTTCTGGGTATCTGTTAAAGGGTGTGTGTCAAAGTGGGCTGTGATCTATTTTTATGGTCGTTTTGCCGTCTCTATTACTCGCAGTGGTAGTGGCCCTACTGGGTTAGGTTCTGTCTACCTATGAAGCATATATGTCGCTTATACAGCGCGATAGTTGGGCGTCTGACGCTTTATAGAACATTGCTTGTAGATTTATGATCGGATTATGAGCTTAATCGCGTGTTTTTTGTTTGATCGACGAGTAGGCAGTATACTTGTATCCCCTTGGATGACTATGGGTACCCATCTATCTACAACCTGAGTACCTATGTCATGTAAGATGACCTGGATGCACTTGGTCAAAGAAAGGTATTACCCTTCCTATCTGTATAATTTTGGACTAGAACATTGTCATTGTCCAATTATGGAACTTATATTAATAATTAAAGTAAGAGGGCCAGCAACGCTATCACAGCCAGTTCAGTGGAAAGCTACACCCCAATCTTTCGTTCAATACCCATACTCGAACTGCTGTGTTATATAAGGGGTGACAATCCTACTCGAAAATTGACTCTGCATTCCGACTGAAAGCTTATCAAAACAATACAACAGGAAAGTAAGGACCCGTTTCAGTAAAAGATGGTTCAATTATAAGTATTAAGTTTGTATATACCGGTATATGACCTACTTGTATTTCTTTGGTTCAATCAACTCTAAAAACCTCCTTCTGACTGCTACTATACACACACACTTCTTATATACCACCGGAATATCCCAATCTAATCGCTCAAGCATCAATGGTCAACACTAATGCATACATATACAAAGATGCACCTGCGCTTGCGCCAAAAGCTTATTTAGAGCTCATTGGCAGCGTTCTGGAGCAGATTGATCTCGCCAAGGGAGTTTTGCGTGTAACGAGAGTTGAACTTGACCACATCCCTGACGCGCTGATACGTGATTTCGTCAATCGTCAGGGGCTTGGTGCTGATGTACCATGAGACGCCCTCGGAGCAGGGAGGGGTGGTCAGAGAGCCAGAGTACCTAGGTCATTGGGGTCAGCCAACAAGCACGACATCAACTGAGAAACCTGCTGTTCTTACTTGAAGATGGTGTTGGAGTTGAGGTGGTTCTCAAGAGGGCCAAACACAAGAGGGCCTGTGCTGGTGGTCGAGCCAGGAGTCGCAATCATGCCGACGGAGGCGAAAACTGAGGCCAGAAGAGGGTCAGGAATGAGTCCGAGGTTGATCAAGAAACCGACGACAGCGGTGGACTTGTCTATTGAGCACAGAAGAAAACAAATTCGTGTTAGAAACCATGATCTTGAATAACGTTCTCTTATGATGGGTGCAGCATCTCATGCCTCCTACTCACCTGCAGCTGAAAAGACAAAGTGTGCCTCCATGGGAAAGTACTCGAGATCTACACGATGCTCACTGGGAGTGTGGAAGTGGAACTGAGCCAGCTTATACGACTTGCCATCGGCCACGAGCGAGCCATTGACGGGCACCTCGACGGTAGTGCCGAGGTTCTCAAACTCGGCGCCATGGGGATAAGCATCAACCTTGAAGGTGACGGAGCTTCCGTGGGCAGTGGTGATGGAAGAATCCAAGTTGATGGGCGACTGGTTCTTGCCCGTGGCGCACAGCTTGTTGGCCGTCTCGTTGAGGCCGAACCAGTTCAACGGTCCAGTGAGTCCGGTGTAGCCAAAGGTGCTGATGGGGACAGATTCGCTTCGGGGGTTAAGATGGGTTCCGTAGTCGCACGACGCCAGCGCCGGAGCGGCGAGAGAGAGCGCAACGGCTGCGAATTGGGCAAAGCGAGTCATATTCAAGAATGTGTAAATATTAAAACTGAGAAATTAGAAAGATATTATGAGTTTGTAATGGTTTGAGTACAAGTAAAATGAGCGCTGAAATGATGGGATGTCGGCTCTAATTGTAGTCGAGCTAGAAAGGGGACGGAGCTTATAATATCTGGCGAATGATCCAGGATATGAGAGGCCACCCCCGGCCATTTCCAGCTCCCTCACACCCCCTCGTCAGTGGATCTACGCAGGCACACATAGCCTAGATATTTTTAAATACTAGGTCATCTCGAAGCTTAACCCCTAGAGCGGAACGCACCAGGCTGAAGCAATTGCCGGAGAGCGATAGTCTAGTACGGGCACTTGGCGATGCTGTCATGGCGCAGTGGCTAAAACCACCCTCACTCTCCTAGGTTGAGAAACGCCTGCTTCCGTATTATATCATTGATGTCGCTTCGATGAGCATAGCCGGATGCCATCAGCACCGAGCGGATATTAGCTGCGGCCGTCATCTCATCTTCATTTGGTGCCTTTGCGCCGCTTACAGTTGAAAGTACACCAGCGAAGACTGGCGCCTCACCATGTGGGTTTTTGTCTACTTTGAGATCTCTTTAAAGAACGCCTTATATCCCCACCGCGATGTATTGCAATCGCTGCGATTTAACCTGCTAATTCTCAACTCTTTACCCTTCCAAGCTGGGGGAAAACATTGTCCGGACTTGCCGGCCTCGATTCCAGTGCTTCTAATACGAGATCTGGTCGGCAATTCGGCGTTTCCTTTCTACTTCATGCCTTCTCGTGTAAGCACAACGGCATTTTCCACTGGGCTCATCAGATTTGTTCATCTTGAGTCCGGGTGGCCAATGCACCATTCTGGGGGAGGAGGGGCGTGTTTCTTCCTTCAATGCTCAGTTGAAGTCCTCTCGCCGTCCCGGATGCTCGGATTGGGTTGCCAGTCTTGCTGAATCGCTTACAGAATGAAACAACTGGGGGTCTTGCACGCGAAACATTGATAAGTTCGGAGCCCGGGAGCTTCCATGAAACAAGTCTCTAACACTTTTCTTTTTAAGCTTGTATTGGCACGTCGCATCAATGCGTGCCCTGACTTTAAGTATAGACGACGCGCGTACTAATTCATCAGATATACTTGATCTATCACATCCAGCATGAGGCATTCGATTCAATGCCTGTTTACATATTACGTGACGCTCAGCTATGCTCAACCCTTAAAGTCTCTAATTCGGCCTGCAAAAAAAGTGCCGTTTGTACTAGTGCTGAAGGATCTCCACGATTCAATTTATCCCGCCTTTGTATTTACTTTTGTCTTTCTCTCTTCTCCACGGTATTGGAACGGCAATTGTTGGATAAATAGGGTCCGCGGCATCTGATCTAGCCCCTTGTAGACGTTGAAGATATTTAGCGAGTTAGTCAGCCTAGTGCTGTTTTCAATGTTGTCTTCATCGCTTACAGGCCTTTTATCGAGGTCAGAAGGATCAAATGCGATGCTTCAGGTGAAAGTGCTTGCGCTGGTTTCAAATTCCCATTCTGCAGGGCTCGGCATGTTTAAGCTTAATATTTGACGTGCCCCTTGACCTTCGGCAATTGTGCTGATCGGTATCCTCAAACAACAACCATTAGCTCAACCCTGGCTTACATGTGATAACTAAGGTAGTCCGATTTACATGCATCCACGTCGTTTTGATGTGACACCAGTGCCGTTGCTTTCAACTAGACCTGTCTATAGTTTCAGAACCTCCGTTGCTCTACTGATGGAATCGCCACAAAGGCAAATTAACAAATATAAGGCTCATCACAGGCATAAAGACTCCGCCAACGGAAGACCCTGAAGCCGCGATGCCAAGAGCGCACCGTTGGCACTAGCCCAAACACGACAAAGCGACCGTGGCAGTTCCTGGCTTATGGCCTGATTTCCACGTTTTTCATTTCTTGGCATGGAATCACGGGGGCATCTTTTCTTATCTGGAGGCGCTCATTGTCTTGAGGACGGCGGCTGGGTACTGGGTGAGACAGATTAGCTACCCTCAGCGTCTCACGTCAACATCCTACATGTATTAATAGTGAAGCCAAGAGATTCTCAATCATCTCACGTCTTTCTCTGTCATCTTGATATTCCATTACAATATCAAGAATTGCAATATTTGATTAGACAACCCTCCTTTTTACTTGTATCTCCCTAGTCTACCGACTCGCGGACAATATCCAAACTCCAAACTTACCTCTACCTATCCTCATCATTACCAAAATATCAAATATAAGTGATCATAATGAGTCGAACCATACGCTCTGTGGTTATGTGAAGCTGCCATCTCTACGGGGGCGTTGGCATAGCAGGCTGGCAATAGTTAGAGGTAACCAGTCTGCCTAGTGTCTCCTTTCTTAAAACCATTGCCGCCTCTACAGATGAAGCGCATAGCCTCGTTTGTAAGCCATAGGAATGCTTACCATAAGGCTTTATGTGAAGATAGTGGCCAAGCTTAGAAGCGCTTATGCTAATGACGAGTGATGAGTCATTCTCAGCTCTTCACTTGTTTGTGAGGGAATCTCCATTTCCCGCCATGAAGTCGCATGAGCATTCCAATTAGCCAGAAGTTCTCCGTGAATGCTACCCGAGAAGAGGTTTTGTGATTCTAATAATATTACCATCGGGTAAAGCTTCACATGAACTTGACTGTCGAATCACATCGCTTCGGTATACATGTGGCCAACTCATCTTGATAATTCAGGCCGTGATTTGAGGCATTGACATCTTCGTCTAAAGGGAGATTTAGAGTTTATTTTTTATTATCTATGAGACCACCCACGTTCAAGCATCTTTTGCTGCGGTTGTCATAACGAGACTGCCCTTTCTGGAGACTACCTGCCGGCCATTCGCTTCGGATGGAAGCGATGCTTCAGGTGGATTTTCATGTTTTGGTTTCACATCTAATTACTGTAGCATTCGACATGTTTAAGCTTAATGCTCCGTACATGCATATGTTTGGCGCACCCCTTAGCTCTTGGCATAAAGGAGACACTACAACCCCAGATCATTAGGCTCACCGTAGCTCACTTATCATGTTATCTCCATCAATCCAGTTCGTCGCGCTCGAGGGTCGAGTTCCGCCAGCCTGCTCTCTATACGCAGCTTATTTATACTTCGAGGACAGCAATATTGACTAAGCTCTGTTAATCGTGATGACGGTTGTCGTTTTCGATGTCGAAGGGAAGCCGGCTGCTGAATACCACGACACCACCCACTATAGCACTCTCATTGCTCGTTTGTAGAGAGCCACTGTGTTTGTTCCATGGGATTGTAATAGCTGAGTTTGATGCCAACACAGAGGTCGCCGTTGCACTACTAGATGTGGCTAACTTGATGCTTAAGAAGTAGATGAGCCAATATGTTATCTGCTATATCGGTCACATCATGAACATTTTACTCGCTGTCTTCGCCGCCACCTCAATAAAATCGACGTCGTCTATTACCCCTAGCCCTACGCAAGCAACATACAGATACATACATATATGTTTGGCCCTATGTATTAAGCTTGCTGATTTGTCTCGCAGCGGAACCACCCTCTCGTCTCATCTTTGCCATTCCACGTATAGAGATTCCAGCTGCTACCCAGTGTGAGCTGTTCAAAGAACAGATTTTACCGAAGTTCTTCTTATCCTTGCCTGCATAGTACGAGTTGCGATGAGGGAAGACTTTCCACGTATCTCACGTTTTCGCATCTCTGCTCGCCGGCCGGGCAAATGTTGTTGTGAAGGATGCCGAAGCCTTCATCCTTTGCAGAGAACATGGCAAGTGAGTCGTATAATTCGACGGGGGAAACTACGTGAAGTCGAAAGAGAGGCACGTGCTGTGCGAAACTGGAGATTAACGGCGATCAGGTACCACAATCTCCCTGCATACAGATCGAGATGGCTTGTCCATTTATACATGCATCTTGTGTGTTACTTGGCGTGGTCCAAGCTCTCGGGACTCCCTTGCGCCATGCGGGACAACATGAAGGATGTGTGTAACATGAAGATGCTTTCTAGAAGTCGAACGTGCGCATGTAGTACAGCAGTACAGCAACTAGCCGCAGACGTAATGGAGATATCAACCATACTCGTTCAGACGTAATGGGATATTTAGTCAGATTTTACGAGTGCAGTGATTCAAAACCACAGAGTGCCTGTGAGTTTTCTGATGTCTAAAAGACTGTTCCTATAGTTATGTAGTAAGTATATGAGAATTTGAGTGTCATATCAAATTAGCATCGGTATACATGGAGTTAGATAGTCGGCTTGCGCTACCGTTCTTGTTTTGCAATGTCAGACTCCGAAAATATTGTCAAGTAACTGAATCGCAATACCAAGTCAGCACATTTCCACAGTATCCCGTTATACATCTGCAAGGCAGTCTTCCGAGAACGTCCCGTGTCAACTCATCAACAGTTTGGTAACAAGGAAGTGGGACGTGAGTAATTGTATTTGTTTGCTCGCTAAACGAAAGTTATTAATATATAATTTTATGTCCCTTCGTATTCACTCATGTCCATCATAAAATGCCAAGGGCTGTTAATAGCTGGCATTGAGCCCACCTCAGCGCGGCGAGCATTCTCTCTATCCCGATATTGAAATGTTATTTTTTGCCCGTAATATAGCCTCAAAATCGAGGCCTCATAATTGAATTAACTGGACGACAGAAGTAACATGTCGTTTGCTCTCCTCCTCACATCGCCCCCTGGCATCGGCCATTTACAGCTCGCAGTAAGACTGGGTGACGGTGACAATCTCAGTCTGGGTAGGGGTGGCAGCGGTGGTGGTGGTGGCGGTGATGCCCCAGCAAGAGCAAGCAGAGGAGTAGCCGGCACCGTTGGGGCAGTTGTCGGCGTAGTCAGGGATGAAGGTAGGGTAGACGGTGACGGCAGAGGCGTTGGCAACGGCGCGCTTGGCCTTGGGGGTCACCTCGGGGTCAACAGTGATGGTGATGGTGGTGGTACTGTGACACAATTGTTAGCATAAAGGAGTTGCTTTTGCGTATATAAATGTTGCATAGCTAGACATACGTAGCCTTGGGGGTGACGGTAGCCCTCATGAAGCTGGAGCAGTCGGCCTGGCGAGAGGTGATGGGCAGGAGACCATCACGGGTACCAGTAACAGCACGAGCGCAGTTGTCGGCGTTGCATCCGTTGGTTCGCTCATTAATAACGCCAGCCATGGCGGCGGCAACAAAGGACAGGACAATGGCGGCCTTCATGTTTGCGGTGTTTTGTCTTTGGAGAACGGAGTTGTGAAGTTGAAGATGAGACAACGAGATTGACCAGCACAGGAAACACAGGGAGAAAGAGCAGCAAGAGAGGAGCCAAAGGAGAGGTAAGACAGAGAGACCGCAGGCCTATATAGGAATGAGATCTGGAAGAGACAAACAACCTTGAAGAGGGAGCTGGGCCCCAGTGGCTAGATCCATTGTGGGATTACATCCTCCCGGACTCTCACGCCTTGGCCGGTGCGACCAGCCGAAGTAGAGCTGCATGGCCTCCCTGTCAGACTAGCAACAGTTCCCGGAACTGGCGTGCAAAGGGCCGTGTCCACCTATCAGGGCTTCGACCGGAGCCATGAGGAGGCGGGATGTCTGTCTGGGGCAAAGGCCAGCCACTGATTCGATCTGGTTAAGCATACTGCTGCTAGCACCGAGCATATCACAAGTACACATCGTGAGTCAAGACTAGACACATCAAGAACCAACAGCAAAAGAGAGTTGAGAGAAAAGTGTGCTGGCGTGGAGCCTCGTTCGGTGGCCGCTTGGGGAATTGGGGGAGGAGTTTGCGGCCATGGATCGACCAGGCTATTGGCAGCTGTGCCTGTGAGACGGACCAGGGAGCCCTGTCCATCAAAAGAAGCCCCCGGCTAATATTAGCTGCTAAAGTCCCATCAATCGAACGGTTCTAGCCTGGGTTCCCGTGGGATCCGTTTTCCAGAGACAAAGGCGAAGGCGAGGCCAGGTCAGGCAGTGTTTGTCTTGTTTTGTGTGGACGCGTAATTGGGATGGATGCAAGGTAGAGAAAAGGAATGAGGAAGCCAGGTATTTGTTGTATGCTGATTGTATGAGACAGGTACACGCAGCTTGCAGGCTGTGATGCTGTCATCCATCTTCCTTCAATGGCCAAATGCGGCATTGTGTTTCCAAGACGGGCAAAGCAGGATGCAAGTGACAGCTGTCTGTCATCGTCTCTCCGTCTCAGCCGCAACATTCAGATCCTGCGAGAGCCTCAGATCCAACCACAGGCTGCACCTTCTCTTGCTCGGATGCACGGCACATGGCATGAGGTTTCCAGATGCTCGGGAGAACAGGAGAGAAACCAGCAGACAGGCAGACAGGCAGACAAAACAAACATCGACACTACTTGAATATTCCGGCAAGGGTGTGTGAGAAAAGCACTCACTCAATGCCTGGCACCTCCATCAGCTCGTACGAGTATGTATGTACCAGTACGGGCAGCTCCAGGGCATGGGGACCCCTATTTGTCTTACCGGTGCAAGTATGAATACAACATTGAATGTCTGTGCCTGAGCCTGTGCCTGAGACTGAGACTGATGTCTGTGGGTGTTGTGTGTCAGAACATCGTAACAGTAACAATACAGCGTATCCTCTGTAAGCAGCACGTACAGACACCGACAGAGACGGAGACAGAGATAGAGATCAAAGGCTGCCGTATTGTACTGTACAGTACTTGTACCGATGCCAAGATGCAAGTTCAGGATGGACTCATGCCGTCATCAATTGGCGTCCAGTAGGCATAGCCTGCTGAAGAGGCTGTGGAGGGATGAAGGGATTGATGGAAATTGGCCGCGCAGAAAGGAAACAAATCTCGCTCCGGCCTGTCCAAAGCCCTAATTTCTGCAGCGGGGGTGCCTAAACTGCACCTGCAGGTACTAGAGCGCTAAAATGCAGCCGCTGTTGCCCGCTGTGGCTCGCTCTTGACAGGTGCCTCTATTGGCGGGTGGCGCTGGGAGTGGCGGAAATTGAGTTGATCAAGAACCGTGCACTTTGTTCCATCAATTAATTCAATCTCAACTCTATTACATCAAAATGCACTTATACATGCCTAAAGCAATATCAGTCACTGTAATCGAACACAGTGATTACAGCGTGGGACAAAAAATGAGACAGCTGGAATACATGTAGTGCTAACAACAACTAGTACCAGGAGCTGAATCCCTTCCGCCTCCCCGAAGAAACATCGAGAGCAAAAAGTTCCCAGTGCCAAGGCGCCGTCCCAAATGCCTACAGGGCCTCATCCATGGCCTACACATCCATCCAATGACTTCAATGTTATCCATGCTTGTACCCATGGCCATATCCATCGCCAGCACTAATGAACGGCCTGTTCATACTACTCGCAATTAATCGGTGGTCGCTTTCGCACGTGGTAACCCTACCGGAAACAGCGCTGGGTCACCGTTTTTAATCTGGAGAAGTTGTTCCGTGCGTGATGCCACTTGATGCTCTGCTCCCTGGCCAAGCACTTGTCTTGTTCCCGAGAGGGTGTGGGCAAGCACCAATCGCGTGTGGCTGGAATACATGCAGTTCAATCGACATGCGGTCAACCATGGATTGCATTGGGTAGGTCGATGCATATGCCAAGAGCATCTAAACGGCCTTTCGGTGCTCGATCTGTCGCTGACCAACACGTGGGCTGTGAGCGAGGCGGTATTAGTTTGTCAACCGGCTGACTGACTGATGCTGCGGTTCATGTTTACTGATTGACAGTAAAGGAACCTTACCTCGCCTGGAGTACTTCCAGCTACTCCGTATACCTTACCAACCCTCAAGGTATGGAGCCAATACAATACGATGCCATTCGGGGAACCGCTCCGGACACAGACCGCGGTACAGTTCGGCGTCCAAGGTTGGATTGGGCCGCCTCGGCGTAACGCTGCCGGCTAGGGTCTTGGCTCTTTCTCTCTCTCTCTCTCGCTGGATAAAATTGATTGATGGATAATAATCTGCAGCGCAAGCTCAGCCAAGGAGAGCTTTTATCGCAAAGCTGGACTTGCTCGTGCATACGAGCACTCCCTATTTCCCGCGTATCGCAGATGCCCAGAGCGGCACACAGCTCAGCTTACATGCACCCCTTAATACTAGTTGTATATACATAGACACAAGTCAGCACCCTTTTGTTTATCTCTTTTCCATTCTTCACATTACAGATAATTCCGTCATGTTTTCAGACGTTTATTTAGTGTCTGACCAGGGACGGAGATGATCAGATACATTACTTTGACGCCATCCCGGCAGCATCCGAGCCGAATCGGGCAATCCTCACGCCTATCGATCGCTGGACCCAGCAAGCTCCCTCTTTGAATCGATTTTTCTGTCGGCCAACACACGAGCCTCTCACAATGGTAAAATGGCAGAAATAAGATGGCCAAATAAACAAAAAGAAGAACAGCTTCGTCTACTCACCCACTTACTCTCAATTGGACACCATGTAGCCTGAGAAAAGAGCTAAAAAATAAACTGCTTGACCGAGACAGGGGTCGAACCTGCAACCTCCTGATGTACTAATCGTAGTCAGACGCTCTGCCATTGAGCCACACGGCCTTGTTTGATGTGCTGCCAACGTCGCTATTCGCCTCAAGGACTGGCTCCGACACGGCGAAGATTCCCATGTTTCACAAGGCAAACCTCAGCTACCTAACCTACACCAACAATTATATGAATTGTGAAACTATTACTTGCACTCAGTCGTTACTATATTGTCTTGTTTGATGGTAATCTCGTCGGTTAGACAGACAAGAACAGGCGGGGGAGGCGCAGTCTCGCTTGTCAAAACTGCAGCATTTTCAACATAGCCATATCAGGAATGCGACTGACCATTTACTACTACAAAACCCGATTGTGCAATATGATATGTAATACTCAGCTGCCTCTCCATGTGGCCCAGTTACTCTCCTGCCTTGAATCGACTAGCTGGCGATAAGCTTATGAGCATCCATAACCCCCGCCTCGCTTTTTTTTCTCGATGGGCTATTGACTGAGTTCCACAAGCATCTTACCTTGCCTCAGTAGAAACAGAGATAATACTACCCATGAGAATGTAACCAGCCACCTCTTCAAGCAATTAACATCAATTCGCTTACAAAATACTACTTTGGGGTGCATTCTACGGAGTACACCGACTGACTGCGTATATCGAGAGGGTAGCATTATTCTATCCGTAAGTACGGTAAGCTGATCATTCCACCCAGGTGCATGCGCCTCACAATAGACTGAAAAAAAAAATAGACAAAAAAACACACACAATTCACGGGAGAATTGCATCCTATTTCTACTGAAAAACACCAAAAAATTGACCGAGACAGGGGTCGAACCTGCAACCTCCTGATTTACTTAATCGTAGTCAGACGCTCTGCCATTGAGCCACACGGCCTATTTGATGAGAGTTGCCTGCGTTATTCCCAACTAGGAAGTTTGCATACAGCCGCCATCACGGATCATTCGCCGACTTCTGATAGCATAAACTGTCAACTGAGAGCTTCATCGGGATATAAATTTGGAGCATTCACTCTGTTTCAATCATATTATGGTTTTAAATACCTATGCTAATTAACTATATACCCATCCTGCCCATTTGGCTCGTATTATGTACTCATATACTTAAGCTAGAATAACGCCTTATACCATGCAGTGCTGAAAAAACAACTATTAGCCTCCTCTCTATCTTGGAGAAAATCCACGTTTTGGCAGTTTTTCTGATGAAAGCGCATATGCTACAATTCCTTTTTGTCGCCTTGTAATTATCGATACTGTCTGTGTCCACCTCCCCGAATTTGCGTGTAGATACCAAGTCCTGTTCGACCAGCCATATGGTCTCGGGACCCGTAAAATCCGTGCCATTCCTCATCGTCGATGCAGTACTCCTCAGGAGAAGTATTCTCTGACTGCCTAAGCAGCCCTATGCTTCTCATCCATTGGTATGCAAGCGGTGGTCTCATGGCTACCCTCGGGAGGTCGCTCGGTGGAATGTCTTGCGGGTAATGTATGAGTAGATCCGCTGCCAGAGTAGACGCCGTCGATATCCCGGCTAATTCTTGTGCAAGCGAACTTGCCTCGAGTTCCGTATCGCTAATAGGTGACGGAGAACTGAGTAACCTTGGTGACACATCGTTGATAGGTGTGGGCGATACGACATAGCCGTGCCTTGTATCTGATACCACCGCACCACCGCAGTTGACTGTCCGAGTCAAAACTTCGAGGGAAATATCGGCAGAATTTTGCCTCCCCAGCGATCTTTCAGTCATAAAATGGCCGGACCTCGTTGCGATCAGACCATTGCGCCGTTGACGATTACGGCGGACTGTAGATCTAGACCGAGGCTTTCGACGAGCTCGTGAACGCCGTAATGACTCGCGAGTAGAATCTGTTCGGGAACTTCCGCTTTCATAACTCGACACACTCGTCTGCTTTGTTGCTGAGCTACTTTTGGACGAATTGGACTTTCGCGACATCTGGCTGCCCAGCCTATCAATATGGCGAATCAAAACTGCAGCTGCAGCAACCACCAACGCAAGAAGTGCAACAGCTCCTCCGATGATGCCCCCTAGCTGTGTCGTGGAGAGACTGCTATTATCTTGGCTATCACTTCCGTCTGTCTCCGCTGGTGGCGTATATTTTGGGACGGTAGTGGCGGACGAGTCAGTTGTTTGGATGCCATCATCATCGTTGGTGCGATCATCCAACATCCCCAAGCTGGTAGGGACACTTGGACTCCTGACGATGACCGCAGTTGTCGTGATTGTGGTTATTGTGCCGCTTGCTGTACTCGTAATGGCCGTCGTCACTGTCGTGGTGATTGGCTGAGTAGAGTAGCATCGGCTAGTACCACAGCCCATCCCATTGGGACAACACCCATAGCCGAGAGATGATGGGCAGAGGTACTGGCTGGTCGGACATGAGTACGTGGGTGATGGTGCAGATGAAGTGCTGGTGGTAGTTGTTGAGTAGCAACCATCTGTTGCGCAAGCATAGTTTTCTGGGCAACAGTTTCCACCCAAGTTTGCCGGGCATAGCTTCATGCCAACGCCGCAGACATCACCTTTCCGCTGCAATAGCATGGCAGGCTGTGTAGTCTGTGGCGACTTGGCTGTGCGATGGATACCATCGTATCGTCTGAAAGGCAATGCGTCCACTATTGAGGCATAGAGTGCCGCAGACAGGGTTAACCCGTATGCTGTAGACACAGATGCAAACATCATGGCCAGTGGAAGCTGCAGAGGATGGCCTGTAGCAGGCCAACTTGGATAGGAGGAGTGAGATTTGGTTGAGCATCCGGGATAAGAAGAGTGGTTGAAGATGATGATATAAGTTGTAGATACTTGCTCCAATAGACAAGGTTCCTCGATAGGGCGGCCTGAGAGTACAGCAAGGCGTCACTCTCTATGTTATTTCTGGTTGAGCGTACTTTAGAGTCTTTTGACGTTGGTCGTAAATGTCTTTGTTTGCTGATGGCCCACCCAAAAGCAACGAGGGGGCCGGCGATTAAATGCTCTTGTCATGTCACCGCGACTGGATGATACGAGGCTGAACATATCGAGGCTGTATATTGGACGCAGTAAGCGCCCTCGATCGAAGATCCATTGCATTACCGCCGAACGCGCGGGCCGGCAGTGGAGATTCCCGCTGGATTCCACCAACAGGCGAGAGTTCGAGAATGTGTGGAAGCAAAACTCTTTAGTATGGCAATCATGGATGGTTTCATTGCAGACCTCAGCCTCGGTGCTGAGTCCTGCAGTGTGGGAGCAGTAGCCATTCGACCCTTGCACCTTGCGCTCATCGCCATTGGCTGCCCCAGAGCAGTTCGCGTGGCACTCGGCTGATGTGCCAATGACAGTCTCCATATGTGGTGATGTTGGACATCTTCTCCGCCCACCCGACTGGCTGTTGATGGCACAAGGCCGCCAATAATACGACGCTGCGGCAGAGCAGCCCACCTTCTTGTGAGCCAAATTTAGATCATGATCCGAAGAGTCAGTGCCCGAAGCCTTGCCTTTCTGCCGGCCGGTCTCGATTGGCTTCAAAATGGAGGAGCGTTGCGGCTGATACGACTGGGCGTTGGAAAAGCCTCTCCGAGGATGCCGTCAGATTGTAAGCAGGAGGAAGAAAGAGAAGCCATCAATCATGAAGGCTCGCCCAGAGTGCTCGGATTGTTACTGAGCACCTAGTTATTGAGGATTGATGAATGGATGACGAATGATCCCTTGGTAGAAATGAAAGATTCAATATAGAATCTACCTCTTTGATAGCTGAGTGAAAGAGACAATTCTAGACCTGGGCAGGTGCCTAATCACTGAGGTGCATCGTTGTCTCCGATAAGGTGGCATTATCTAATCAAGCGACAATGATGCACAGCAAGAACAAAAAGCAGCGACCAACACAAGGTGCCATTTTGCCCAACCAGAGCCACAGAAAAGTTGCATCCATCGGTATTTCAGGGATCAACTCAAGAGCCGACCTGACAACTGGTCAAAAAAAGAATTATCCATTGGTCTAGAGTTTGGAGATGCCGAAACCGAGTTCCTACAACTTTGCCTGTGACATGACGCGACAACGGAGTCAAAAGCGAGAAGAACAAAATATTCTGCTTGTGGAAGCGATCGCCCTCATCACGCGATCGCAAAGGGCAAACAAACGTCTTGCTGAGACGACAGATCTCGGAGAGAGGCCCGGCCCGCCGCTGTCGATATCGCATGCAGGTCAGGATGACGGAGAGCCACTCAGACTCTGGCATTGACATTTGACGTGCGGCAAGATTTGTGGACAGCCTCGTCAACGTGCCACAGTAACGAGCTGCGGAATTCCATCCTTTTTGCGAATGCCGAAGTAGGTGTTGCTACTGCTGCCCTTCTGCCACTTTTGCTGCTACCTTCTCGTCTCAGGAAAGTCACATACAGACAGGCTAACAGTGACGCGGCTGGTGCAGGCAATCCCCGTCCGTCCTCCGTCGCATCATATCGAAGGAATCCTTCCAGGCCTTCGGTAGATTTGGCGCGAAAACGTGGAGAAATTCTTCAAGCGCTAGCCAGCCCGTCTCCCCCGCTCCAACACGCGCATGGCTGGCCTGACTCAAAATTCTTGCTTCTCCTAAGCGTCTGCCAGGGGTTGTTCGCTCTGTCTCCAAAAGGCCGTGACCAATCAGCCCGAAATCGGTCAAATCTCCGTCGCTGCTGCGGAGAAATGGCCAATACGAAGAGGCCTTGCTTGCACCCCAGGTTTCTCCCGAGCAGCAGACATCGCGAGGGTCTCCGGATTCTCAGCTGACAAGATATAGCACAAGACCAGACGACGATGGATGGCTCTCATTCATCAAGGCCTTCCATCTCCTTCGCTCCCTTTCGGCCTTACTGTCGCCTTCCCTATCCACAACCAGCTCGGATATCCATACCGCCTTGCAGCTGATGGGCACACCCAGTGCTGCGTTAAAACAGCGATCTTCAAGCCTGCTCGTGCCAACCCCGCATAGTGCCTCCACCTTTTTCGCCTCCAACCGGCTAGCAACCTTCCAAGGGCCTGGTGCCTTAAGCGTGGCTTGAGCCGGCCGAGTCCAACAAGCATCGTGGTGCGAGGATGCGTGACGTGAGGTAACTGTTAACTGAGGCGAAAGTGGGACATTGTGGAAGGGTCTGGAGAAACGGCTAAACCTCCATGTCCAAGCCGGCCTCAAATCTGCTGACCTCTCTTTTCATCATCTAATTATCTTCTCTTCGCCCGCTCTGTCTTCTCAGCCCGCTCCATCTGCTCATTCATCAATCCCTTGCGCCGCTATCCCCTTTGACGCTCTCCGCGCTCTGTCTCGCTCTCCAAATTATCCGCCTTGGGGGCAGCTCGTTCCTTGTCACCACCGCACGCGGCCCGGGCACTGCTTCGGCGGCAATGCCAACGCGGCCAACGATCAGGTGTCTCTTATTCTCTCTATCGCCAAAATCAGCACCCTTACTTCTCAAGCGCTAGCCGGTGCAAAGGCTTTCTCTGGGGCGCCGTTGCAAATCATAGACCCGTACCAGTGGATGATGGGCTACTGAGGAATCTTGCCACACCAACCCTCTCCCGCGCCAAGTTTTAAGAACCACCAAGAATTTGGAGTAATCTTTCAGAAACGTCGCAGAGATGCTGCTGTATACTCGGCTTGCTCCGCCAAAAGTGCCCAAGCGCCGTTCTAGAGCCGGTAAGCTGATCTTTAGACACATTTCTTGCGTTGCGCGACACCAGGGAAAGAAATTTGCTAATCGCTTCCGTTGCTCAACTTGAAGGGTGCAATTATTGGTATGTTGTTTCTTGTTTCTATTGCGCTGCAGAGAACTTCGACCGACTAACACAGGCTTTTTTCTGATGTGTAGCAAAGAAAAGGTAATATGATTCGTCTTATTGCAGATTCCACTTCTATGCACGTCTAACACCTGCACGATAGAAGAAGAAGTGCGATGAAATCAGGCCCATATGCAGCCGCTGCCAAGACCACGGCCAGAGCTGTGTATATGAGCCCATCAAGCCTCGCCAACGCCGCAGGCTAGACTCTTTCGACGATTCCTCCCTGGCCGAAATATCGACGGCCTTGGAACATCATACGTTATCTCGAGCTGCTCAGAAACGGTTAAGCTTGGGGCAATGGGAGGCTCCTCTTTGGGATATTGGATTTGATGACAACTTTGCGCTGGACGAACACATGCAACAACCTACTTCGGCAGTCGATTGCAATCAAGATGTCTTGGATGAAATATTCACGTCATGGGCCGCCGATACCAGAGCGCATGATACCTGCCTAGACGCCGACGGGTTAGACTTCATCACCCCGAATGACCCTGTGAAGCAAGAAGGCGACGGTGATGATGACAGCAACCACAATCCCCCCATTGATGAAACGGCCTCTTCCGATACTGCGTCACAAAACACATCTCTCGCCGTGGTTGGCCCTGTCTCGGTTGCATCTCCGACTATAGAGTTCATCATACCTGCCTTTGCCGAATTCTCAGACCAGGCTAACAGGCGAGCGTTGATTGACCACTTCACCAATGTTTTGTCCCATCTCATCGTTTTGCGCGAAGACGAGGGTAACCCATTCCAACGGCTCGTTTTGCCACTATCTCAGAAGAGCACAGCGGTCTCAAACTCCATCTTTGCCCTGGCTTCAGCCCATCTGGAGCACAGAGGCGTACACAACAGCGAGCGGAGCGTTTATTTCCACAACAAAGCAATCAATGGATTAGCTGCTCTGATAGCAAAGGGATGTGATGCGAATAGAAATGAGCTGTTGGCCGCCATCATCCTCTTGATATACTACGAAGTGGTGAGCTACGCGCGCTTCCCGTTGTTTGGTAGTCATCGTTGTGATACTAATGGCGCAATAGTTGGTTCAACGTGGACGTTCAAATATTGTCGATGGCCACTTAAAGGGAGCCATGGCGATCATGGGCAGCACCCAAGCGTTGGCTGACCCAACCGCCGTTTTCCTAGAACGGGTGAGTTCCTTGCGACACAACGCTCGTCACTTATTTCCCCAGCTAACCAAGGCAACACAAATAGGCATTCCGATTCTATGATGTGATAACAGCATTATCATTCAACTCTACACCTATTCTACCTACGCCGGACTGTGAAAATTTCGCCCCGTTCCCCTCAGTTGACTGTCGCGGCGCTACTGTGCCTGCAGGGAACGTCGACACGCTACTGGGAATGGCCACTTCTCTATGGCCCATCATCTACCGGCTCTCTACTCTAGGTGGCCTGAAACGGCAGCTCCTCGAAGCCGAGCTCAGGGGTGATGATTCAGAGACGGCAAAGCTCCGAATGGAGTTTGAGACTACGGCTTCTGCGGTGGAGTTTGCTCTGCAAGAATGGGTGCCTTCCCCAGACGAATCCTTGCCCAAGGATACAGATAATCCCATCATGGCTGGGGTGTCAGCGAAAAAGCAAATGGAGAGCATTTTGAATAGCGCCATGGCGTATCGACACTCTGGGTTCGTCTACCTATACCGTACCATTTACGGCTGCTCTCGGCGCCATAGCGTCGTGCAACGCCATACTCACATCAGTCTCACTCACTGTATGGAGACAGTGAGGAATAAAGGTCCCATGGGGGCTTTGCTCTGGCCGCTGTTTGTGGCATCGTGTGAGGCCATTGATGCAGACGACCGAGAGCTCTCCAGGCAGACATTTGCAGCTGTAAATCAGCGGCAAGGCATGACTAATATCGAGCGAGCAAGATGCATAGTGGAAGAGGTCTGGAGACGAGCAGACAGCGGCGAAGATGCCGAGGATGACGAGGATGACATTATGCACATTGGCAAGCAAAAGAATGATTTGTGGAGAAGAGTCAGCCAAGACATGGGTGTGACAGTTGTCTTTGGTTAGGACATGATGGACTATCTGAGTCTTGGGTGCTACGTTGCTTTACAAGTTATGTGTATGGGATGTCTTGATTTATTTCATGGCGAGAAAACCAAGCCGGTGACTATTTGATTATTTTCAGACTACAACAAGCAGGACAAGGCGTACGGGGATGTTATGGAGTTACTGCTGGCGACGTTTGGTGCTTTGGAGGTGAAGCATTGGGGATGCTATCACATGGGCAAAGCGAGGAAATACCCAATGGGTGGGTTTCTAACAATACCGATATCAATGAATATGATACTTTTACGTTAACCTTGAGCATCTGACGACTCATGATATCGGGCCGATGGCGAATTGCACCAGGAGCAATGCAGGCCAAGCATGAAACAACAACAAATGAAGCTGTATACTACCTAATCTGGTGTTAGGATAGATACAGTGGGCCCTGAGCACTGTATACTTGTCAAGACTCAGAGATAGGAAGAGGGAATTACGTTTAAGACTTACCTTTGGTTGGCAGGTCGTGGCGTGATATTAACTATCAAATGCTACGTTGAATCAAGGCACCCGAAATAGGGATTAGAGTGCATATTGATTTGACACAAAGGGGTTAATGGGGCGGAGACGGGCCGTGGTTTTCACGTGCTAGAGGCGTATAAGATGCCTGCTGTTGCTGAGGAAATATACGCTTCACGATGCTAAGCAGGTGCCATCCCCCCTTCATGAATGCTAGGAGCAAGTACCATCCCCACAGCACTTTTGAAGGATGCCGAGGTCACAGGATCAGATAGAAAAGATGGAGTAACAATCCTAGATCCTGGTTTACCTTGGAGAGGCGCCCTTCCAGTAGCGCAGGATTTGCATTGCATGGGGATGGTTTCGGAGACTACCCGAAGTCAGGACATCCATGAAGAAGATGAGCGATCAAAACTGGAGTGATTTTGATTCTTGTGAGAATAGGGTTGACGGTGAGAATTTTTAGAAATCAAGGCAGTGATGGGTACCCGAGTACCCGCTCGAAGAAAGAGGTTGGAAAGTGCAGTAGCTTAAGCCATGAGGAGAATAGAATGGGTTGAGAGAAACTAGCTAGTGGTTTAGGCAGACGAATAAAGACGAATAAAGCGAGAGCAGGGAAGCCAAGCGAAGTAATCCGATTTGTTCCCTTGAGCTATCGAGTTCGGAGTTAGCTAGGATAAAATAGCCTGAACGAGACAAAAAGAGTCGGTCCGCGAACCCAGACGGAGTTCGGAGCAGGCGGAATTGTTTTGTTTGTCGATCCCAAGGAATACTAGTATCTTGATCGCATGGTGTTGCGTTTGAAGGATGGTGATGCTGGACGTTGCCTAATTAGGAAGTTCGGATTGTTTGAGGGAAGTTTTTGGGAAGAAGCGTGATGATTCCATGTTGTGCTAGACTTTTTTGACTTCTCGGAGTTTGTGGCCCGCGTTCGTTGGTAGGATTGCGGGGGGTTGCATCGTGTTCGGGGCCATGCGCTAAGAGGGATGCTAAATAGTGTCGTGGAGCCCCGTCAAGGCTTGTTGTTGTTGGTTATAGTACGAGGATGCAGGAGTTAGTTACGTGTGTGCCTTGTGCCTCTGAGGACAAGCTGCGGGATGCTCGTACGACTTGACCAAGAAGCTGTACAGTGAGTAGGAAAACTCGAGTGAGGCTGTGACCATGATATAGTTGAGAAGCTGTTTGTAGGGTTCTCGCAGTGCTTGTAAGACGACGCCCTATCCGAGACAAGCTTTTTTTTCTTTTCGATTTAGCTGCATGGGTAGATCTGGGGGGCATCTCGGATCGGAGGTAGACAAAGGTCCGTACGGTGAATTTTCTAGGTGCTAAACAGAAGGGATCAATTTCGATGCCCGCAATCTGGCTATGCTGTTACAAGAAGGTCGGCAGTGCGTGAACGTGAGATGTAAGACGAAAAGTATCGAGCAAGGGCCAGAAGAGCGACGAGCCGGGAGAAGACTTCTAGAAGCCGGCTTCGAGACTTGTTGAGTTTGTGTACTCCGAATGTATCTTGTGACAAGGACATGCTCTGTTCAGCGCTCTGGAGCTTGCAGCTGGACGCTGTTTGGTGCGGGTATTCGGTACTTGGCCCTGCCGCAACACGCGCGTCCACTGCGGAGTACCGGTACCTTGCAGCCGCTGGAACTGCACTCACTTCTCATTGCTCCAGGCACGCCCCTCCCTCCAGCCTTTTGCTCCTGGAACGGAGAGTCTGGGGGGCAGTACATGCATTCGGTACCTCCAATTTACCCACTGCAGTGCAGCAATTCCATCCCCATTTCCAAACCTCCATCCCACGACAATTTCAGCCCAGCCGGACGGTGCCTTTGCATAGCCCTACCGTATTTTTGCGTTCCACGATTAATGCCCTACTGCCACCACCGCTAGCTGCTGACTCCCTAATACTACTCTAACATTACTGACTCGGAAACTCCTCGAGACGCTGACTAACCGACCCGCGGGTATCTAAATTCGATCTTCCGAGCTCTCTACGACCAAACCGAGAGCCCTTCGATTGCACATCCCTCCAGACCCAGACGGAAGCATCACCAAATTCGGGATCCCGTTGCTTGATGGCATAGAGCTCGACTCCTTCGACTGCCGAGCAGATCGTGCCGACTTCCCGCCCGCTGCCGGTCTCCGTCTTCCCTTATCCGACTCCGCTTGATTGCAGAGCCCACGCATGCGACTTTGTGTTGCTGCTCCGCATCGCCCTCCGTCATGGTCGTGGTCTAGCCATGACAACGCTGCTCAACAACAGGCCAGATTCGGGTCCCCCGCCGCGGCAGATTCGATTTGTGCACAACCAGGGCCAGCCGCCGTCCAAGCGACGCAGGATCAATGCAGCGTACGTTTCGTTCCTCTAGAGTCTCGCGGTTCTGCTTCTGTTTTTTCCGATTCGTTGCGTCATTGTTGGTGGCGAATGGACCTTATAAACATGTAGACATTGATGTCTGCCGACACCGGCCAGGCACAAGACCACTGTACCAATAGACACCCAAGCTAACTGCCCGTCTCTTTCTGCGACACAGATGCTTGACTTGTCGAAGGCGAAAGACGAGATGCGCCGGCGAACGACCGCTATGCTCGACTTGCACTAAGAATGGCCACCAGTGCCTGGGCTATCCAGAGGAGAGGAGAGATGGCCTCGAAGCCTCGGGCCTGAGGACAGGTGACGAGGATGGAGCGCCAATCGAGGATTTCAACCAAGAAGACGACGTCGCTGTGACCAGGAAACATCCCGCTCCTGCTTCCGAGAATCGTCCGACGTCGTCTGGGAGAAGCAATGTGCAAGCTGCCTCCGCCTCCGCTGCTTCACGGCCATTGCGGCGCAATATCGAGCCAAGCATTGAACTCGGCACCGATGCCAATCCCAGTGATGCTGAGGCGCAACAGTCCCCCGTATTGCATCATCACCAACACCAGCCTCACCCGCACCATCAGGCTCATCTCTCAGTCACGTCTGATGACCTGCCTAGCTCCCCCACCCTGCGCCGATCAGCTCCTAGCCGTCGTATTCCTTATTTCCGCTATTTCGGTTCCACAGCCATTGTCCCAGGGTTCAAGCAAATGGTCGTCTCTGTCCGCGACAGGCGTCGGTCCACTGGAGGTTCACATTCCGGAGCCTCTCTTCAATCTACTCCCAGTGGTGTAATAGCCAGCGGTTCGGCCATTGACAGTGACATTGTTCGCGAAGACATCCCATCATACGACCCCAACAGTTCTGCTCCTGTCCCTCCCCTCATCATTCAGCTGGTCACAACATTCTTCATCCACGTGGGATGCAATTACCCCTTTATCAGCAAAGAAAAGTTCCTGCGCCATGTCAAGGAGAAACGGGTCGAGTCAATGCTGGTTGACGCCGTCTGCGCCATCGCCGCGCGATTCTCAGATCACCCTATCCTAACGGGTGGCAATGACAAAATGCCCCGGACGGAGAGAGGTCAAGTGTTTGCGCAGAGAGCCAGACAGGCCACTGTTGATACCTTTCCATGCCCTTCCGTTGGTGCGGTTCAGGCATGTCTGCTCATGGCGTACGAGAGCTTTGGGGCAAACCAGGATAGCGCTCTGTGGATGTATTTGGGCTTGGCCATACGCATGGCAATCGACCTCGGCCTTCAAAAATGTGTCGGGATTCAATATCAAGGCGAAAAAGATCCTTTTTACACCCGGCACCGAAGCCGCGTCAATGACGATGACCACGAGAGCCCGGAAACACACAACGTTGAGGGCATCGGCGCCCTTAGCCTGGAAGAGCAGAAGGAGGTGGAACAGGAGCGCATTGATACCTTTTGGTCCGTCTTTATCCTGGATCGAGTCATCTCCTCTGGCACTGGAAGGCCCGTAACCATCCGAGACGGCGACTACGAGCTCGCCTTTCCCGAATCCAACAAAGACCTGGCTACCGGCTGGCCTAACCCATTTCCCGTCTTTCTCAAAATCATCAACCTCTACGGTCAAGTGTGTGATGTGCTGAACAATCTTCATGACGCCCAAGACCTCACGCAGGACAAGTGGGATCAGCTCTCTGAAATGGAACACAGGCTCACGAGAATGTACAAGCACTGGGATCCGCGTCTCCAGTTCAATGTCAGCAACTTCAAGACGTATCTTGGCATGGGGCAGGGCACCAATTTCATCCTCCTTCATTTTTGGTTTCACGCACTCTTCATCATCTTGCATCAGCCGACCTTGCTTACCCCGTTTTGCGAACTTCGGAGCGAGCTTCAGCTTCTTTCTGACAGCCGCGAGCTGAGCATGAGCAGCGCTAAAACGATCTGCGACATCTTGTCCTTTGCTGATTTGATTGATCCAAAGAGCTTCATTGGCAATCCATTCACAAACCAACCGATTTACATCGCCGCATGTGCCTTTTTGATGGAATCCAGTGCCTCGTCCAATGGATCTGAGGGTTCATCTAGGGAGGGTACGCCCCCCAATCAGACGAGCCGCTCCCAGCGGCAGCCAAAGCCAAACAGTAAGCAGTCTCGGCATTCGCTTCTCGCGTCGGCCGCGAATCAAAACTATCAACGATGCTACAATTCTATACAGCAGATCCAAGCCTACTGGGGTGGCGTAACATACATCCTTACTGTCCTGGATCAAAAGTCAAAAGGCACGTGGGACTGCGAGACGTATACGGTGGAGGAATACGAGAGCACCAAGCTACCTCCTCCTCGGCCATCCATTGGTGAGCAACTCTCTCGGTTCGAGAAGCAGTCGTCACCAAAGATTGCTGGCTCGCCAATTGCGTGGAGTCTATCGGGAACGGCCAATTCGCCGAATTCGAGCCTGACGCTCATGTATCAGGCGATTAACAATGCTAGTGGGATGCCACCTGCTGGCTTCACTTCGCATACGCAGTCCATGGCCAGACCATCTGGCGGTTCGCCTGGAAACGTGACCTACGAAACCACTAGGCAGGCAATGCCAGAAGTGGGAGGCATGTATTCGCCGCCGATCCCTCAGCCAAACATGTCTGCCATTAGGAATTCTCCTAGACGGCCGTATGCGGCCAACCCGATGACGTCTTCCGGGGCAAACTCACGCAACCAAACCATGATGAGCTTTGAGGGCATTCCGGAAGAGTCTAACGAAGCAAAGCCAATGATTCCTCCCGGTTACGCAACCTCTGGGCCAGGATCTGGGCGATACGATACCTACAGTGTATCGCCCACTAGTGGCCCTAATTCTCACAGCATGGTGAGCTCTGCGGCTGTAACTAGTGCTCCCGGGACAACTGCACATAGTAACATGTACTTTGCGCAAAACATGCCGTACCAGGCGGCTTGGGGTCCCATCATGGGGAACATGGATGCCATTACGTTTGATAGCCAAGACATTGACATTGAGGCTCTTGGGCTGCAGCAGCCAGATTTAATGAGTGGTTGGCTCGAATACATGCCCAGCGATGTGTTGGGATTGTTTGATGAGCATCAAGATTCCGGTCAAGGCAGTCATTAAAAGAGAAGGAGTTATTGGCTGGCTATTTGTCGATTTCTTCCTTGTTCATGAGTTTTGGACAACTACAGCGATTTGGAAGGCTATGACTGGAATAATTTCTCTTGTGTTTTTGAACCATTTGTTTGGCGCTTGTATCATGTCAGCGATTAAAAAATTGGGTGTTTGGGAATACGGGGACAGCAATCTCTTTTCATACTATATAATGTCTACAACATACAAACATACATATTGATATCAGGGTTTTTTTCCACGTTCATATATCGCATGATTTTTTTTGGTATATGAATTAGTGTACCATTACAATTGGCTTATGTCAAACATTGGGATGATAGGTATCGATGTGGCCAGTGATGACGTTTCATTGATTCGATACAGACGTATGTATGGTGATATTTTAGGATCATAGGGGGCGTGTATATAGGGAAGTGGGTTCATTGGAATCATTTTGGTGTCCGGATCGTCGTGCAGATCTTATGAAAGCAGGATTTGTACATGTTGGAGTACGGCGCTAGAACGTTTTTTGCTTGAATACGCGTGCATATAGGGATGGGGGCCTCAATCTCAGATGAAGTTTTACGGAAAACTAAATGAACGAACCAGCCTTGCTAAAAAGGATTGCAGCGGCTTTTGATCTTTGATATACAGAAAATCTCTTGCCATCTCTATAATTCCTACGACGTTATGTATAGATAGATCCTACTACATATATGTATATATATACTTTGTCTGGGGTGGATTTGAACAGGTTGAACATTCCCATGATATCTCCCAAGCATTTTCTCCGTTACATTTGTATTTTTCTCCTCGTGCATTTTTGATGAATTGACAACTCCATAACTCCGCTTTTGCTTTTGTTCTTTTCTTTCTTTTTAACGATCTTTCTTCGACATGGTCATGTATCAACTCATGAGCTCTTGCGCATCTGGATAGACACCTGTCTCGCGTGCTGGGCCATGACGGCATCGGCAATGGCCAGGGCAGCCATGGCCTCGACAATGGGCACGGCTCGGGGCACGACGCAGGGGTCGTGACGGCCCTTGGCAGCGAGCACGCCCTCGCCCGAGGCATCGTAGAGGGCAGTGGTCTGGTCCTGGCCAATGGTCGCAGGGGGCTTGAAGGCAACGCGGAAGAAGATGGGCATGCCGTTGGAGATGCCGCCCTGGATACCGCCGGAGTGGTTGGTCTTGGTGACGAGGCGCGAGCGGGGGATGCCCAGCTTGCTTTCGGCGGCGGACACGAGCTGCTCGGGGGCGGGGGTGAAGGGGTCGTTGTGCTTGGAGCCGTTCATCTCGGAGCCCAGGAAGCCGGAGCCGATCTCGAAGCCCTTGACGGCGGGGATGGACATCATGGCGTGGCCCAGGGTGGCCTGGAGCTTGTCAAAGGCCGGCTCGCCCAGGCCGGCCGGGGCGTTGCGGATGACGCAGGTGACGGTGCCTCCGGTGCTGTCTTCCTGTTCCTTGAGCTCGGCGATGCGGTCCTCCATGCGGCGCCCAGTTTCCTCGTGGGGGCATCGCACGGGCAGGAACTTGTCGACGTCGGCGCGGGTGAGGGTCTGGGCGAGGCTGAGGAAGCCGGGGTCGGCGCTCATGGCATCAGCGTCGCCGAAGAGCTTGATGGTGCCGACGGAGGTGACAAAGGCGACAATCTCGACGCCGTAGGCCTCGCGCAGCCACTTCTCGGCGACGGCGCCGGCGGCCACACGGGCAATGGTCTCGCGCGCACTGCTGCGGCCGCCGCCGGAGGAGGCCTTGATGCCGTACTTTTCGAGGTAGGTCCAGTCGGCGTGGCTGGGACGGGGGTAGAGGTCGATAGTCTGGTTGCCGTAGTCCTTGGGGCGCTGATCCTCGTTGGGGACGGTGAGGAGGATCGGGGTGCCGAGAGTGAGGCCGTCTTCGGTGCCGGAGTGGATGGTGACGCGGTCCTTTTCGTTTCGGGGCGTGGTGATGGAGGACTGGCCGGGGCGGCGGCGGTTGAGCTGGGGCTGGATGTCGGCTTCGGTGAGGGCGAGGTTGGGCGGGCAGTTTTCGATGATGCACGAGACGGACTTGCCGTGAGATTCACCGGCACTGTATGGGAAGAGGTGATTAGTCCATCAATTGGGTATTGGTGAGGTTGCGATTATGGGATGGTGGTGAACTTACGTGGTGACTTTGAAGTAGTGGCCAAAGGTAGACATGATGGGCGAGATTGGAGAGTTGAGGAACTATAGAAGGGATAGATGTAATAAAAAAACACAAATTGAGAATAAGAGGAATCTCAATCAATTCTGTCTGAGGGAGACAGTCGTGGCGGGAGACGTTGGAGGAGAGGGAGGTTGTAAGGGAAGATCTGCAAAAGCAAAATTCATCGGGCGATGACTGCATATGCGCAATCGCTGATATGATAAGCCGATTTCGGTGGCTGCCACTGACTGCATTTCTTTGGCGGGGGAGGGGCAGAAGTCTATTGGAATGGTCTTACCCTAGACCTGTGCAATTAAAATCGGTAATTTTGTATGATTGATGCATCTTGGTTGCAATGATGCTAAACAATTGGGAATAATCAACTCAATCTTTCATCTCATAAACCATTGGTTAGTGCAATTGGCCATTAACAATTTTGAATTTGCTCCAGGCAGTATATGGCTTGTGCGATAGACTACAACATGTCTATAGCTAGTGGATCGATCTTATAGCTGCAGCTACCTAAGCAAATAACTGCCGGCCAGCTTCGGCTTGCAAGGATACAAAAACATCTACAAGCTTCAATTTCTCTCATTTACCTTTCCATTGCCTCAACTCACGACGCGCCTCCACCACAATGATACCCTCAATACGCTCTCTATAACAACCTTTACTCTTCCCTTTCGTCCTCATCCATCTCTTTGCAATGAAAATTCCACAATTACTAAGCCGTAGAGCCACCAATCGTCTACGAGCCTCAACATTCTCATCTCATCTTCATCGCCCTCTCACATCGCGATTCTCAACAGACGCAGCCTCTCATCCCTCTAATAAAGTCCAAATCTACCTCTCCAAATCAACGGATCCATTCCTCAACCTCTCTGTCGAGCATCGCCTCCTCCAAATCACGCCTCCCAACTCAACCATCCTCACCCTCTACGTCAACTCCCCCAGCATCATCTTTGGCCGCAACCAGAATCCATGGCAACAGATTAACCTAGATCGCTTAGCACAAATTGCTCGGAATCCGTCTAGTGTCGGGTGGAAAGACTCGCCTATCCGATTGATACGCCGGCGGTCCGGAGGTGGCGCGGTATTTCACGATATCGGCAATGTCAACTTCAGCGTCATTTGCCCTCCTGAGCATTTCGATCGGAACAAGCACGCCGAAATGGTCGTTCGCGCCTTGAAAGCGCTGGGAAGGCCAAACACGCGTGTCAATGAGAGACATGATATCGTCATGGATGTAGCATCAGAAGCAGAAGCTGCGACATATAAGATCTCGGGCTCAGCTTACAAGCTCACGCGTCTGCGATCGCTGCACCACGGAACTTGTCTTCTTCGGAGTCCTAACTTGTCGAGTATCTCTGGTCTGCTGCGTTCTCCTGCGCTTGGCTATCTAGATGCCCGTGGTGTCGATAGTGTGCGCCGTCCAGTCAAGAACGTTGATGTCGGCAATGACGAGTTCAAGGATGCCGTTGTGGGTGAGTTTGAGAACATGTACGGAGACGTTCATTTCAGAGGGGAATTCGACGACACGGCGCTTCAGGTAGACGAAATCCGACGAGGTTATCAGGAGCTTCAGTCTAAGAGCTGGATCTGGGGCCAGACACCGCGATTTACCTTTTCAACACACCCTACAGAGGAGGACCCCCGGCCTCGGCCAGAACTGCCGTTTGATGTAAGCATCTAATATTACTTCCAGTTTTATAATTCATTGTTTCCATTGGCTAATATGGTCTTTCAAGTTGAACATGAGTCTTCTTGCTAGGCACGGCGTCATTGATGAGGTGAACATTAAGCATAGCGATGGAGCTGCTGTCGACACCTTAGATGCGTCCACATTCCATGGCGCTTCAATATGGGAGATTGGCGACTGGGTAGAGTTGCTTACTCAAGCTGGTCTTGGAGGTAGCCTTAGCAAGGAAGCAGGGGATTGGCTAAACGGTATATTTGGCACTGAATACACCAAGATGTGAGAGATTTCTTGTACACTTTAGGGGCTCATGTTTTTTGGATACATATTCATGCACAAATCTGTAAAATAGTTAAGTAGGTGCAAGTTTAGTATTAGATGTGTGATAGATATACATAAGAGTCAATACCTGCAGAGGAGAGACACCCAAATTTCCTTTTAATACAGCTGTTCAAACTCTCCGTGAGTGAAGCGTGCGGCCAAGCGAGACAAAGGAGTGAGATTACGAGACAAAGTAAATTGATCTGTGGGACACTACTGGGATACATTTTCTCTTAAAAATGACTAAACTGAAATGGATAACCATCCAACTAGCAATGCTTGCCAATGGTCATTGATCTTACCTAGCGGATGCGCCTCCCGCTAGTGTTCCTCTGGGACAGTAGACAAGACCAGCTGTATTCAATTATGCCTAATATCAGAGTTATTTTCGTTTAATCAATGCGTATACCACGACTCTTTCTCACACAGGAGTCGATACCTAAAGAGGAGAGGTACTCAAAACGTTGATACAGCCGTTCAACCCCTCTCAAGGGAGTGAAGTATGCGACCAAGCGACACGGATAGTAAAATCATGAAACCAAGTCAATTGAACTATACGACACTACTGAGATGTACAGTAACCTTGAAAATCTGCATCCTCCTTAAACTTAAAGTATAGTAATCGTCCCGATTGGCATCCAATTATAACCGTGTGCCCATGAGCGGTTGTCCAAGTTGGGCGATGTATTTTTGGCAGAAGAATCAACTTTTTCCCCATCCAGGTGATCCATATCTCTTCAGGATCATCCGATTCATCAAACCAGCCAGAACTAAACCCAAAAGGACTCCACTTTGTAGGTTCGATTTGGACTTTCTCATTGTCTGTCATGGCTTCAATGAGGATTGGGCCTATACCCGTTATGACATACTCTGGGAAAGGTTCATTTGGGTAAAGTGTGTAGATTGTAACATCAGAAGGCGCCTTTTTCTTGAGTTCGCATGAATGAACACTAACATCCCAGATTGCTAATCCGGTAGAAGTTGAGGCAATAAGACGTTTTGAGTTGTCAACCAACGCCAATGAGGATATTGGGTCGTAGTCTGCATTCTGCACGACTCTAGGTGTCAATGGTAGTTTCTGCTGAGCCGCTGAGAAGTCCCATAGCAATATCTGGCCGTTATTTGCACCAGACACCAGATATTTGCCATCAGGAGAGAATGTGGCACACATGACGTAGTCATCATGCCCTTGGAGTACTTGGCAACTGACCACTTCTTCCTCATCTTCATGTTTGACGATAACTGAGTCTGGATCTCTCATCTCCGTATCGCCTTTCTGAGTTAGATCCCACAAGCGTAGGGTCCTGTCATCAGAACAAGACACAACAAATTGCCCATCTGGCGAAAATATTGCGCATCTCACCCAACTTTCATGGCCCCTCAGTGTAAGCGATTTGTTCTCATCGTATGCGTCCCACACTCGTACAGTTTCGTCATCAGATGTTGAAACGAAGGCTTTGGAATCTTGTGAGAAGTTGATGCACCTGATAAAATCTTCATGGCCACGAACTTCTCGCCGAAGGATGCCAGTTTTCCCTTCCCAGAGACAGATTAGGCCATCTTCTGAACCTGAGGCGATTGTGTCTCCGTCGTGGGAGGTAGATACCATGCAAATCGGTCGTTTATGGGCTGAAGTGTGTCGAGTTTCTTCTTCTTCTACTCCAACATCGGTTTTTATTCCAGACTCATAATCCCAAACACGGAGTGTTTTATCACCCGAACAAGTAGCGAGGAGCTTTTGAGACGGGGAAAACGATAGACCAAACACAGCCCCAGAGTGTTCCGTTAATGTCAACAATGGCTTCATATCATGGCCCTCCCAAGGACCGGTCCATATTCTGGCTGTTCGATCTCTCGAACTGGATGCCAGAAATAAGCCATCATGAGAAAATGAAAGCCCACAGATTTCATCTGTGTGGCCGCTAAGAATGGCCATCGTTATGCCAGACTTGCAGTCCCATATATAAACCTCCTGGATTCCAGCGGCTATATATTTCGAGTCTGGAGAAAAAGCAATTTTGCTAGTTAAATCTGGCTTTATTCCATCTGGTAAAGGGAAATCGCGTAGCCTCTTCAACCCATAGAGCGTAACGCCCAAGGCTTTTGCTTCATTTTTCGCAGCAGGCTCATTGATTTCTTCATACTCGCTGTCTAGTTCCCAGACTGAAACGCCTTGATGACTTAGAGTTGCCAGCAAATTATCGTTGGAGAACTGTATACTTGAAATATGAGTCCATTGAAGGGCCACTTTGCGGTATTCCGCTAGACTCCAGATGGTGATTGTACCGGATGATGCCACTGCTAGCATGCTTCCGTCAAGTGAAAAAGCCAAGTCATCTACTTGCCGGCTAGTTCCCAATAAATTGATACCATCAGGTATCTCCACGAGCGTATTTGTGTTGGTATTCCAAATCTTGAGGTTCCTACCATCTGACGCAGCTAGGAGTCCCTTGGAAGACATAGCGATGAGATACACATAGTGGTTGAAAGCTGGGATCTTGTGTTGCATTGTTCCTATTTCTGTGTTCCAAATGCATATCGAACCGTCGTCAGAGCCAGAAACCAAATGCTTCCCATCGTTGGAGAAGGCGCAACAGCGAACATAGTCCGAGTGACCTTCAAGAAGATGCACAACATGGCCCCATTGATCTTCTGTGGCCGGTGGGACTATCAATTCTGTAAACTCCCCACTTAAGAATTCTTGTCGTGCAACGCTACTCTTCGGATGGAAAAGAAGAGTATTCAAATTGTTAGGCAGTGTCTCGCTCTGTGAGAGGAGTTGAAAGCGAAAAGCCTGCTTAATCTGGCCAAGGACTTTAAGAAGCTTCTTAACGGAATCATGAGTATGAGAAAGATATAACTGGACGTTGAGTTAGCGAATAATACATCTTATATATCCCTTAATGCCAAAGAATGACTCTGTAGAAACTAAACACACACCTTGATGAAATGAGATTCCAACTCGCGCAGCATTGATGAAGCTTGAGGCAACCAGCCAAATGAAGCGAGGCAGGACTGCCACTGCAAATGATGTTTCATGAGAAAATCGAGCAACATATCCACAACTTGCTCAGAATTTTCAATAGAGACGAGATGTTTCATCCAAAAAAGAATGGCATACTCGATGGACATGGTATCTTCCACATCATGCTCGTTACGAGACAGGAAGGTCGATATTAGATATAGACATCTCCGTAATATTGAGTTTTGTGGTCCAAAATTTGCAGTTCCAAGGTCTTCCTGAATGAAATCTCTAGCTTTCTTTTCTGTAAAGCATACTGTATCGCCACACAGTTGCAAAAAGGCGAAACACTTCTTCTCAATCAGGAATTTGATGTCAACTTCTGGTGGAAAGTTCACAATAGCTCTAAGCTCGGTAATATGGAGCGGTCTGTACACTCCCGCCAAAACCTCAAGTACTTTCGAACAATAATTTCTGTCCTTTTTGACATACCCTTCAATGAACTGTTTCATGAGAGTGTATAATGGACTCTTGTGACTTGATAATTGATGTAGCATGTCATTAGCATGCCATGGCTCAACTCGCTTCAAAGCCTCACAGGTTATATCTTCTTGCGAGACATTACCGGCAGATATAGTTCTCAGCTTAGATGTAATTTGAGATCTAAAATCTTCGGAATAGCGATGAGCCAGTTCATCAATTTTAGAAGTGGTGTAAAGCTGCTCAAAAATAGGCGCGATATTTGCTTCTTCGAGGTTGAGACTAGGATAATGCTTGTGGTTAAGCCTTTCACGAACTTTCGGGTATTCGCCAAGAGAGTCTGATGATATCAACCACTTGACTTTGGAAGATAGATTGAGAGTTGCGTCGATCAAATCTAGAACGGAGCCTAGCTCGTCAAGACCACCCCCAACTTCATCGATGCCATCTATGAGAAACAGTGTGGTGACAAACGATTCATCTTTCACCATGTTGCATAGAATCATCGAAAGAGCATACATATCATTACTGCCGAATGCATGCTTTCTTTTCGTCTCTTTGCAATGATTGACTAAATGCTTGGCCAGCTTTGGCTGTTGGTCCTGCACAAGATAGATGATGCTTTTGACAATTGACGTAGCATCCTCTATTCTTAATTGGCCATTGCAGCTAAATGAGAATGATATGTGTATAATGTTTCCGATTTGGTGTTCCTGTGGGAGATATTCTTGAACCATAGCTCTTATGATCATCTTGGTTCCTGTCGCCGGGGGGCCACTGATCCAAAGCAAGCGCGCCGTATCAAAGCGTCTGTATTGTTCTGTTGATGACAGCCACTGGTATAAAGGTTCAAGAACTGAGTCGCCATACTGGAAGATATTTGGAGCATCCTCCCGTGGGTCTATCGCATTCAGAAGTTTCAGCGACCGTTTCAATCCTTCAGGCTGAACAGTAACATCCCCTGGAGTTGCCTTGCCCAATTTTTCGTTTGTGGAGTTGATCAACTGGAGCATTTGCCATTGTAAATCTCCTGCAGAGAAAAGCGCGAGTGCATTTTCTGCATTGATAACATTGTTGCAAAGATTTTCGCCCAGAAAAGGCGAATCTTGACCAGGTTTAGCAACGAGTCCCTCGAGAGGGTGGCCGTATTGATAACATATGATTTGAACTTCGCATAGGATGATCTCTTGGTAGAGATTAATGATATGCATCCTTAGGGAGGCGCGTTTCTCATGAGAAGGTTCCTTTCCAAATCTATCTTGAATAGCACCACTGTGTAGAAGAGCAGGCAGAATATTATACCAGGCCATTCTAGAAATAATGTGGGTAAGACTTGATGTGATTTCATCTGATCCAAGTTCTGGATCCGTAAGTTTCTAATCTTTTATATTAGTGTTTTGTTCTATTTTGACATCTTCAGAGATAGAGAAAAAAAATACCTGTAGACAAAGGCATAGCCCCGCCCATGGTATATCTGCGTCCGGAAGATTACAGACCGCAGACTTGATGATGTCTCTTGCCAGCTTGCTCATACCAAGTTGTTGATTGAAGTCCTTGGAGAGCTTGCTGCCATTATAATCCAGACAGGAAGATATAATCTTGCTTGTTTTTTGTTGCCTCTCAGAGGGGCTGAAGAACACGAAAGCCTCAGCTTCTTGGTCTGTCATAGACAGACGTGCTGACAATACGGAAGACTCTGCTTTCAGACATAATTCTATGACTTTCTCATAAAATTGGATTTGTTGAGGAGCTTGAGATTTGGCCATGTCATATGCCTCATCCCAAAGACTCGAGATAACTAGCGAGGCAGATGCCATAGAGTCTGTTGTGAACATTTCTGTGAGCTTTGATGATTTATCTTTTTCGACTTGTTGCATCTCTCTTATGTTGTCTTGATCCCATTCTTCCATCTGTTTGTGTTCCTTTGTATCAATAGTTAAATTCTTTGGATTCTGAATAGCCGACGGAGTTGAGGTGTCATCTTGAATAGCAATACGATTTGCTGTTCGCAACTCTTCAAGCTCCCCTTGATTCGGCTCTGACGCCATGTCATTCAAACTGGAGAATGAAGATAACCCAAAAGAATAACCTGTAGACTATGGAGCAAGTGAACAATGACCTTCAAATGCTTATATCTTGAGTGACTACTATGGGAACCTATTACACGTTGCAATCAAGACCTAGGACAGGTAGGAGTTGACTGGGTCAGGGGCAGATACCCCATTAACCCTAGGATGTGACTTCGGATGAGGGGTAAGGCATTCTGTTACCGTTGGTCGTACAAACAGTACTCCGTGTAAACTCTTTTTGATTGGAAATGTAGTTACCCGTCGTCGGAAATGATGATCCACGTAGACCACGTACATGATTCGGGAGATTTATCCAATCATACATTGAAAATCTCTCACCGCCTGATTGCAATGAATGAGTGGTAATATATAACTGATACGTGGCTCTCGGGAATTGTAGGAGTTCATTATCGATCTACGTAGTACCAGCTGCCCTATTATTACACAAACAGTAAACACACAACTATAAATAGGCGGTAATTCACAAGATACGATAACACTGGGATACATGCATCGTTAATTTTATTCCTCACCTACGACAGCGCCAAACACTAAACTTGATTAATCGTCAAGCTCATTCAACGCTGTGAAGCATCTTTACAAATTATGAACCCAATGGACTTTTACAATTTGGATGATGAAGAGCCATCGGAAAAGTTGTCCTTCGACCTCTACGAAAACCTGAATCATGAAGCAACTCAACAGTCAGGTAGTCTCAAATCTTATGGATCCAAGGAGCAAGGCGGTGCTATCTACGACCGCAGAAAGTCAGGGCACCGTGTGACGGTAGAACGCCTTCTCTGGGTCGATGGATTTGAACACTCAACCGTGGATGACGAGAAATCTACAGCCGAGCAAGAAATGACTCTTGTTGTTCTCAAGATTGTCCTTGCACCACAGGACCCAGACACGAAATTCTGGTATATGAAGGCGTCTCTGACTTTTGAAGATATCAGACAGAGTGGTATCAACGAACCTCAAGTTCAAGCATGGGCGCCTTTTAAAAAATTGGAGAGGTGGAACCCAACAGTGGCTCGTCATACGAAGTCTGGCAAGATAGAAGGAAGCGTGGAAGTCGGTCAATCTGCAGCTAGCGCAACTGGTAGTTGGAGCAGAGAAAGCGGACTGTCTTGGGACCGAAAGGCCTTTGATAAGGGGCGCTCCAACGCGACGTTGAGCCAAAAGACGCGAAAGCGGAACGGTGTGACTTGGGTTGTGGACCAGAACAACTTGCAGAATGACGGTATTCCCCAGGAGCTGTGGGTTGCCGTTCTCTTATCGCGACCAACGGCAGAACCATACTTGGCAACATTCGAGATTGATGCCCGAGTGGGTACGGTGGAGGACATCAAGGACAAAACAAGGAGGTTCTTTGGTTTCGGTCCAGACAATACCAAGCCTTTCGTGATAACTCCACGAGTCAAGGAGGTGTGTTGCTACGAGGGCAAAGACATAATGAAGGGCATCGATATAAAAAATCTAGGCGCATTGCGATCCGCAGAGGATTGCTCCATGTTGGATATGAAATGGGGCCCAAAGTCTCAGGTCGAGGCAACAGCTCCGGAGAGGCCAGGTAACAGTTGGGCAATAACGGACCTTTCCAAGGACAATCAATCGAAAACCTCTCCGGCTTCTAAGGAAACGCTGGCTCAGACGGCATCTCCAGGTAAAGAGCCAGACATCCCATTCGCGGCCGAAACTATCCAGCCACTACCGCAGCTGAATCTTCCTCCCTTGGTTGTTGGTTGGCACAGCCCAGGCTCGATGGCGAACATGGACTCAAATCGGCTGACAGGATTGGAAGAACGCATGGCTCGGCTGGAAGCTCGGCTACACGAGCAAGATTCTACGTTTATCGCGTTGCAGCAGACACTGTTGGAAAAGGGGCGTGGCTGGCGGTCCTGAGGTATTGCAGACTTGGCATGTAGATGCTTAGCCAATGAGATAAAGATTCGGGAACTGATAGGATACTCGCATTAGGTCCTTTAATATATTTATCAAGTACTCCGTATGAAGGACCATGTTATACACAGTATATAATCAGAAAGATGCCCAGGTACTACTTCAAACTGTAACACTGGCGGTGCCTGATGCCGTATTGGGCTTGTCTATTGTTTTCATGTAAACAGCAAAGTGGCGACTTTCATGAAGCCACGATTTATAGTTGCGATCAATCCGTAAGTTTGGCCATCGATTTTGCACATTACAGATAGTCCTTTCATTTCCCTCATATTCTTAAAAAAAACGAATCCTCAATCGGACTGAGAAATCACCCAAACGATATGTCCGAAACTGCCTCTGGCGATATTCCCGCAACGTCTATAGATTATAGCACCATACGAAAGCCTATAGATCCAAGGATGCTATCCTCTAAAAACAACTTTGCTCGTTTAATGAGCGAAAAATTGGAGAAGTTCAAGGACTCTCGACGAACCTTGAACTGCCTGGCCGATGACTTGTACAATGGGATCAACCACCATATTTTTGATTACGAACAAGGAGAAATTTCTAACGAGACAGAAGAGGAGATCAAAGTCTTTCTAAAGAATGGAAAGGGCAAAAACATAGACGACTGCATACTCTGGTTAATCCTCATGAATGCTGTGGAGAAATTTGAACCGACACCGTCTGCAAACACGACATCTACACAAAAAGACAGCGGTGACGTGGTCAATGCAAATTTCCGCATCATTCATATTATACTTGACATAGCACCTCGTCTATCATTTGAGCATCCCCAAACCCACTCTGATGATATTCCGGGCTGGAGTCGAGAGAGTGTAATACAGCGGTGCAAAGCAAATCACTCAGTTAGTGGGTTAAAAAGAACAACACCGTTTCACTCTGCGGCTGAACACGGACATAGTGAAATAGTTGCGCATATGCTAAGCCGGGGGAACAGCCTGCTTTCTACCGCGGGTGGGAGCTTGGATCCACAAGACTTCCTCAAGATTCTGCAGCAACCAAGGCCGGGCCATGAAGATGATCTTTCTGCGCTTGGCCTCTCTGCAATGAGTGGCAATGGGCTAGAAACTGTCAAAACTCTTCTCAAATATAATTCAAAGATTGCAATCAGCCCAACCGACGAAACATTTGAGACAAGCTTGAAGCGTGGGAGAGTTCACATTGTGGATGCCTTCTTCAAATACGATGACTTACAAAAGGAGTTTATTACAGCCAAAAACATCCTTTCTGCGCTGAAGCATTTAAATAAAAATACGCCAGAGCAAGGAGATCCACCAGAGAGCTATATGAAGGTCGTCTGCACGCTGATCAGCCACGCTCCAACAAAGGAAGAAATCACTGACGAAGTTGTCAAGAGAATTATCCAACTCAATCTGAGGCGCGTGTGGGAGAGTAGAAATAGGGACATCAAGCTAGAGATCTCTGGATTTCTTCATATCGCTGTCCAATGTCAAAACGCAGAGTTTGTAAAGATGTTCATGGATGAATATCCGGACTCAGTTTTTAAATCAATTAACAAAAAATATGCCCTTTGGCATAACAACCGCTTGGAGTCTGGAGAGTCTGGGCAACGTCGAAGTATCGAGGATTTACAGAGCGAGGCAAATCGCAACATTCGTGAAATGTTGGTCACCAGAATCATCAAAGGGAACCCAGCTTTGAAGATGCAGCGGCTCTTGGAAATTTTCCGAGACTCGAAAGGTATGTCCATCCTTTACCATATGGCTGAATCACAGAGATATTAATGAGCCCGCCGAGCGACTTTGCAATGCAGAACATGGTGAGTTTGTCATGAAGAATGAATCAGGCCCAACGACCTAGCAGAATCTAATCGTTTGCAGTTGACGAACTATGCTTTGACCTCTCCCGTTTCAACTCGAAGAAATATCCAGTGTCTGACTTTGTGCGTTCACTCATTAGCCACCAAGACAACCCAGATCTGTTGTCATACGAGCATACTCTCAAATACGCCGAGTTTCCTAATTTAGACGCGAAAGATGACGCGAAGGAAACATTCGGTGACGATGTTCATTATGAGCACGCCGAAGTTTTTCTTATACTCGATTGGCTGAGAAACGATAAAAAGGTTCGTGAGATAATGAAGCTCACAGTGCCGGACAGACTTGTGAACCCACACAACGAAGTCAAGATAGGAAACTACGTGAAGTTGTTTCAAGTCCAAGTTCTCAATTGGCGGTTCCTAGACCTCTCGATTACGGTGCTCCCTGATCAAGAAACAAAAGAGAGGATCAAAGAGCTTCATTTATACGCAAGTGGTAAGAGAGCGACAATCAGCCATTGGACGAGCGAGAATGGTATCTTGACGCTTCCCAATGTGAGTACAGAGTTGATAATTCAATTTTGAAATGTACTAATCAGAGATATGAATTAGCTTACACAGCTTGAGATTCATATCATACAGGTTTGGAGATTGCTACTGACGCTGTTGTTTTAAATGACTGACTTTTGTGAGTAAGGACTTGATGACGAAGGAGAATTGCTACTCTACAACTCAATTCATCCGACAAGAATTTGCAGCCTTGGTAAACGATATAAACAAGAAGAGGAAGCAAAATGACCGAGAGGAGCTAAAAGTGAGCTACAAGCCTGATTCATGGAATCCTGCGCAAATGAGGCTGGCAGACCTAGAGGAAATGTAAGTGTGATATCTGTGGACATGTAATCGCCGTATGGAACACTACTGACAATTAATTGCCTCCAGATCCGAACGAGCTGTCCCGAAACTGTCTCGTTTTATAAAAAGCTATCAAGATTATGTGCACACCTTGCGAACAAAAGACGAGTATGAATTTCGGCCAATAAAAGTCGCACTGATCGATAATGGCGTTCTCAGTATCTCGCCACGACCTGAGAACCTTTGGGATAACCCAAATCATGTACATACATTCGACAAGTTATCAAATAATGGCTCTTTCCGGAATTCCAACATGAATCACCAAAGCGAGAACTCAAAGGACCTGAATAAGGATGTCAAGTCAAATCTTAGAAAAGAGACAGAAAACCACAAGACATTATGGTCTCGCATTAAGGGTGGCCAATCTTTCGTGGAGGATAATTTTCGAGTTAGCCCATGGCTATTCGCGTCCAATCCACATGGAACCCAGATGGCGAATCTAATATGTGCTATCGATCCCTGGTGCGACCTCTACGTGGCCAAGGTTACGGATGGCCAGGCTGGAATAATGCCTGCAAGGGTTACAAGAGTATGTTCAATCCATATCTTTCTTACTTAAGTGGTCTGAATAGGGGGCTAATTCCTAGTGCCTCCATTACAAAGGCAATTCGATGGGCAATTTCTCAGAATGTTGACATAATTTCGATGAGTTTTGCTATTTCGGAGAAGACTAAGGACCTTGAATCCGCTTGCAATGTCGCAGCCGATCACGGTATTGTTTTGCTTTGCAGCACCCATGATGAAGGCCTTGGGGTTTCCACCACATATCCAGCGAGCTTTCATAACACTATTACGATTACTGCTTGCGACGACTATGGGAAAGTCCTTCGCCCTGGGCCTTCAAGTGATACAGGCTCCTTTCAATACAAAGTCCAGGGCCAGTCGGTAGCAGCAGGAGTCATTCCCTTTTTGGACTCCGATGACTATATTTCAGGAAGTTCTGTTGCCACAGCCATCACTGCAGGGTTGAGTTCATTAATCCTGTCTTGCGATAGAATCGCCAAGGATGATCTAAAGAAAAGCACGAGCCAAAGAACTCAAAGTGATGACTCTCCCAAAAGTGCTCGGCTTCAAGGGCAGAATAAATACAACATGACCACTGTAACGAATCATCTAAAAGCGATGCTAGCGAAGGAGAGTAAGGATTACATCTTATTGGAGAATTTTGCTGAAATCAACAAGAAAATCCAGGATGGACGGGACATTGACGCCGAGGAGATTATCAGCTCGTACTTTCAACAAGGTAAGTTTAGCGAGGAATAACTGTCAGATCGAGACACCGTTGTTTTGTATGTGTTGGAATGGTAGTTGCGAGTTCTTCTTTCATTAATACTTTGCGAATTACAAGTTTTCATTTTGCTATCATTCCTTGTTTCATAATGCAAAAGTTGGCGAAATACTGAATGACTGATATGCCTATCTCATCGATCGAAGTGACTGTAGTTCCGACAGCTGTTTCATGTGGTGCTCGGCACATTCTACTAGGCGTCGAAAACAAAAAACTAACTTCAATCGATGTCGCTCTAATAGGCTTCTCATCCATGAAGTTAGCTTTAATTTATATCGGTATAATGATATTCGTGCCACTGAACGTAGTATTAATGTACGCCGTTCCAAGAGACTTTGTATCAAACGAAGATGTTGCATTAATTTACGCCCTCGAAATTGAGCTAACTTTAGCAAACGCCTCTTTATTAGACGTAATTGTTTGGCGAACTTTGATAGGCGTTGTTGTAATAGGCGTCCTTTCAATTCAAACATCACCAATAGGACTTGCTTTTCTAAGCGTCGTTTTAATAGTAGTATCTTTGAACCGCGTTGCTCTACTCGACGTCGTATCAACGGATACAGCTTTGATATACGCCGCTCGACTTGATGTAGCCGCTCGATTCGATGTAGCCGCTCGATTTGATGTAGCCGCTCGATTTGATGTAGCCGCTCGACTTGATGTAGCCTTATTGAATGTCTCATCGATAGACTTGCAATGTCCTCAAATTGGAGTAAAAGTTTCGGTGGAGGATTGTTGTTATGCATCTCCATCATCAGCGATATACCCCTCTTCCGAAACTCTTCGCCTTTCTCTGTCAAATTTTGCGTATAATATAGTTGAGCAACATATCTCATAGCCATTATCGTCCGCTCATTTCTGTCACCAAAGGTCCCTTGGAGCAACGTTAGGGCTCTTAAATGAAGGTCCTCGGCTTCTTTAAATTCTTTCTCCAACAAGTGTATTGTAGCAAGGTTCTGCATTGCCAGAATTGTATTCAGATGTGTGTCTCCAAAGGCATCCAGTTGTAGAGAAAGGATTCTCTTTCGAAGGCCCTTAGCTTTAACAAGCCGGTCTTGCTGGGCATATATTGTTGCAAGTTCTTCCAAATCGTCGATCATAGGATGTTCCTCCCATTGGGCTTCCTCCTTTAGAACTAGTATTTTTGTCTCAAGTTCGTTGGCTTCCTTGTCCTGATTCGCCCATCTGTACGTGCTTGCCAGGCTCCATATAACTTCGATTGTAAAAGGGTGACTCTCTCCAAAAACTTCATTGCTAAGCGATAGGATTTGAACCTTTAACTCTTTGGTTTTATCATAAAGCTTTTGTGCATCGTATATGAATGCAAGTTTGTGCATGGCGAAAATCGTATCAAAATATTTCTCCCCACAAATCTCCTGTAGATATGAAACTTGTTTCATCTGAAGCTCTTCGGCTTTCTTATATTGACCTTGGTAAGTATATGCATCCACAAGCAGAGACATGTATTTGATCGTGACAGCATGCTTCTCGCCAAATGTCTTCTCTGCTAATACGAGGGCTTCTAATGCATAGGTTTCTGCCTCTTCAAAAAGCCCTTGGGAACAGTATATTTTTGAAAGCCTGGATATAGCCCACAAGATGTGATGTTGGGATACATAGGTAACTTTGGCTGTGTCGCGAGTCCGAGGAAGGATTCCCATTGCGGTGAGACGTTGGGCAATGGCAGGGACTTGAGCAAAGGTGGGAGTTTGGGTAGCGGAAATCCTTGCCAGCCTCAATTCTTTCTTTGCCGTATATTCTGCCTTCTTCAGAAATCCGCACTCTCCAAGGTACTCTGCCACCCTTCCCAGAAGATCAGACGCTATAATCGCAATTTCCACCGCCTCTCCTGCCCATTCGCTAACTTGTATCGCATGCGTTGCATACTTCTCGCACAAGGGCCATGTCTCTCGCTTGATTTCTTTAGGGAATAGGTCTGTAAGGGCTGATAGCGCGGTGTAGGTAAAAACCGTTTCTACCGCGATATCTCCTATATTGAAGGTATATCGAATAGCGTCTTGAACAAGCTTATGCATATCGAAAGTAGGCTCTGCATAATTTTCTGCTTTGCGGGCGCTGATGAATGAAAATTCCTCCAGTCGACCGAGTACTGTTTCTCGTATATCCTCGTCCGTCATCGTTTCTTGCCCAAATTCATCAATGGATGACCAAATAGCGAGAATCACTGATAACGGAATGTTTTGGTTGTCGATATATGCGATGGTATGTAAAATCCTATAAGCCATGAAGCTCTCTTGGCCAATGTGTTCCATCGACATATTCCACGTTTCCAGGATACTATTTGAGACCTCAGGTCTTCTGTGTTTGTCATGCTGAGTCTTCTTGAGAGTGTCCCATCTGCTTTTCCCTTCTAGCAGTCTTGATAGGTACTTCTTAATAGATGTTGAAGTCCTCCACATGAATGACCCTGCTTGTGAGATAGCTAATGGAAGCCACTGAAGCTCTTGAAGCAATAGCCTAGCGTCTTGAATCTCATCATCTCGAATATCCTCGTCTCTTGCCACTGAGAGTAGTTTTTCCGCCTCTTCAATAGACATATGAGGAATCTGGATACCTCGACGCGGGCCAACTAGGGCAAGAATTTGTTTGTCGCAGCTAGTCCAGAGGACGGTTCCTCCAGGGCCTCCAGGTATGAACTTGAGCAGGCTTTTGGTATGATCTGTCGCGCCAATTCCGAAACGAGTCACATCATCCGCATTGTCGAGAATTAGGAGCCATTTGCGCTGTGACTCAATACATTTACGTACTTCCAGAAACAGCTCTTCGCCATTGAGCAGAGGGTTCAGGCCAAGCGTTCTGGCAACTGCTTGATAATCTTGCACAAAACTTGCTTCATTATCAGCATGTACCCAGAAAATATCGCATTGAGGATCTTCATGGCTCCGGCGATAGGCGTAATTGAGGGCGATCTGGGTCTTGCTAATTTGTCATTGTATGAGCAGAAGTCGAGGGAATTGTCTGACCCATAACTGTATCAAACGCACGCTTACCCTGATCCGCTAAGACCCCATAAAGCGGCATTACAGTATCGGCCCTCTTTAGAGGGCGACAAAAGCTCGTCAAGTTTGGTGACAATCTCTGGACGAGGAACGATATCTTCATTGGGGGGGAAAGGAACCACAAAGTAGGCTTTCCGTAACGCGTTTGAGCTGTAGTTAAAGATATCACCCTGATGAATCTGGGTGTTAGGCCCAAACGTATTGGAAGAGACGTTGCGATCAGTACTCATTATATTGTTTGTCGCTTAGGGCCCAAATGTGCATTGAAGGAATGATGAACGACACGATGAGACAGAGGAGAGGATATCAGCCTCATGGGCGTCTTGATTTCTGCCTAATTTCACACAGCCGCGCCTCGTCCTGCAGCCAACAACCAACAACCAACAGAAGCGGCTTAGTGCGAGAATCCATGGCCTCATGATACCGTACAGAGCTATGCAGTTTCAGATTAATGACCTGAAAGCGCAAAATATTGAAAGAAGGAAAGAAAGACAGGAAATCTTAGGATGCTCCAGTCGGTGCGGCTATATGTGCTGAAAACTCTCAATATACTAGGTATCTAACAGCAAGAGTTCTCATAGAAATGTAACCCTTCGCATACTACCAAGCCAGCCAAGCGTCTCGGGCGGCTGCCTAAATACACGAGTGCCAACAGGGATATTGATCGATATACATGCCTAAGAATTCACGCTTTGCAACTTGAACGTGGGGCGAGTTGATTGTAATAAGTATATTTTGAACAGTCATTTAGATGCCACAGATGAGATCGGCTTGTCAGTATGAACGATAACATGAATCGTTAGTTGTGACTGAGATACGGAGGCCGACATACATATACGCTCATGTAGCCGACCATGTAATAGTAGGTTGAGGTACATATACTCATTATAACTTGCTCAACTGAATTGTGACGAAGTCGGCGATCTCGACTTTCGTTAGAGGATGTTCATGTTACTTATCATCCTCCAAACACCATGAGTTCTGAGGAAGAAACTGATGAGAGGGTTTGTTAAATGTGTGTTCACGCAGATGCAGTGCATGGTCTGAAATATATGGAATAAACATGAAGCTGCCTTCAATTGTTGTTAAACACAGTTCACCACTTACACGCGTGTAAACCATGTCGTATTTTCTTGAAGTAATGTACCATCAACAACAGCGAGGCACGGAAGTGCTATTCAGTAATGATGAATCCATGAACAGCCCATCCGACTGCTCTCGCTCATCCTTCAATACCCCTAAATCCCCAATTCTGGTCAACTCCAACCAAAAGACTCGAGCAGACCCCCTAAACAATCACTACGCATTTTCTATAAACGGCCATGTACAATTACAAACTAAACTCAAAGAAATGTCTATAATTAATACCAAGGCCATCTTGGAAGTCCCTCGTCCAAGACAATGCTACGGCTGGCTGAATATCATCGTCCGCATCATCAGCATCTCAGGGCTCATTATCCACTGTGGCCACAGCCATTACGCATGGACAAGGTTGATCTTCGAACGCCTCTCAATCATTATTCTAGTGCAATTGCATACAAGCGTCTTAATTATGGCGAAAGCGGCCCGCCTGTTGCAAAGTCGTCGGTCGAATTTCCGTGACTCGTGTCCGGCAAACTCGCCACACGCATGAAATCGGGCGACTACTCTATCGCTGGGTAGTGCTACCTAGCTCAAACAATCTAATTGGAAGAGCGAAAACTACGAAACGCGCAATGTAGAGGTGATGCCAAAGAATTGGAACAAACATTACATCTTCTTGCTCAATTAGGGATGATAAAGTATAAAGTATACCAAAGACAACAAAACAAGAATTCTTAGCTCAGCTTGAATGAACATATATCGCATCTCGTATTGTGATATTCCTCACCTACGCAAACGCCGAACCTATGAGAATCCAGTCTCTTCCTCCTGTCATGTCGTGCAACTCCCTTAAGACACATCATATTTCCGCATTCGCGTCCGCGCAGCTTTCACGCCAAGTAATCAATGGCAAAACCTTGCACACGTGTTCGCCCATGTGTATGACAATCCGAGTCACGACGCCGCCACGAAACCGGGCGGGTTGAGGCGAAGGAACCATTGACTCTGAAGCCAAGTCATCTTTTTGTCTACAAGTCATCTTCTTGTCTAAAGCCGGCTTCTCGATCATCCAAGGCAGACAGACCAATAAAGGCCTCCCGTAACAATTCATTATAGCTAACAATGAGTCCAATAGCGTTGTGTGAGACCGTGCACGATACTGTGCCCCCGACAACGCCCGTTCCGTATTACTGGTATGCCGTATCTAAGCCGTCACGCGCCTAAAAATAGCTTCTGCTTTGGTGCTAGCAAGAGCAATGGAGGACAGTGTGTGTTTCTGTGTGTGGAAGAAATCAGGCTTCCATTCCCTCTATTTCCAAGTTATCAATTGATGAATTTTGTTGACGGCCAATCCCAGGCCATAGAGTAGCATCCCTCCCAAAACGCCATAGTAAATAAACGCTCCGCTCATATAACAGGCTTTTTGTATATACATATAAAACAAGTCTATCGGGCTATCCGCCATTCGTAGTAGACGAGGTTATCAAGATTGAGTGAGGGCTAACGCTCTGGTTGTTTTAGAGCCCCATGAATATTAACTAACAGGGTTGCGATGTTAGCCACCACGTTCCGAACAAAGTATAAATGACATCGGGCCGTCGTAAACTAAGTTTGAGGCTTCAAAGGTCAGGCGAGCAAGACTTACTTGCTTAGCTCCCGCCCATGGCGGTAAGGGATCGACACTATCGCCAGATAACGTTGGGTCATCCTCTTCGGGAGATGGAGACGGTGGCCGGCGGGATGCGATAGCCTTTTCAACTGCATACGATGTCTCGTTTCCATTCGTCGGCATCCATTCGTTGTTCACTGTGCTGAATCGGCCGAGCAGAAAGACATTCTCCGTCTCCTTGGCAGGGGCTGGCGC